>QXEO01000125.1:2816832-3415293 GCA_007115705.1 Dactylis glomerata | reverse complement strand
AAGGGTCGATGCAGCTGTTGGGGAAGTGGACGCCGCAGGTGCTGAAGTGGATGCCGGTGGACCTCGGACATCGTAGGATGGCGGTGCGCTGGGCCTTCCACCACTCCCGCACGTCGTCGTCCATGCCCGCGGTGTCGACCATGAGGATCGATAGGTCCCCCCTCTTCTTCGCGGCCACATTGGCCCTGATCAGCTCGAGCTTGGCGTCCTGCCTCTCGATGACCGACGCCCACCTCACCGCGGCAACCTGCTCCATCCTCGCGGTAAGCCGTGATCATGGCGCGCATCTACAAAAGGACGGCAATGCAACAAACAATCAGCCGTGATCAATGGCCGGCCGTGAACACTAGGTTATGATGGACAATGGACACGGCGAGCTCACTTACTTGGTCCTCAAAGTTGGTGCCGCTGACATGGACAGGCGCACCTCCTCCACGACGCCATGCCACTTGTTGCAAGCATGCTATATAATGTGCCAGCGGTGCGACATGGCGGAGTCGTTGCGCTCGTGGCAGCAGTCCTTGAAGTAGGGGTCCAAGAGCCGCCGCTCGTCGTACGCCGCCTTGACGCGCTGCCAGTAGGCGTGGCGTCGGAGCTCTGGTTCGCGCAGGTGAAGGGGTCGATGCTGACCAACTTCCATGCCTCGGCGAGGCACTCGTCCTCCCGTGAGGTCCACTTTGGGCCACGGCCGCCGATCTTCTTCTTGGCCACGGGCACCTCCACGGGCACCTCCTCCTCGGCGTACGCGTAGGCCTCGTTCTCCCAAGGCTCTTGGCTGTCGTCGTTGCCGGTGTAGGCCTCTGCCTCGTCCTGCGAGTAGAACGGTGGCAGGCCACCGTTGATGATGTCGGCCATGACGGTGTCCGTGCCCAGCGGCATTCCGTCGACCACCCCATGGCTGCTGCCGCCGTGGAATAGGGGGCGGCGGAGAGCAGGAGAGGCGGCCGGGTTGAAGGTGGCGTTGAGGTCGATGGAGCTGAAGTCATTGGGGTTGTAGATGCCGGTCACGTCGAGCGGTGTGCACGGCGAGAAGCGAGAGAGCTGGGGCATACCTAGGCTGTCCTGGGACATCGGCCCAGCCTGGGTTGTTGCCGAAGACGGCGACGGCGACGAGACGCTGCCTTGGCTTCCCCACGCGGCGGGGTTTGTACGTGCCGGCCGTTGCGGGGGAAAGGCCGGCATGCCCGCCATGTGGGCGGCTCTCTGTGCCCATGGCCCACCTCCGTGGCCATAGCCTCGGAGGCCCGCTTCGTCTTGGCCCTGAGTTCTCTCTGCCGGCGGCTGGCGTTCATCGACCTGCCGGCGGCTGGCTTCTCGACCTGCCGGCGCTGCAGGTCGAACGCCCACTCCGCGTTCGTCATCCCCTCCGGGCGCTCCTTCTCCACCCTCCCCCCTCCTCCTCGCCGGCGGCGCGGCCATCGGCGCGGCCACCGTTTGAGCGGGGACTGACGTACTTCTTTTGGCGGCATTGTGGCAGGATCTGTGCTTTCCTTTGCTGGGGAATGGCGGAGTGAGAAGCTCGGCGGTAGTGGAGGGGGAGATAGTGGCCAATTTTGGTGGGAAAATTGAAAAGCTCGGCGCTAATTTTGGTGGGAAAAGTAAAATATTTTCATCTAGTCGCCGACAATGCTGGCCCGCTTGCTTTTTCCCCTCCCGCCGGCGCCCCCGATTGCCTCCCTAGAAATTGGGTTTCGATCGGGAGCCGCCGGGTGAAATAACGCGCGCCGTCGGCGCCAAAATAATTTTGGGGACGCGGCTGGAGCCCAAATTGGCGCCAGGCTCCCAAGGGCCTATAAGGGGCGCGAGTGGAGATGCTCTACCTTATTTTAGGTTTTTGTTTCACTCAGTACCTGAAATCGTTGAAGGACAGTGGAGTTCTTAGACAGTGATGCCGTTTTCCGCACCTGATGCAGGTTCTACTTTTGACCATTCGCCTCCGAAACAAAAAAAGGTAAAATGGATGCCTAATTGAACCAAGTTTTGTAAAACCAAACAGAACAAAAGTCCCAATCCGTACAGTACAGAGGGTTCTTTCACGCGCAAGTCAATTTTTCTTGACATGAGGTGCTTTGCCACGTCCCCACGGCAGGTCCGGGCTCCAGGAGATGTTCTTCTCCTTGGCTAAACTCGACCCGACCATACAATTCTGAGCTGAAGCAATCTGTACAGGAACTGACGGGTGACCGAAAAGTGTGGTGCTCAATTACGTAGCAAAACTAGGTCCCCGCCTCCAGTTTTGTCTTCTGTACACATCTTGTAATAAGAAAATCCATAATTTAACGTCTCACTAATGTAATCATGTAAAGCACTTATTCGTAGCAAGTATTGGGAAGAAATTCCAAGTGGAACTATACAGAATAATTAGAGTATTATTTTTCCGCAAAAAAATTCTCTATTATTCACACCATGTACCTTTTTTTTGCATAGATTCACACCATGTACCTAAAGGATTGAGATAGACGTAGAGAGAACATCAAATAAAATAAATACAGAATACAACCAAACAAATGGAGATAGAAGAGCCTAGATTCCAATTGCAATATTCGACTCCTAAAACAAATTGGATTGTTCACATATTTTTTCTAATATTTTTTTATAAAGGGCACATTATTAATTAAAAGTTAAGTATTACACCCGGCCTCGGACATGGTTTTTCTTCTCCCGAGTTCATATGCTCTTGTTTTAATATTTTTTTGAAAATAGCAAATAAAATAAAATAAATCTGAATTTTTTGTACTAGGAACATGAACATGTGTTCTAATAGCATGCCAAAAATCTCTGAGAAAAGACACATGTAATGGTCTCTGCAAAAAAACAAATTTCAGTGTTGTAAACAACAAATCTATCCTCTAAATAGCACCAAATTTTATTATTTTTTGCATAGACCACGAAACATGCCATTTTCCTCACCAATATGTTTCTTGAAGTTAAAACACATTCTCATGTTCGAAAAAATTCTAATTTTTTGAATTGATTTACTAATTATTGCAAAAAATATATTTTACCAGGAGATATACACAGCCGCTCAAGTCGAGACAAAGACCAAAATAAAAGAACAAATAGAAGCAAAATAAGTAGGCCACAAGGGTAATTTATAAGCGCCTAAGGCGATCGAGGACCAATCCAAAGATTACGATGTCATTCATGTTGAAGTGTCCTCCAAAGGTGTACACACCTCCATAAACGTGCGATTCTTCACATATTGTAGAGACAACCATTAACGAAGCAAAGTCATACACCGATAGATTACCTGCAAGAGAGAAATATTTTTATCATTAAATACTTTGTCATTTTTACATAGCCAAAGCAACCAAATAACAACAAGCGCTCCCAACCTAATAAGTATTTTAAACCTATGACCCACATTATTTAGTTAATTGCCGAATATATTAGGAACGCTTATTGATGGGTATAAGGTTGTGGTGACCCAGCACACCACTGCATGTGTAGTGTACAAGTCGTTGATATAATACTCACGAAAGTCTCCTTCCATAATATCACATTACTCAGAGTGGTACAACAGATACATTGCGGGTCCGCAACTTTACGTGCTCATAGATACTAACCAAAAGTGTACAAAAGCTTTGAGATCATCCTCGGTCCATTGAGGAGTCTCATTTGTAAACCATTTCAAACTAGCAAATCTAATTAGTAATGATAGTATAAGGCACAACACCATTATGAGCATGAATAACTTATTTAAGACTAGTTGCTAAGCTCATCTATCTATCCTGTAATAGTATGCTTTGGTGTCCGGTTCCTTGTCGCTAGTACCATAAACGATACCGTAGTCAACTCCTTCTACTCATCCGAAGAGATCCGGCTCCTCGTAGTATTGTTCCTCACTATCGTCAGGAACAACTTCGCTGTTTTCATAATCTAAAGCAAGGGTTTTCGAGGATAGATTGAGTACAAGCGTACTCAGCAAGTTCTATGGAAATGGTGTATCATGCTAAAACAATAGCTTGGAATAAGAGAATTCCAAACATAAGCAAGTTTTGGAAAACAGTTTTGTTGGATGAATCAAATTTTTAATTTCATAAAAACTATGTTCATAAGTCTTTGCAGGTTGTTAGAACTTTTTCATAGTTCCTTTCCATGCGGCGTTCACAATTCCTTTCCCGGAATAAGGAGTAACATGTCACAATTCTATATACTCTACAGAGGTTTGCTAATTTGCCCACAAATGTCCTTGGCCCTATTGCCAATATCATACTTCCTTTGGTATGAGGCCAGTTACCAAGTATAGCCAAATCATGTCGAGCACAACCTAGTTCCGTAATCCACCAATTGCAATTAGTCTGAACCTCAATCCGAATCAATCACCCTCTCCGCTGGAAGACATTAACCGTTACTCTGTATCACAGAGTAGGGACGTTTACCACGGGCTCCCACCCATTGATTTTCCCTGAAAGGAATCTCAATCCGGCTATGCCTCCGAGGATATACGAAACTCGTAAGTAACTTCTGATTCGCTTATCCCATACCAGTTCTGTGGTCAGCGCAATTTACGACGCTTTGAAATGACTAACAACAGTTGTTATTAAATCCTAGGTATTCCCGATATAATGGAACCTCCACCATACTACACTCCGTTCGTACATCTAATCCATGGTTCCATCATCCACCAATTCATTTGAAAGAAGTATTTTGATGCAATTGGTATGAAATACTATGCAATTGGATACTTTTGAAAATAATTATCAGATATGAGCAAGAATGAACTTGCCTGACAACTACAAGATAATGCAGTTCGAAGGTTTTACTTGACCCTGGACCTCGGGTTCTGAAGAATGACCATTGTCCGAATAGAAGACAATGTTTTAAAAATCCAAATGATTTGAAAAGATTACTTGTAAACTAACTTTTAATAAACCCTTCCTGTATTCTTGAGTGATTTGTTATTTGAGTTTAATGTTGCTCATATGAATTTTCCTTTAGAATCTTCATATGAATTTCACCTTGGAATGTTCATATATTTGAAAAATTCTTTCGTTGTTCACAAGGGATATACTGCTTCGCTATAGAAAGACCCATTACACTGAAGCACATCATTGATCAAACAACCGGATAAGCTATGGGCTACCGGAAGGATCGCGGATAGCCAGAACTCTGTGAAAAATCTTTCTATGCCGCAAGGACGGATATATTGCAAACTCAGAAGAAGTTCCAAGATATTCTTCTTTAGTTGATTTATATACTATTTTGAATATTTTCATATTGAAAATGGTATTCTTTTTGTTCAAAATAATAATCTCCAATATTTGGAAAGTATTATTTCTTGGTTTTTGTTTTCTTTTGGTACTTTATTAATACCCAAGTCATTTATCAAAGACATAATTGAAATTTTTGATTTTCAAAACTTCATACAAGTGATAAATGATATTCAAAACCTTTTTTGCTGTTTAAAAGTATTTTGATAAATATTTGAATACGTGTTTAAATTATTCATCTCATTTATCAACAAAACAATGGTTAAAAACTTTTATTTCTAAAACTTCCATTTAATGATATATTGGAGTTAGTCATATTTTTAGCTTTTCAAAAATATATTTTTCATAATTTTTGGACTCCTAAACAAAAAGTAATGGCATTTTTACAATTAAGTCCCTGGGATTAGAACAATTTACAGAAAACCCCTAGGTGGGGCCCACTGGTCAGACCCCTCGGTCAAATCGACCAAGCCGTTTCAGTCGGACCAAACCACCGCACACCCCCACCTCTCTCACTCTCTCTCTCACGGCGCCCATGGCGACTCGGTCGCATGCACCATCACCGGCATGCGCTGGCCGTCTCCGGCCACTGCTGGCCTCGCTGCCGCCGCCAAAGTGACTGCCTCCTTCCACTCTACCCTCTCACTCGAGGAATCGAGCTAGGGTGCTCGGTCTTGTCCTCGCGCATCCCCTCTGGATCCGCTAGGGTTTTGACCATGGTGTTTGTCATCTCCGACGACCTTGGGCTTCTCCCCTTGGCTAAGCTGAGCCTCTCAGCTCTCAATGGTGACCTATGGTCACCGGCTTGAGCAGCCTCGAGGAGCTCTTCCTTGATGACCTAGGCCGTAGCCACGGCCACCTCTCCTTCACCTCAAATGGAGCTTGGCTCCATTAACAAGTAAGTGGCTTCACCCTCTCTCTCACTCGCTCTGCTACTCCTCTAATTAGCCCCTTGATTTCCCCCTTGATTCCCCTCAATCTTGGAATTAGGGTTTTGGTGTACTGAAGCAAATCTTCAGTTCATCGATGCTTGGCTGGTTTAGGATGCTCTGGCTAGTGTTATTGTGCCTACTGACGACTTGTAGTAATCTATGAATAAGTACTCGATCTTATTTGCTTGCTGTGAAATCTAAACTCTGAACTTTGCACTGTCTCTGACAGTGTTAAGTTCCTGTACTATCAGTAAATTCTAGGATGTGTTCCTATGTTTCTACTGCTCTTGACACTATACTTATCCACTGTTAGTACTTGGAATTCTAGTTTGTTTGGTTGAACTCCATCAACTCTAAATATTTCATTCACTGTTCTCACGAAGGTTCAGTTAGACAGTTCATTCAGAAACTTGGCTTGAGCAAATGCTCATACACATGTCTACTACTTATAAAGGCACAAACATATTGGGATCCAATTAATTTCGGCCATCGATCAACACCGATCAAACGGCCTGAATCCCTCCATTGTTGAGCTCAACTCAACATAGATTCAAAACCCGCATCACCTATCGCCCACACCATTAGATCCAAAAATCATGTGCTGGCAGATTAATTAGATCTGAAAATCATGTGCTGGCAGATTAATTAGATCCGAAAATCATGTGCTACCAGATTAATAACTGCCCCATACGTCCCCATACTTCGTCGACGTACACGGTATTCCTCCACGTGCAAAGCAGGTGTTGGTGCCGAAGATTCCGCTCCTGTCACTGTTGCTAGGATTCGTCAAATAGCTCTCACACTGACGCGCTAGCTTGAACGCCGAAGGAGCCTTCCAGTTGTGCGCGCTCCAGTATGCTGCCCGCACGCGTCGATGGCGGCCACCGCAGGTAGGTTATTCCCATGCCTCCTATAGGATCCGACGCCTGATGGGTCCGGCCACAAGCACGGCCGCACTGCCATCCGCTCAATCATCCCTAGCCATATGTAGGTACAAACATGGTCAGCAAACACAATCTTCAAGGGAGTTTCCTTTCCCTTGAGTCAATTTGTGACGTCGTATTTCAGATTCTGCACAGATCCGTTGACTACATCTTATAGAAAGACAAGCAAGATTCTTCTCCATTGATTTTTTCGATAAGTATTCTCAATCAATTTGCTTTTCTATTTTCTGATTCTTATGGTACGATTTCAATGGTTGGTTAGAGCTACGAGGATTTTCAATTAAACAGTTATAAGCTGAGTGAATCAAAATTAAATTATGATTAAAATCATTCTGGTATTTTTTAAGTATAGGAGAGAAGGAGGAGAAAGGGGTTGTCAATGTCAAAGATGAGGTTGCTGATTATTAGCATTAATTCAAATAATTTTCTAGGACTAATCATCATATTTTTTTACCTGCTAGAGGTTTTGGAATGGCTTTTCTGTTTCGTTTAGAAGCCTTGTTGTCTCCATAGTTTTCATTCATTTTTTATTAGGACACGAAGCAATGAACTCATTTAAGTACACTACTTGGTGGATAAGAGGGCTTCATACATGGTAAGCATGACCGGAGGGCTACGATTGATAGTAACAATAGATAAACATGGTTTGTTAGTTTGAACAAGAGCTTTCTTAAGGCGTCGATGACAGTGGTTGCTTATGCACGCCTCAGGAGTGACTTGAATTGAGTAAGCGCATAAAATTTTGATGCTAATTGAACCAAGTCAAGAGAAATATCAGTGGGTTGCCATGCTAGGAGTAGACACATTAGTTCATGGAATGTTCTTCAATTTTTGTTTTTTTAAGCAATTAATCTGAGACTAAAGCATACTGTGTATTAGATTGATATTTAAATTAAACAAATATGTAGAAGGAATGTGGAAGGTTAAATATTAGTTTTTATAATTCTTTTGTGTGCAAAGTATGCCATTTTTATTTCCAAAAATGAGGAGTTTTCAGAATTTGAAGGTAACTACATTCTTTTTTACTCATGTTAAGTAGAGCTCATTGTGACATTTTTGTAATGTACATACAACATTTTGTACTTGTGTACATTCAAATTAAATTCACATTTGTTGATTGAAACGTGTGTGCACGTGTTTACTTACTAGTGTAAGAAAAATACATCAACTACAGCTCTTAGAGCTTGCAACAATCATTGCTTCCTAATTATTAACACAAGAATTTTCCGAACCTTGGGATTTAGAGATGTATGTACATGTGTGTTTTCCAGTAAGATTATGACGCAAGTGATCACTTCTAGTGATTTACACTTCATCTTCTTCCTTGAGCTCACACAAAGAATTTTAGTGTCTATGCTCCATGGCATGGCTGTGGTGTTCCTCATTTTCATGGGGTTCACAGTGAGTTTGCCAAGTGTGTATGTGTATCACTCTCTCTGCCAATATTAATCCTAGTAATACAACCTTTGGAGTTTCCAAAGTGTGCTTGATGTAGATGGGCATCACTCCTCTGCCTTGATGAAGATGAGCTTGACCTGGGCAGTACTTCTCTGCCTAGTCCAGCTTGAGCAGCACCTCCTTTCTCTGGTCCTTCTCCTACCTTCTAATGTGCAAGATGTGGTATGGGATACTCACCAATGGTGAGCTTGCTCCTTTTCTCACTCCCAGCCTCTAGCTTGGAAGATTTTATGAGCTTTTGCTCTTAACCTCTAGCCTCTGGCCTCAAGGTGTTCTTATGAGCTGCTCTGATAATTTTTGTGAGTGAATTCATGTGGAAGAAGGGGGTAGTTATAGTGTTGGGGTTTCACTGTGGTGATGACACCTCACTACATGCATTTGGTGACTAAGCTGCTATGTTACTGTTCTGAACCGCCTCTCTAGCTTGGATTTTAGCCCAGATGCATGAAAATCATGTATCTATTAATCATGGTGAATTTTATATTATTTTCCCTAATTAGCTTGCTATAAAGTTGTTTTTGTTTATTTAATTTGTGCTTTTGGAGATGGTGTACATCTCCTGTTGCTAAATCGCTTTAGGTAGTATATAATTCGGGGATATCAAGACATTCTTTCAACTAGGAAAGAATTCACCTTATAATAATCATCAATTACACTCAATATTTCCTTCCAGCTCAAACAGTCAAAATCAACATGATCCATGATTGTATCCTCATCATCAAACTTTATACTTTGAACCTTAACAAAATAAGTTGTTGAAAATCCACCTTTTTAAAGGACTGAAATGCAAATCACAAATTAAAACTACCCCTTTCCCCGAGTCCTATATGTCAGGGTGTTACATCCTCTCCTCCTTATAAGAACTTTGTCCCAAAGTTACCGAAACTAGGTACCTGAAGAGATAAGGATAATCCATGCGTAAATCGTCCTCTTTCTCCCATGTGGCTTCTCTCTCGGGATGGTGCTTCCACTGTACTCGACAATATTTTATTGCCCTATTTCTAAGCTGTTTCCAATTTTCATCCAAAATCTTTGTCGATTTTTCCTCATAGGTCAAATCTGGCTTACGTTCTAATTCTCTATAACTCGAAGATTCTTCTGGTACTTTCAAACATTTTTGCAACTGTGAAACGTGAAATACATTGTGAACTTGAAATAATTTCTTTGGTAATTCCAGTTCATAGGCCACTGCTCCTTTCTGACTCAAAATCTTAAATGGCCCAATGTATCGAGGACTTAAATTTCCCCTTAACCCCGAATCTCTTAACTCCTCTAGTCGGGCTGACTCTTAAATATACCGTATCTCCGACTTGGGGTTCCCACATTCTTCCTTTTAAGTCTGCATAACTCTTTTGCTGACTCTGAGCAATCTTTAGTCTGTCTCGGATGATATCAATCACTACTTGATGATCCTTTATATAGTTAGGCTCGAACTCTTTGTTTCTTTTATCCTCGAACCAACAAACTGGCGATATACACTTTCTTCTGTAAAGTGCTTCAAATGGTGCCATCTTATTACTACTCTGATAGCTATTGTTGTATGAATTCTGCTAAGGGTAGATGTTTGTGCCATGATCCTCCAAAATCTAGAGCACATGCTCTCAGCATATCTTCAATAATTTGGTTTGTTCTTTCCGTTTGTCCTCTAGTTTGTGGATGATATGCAGTACTAAATTCTAGTTTCATTCCTAGAGCTTTTTGAAGTTGTTTCCAAAATGCTGAGGTAAACATTGAACCTTGATCTGATACTATTTTCTTTGGTATCCCATGCTTACTAACAACTTCATTGATGTAGATTTCCGCGAGTTTCTCACAACTATATTTCTGATTTACCGCTAAGAAATGAGCATTTTTTGTTAACCTGTCTACTATTACCCAGATCACATCCTTTTGATTCCTAGTCATGGGTAAGCTGGTAATAAAATCCATTCCTATTTCTTCCCATTTCCATTTGGGAATAGGCAAAGGTTGTAATTTTCCAAGCAGGACTCTGATGTTTTGCTTTAACTCTCTGGCATGTATGACATTCAGAAACATATTTAGCTATCTCTCTCTTCATACTGTTCCACCAAAGTACATCCTTTAAGTCCATATACATCTTGGTACTTCCTGGATGTATTGAGTAAGGTGTTTGATGAGCTTCCTTGAGAATAACTTCTTTTATCTCAGGAATATCTAGTACACAGATTCTGTTTTGAAACCATAACGGATTCTCCTCCCGGAGTTCAAACATGGATTGCCTTCCTTCATCTATTCTACGGATTTCCTCGACTATGAATGGATCTTCTTTCTGCCTCTTAAGAATTTCTCCTTTGAGATCCATATTCATCTCGGTCAACGCTTCGATAATTTCTGTAGTATCTTGGGGCTTTCCTTCCCAATATTCCTTCTAGATTTGTTCAACTTCTTTTTGCAACTCCTTTGGCATTCTATGTGCTTCTAGCATATTGCAAGTGGTTTTTGGCTTAACGCATCTGCTACGACATTAGCCTTTCTTGGAGTATAGTTTATTATCAGATCATAGTCTTTAATCAATTCTAACCATCTCCGTTGTCTCATGTTTAGATCCTTTTGAGTGAAGAAATATTTGAGACTTTTATGATCAGTGAATAGTTTACATTTTGATCCATATAAGAAATGTCTCCAACTCTTGAGTGCATGAACTACTGCTGCTAACTCAAGATCATGCGTCAGATAGTTGAGTTCATGAGGTCGTAACTGCCTAGACCCATACTGACGAGGGTTAACTTGACAAATGTCCTAGATGAAGGACTTAGGATCGGGGGAATAGCAATGACTAGAGATTCCGGGATCGAGATTGGCACACGATGTACCTAGGTTCACGTCCCCACGGTAGAGGATCACTACATCCTGCTAGCAATCTAGTATATGATCACAATGATGTTTACATGGTGCCGCCGTAGGCGGAGTTGTCTATGTCTAATCTAAATTGTCTCTCTAATCTATGATTCTTGATCTCTATTGTCTAAATTGTAAGTTGTCTCTCTAGGGGCGCCCCTGCCTAGCTTTATATATGCAACCGAGCAAGAGTTTACAAGTTTCCTAGTCGAATATGGATTAGAACCTTCCTTCTTCGTCTCCAAGTCAATCTTTGAGTCCTTGTACTTGTCCACTTCCTTAATGGGCCGGACCCGGTACACTAATCTGTGGGTACCCGAAGGGCATATCCATGTCACATATGCAATCACTTTCCTCTCTTGCATTAAAACACAACCTAATCCATGCTTGTATGCATCACAATATACGGTGTAGTCTTTTCCTGGTTCAGGAACTACCACAACTGGTGCTGTGGTTAATTTATCTTTTCACACTTCTCATCCCAGATGAAAGGTATGTTCTTTCTCAATAACTTTGTCATCGGTCTGGCTATCTTAGAGAATCCTTCAATGAATCTTCTATAGTATCCAGCCATTCCTAAAAATCATCTGACTTCTTTAACATTCTTTGGTGCAGGCCACTCCAAAACTAACTGAACTTTACTTGGGTTTACAATGATTCCTTCTTTGGTAATCACATGACCAAGGAATTCTACTTTATCAAGGCACAACTCACACTTGCTAAACTTAGCATAAAGCTGATGCTCTCTCAGTGTTTGCAAAACTATTCTAAGATGTTCTGCATGTTTCGCTTCATCCTTGGAATACACCAGTATTTCATCAATGAATACTATGACGAACTTATCCAAGTAGGGCATAAATATTTTGTTCATCAAGTTCATGAATATTGCTGGTGCGTTGGTTAATCCAAATGGTACAACCAAGTATTCATGGTGTCCATATCTTGATACAAAAGCTGTCTTCAGAATATCTTCCTCTTTGATTTTAATCTGACGGTACCCTAATCTTAAGTCTATTTTGGAGAAAACTCCAGCTCCTTTAACTTGATCAAACAGATCCTGAATTCTAGGTAATGGATACTTGTTCTTGATCGTAACATTGTTCAAATTATGGTAATCTCCGCACATTATTCTGCCTCCATCCCTTTTGTCGACAAATATTACAGGAGTTCCCCAAGGAGATATACTTTCTCTTATGAATCCTTTCTCCTTGAGTTCATCTAACTGAGCTTTCAATTCTACTAACTCCTTCGGCCCCATTTTATATGGTGCTTGGGCTATCGGTGATGTTCCCGATATTAAGTCAATTGTAAACTCTATTTCTCTATCAGGTGGCATTCCTGGTAATTCTTGTGGAAATACATCCTGAAATTATGTCACCACCGGTATATCCTCTATGCTGTTTTCTTTCAGAGCATTCAACTATAGTTCTGCCTCTAAACGAGCATTTCGGTCTCCTTGATACACAACCTTTTCACCGATTGGGTTTTTTAAGGTTATGGTATTCGCACCACAATCTATTTGGGCTCCATGGCTTACTAACCAATCCATTCCCAGAATGATTGCTATATCGCTCATGGGTAGTACGAATAAATCCGTATAGTACTCATATCCGCAAATCATAAGGACTTGCTTTATTCGTTGCTTTATTACTAATACCATTCCTCCAGCAGATAATGTGGTAATAGGTCAATCTAGCGGTTTACACTTAAGACCGTATGCGTCTATGAATTCTTGGAAATGAAAGCCGTCGTTGCCCCTGTATCAAACAGTAGTTTCCCCGAATAGGTCATGATATTGAGCATACCTAGAACTGCTTCTTCTAAGTGTATCACTTCTGCCACGCTGGTACAGTTTAACTTTCCATAGGGTTTGCCCTTGTTGTCTCCAGGGTTCCTTCGCTTGGAAGCTTGCGTTCCAATTGATGGTCGGCTCCCTCCCATGGGTGGAGTAAAAGTTTGTTTATTCAGACAACTAGGTTTCATGTGTCCAGGCTGTCCAAATCCATAGCAGATGACTTTGGGTTGTCTGCACTCTGATCTGTAATGTCCCTTAAATCCACAGTTGTGACATATCACGTTGTTCTTGGGATTTGGTCCTCCCCTATTTAAATTAGGGTTTGGATTTCTTGGCCTTGGCCTGGGTTAAAAGGTCAGGTTGAGTGTTGGTTTTCGATGTAGAAAACGTTCTGGCTCAGTCCACGCTTTCTTCCTTTGTTCATCTTGGACGGACTTATAATCATCTTCCAGAGTAATGGCCGCGTCAACTAGTTCTTGGAATTTATGATTTCCAGTCAAACGCAACTGCATTCCCATATATGGGTTCAAACCTTTCATGAACCTTTTCACCCTCTTTTCTTTGGTATCTACCTCATCAGGTGTATAACGAGATAGTTCACTAAACTCTCTAACATACCAAAGTATTGGGAAATCATTTTGTCGGACACTCTCAAATTCCCTTCTGTTAAGTTATGTTATACTACCGGGAACATGAGTGTTGTGAAATTTTTCTTTAAATTCTGCCCAAGTGATTACTGACCCTGGTGGTTTCATTGTTAACACTGTTTCCCACCAACATGCTGTTGGTCCTGTTAACATGTATGAAGTGTACCGCAGTTTTTCCTCATCGTTACAGCCGACGACATCTAACTTCCTTTTTGTATCTCTTAGCCAATCCTCGGCATCCATAGGTTCTGCGGCAGATGCAAACAGAAGTGGTCTTGTGTTTTGGAAATCTGATAGACTCACTCCTCGTCCTCCATTATCTCATCCTTGTTCACGGTTTTGTGACATGATATGGTGCATAAACTTATTTTGGACTTGTTGGTCTCGCTGCCTTCTTTCTTCCACCAGTTGCATATACTGCATGAAACTTTTCTCTGACATAGGCTGTGAAGAGGTTGAAGCTTGACTTCTGGCTGCCGTCTCTGCATTTTCCTTCTCTCTAGTTTCCCTAGATCTGCTCTCATCTTCTGTCTCTACTTGGTCTCGGGCATTCCTCTAGACCTGTTGCACTTACGTCAGAACACCTTATTGCATCACGCAAATGCACAGTGGGTTGTTCGTTTTCAATGCACAGTGCTAGCTCACACAATAACTCAAAATCCAAAGAAATCCCAAATGTTTGCGAATCATTTACAAAATCCATAAAGTAAACATTTCAGATATACTCATGCAAATGAACATATACCATATATTGTCATACATTCTGCACAAATATCCACATGACATGAGTCGTAGCTCAATTATTCGGCTCGCAGGCCGCACACATACATTACTCAACACGCTACTAGTCCAGATACTTGTGGAACTCGTGCTACTACTACTACTACTATAATAACTTATAACTGCTCCAGATGACTCAATCGCTCTTGTAGTACCTCCCCAAAACATAACCGTCGAAGCGCGCAGACCTCCTAAGAGTGCCTGATAGAATGACTGGTTCGGGCAATGTATAAGTTGGATCCTCTACCGGATCCTTCTCCATCTCACTTCCCGCAAAGAAATTGTCCAAACTCGGAAACATCTCTTTCGGCCTATCATTAATGTTACGGATGTGCATACTTCCACCCGCATCGAATTCTAACAACAAAGGTTCCTCCCTCTTCATATCAGGATATAAAGGACGTCCATCCCCCATGTAATAACAGGTGAGTGGCATCATCTCGTCATCACTACTCCTGCTCTGGTTAGCAGTTGCCTCCTGACACGACTGCAACGCCTCCAAACAAAGAGCAATCTCTGCCCTAGACTCCTCCAAATCCATTCCTCCTTCCGGAGGACTTAAATTCAGTTACCTTAAGTCTATCACCTACCACTGGGTCCTACCGACCCTCGGTTCTGCCTCAACATCATAACGAGGTAGACCCTCATCGTCCGTACCCCATCCTATAGAAACAATGAGCTCGTACGTGTCTGGCACTTCCCAACCATAGTCATTGATGTGATGGCCTTCCCTAGCGACAAAGGTTCATAAGGTGTAGGCGACTCCGAATTTGACTCTGGCACGACACCGTCCTCCACTATGCCATCTCCTAAATCTTCATCTAATTCTTCCTCCATAGTCTCTTCATCCTCCAGCTGTGCCACGTGCGTGTGCTGATACTCAACCCCTTATGCGTAGAGTTGATTTCGACTTACTACTAAGTCCTGATCAGAAAACTCATCTAATAACTGCTCGTAGTCTGACAGCAAATTGATGTGGAGGAGATAGTAGATCTCTAGCAATGACGTACAACAGTCCAGATACTGTGCCGCCATCTCGGGTGTGTCCCTAATAAGAGAGACGTGATCCCGATTCAATGCCTCCTCAAGATCACCACACGGAATAGTCATGAAGACACTTCCTGCTACCTTCTTGGCATCATATCCCCGGATAGCAGTGATAGCCTCAAAGAAAGCTATCTCCCTAGCCACCCCGGATATTCTAGACTCTCCATAGGGTAGTAAATACCCCTCTCCTATTTCTTTCGGTAACTGAACAGACACTTGATACTTAACCAGAATTCTTCCATCAGAATAAGCAAAATCTTGTACAAGTGCCTTCGGGGAACAGGTACATGTCTCTAACAACTACTTTAGGATTTCATCAAGACCTCCATGATAGTCAGTCAACCAAGACTCTATCACAATCATGGTCTGATCAGGCATCTCACCCATCTTTTCGGACTGTAAAGAGAAAACACAACAATTTAGCAAATCTTGCTAAAGTAAGACAAATAATTATAGCTCTAAGTATATGACCGGAATATCCTCATTTGAATACCCATCATATTCCTTAGAGAATTTCTTATCTTAATGACTCTCGGCTCCTACAGGCTATTCCCGTTACTAGGTCGTCCAACCTAAGGTCGAAGCATTGCTCTGATACCAGCTGTGGTGACCCAGCACACCACTGCATGTGTAGTGTACAAGTCATTGATATAATACTCACAAAAGTCCTCGTCCATAAATATCATATCCCTCAGAGTGGTACACCAGAAACATTGCAGGTCCACAACTTTACGTGTTCATAGATACCAACCAAAAGTGTACAAAAGCTTTGAGATCATCCTCGGTCCATTGAGGAGTCTCATTTGTAAACCATTTCAAACTAGCAAATCTAATTAGTAATGGCAGTATAAGGCATAGCACCATTACGAGCATGAGAAACTTATTTAAGAGTAGTTGCTAAGCTCATCTATCTATCCTGTAATTGTATGCTTCAGTGTCCGGTTCCTTGTCGCTAGTACCGTAAACGATACCATACTCAACTCCGTCTACTCCTCCGGAGAGATCCGGCTCCTCGTAGTATTGTTTCTCACTATCATCAGGAACATCTTTGCTGTTCTCATCTAAAGCAAGGGTTTTCGAGGATAGATTGAGTACAGGCATACTCAACAAGGTCTATGGAAATGGTGTATCATGCTAAAACAATAGCTTGGAATAAGAGAATTCCAAACATATGCAAGTTTTGGAAAACAGTTTTGTTGGATGAATCAAATTTTTAATTTCATAAAAACTATGTTCATCAGTCTTCGCGGGTGGTTAGAACTTTTGCATAGTTCCTTTCGACGCGGCGTTCACAATTCCTTTCTCGGAATAAGGAGTAACATGCCACAATTCTATACACTCTGCAGAGGTGTGCTAATTTTCCCACAAATGTCCTTGGACCTATTGCCAATATCATACTTCCTTCGGTATGAGGCCAGTTACCAAGGATAGCCAAATCATGCCGAGCACAACATAGTTCCGTAATCCACCTGTTGCAATCAGTCTGAACCTCGGTTCGAATCAATCACCCTCTCCGCTAGAAGACATTAACCATTACTTTGTATCATAGAGTAGGGACGTTTACTACGGGCTCCCACCCATTGATTTTCCCCGGGAGGAATCTCAATCCGGCTATGCCTCCGAGGATATACAAAACTCGAAAGTAACTTCTAATTCACTTATCCCATACCAAGTTCTGTGGTTAGCGCGATTTACGGCGCTTTGGAATGAATAATAATAGTTGTTATTAAATCCTAGGTATTCCTAATATAATCGAACCTCTAGCGTAGGACACTCCGTTTGTACATCTAATCTGTGGTTCCATCATCCACCAATTCATTTGAAAGAAGTATTTGATGCAATTGGTATGAAATACTACGCAATTGGGTACTTTTGAAAATAATCATCAGATATGAGCAAGAATGAACTTGCCTGACAACTGCAAGATAATGCAGTTCGAAGGTTTTACTTGACCCTGGACCTCGGATTCTGAAGAATGACCATTGTCTGAATAGAAGACAATGTTTTAAAAATCCAAATGATTTGAAAAGATTACTTGCAAAGAAACTTTTAATAAAACCTTCTCGATTTCTTGAGTGATTTGTTATTTGAGTTTCTTGTTGCTCATATGAATGTTCCTTTAGAATCTTCATATGAATTTCACCTTAGAATGTTCATATATGTAAAAAATTCTTTCGTTGTTCACAAGGGATATACTGCTTCGCTATAGAAAGACCCATTGAACTCATATCGTTGATCGAACAACCGGATAAGCTATGAGCCATCGGAAGGATCGCGGATAGCCAGAACTCTATGAATAATCTTTCTATGCCGCAAAGATGGATATATTGCAAACTCAGAAGAAGTTCCTAGATATTCTTCTTTAGTTGATTTATCTACTATTTTGAATATTTTCATATTCAAAATGGTATTCTTTTTTTCAAAATAATAATCTCCTATATTTGGAAAGTATTATTTCTTGGTTTTTGTTTTCTTTTGGTCTTTATTAATACCCAAGTCATTTATCAAAGACATAATTGAAATTTTTGATTTTCAAAACTTCATACAAGTGATAAATGATATTCAAAACCTTTCTTGATGTTTAAAAGTATATTGATAAATATTTGACATTTATCAACAAAACAATGGTTAAAAACTTTTATTTCTAAAACTTCCATTTAATGATAAATTTGAGTTAGTCATATTTTTAGCTTTCCAAAAATATTTTTTCATAATTTATGTCTCCTAAACAAAAAGTAATGACATTTTTATATATAAGTCCCTAGGATTAAAACAAGTACAGAAAACCCCCCAGGTGGGGCCCACTGGTCAGACCCCTCGGTCAATCTGACTGAGCCGGTTCGATTGGACCAAACCACCACACACCCCCAGCTATCTCTCTCTCTCTCTCTCTCTCTCTCTCTCTCTCTCTCTCTCTCTCTCTCTCTCTCTCTCTCTCTCTCTCTCTCTCTCTCTCTCTCTCTCTCTCTCTCTCTCTCTCTCTCTCTCTCTCTCTCTCTCTCTCTCTCTCTCTCTCTCTCGCCGCCCATGGCGACTCAGTCGCCTGCACCTTAGCTGATGTGCGCTGGCTGTCTCTGGCCACCGCTGGCCTCTCCACCGCTGCCAAAGTGACCGCCTCCTTCCACTCTACCCTCTCACCAGAGGAATCGAGCTGGGGTGCTCCGTCTTGTCCTCGTGCATCTCCTCTGGATCTGCTAGGGTTTTCAACCATGGTGTTCATCGTCTCCGATGAGCTTGGGCTTCTCCCCTTGGCTAAGCTGACCTCTCAGCTCTCAATGGTGACCTATGGTCACTGGCTTGAGCAGCCTCGAGGAGCTCTTCCTTGATGACCTAGGCCGTAGCCACGGCCACCTCTCCTTCACCTCAAATGGAGCTTGGCTCCATTAACAAGTAAGTGGCTTCACCCTCTCTCTCACTCGCTCTGCTACTCTAATTAGCCCATTGATTCCCCCCTTGATTCCCCTCAATCTTGGAATTAGGGTTTCGGTGTACTCAAGCAAATCTTCAGTTCATCGATGCTTGGCTGGTTTAGGATGCTCTGGCTAGTGTTATCGTGCCTACTAATGACTTGTAGGAATCTATGAATAAGTACTCGATCTTATTTGCTTGCTGTGTAATCTAAACTCTGAACTTTGCACTGTCTCTGACAGTGTTAAGTTCCTATACTGTCAGTAAGTTCTAGGATGTGTTCCTATGTTTCTACTGCTCTGGGCACTATACGTATCCACTCTTAGTACTTGGAATTCTAGTTTGTTTGCTTGAACTCCATGAACTCTAAATTTTTCATTCAGTGTTCTGACAAAGGTTCAGTTAGACAGTTCAGTCAGAAACTTGGCTTGAGCAAATGCTCATACACATGTAAGAAAAATACATCAATTGCAGCTCTTAGAGCTTACAACAATCATTGCTTCCTAATTATTAACACAAGAATTTTCTGAATCTTAGGATATAGAGATGTATGTACATGTGTGTTTTACAGTAAGATTATGATGCAACTGATCACTTCCAGTGATTTACACTTCATCTTCTTCCTTGAGCTCACACAAAGAATTCAAATGGCTGTGTCCCATGGCATGGCTGTGGTGTTCCTCATTGTCATGGGGTTCACAGTGAGTTTGCCAAGTGTGTGTGTGTATCACACTCTCTCTGCCAATATTAGTCCTAGTAATACAACCTTTGGAGTTTCCAAAGTGTGCTTGATGTAGATGGGCAGCACTCCTCTGCCTTGATGAAGATGAGCTTGACCTGGGCAGTACTTCTCTGCATAGTCCATCTTGAGCAGTACCGCCTTGAAGGAAATATGCCCTAGAGGCAATAATAAAGATGTTATTATCATATTTCTTGTTCATGATAATGTTTATATTCCATGCTAGAATTGTATTAAGCGGAAACTTTAATACTTGTGTGGTTTATGAACAACACCGTGTCCCTAGTACGCCTCTATGGACTAGCTCATTGATTAATGATGGTTAAGGTTTCCTAACCATAGACATGAGTTGTCAATTAATAATGAGATCATATCATTAGGAGAATGATGTGATGGACATACCCAAATAAAGCAGAGCAATTAGATCGTGTCATCGTGTTCATCTTTGCGAAGCTTTTCCTATGTCATGTATTGTATTCCTTAGACCATGAGATAATACAACTCCCTAGTATCGGAAGAAAGCTTTGAAGTCATCAAACGTCATCCTATGCGAGGGTGATAATAAAGGTGTCTCTCAGGTGATTGGAAAGTACTTGTTGGGTTGTATGTATCGAGATGGAATTTGTCCCTCCCAAGTCGGAGAGATATACTTCGGGCCCACTCAGTAATCGATATCAACACCGCTTGCAAGCATGTGGTTAAGGAGTTAATCACAAAGTGATATCGGATTACGGAACGAGTAAAGTACTTGCTGTGAACGAGATTGAACTAGGTATGGCGATACCGACGATCAAATCTCGGGCGAGTAAAATATCGTGTGACGAAGGGAATACATATACGGGATTAATTGAATCCTGACATCGTGGTTCATTCGATATGATCATCGATGAATATGTGGGAGTCAATATGGGTTTCCAGATCCCGCTGTTGATTATTGATAGAAGATCATGTCTACATATTCTCGAACCCGTAGGGTCACACACTTAACGTGTATCGATGCTAGGATAGAATGGATAATTGGTTTATGAGTTTTAGTTCGGAGTCTCGGATGAGATCCAGGACATCACGAGAGGTTCCAGAATGGTCCGGAGAATAAGATTCATATAATGGAAAGCAGTTTTTGGATTCCGGAAAGGTTTCGGAGTTTATCGGTATTGTACCGGAAGGTTCTAGAAGGTTCCGGAGTGGGACCAACGTGGGCCCACTTGACGGAGGCCTGCGTGGGCCTAAGGGGAAGTGCCCTGGCCGCCCTGGGCCAGGCGCACAAGGCCCCTAAGGCCCAGCCGGCCAGCCCAAGGGGAAACCCTAAGGGAGTCTTCAAAGAAGGAAAGGGGGAAAACTTGCCCCCCACTCTTCCTACTCCAAGTCGGCGCCCTAGGGTTTGGGGAGAGGCCAAGCTGGCCGGCCACCCCTCTATATATAGGGGGCAAGGGCGCAGCCCTCTCTACCCCTTAACCCAAACCCTAGCCGCCAACTGCTGCCCTCCCTCTCTCTCTCTCGCGACTGCGCGTAGGCGAAGCCCTGCTGCAGAAACTCTCCACCATAAGCACCACGCCGTCGTGCTGCTGATCCAATCTATCTCTCCACCATACTTGCTGGACCAAGGAAGGAGGAGACGTCGCTGCACCGCACGTGTGCAACTCTCAGAGGCGCCGCCATTTGCGGCGTAGGATCGGATCGGATCGCGAGGAGGAGACGGCAAGTACGACTACGTCAACCACGTTCTATTGAACGTTTCCGCTGTGCGAATCTTCAAGGGTATGAAGATCTCATCTACCTCTCTCGTTGATTACATCTCCTAGATTAGATCTTGGCTTTCTTGTTCGCATCCGTAGGAAATTTTTTGATTTACTATGCTGTGAATCCCTTCAGTGGTATCAGAGCTAGATCTATGCGTAGATGTGTTTCACGAGTAGAACGCAACATGCTTGTTGCGGGCGTTGATGTTTTCTGTTGCAAACCTCTTGTTTTGTATTTCTTATGGCGTGGCATAGTGAGATCGAAGCGGTCCAGGCCAACTTTACGCGACCTCGTTCGCGAGACCGGCTCCGCACTTGACGTGTGGCTTGTTCCACACATGCGGCTGGTGGATGCCAGTTTCTCTCACTATAGTAGTCATGAGATTTACAACGGATGTTAGCAACCATAATATCACCGTTGTGGCTTTTCGTAGGTAAGAATCGTTCTTAGCTTGTTACTCCCATAAGCCACGTAAAACATGCAACAACAAAGTAGAGGCGTCTAACTTGTTTTTGCAGGGAGTGTTTTGTGATATGGTATGGCCCAAGACATGATGAGTATGAATTGAGTTGCATGCAATGATCATGTTTTGTAATCTTTCACGACTTGCATGTCGATGAGTTCACAACCGGCAGGAGCCATATGGTTGTCTTTATAATTGTGTATGACCTGCGTGTCAAGTTCTTATACGCCATGTAATAGCTTTACTTTATCGCTAAGTAGTTAGCAATAGTTGTAGTTGCTATTCGTGGTGGAGGCAATCATGGTGGAGTGATGGAGATCATGCCAGCGCGCACAAGATGGAGATCATGGCGCGGTGATTGGCTATACCATGTCACATAAAATTATATGCATGTGATGTTTATCTTTTTATGTATCTTATTATGCTTAGATCGCGACGGTAGCATTATAAGATGATTCCTCACTTAAAGATCAAGATAAAATTGTGTTCTCCCCTCGTATGCGCCGTTGCGAAAGTTCGTCGTGTTCAAGCATCTTGTGATGATCGGGTGCTATAGACTCTACGTTCACATACAACGGGTGCAAGCCAGTATTTGCACATGCGGAGATACTTGGGTTTGACTTGACGAGCCTAGCATGTACAGACATGGCCTCGGAACACATGGACCGAAAGGTCAAGCATGAGTCATATGGATGATATGATCAACATGTTGATGTTCACCATTAAAGCTACATCATTCACGTGATGATCGGTCTCGGTGTAGTGAATTTGGATCATGCTTCACTAAACAACTTTGAGGAATGTTGAATTTAGTGGGAGTTCATTAGTAATTTGATTAACTTGAACTAATTATCATGAACTAAATCTTAGTGTATTTGCATAAGTCGTTGTAGTGTTTGGCAACCGTTTTCCACCGACACTTAGTTTTAATTGAGTTAAAAGAACTATAGAATTCTGGATAATCACTTTTCGGTCTAGTGCCGTTTAGTTAGAATATCAAGACTAAAGATTAAGTCCTATTGCAAACTTTAGCAAACCTTGCTTGCTCCATACGATTTAATAAATTGTATTAATCTAAGAGCAACGATTCAAGTTTAGTATCTAAAGATCATATGTTTGCCTTCATGATAAATTGATCTTCAAAATTGTTTGAGAATCAAAGTGATCATTGAGCTGAAAGAATTGTTTCAGAAACAAATAATAAGTAAAAGATATTTGATATCTAAGACTTTGATTGTTTGCAAAATGATGAAGTATAATTTAGTAAAAGAACATATGCTCATATTGTATGACTATATGCGAAGATTGAAGATGCTAGGCATCCCGATCACCCAAAAGTTTGGGAACTAATATTATACTTGCATTCATCCTTATAAGCTATAGTAGTTTCATCATGAAAGATGTCATGATAGGATGAATGAAAAGGTATCGGCTAAATTGTTTTGCTATACCAAAAGAATACTAAAGAATGGAATCTGGAAGAATACCAATCATATGATGATGGCGATCCACTTCAAAGTGCAAAATCCAAGGCTATTAGTATTTGACTAAAAATCCTTTGGACTATGTGTCAAATGATTGACGCCACTATTGATGTCGATAGATTCTTCTAAAAGGAGAGGAAATGCTAAATAGGATCTGCAAAATTATTTGGTAGAAAAAGGAAAAGACTGGAATTGTCCAGCTCAGGTATATAAATGATATACATGTTATAGATGAATTCTTTTGCTCGTTAACAATGTAATTCTTGGGTATTCGATACTGATTTGTTGGTATGAAATGTCATACGAAGCAACACAATACAAGAAGTACAATGGCCTAAGTAACTAGTAAAAGAATATGGTAATGATGCATGTCGAGATACAAATAAAAGTGTTATTGTGCTTCTCGTCGACATCAAAGCTAGCCTTCAAGATATTTCATGAACTTAATAATTGTTATTTTGTTCTGGTATTATGAGAGCAATGGTTGTTCAAATTATTACCGTCTTCCATAGTCGATGGATAGATTATTATAAATCTTGTTGGTGAAATAGACATTTATAACACTGATGCTAAAGGTCACAAGACAAAACGAATTTCACTTATGTGTGACACCGCCGTTTAAGTCATATTGGAAACAAAACATGAAAGAAATTCTATATTGATAGATTTTCGAGTCATTTGATTTTGAATTGATTGACGCTTGTGAGACTTTTCCTAAAGATGATTAAACTCCGTTCATGGGCCATGGACAAAACTAGCGACTAACTAAATGGAGATCATACATATTGATGTATGTAGTCCATGGTGTGAAGTCAATCATGGTGTATTTTCTATTTCATCAATGACTCGAATAGATGTATGGTATATCTGCTTGATGAGATAGAAGTCTGAAACAATTGAAATTGTTCAATTTATGAAGTGGAAATTGTTGTAACAAGAAAAATTCAAGTTTTTATGATTGGATCATAAAGAAGAATATTTGTGTTACAAGTTTAGCAAACATCTAAGAGTTAGAGGAATTGTTCCACAAACTTGCATCGTGATAAACACCATAGGAGTATGGAGTTTTCGATGGATGTAATCAAACCTTGTTTGACATGGTTAGAGCAATGATTATATAAAACTACCAATATAATTTGTGGATTATGCTTTAGAGACTACCGCTTTTCACTGAATAGAGTGCCATCATAATCTGCCGAAATGACACCATACAAGTTATAGTTGTCTTTTCTTGAATTTTGGTATGCAAGGCATATGTGTAAAATGTTTACAACCAAAATTGGATTAGTAAGTCTTTGTAGGTTATCCCAAAGAATGTCGATGGGTGTTTCTTCTGCCATAAACCCAATTAAAGGTGATTGTCACTGAAAGAAGTGAACTTCTTATGAAGGAGTTTTTCGCGAAAGGTTTAAGTGGGAGGAAGATAGAACTTGATGAGGTTATTGAATCTGAGCAAGATGATCAGAGTAGCGCAGCACCAGAATATGTTCTGGAAGCGGCAACTGCATTCATAGCTCACGCGTCTACAATATGTTGTAGTCACGACATCGAAGTTCCTATTTAACCAAGTTGGTCGTAATCAAATAGCAAGATTTGAGGATGAGCTATTATTAGATAATAGTAACCAACAATATACAAAGAAGCGATGATGGGCCCTGACTTCGTCATATGAATTATTCTAGCAACAATTACATATAGAGATATGTTAGTCTAATAAACGATACAACGTTCCTCTACCGGAATGCACACCAAGGACGTGTACCTGACACGACCCAATGGGTTTTGTTAATTCAAAGGTTGCTAGATATGTATGCAAACTTCTATGGTAGAAGTAAGCATAGCGAAGTTGGAATCTTCAATGATGAAAATATTAAAGTGTTAATTTCATCAAGATATTTGAAGATGCTTGTATTACAAGAAAGTAAGTGGGAGCGCTAAGACATATTTCTAATGCTTTATGTAGATGACATATCGTTCATTGGAAATTATGTGTTTTTCTTGATATTTGTGAAGTTTTCACTAAAAATTAGATTTCTAATGAAAGACTTAGGTAAAACCAGAATATTAAGCATCAATGTCTATGCAGATAGATTGAGAAACTAATATAGTTTTACCAGAGTACATAGATGAAATATTGAATTTGTTCAATATGGAAACAATAAGAACGGTTCTTGTTGCATGGAAGAGGTTGGAGCAAGAATCAATTGTTTTGACACTTGATGAGTGAAACCACAAGAATGATTTTATCAATCTTGCATACCATGATATGTAGATCCAGATGTGTCCAATGCTCTAAAGGTTATAGCATTCATATGATGATCGTTGGACAATAGTAAAGATATTCTTATGCACTTTCGAAGAAGTAAGAATATGTTCTGTATGCAAAAGTGACAAATGGTTCATTGAAATGTGTTACATTGGCTTTGTCACATATACAGTTAAAATTTTATCTCAATTTTAAGCTATTTGTTTTGAGTTAGAAGGTGGCATAATAAGATGGAAGAAAGTTCCATGATGACTTGGATGAGTTCCAATGTTAATATTGTGGCGGACACTGCAACGAGGGCTAAGTATATAATTGCTTTAGAAGCGGCATAAAAGATGCAAAGTAGATAGTGATAATCCAACTTATTTGTGGCACTGTCGTCCAGGTCATATTGGCGTAAAACGCATGAAGAAACTCCATTCGGATGGACTTTTGGAGTCTCTTGATTTTGAATCATTTGACACGTGCGAGCCGTGCCTCATGGGCAAGATGATCAAAACCCCGTTCTCCGGAATAATGGAGCGAGCAACGGACTTATTGGAAATCATACATACCGATGTGTGTGGACCAATGAGTATTTCGACGCACGGTGGATATCGCTATTTTTCTAAGTGTGCTAGTACTATGTAGTTCTATTGTATGACAATAGTGACAACATAGTCTCGGCCAAGAAACAAAGGTCTCACCAGAAGACCAAGTTTATACGATGCTATCTCATACAAGATGAGTAATGCGTGCTGACGCAAAAGAATATGCAAATACAAACGGATCTGAAAGTGTCAGACCCGTAGATAAGGTTTACCACGTGCAACGCGTATGAAGAACACCGGATTGCCATAGGTGTTAAAGGCGCAAGTATGACTAGATTATTGACTCTAGTGCAAGTGGGAGACTGAAGGAAATATGCCCTAGAGGCAATAATAAAGATGTTATTATCATATTTCTTGTTCATGATAATGTTTATATTCCATGCTAGAATTGTATTAAGCGGAAACTTTAATACTTGTGTGGTTTATGAACAACACCGTGTCCCTAGTATGCCTCTATGGACTAGCTCATTGATTAATGATGGTTAAGGTTTCCTAACCATAGACATGAGTTGTCAATTAATAATGAGATCATATCATTAGGAGAATGATGTGATGGACAGACCCAAATAAAGCAGAGCAATTAGATCGTGTCATCGTGTTCATCTTTGCGAAGCTTTTCCTATGTCATGTATTGTATTCCTTAGACCATGAGATAATACAACTCCCTAGTATCGGAAGAAAGCTTTGAAGTCATCAAACGTCATCCTATGTGAGGGTGATAATAAAGGTGTCTCTCAGGTGATTGGAAAGTACTTGTTGGGTTGTATGTATCGAGATGGAATTTGTCCCTCCCAAGTCGGAGAGATATACTTCGGGCCCACTCGGTAATCGATATCAACACCGCTTGCAAGCATGTGGTTAAGGAGTTAATCACAAAGTGATATCGGATTACGGAACGAGTAAAGTACTTGCTATGAACGAGATTGAACTAGGTATGGCGATACCGACGATCAAATCTCGGGCGAGTAAAATATCGTGTGACGAAGGGAATACATATACGGGATTAATTGAATCCTGACATCGTGGTTCATTCGATATGATCATCGATGAATATGTGGGAGTCAATATGGGTTTCCAGATCCCGCTGTTGATTATTGATAGAAGATCATGTCTACATATTCTCGAACCCGTAGGGTCACACACTTAACGTGTATCGATGCTAGGATAGAATGGATAATTGGTTTATGAGTTTTAGTTCGGAGTCTCGGATGAGATCCAGGACATCACGAGAGGTTCCGGAATGGTCCGGAGAATAAGATTCATATAAAGGAAAGCAGTTTTTGGATTCCGGAAAGGTTTCGGAGTTTATCGGTATTGTACCGGAAGGTTCTAGAAGGTTCCGGAGTGGGACCAACGTGGGCCCACTTGACGGAGGCCTGCGTGGGCCTAAGGGGAAGTGCCCTGGCCGCCCTGGGCCAGGCGCACAAGGCCCCTAAGGCCCAGCCGGCCAGCCCAAGGGGAAACCCTAAGGGAGTCTTCAAAGAAGGAAAGGGGGAAAACTTGCCCCCCACTCTTCCTACTCCAAGTCGGCGCCCTAGGGTTTGGGGAGAGGCCAAGCTGGCCGGCCACCCCTCTATATATAGGGGGCAAGGGCGCAGCCCTCTCTACCCCTTAACCCAAACCCTAGCCGCCAACTGCTGCCCTCCCTCTCTCTCTCTCGCGACTGCGCGTAGGCGAAGCCCTGCTGCAGAAACTCTCCACCATAAGCACCACGCCGTCGTGCTGCTGATCCAATCTATCTATCCACCATACTTGCTGGACCAAGGAAGGAGGAGACGTCGTTGCACCGCACGTGTGCAACTCTCGGAGGCGCCGCCACTTGCGGCGTAGGATCGGATCGGATCGCGAGGAGGAGACGGCAAGTACGACTACGTCAACCACGTTCTATTGAACGTTTCCGCTGTGCGAATCTTCAAGGGTATGAAGATCTCATCTACCTCTCTCGTTGATTACATCTCCTAGATTAGATCTTGGCTTTCTTGTTCGCATCCGTAGGAAATTTTTTGATTTACTATGCTGCGAATCCCTTCACGCCTTGCTCTGGTCCTTCTCCTACCTTCTAATGTGCAAGATGTGGTATGGGCTACTCACCAATGGTGAGCTTGCTCCTTTTCTCACTCCCTGCCTCTGGCTTGGAAGATTTAATGAGCTTTTGCTCTTAACCTCTAGCCTCTGGCCTCAAGGTGTTCTTATGAGCTGCTCTGAGAATTTTTGTGAGTGAATTCGTGTGGAAGAAGGGGGTATTTATAGTGTTGGGGTTTCACTATGGTGTTGACACCTCACTGCATGCATTTGGTGACTAAGTTGCTATGTTACTATTCTGAACCGCTTCTCTAGCTTGGATTTTAGCACAAATGCATGAAAAATCATGTATCTGTTCATCATGGTGAATTTTATATTAATTTCCCTAATTAGCTTGCTATAAACTTGTTTTTGTTTATTTAATTTGTGCTTTTGGAGATGGTGTTCATCTCCTGTTGCTAAGTCACTGAAGATTTTGGTCTTTGGCTTAGCCTAACTGCTAATCACTTGCTAATTTTATTTAGCAAGATCACGGTCTTTTAATTACTGGATATATTTCTTTGTTTTCACTTTAACATGGAATCCTGTCTAGGGTGCTTGGCTGTAGGTTTGGTTCATTGCTCTATATTTTCTCTGTTGGATTGGCTGCTAATGTGATAATCTTTCTGTCATACTTTTTTCTGAAGTATTTCCTAGATTTAACTAGGTCATCTAGCTGGCCTACTTGTTTGGTTTACTGCAGCAAGTATTTAGTTCCTAAACTTTGAATTCTATCTTATTTCTATTCTATTTATTTGGATTTTATCACTGCCCTAGCTAATTAAGTTCAGAACCAGTTTCTGAACTTAATACCAATGGATTCCAAATAAAAGGTTGTCCCTAGGCCTAACCAACATTTTAAGTATAACCAAAGGTTTTTCTTAGTGTCTCTGGTTGCAGGTGAAGAGAAAAGAAGAAGAAGATGGTGAAGATCAAATGTAGGTACGTCTAGTGTATGACTTCTTCTTTTTCTTCTTTTTATTTTCTTTTTCAGACTTTTGTAATCTAGTCAAGATGTAGTGTGCAAATGCACGTGTAAACACTTCTACTGAATAAAGATTCATTTTGTCTTTCATAAGCAACTTGTTTCATATTTTTCTGATTTTTATTTAATTTGTTATAAATATTTGAATTTGGCCCTAATTAATCATTTAGGAATAATTTCAAATCAAATTTTTTATTTGGACTCAAACACATAACTTGATGATCAATGTGGTTTAGTGAAGTTATAAACTTCTTTTTGATGATGTGTGTTGATACTAATATTTATCCCCCATACTTTGCTAAGTTCAAAATATTTAAAATTTGAAATTTGATTCAAATTCTAGAGTTTAAATATGACCTATAGTCAAACTTCACACTTTGAACCTTAACAAAATAAGTTTTTGAAAATCCACCTTTTTAAAGGACTGAAATGCAAATCACAAATTAAAACTACCGCTTTCCCCGAGTCCTATATGTCGGGAGGTCACAAGGTAGAACCTACTTAGATGATTGACCATATAGGTCTAGAAAATTTACACTAAAACGATAATTGTTTAATTATCTCTTCATGAGCCTTAGAACTTTTGTGCCAATTGCATTTCACACGGTGATGGGTGGCCCAGATTGACATGCACCTGAGGCCCACATGTCATTGATGGCAAATTCTAAACCTCATCTTCCACATCGCCCAATCCGCTCATGTGATTGCCATGCATCCTGGGCTCTACTACAGATGATTCCTCGCTTTGAACCTCCTCCTCCCGCGCACGGTTACTATAGGACCAGGTAATGGTCCAGTCCGACCGTTGGCTCACCGGCAAGCCCACTGTCGTCGCCTTTGCGCCGCGCACTCGCTTGGCTAAGTCCAAGAACTGGGCTAGGATCGATGGCGGCGTGACCAGGCATGGAAGGGGACACCACCACTGGCCTATACGGGCAACAAGCAAAATTCTCGCAGTGCCACTGATAACTGCATTTTCTGATCTGGCGACGTAGACCTGGCCTGACCAGATCCCTCCAACTAGCCCACCTTCACATCCCTGCAAAAAAATCGTTTCCATACCTGGTTTCATTAGCGAGGTTCTCTCCCAGAAACATGACGTAGGCGTTTGGAAGCCAGTATCATTCCAAAAATCTTGCGCCAACTCCTGCTTCAATTAGTGTTTTCGGCGAGGGAAGATCATCTAACCCCTCTCCGTTACCATACCTGGCTTCATTAGCGACAATCTCTCCCAGAAATATGACGCAGGCGTTGGGAAGCCAGTGTCATTCTAGAAGTCTTGCGCCAACTCCTGCTTCAATTAGTGTTTTCTGCGAGGGATGATCATCTAACCCCTCTCCGCTGGTTAATTCCCCAAAAGCCTCCATGGCCACACTGAGTGGGCCAAGTAGAGTGCACTTGTCGTCTTCGATTGCCGAATCCTCATATTCTAGGCAAGCGAAACATGATCCACCCGAGGCTGACAAAGTACCATAGACTAGTGAGATCGACCATAAGAGTTCTCATGGCGCAACCGTCAGCCTCCGATGGAAGGAGGACATTTGCCTATTCTCCACCTATATGGGTAAAACATTTCTTAAAATTGGAGAACAGTTTCACTTCCCTGACCTCAATATTAACTAGGGATACACACAACCATTAAGCAAGACTACTATGATTTTTAATCTTGGATAAACAAGAAGCCTGGTCGTCAAGATAAGTTGCATGAGTCCTAGGAAAGCTTGGTCCTCAAGTACAAATTGCTACCTAAATTCACGACCATGAGGATTTGATACTAGGTGTTAGGTTTGTACATCCACTCCCTGACCAGTTGAGATAGGCTCACTTTCTCAAAATTGGGGCAGAATTTCACATTCCGTCCTCTGCACAAACTAGGGATGCACACAACAAATTAAGCATCCCCAGGATTTCTAATCTTGGATAAACAAGAAGCCTGGTCCTCAAGATAAGTTGCATGAGTCCTAGGAAAGCTTAGTCCTCAAGTATAAATAGAAAAAATTCGCATCTGTGAGGATTTCTGGTGCTAATGAAAGCACATTCTCATTGCTCAGTGGGTTTGGTGTAATGACAAGTGATTAGATGGACTAACCCCATTTGCAAGTTCTATTGAAAGGTTTTAGTCCAATATTGTGCGTTTCAATGATCAGTGTGTCCTACGGAAAAGGGAAAGAGAGCAACAATTTTATTTCATATCGGTTTTGGCTCTTTGAGTCACTGGGAAACTACACTGAAAGAAGGGTTCACTATTTTGGATCTCGTGGGAACCATTTTTTGGTAATTATATGCTGCCTACAAAAATCCTACCATCGAACCTATACAAATACATCTTTTATGGCTAAGGAAAATCCTGCTAGTGTTATCCAGCTATTGCCTGGCTAGCCGACCAAAAATGCCCTAGAGAAATTTTCTCTTGGGTACTGCCCGACTCGTTTGGTCGTCCACTGCTTGGCTGGCCAACCCAACGTGGGTTCCTTTTCCAAATTATCTTGTGTGTTGGTCTGCTTTTATGGCTGGCTTATGCTCAATCATTTGTCCAGTTGCTCGGACTGAGTGGGCATCGTAAATAAAGTCTGGTCATTTGTTGCCCTATAAATCCCCCTCTTCTTTCCCAATGAAGATAAGGTTCTAGATTTGCTTCATCCCAAATGTTGTTGAACTTCCAAAGCTTGATTCCCCCAACCAAATCCAATGATCACTGAGGGGAAAGAAAGAGAAGACTTAGATCTACAAATACCACCAAGCAAAGTTTGATTCTCCTTGATTACTTGTGGTGCTTGTTACTTTTGGAGTTTGAGGGATCCTAGCTGGTAGTTGTCCCTGGACATTTTTAAAAATTAGAGGCCTCCTCAAGGTTTCCACTGGTGTATTGATCTCTTACATCGTGGAGGAGGTTTGATAGGGTAAAGGTGCCTAATCTTTCGATGAGACGATAACTATTGATTATGGTGGTGGTCGACGTTGACGATCCGACTACAAACGTGCAAGACGTTGCGCCTTAGCAATCGATACACCAACTTCCGAGGCTATTGATCACACCGGAGCTAGATCAACCTGATCACGAGGATCAATCCCTGCAAGCAATCGAAGAACCAGCAAGAATTATAGATGCAATCAAGATATTGCGAATATAGATGAAGGCTTTATTGAAGAGGTGGGATTCTATCTGTGCATAGTACAAAAGGTCGGTGACAAGGGTATAACTAATAGAGCCCGCTAGTTGAGTACCCCTGAGGCCCGTTAAGCTAGGCCCAGCTGTAATGATAGTTGAAGTACGAGTTCTCACTGTATGTCAATGTTGTAATCTGTATCGGACCCTACCCGATCCTCGAGACCTGGCCACCTATATATAGGGGCCAGGAGGGGACGGTGTAGGCCAGATTGAAAGCAAGCCAGGTTAAACACCCAAGTTTACTTTCGATATACACTTGTTTCGACTAATCTTACCTTCGAGTTCATCCGACGCCCTATTTCCCCGATCCTAAGTCCTTCATCTAGGACATTTGTCGAGTTAACCCCTCATCAATTGGCGCCGACCGTGGGGAACTTGGGCGTTGGAATCATGAATTCGATGGCTTTCTCTTTTAGCCAACAGCAGTGCAGGGATCAACAAAAATCAAGAGATGGAGTTGACAATCAGAAGTCTAAGCATCTTCATCGGGCCTTCGGGTTTGACCCGCCTTTCAGATCCGGTGAAACCAGATCCGTCGGCAAGTGAGCCCGAAATAGTAGCAATGATGGAATATTCTGAAGGCTCTTCCAGCGAGGTAAACTCGCCGGTCAGCATAGGAGAAGTACAAGAAGGAAAAATCGCAGAAGGCGACGAAATAATGGAAAATTTTGACTTAGAGGTACAACTCGAAGATCTCATGATTTGCCATGGCGATACCTCAGACAAGTCAACAGATACATGGAAGAAAGGGTTAGAACTTTCTGAAGATGATGACTCGATCTTCTCAAGCTCTAATAACAGAATTGGCAAACAGTGCCAGGTACTCGCCATCGTAGGAGACAATTCAGAAGAATTCGACGAAAATAACAATCCAGTGCTAAACCCAGCAAATATCGACAGAGGAGCAAATCATCTAGCAGAAGGGCAAACAGCAGAGTCCCTCGCAACCAGGAAAAAAGTTCGACTATCAGCCAACGAATGGAGAATTATAAGGGCAGCCGTAGAGCACGGCACGCCGATACCGTCAGATTCCAGCAAGAATATGCTCCTGGGGAATCACTATGCCCTAAGACAGCAGGCAAAACAATTAGCAAAAGAGAAAATAGAGATACAACAAAGAAAAGAATCAGCCATTGCAGCCAACAACGCCGCTCGTAGGGCACGAAGCGACGCATCACATACTAACGCAAATAGGAATCATCGACATGGTTCAAGGTATGAAAACCTCGAGTACTCAAAAAGGCAAAGCATCTCCAAAAATCTTGACTCGTCCTTCCTATCGGTCGACGAGCAAGGAAACATCATACCAAAAACTCCTGAAGTAGCACTAGTGGCAGCTCAAGCGTATCTATATACAACTCGACCAAGCCCAGGGGACCCGAGAGAGCATATGCACAGAGCAGCGTTGAATGGACTGAAGATGGTGGGTAACAAGCTATCCGCAAAAGAAGAGGAGGCATATCACAAGAAGGAAGCACACAAGCCAAGATCACCTCGCCGTCACAATAGTCCTCGGCGCAGAAGCAATAGTCGACGATCTCGATCGCCATCACCAAAACATCATGGAAGCCCAAAACATGGAGGAACTCGAAAATCTAGGTCTCCAAATAGAAGGCACGACTATGAAGATGACGAAAAAGAGATGGGAGCATCGTGCTTTACCCGTAGGGTTCGCACTACACCAGTACCCAAGGGGTTTAAACTACCTCACGATCAACAAAAGTACGATGGATCACAAGAACCACAGTCATGGCTCTCAGACTATCTACAAGTAGTACAAATATTGGGAGGAACCAAAGAAATAGCTATGCAAAGCCTGCAACTACACCTCACCGGTGCAGCAAGGTCATGGTTGAGCAAATTAGAGAAAGAAACCATCGGAAGTTGGGAAGATCTCACGAAGCAATTTACAAGCAACTTCAGGTCGACATATAAGCGACCGGCATCAATAGAAGAAGTCAAAGCATGCGTACAGCAACACGGAGAAACCCTAAGGGCGTACATCCAAAGATGGAGTCTCATCAAAAACTCAGCAGTCGAAGTTTCAGACGAAAGAGCAATAGATGCATTTATAATCGGATTTAGGCGAGGGGACCTAGTCGAAGAGATGGGCAGAATCAAGCCGAAAACAGTGTCAGAACTCATGGACGTAGCAAATAGGTTTGCAGATGGAGAAGACGCATGCAACAACAAAAGGACACGATCGCTAGAGGATGATAGGAGAAACAGATATGGAAGTCAAAGAATAAGATCGTGCAACTACGACAACTATGGCTCCCACAGCCAAGTAGCCGCAGGATACAAGGACAATAGCTACCAGGGGAGTGATCGCAGAAGCCCAGGATATCGAAGCTATGGAAAAGAGGACTACAAAAAATTTCCCACAAGAGAATCCAGAGAGTACAACCCGTCGCCAGAAGACATGTTAAACGGGCCTTGCCATATACACCCGGCATTCGTCGATGGAAAGCGAGTATCCAGGCACGCAATGAAAGATTGCACAACATTCCTGAAACTGCAAGAAGCAGCACTAAACAAGCAAACCGAAGCAAAGCGACAAGGATATGAAGGAAACAACAAACCTCCCACAAGTCAACAAGGGAACAATGGAGCTCCTCAAGGACAAGACCTGCCAAACCAGGGACGCGACGACGACGGAGGATATGTTCCATCTAAAGGGCACATTACAGCAATGATACAACCCGTGCCCAAGTCGAACAAAGAGGAAAAAAGCATTACGAGACAAGTCAATCTAGCAGTTACTTCACCTCCAGCCACAATGGAATATCTACATTGGTCAGAGCAACCAATCGAATTTAATAGAGAAGATCACCCTATAACAGTACCTCGGCCAGGAAACGCGCCTCTGGTACTCAAAGCTCAAATTGGCGCGTATGACGTCGACAGAATATTCATGGACGCGGGAAGTAGAATAAATTTGATATATGCGAAAACACTCAGAGCAATGCATATATCACTAGAGTTCCTGAAGCCAATGGACTGTTCCTTCCATGGGATTGTACCAAGAAGCGCCAATTATCCACTAGGTCAGATAGCAATCAACGTTTGCTTTGGCAACCGACAAAACTACAGAAGAGAAAAGCTCGACTTTGAAGTCATTGACTGGCCATCTCAGTATCATGCGATCCTCGGGCGACCCGCGTTTTCGCGATTCATGGCAGTACCTCACTACACGTATCTAGTACTCAAGATGCCAGGACCAAAGGGAGTCATCACAGTAAAGGAAAGCTTCGAGGTTTCAGACCTATGCGACAAAGAGTTTCACAAGATGGCACAAAATTTTGGCATGATAACCAACTATGCAAAGAAGACTAAAAGCGCGACTACGGAAGGCGACAAGCTACCCGAAGGGCATACTACGGAGCCGGAGATGAAGAAAGCACGAGTAGAAGCATCAAGAGAAGACAAAACTACAGAAGAAGAAGAGAAGGCCTCGACGGCATAAGTGTCAAGAGCAACAAAGTAGAGTAGAAAAATAAGGCTGTAAAAGCCACGAGTTATCCCAGGGCAATGCCCTCTAGATCCAGAACACAGGTCATAGGCCGGATCTATTGGGTTATCCCATGTTACAAGTATAATAAAGACAAAACATTCCTCGCATTCGAGTTTACGAGTCTCTCAAAATAAAAGTGCGGTAAACGCCCGAATCACACAAAACGCTTTGAGGGAAAATTTCAGACAAATAGTCGCGAAATAAGAAACTCTCGCATTTCACATATACATAAGTATTACAACATCGGGTTGTCAGAATCATCTACACCTAAAGGATCTAAGTAGTGATACTCGTGGAAAAACGCGGCATCCTCTCGCAATAACCTAGCTATAATCCTTCGAGCAGGCTGCAAGGTGTTCTCGAGATGCACTCGCAGACTAGCTCCACCTGAGGGATACCTTAGCGACATGGAACTATAATTGAGCCTTGGGTGCCACTTACGCATCCACCCAAGAGCAAAATTGGCACCAGCCACTAAGTTCAGCTCTATTAGCCAATGAATACGCTGACTGGACCTGAAGACGTCGAGTAGTAGAGGAAAACTTCCGGGTAGAGGATTGTGAGGAAGCATCACAGAATGCATGGTCACAAGAGCTCTTCGGCAGCCATCAACAGACTCTCCAATGTGTTGGGCGCGGTCCTGGAGCAACACGATAGCACTACGGCGCCGAGGATCAGACCACAAGCTGTCCATGCCCTCTGACATTTTTTCTAGAGCCGCATTTCGCTCAGCAACCCGACGAGCTTCAGCAGCATAATCCAGACAAGTACCTACGATAACAAAGAGCGTCACAGAGCAGAAGTGGAACCAAAGGAAAAAAGGGGAAGTCGCAAGGAACCTTACATCGTAGCATCTCGCAAACAGACTCGATAATACTGATGACATAAGAGTCGCATTCTTCATGATGGACAATCTTCGCCGTCAGACCAGACACCTTATCATCAAGAACAAATACCTGCTTCTTTAAACCGCAAGCATTGCTAGCTTTGTCCATAGCCATTTGTGCTTGGCGTTTGGCCAAAGTTAATCGAGTCTCAAGATCAAAAACCCCCCGAAGAATATTCCATGCATTGAGAGCAGCGGCGAGGAGGTGACAAGGCTTTAGAATCAAACGCGCCGGCAGAAGAGGGAACATGGCCGTGACTCAAAGGATTGCCAATGCGCATAGACTGGAAGTCAAAGGAGAAACATTTCAGAAGCTGACACAATATGTCATAAAAAAGAGACATATTTACATACATGCAAACCCTTTGACTAAGGTTCTCGGGTTGCATACGACTAGAAAGTTTTTACAATCAAAAGAAGAAATTGAAACTACAAAGAAGCCGAGTCTACGCCACCTCAGCATTCTGCTCCGTGGTAGAGGAAGGCATGGCAAATTCAGCGCCAGAAGTTGAAGGAGGCGCAGAGTCAGCCATCACTGGAATCGAGGAAGGTGGCGTGACAGAAGCGGCAGAAGCTGCCGAAGGAGAAATGATCGACACTATGGTGGGCACAAGCTTCTTTGCCTTCTCGAAAAAGGTCTTCAACTCTGAGCGAGTGCGACCATGAGGAGAGCTAACCTTCTCCCAGTCGAAATCTCCACCATGTGCATACGAAAGTGCGATAGCACCCTCAGCACCGCGCTTCAGAGAAAGCCCCTTCAGCTGGAGGATGGGGTCGTCGGTAGTATCGAAGGCTTCAGCAAGTTTCTTCACGTCATTGGTCGGAACCTCCGCCTTCTGCTTCGGCCACAACCCGACAAACATCCGCGTCAGAACGCGGCTCACCAACTCAAAGATTTCCTGGATAGATATCCAGTTGGCTTCGAGTAAGTTCACCGCGGTCATCAGAGGATCATCGCCGGGTTGCAGAGTCGACAAAGATACCCCGGTGAATCCTGTATAACAAAGAGGACAGGAAAAGCAGGAAAGGAAAGTTTTAGCAAGTGCAAGAAAGTAAACATCAGTCGAAGAAGGGGAAAAGGCAAAGTATGTACCTCCAGCAGCAGTACACATCGTCTGAAGTTGCTCTGCCATGGCTTGCTCTCACAGACGATGCTCTTTATCAGCATCAGCCAAGACCTTCTCCGCTTTCTTCGCCTTAGCCAGTGCCAAATTTTGCGACTTATCAGCAGTTGCTTTGGCAGCAGTCATAGCGTCAAAGGCTTTTCGCGAAGCGTTAAGTTCGGCTTCCAGCGATGCAATGCGGGCATTGGCCGCTGCTAGAGCATCTACAATCCAGCAGAGAAAGGAAAGAAGTCAAATAAATAGCAAAAAGGAATCATACAGGACAAACAAAGACAAGACAAAAGAATTTACCTTCGGAAGCTTTCGCCACCTTTAGGTACTCAGCACATTCTGTGCCCAAGGCGATGAATTTCTTCATCAAAGCCTGGCAAAAGAGGGACGCGTAAGAATATAGATTATACAAAGAAAGTAAGTCAAGGGTATTTACTAACATCATCGGAGGAGGCAGCGGATCCGTGAGCTTCAAGAGCAACGTCCATTTCCTTGGATTTTTTCGACCTCTTGGCGCTTCAGGTAGCAGCAATCTTCTTGACAGAAGCTCTGGTGGTCCTCGGCACCTGCACAGCTGGCTCAACTTCCTGCGCAGAAGGTTCATCAGGAGTTGCAGCTCGAGTAGAAGGAGCAGCTGTGGCATCCTTTTGCGGCTCCTCGCCATCACTGCAAGAGGAAACAGGTTTTATACAACCTGACAGAAAGAAAGAAAGAATAGCGAAATCATGGAACCCGCAGAAATACTTACGATGCCATGAGGTCGAAGAATTTGACACCTTCTTCTAGAACAGGGCTTCGTTAGCCGCAGTTCTTTGCACAGAGGTACTCAAAGAAGTAAACTCATCGACACGCTTCCTCTTCTTGTCTACACCAGTGTCTTCAGAAAGCGCAGGAGGAGGCGACGTCGTCGAGTTGGTGTCTTCTTCCGATTCTTTGGTTTCATCTCCGTCCTGATTTTCTTCAGCCTCGGGGGCTTCAGATACAGTGGAGGCCAGATCAGCCGGAAGAGGCCCTTCTTTTGGAAGAGGAGGAAGGGAAACGAGGAATTGGTGGTCCTATAAATGGATAAGTCAAAAAAGTAACCTATACAAGAATAAACACAGTTGGAAACCAATGAAATTCGACAGCAAGTATACAAATCAAACAAATACATACCTCAGGTAGGGGGTGCACAGAGTCGAAGTAATTGGCGGCCAATTCTGCGACTGCATGATCCTTGGTGAGCTTGGTGAGGCTCCTAACTCGCTTGTCGACTTCTTGCTTCTCCATTAGATCTCCAGAGATGCGAGAAGGGTCCACCAAGCCAGAGTAGCTCCAAAATTTGGAAAGGCGATGCTGCAGGGGTTGAACTCGACGTTGCACAAAGAACGCCATGAGCTGAATACCCGACAAAGCACCTCCTTTACCTCCTTTCAGAACTTGGATGCGAGTCAACAGAGGAGCAATCTGCTCCATTTCAGCATCTAAGGGAGGCGAATCCCATGATGCCAATTTCTTCAGCTCCTTGGAGGCGTCAAAGGGGGCTAGGCCATACTCGTCTTCGGAGGAGGCCTTACGGTCCTTGATGTAGAACCATTTGGTCCTCCAACCTTGGACTGATGCAGACATGGAAAACTCTAAATACTGCACCTCTGGGCGCACAGAGACGACAGCCCCGCCCAGTTCGGGTTTGTTAGATAGAGCAACACTGGGGCGAAGTCGGAAGATAGATCTCCAGAGAAGAAAGTGGGGCTCAATCCCCAAGAATGACTCGCAAAGAGTCACAAAGCAAGCGATATGGAGAATGGAGTTCGGTGTGAGCTGGTGAAGCTGCACACCGTAAACAAAAAGAAGACCACGAAGAAATTCGTGGGCAGGAAGGGACAAACCGCGGAAGAGGAAGGAAAGGAACATCACCCGATAACCGCTCGGGGGCTGCGGGATCCGCTCGGTGCTGGGAAACTTGATGGAGTCGTTGGTGGAGATGAGGCCGTCCGTCTTGGCCTTCTCCACCTTCTTCTGCAGGATAGCAGAAGGCACCCAGCTGGTCGCGGAGTTCGGTGCCTTTCCCTTGGTCATCTTGTTCTTAGATGCAAGGTACTTCACGCGCATCTAACAAGCCTACGCCTGGGGACTATGCGCGCGAGGAGCAGGAAGCAGAGATCAGCAATGGCGGCGGCGGTAGAGAGAAAGAGCTGGTAAACACTAAAGATCCCCACTATCCCTTTATATACCTTTTCGATGAGAGATCGTGGGCTGAGACATGGCGAAAGGAGCGGAAACGGTAGCCCACTAACGGGCAGGACGATACAAAATTACCGCACTACCCATAAAACGGTTCGCGCTCAATCAGAGTGACGTATAGCTAAAATTGGCAACTGATGTCACGAAGGAGACGAAGAATTAAAGATACAGATGCATGTACTCGACAAAGTATTGAATATGGCGATTTCCGAATGAAGGACGACATCAAAGAAGGTATAAGGTTGGCGCCGACAATACAACAATCAATTGATGAGCCTATACCCGAAAACATTTGACTATAGCCTCGGGGGCTACTACCATCGGGAGCGCTGAGCGCACACCCGATGAAATTAGCAATAAAACTATGGCGAGTTAAAGTATGATGATGGAGAACACTATATTTGAGCCTATACTCGAAACAATTTTTTTTGACTATAGCCTCGGGGGCTACTCCCATCGGGAGCGCTGAGCGCGCACCCGATGATGTTTATCAACGAGCACTGGAGCATGGAAAGCGAAGGAGTATCCAATGATACATCGTTACTACCATCGGGAACGAGTTTTTATGGTTGTATAACCCGAATATTTTCAGTCAAATAAGACTGCGATATGAGATTCTCGAGTTGCGTTATCGCAATGAAACTCGAATGCCGTGATTTATCATGAAGGTAAGACCCCGAGATCCATCCTGTGTGGCCTGGTATACGCACATGGATGCGCTCTGCTGGTATGTATCCGTGTCTACGACGCGAAGAAAATCCTGGTGGACGCACTGGGTACCCTGAGAACCACTGGGATTCATTCTTTGTAAGTCCTAAATGCGGCAAAAGAATGGGTTTGATCGGTATTCCGAATTCAAGTCCAAGGGGATTGAGTTTGAAGTAGGTGGCAAGTATCTGTTCCGGCAGTTAACTGACCTCTTGATCCGTCAGAGTTGTCAGGCTTGTTCATCAAAACCCCTTGCAAAATACTATCATGAAAATAAGTCGAAAGACCAAGTCGAAGATTGGAAGATGTGAAGAAGTCGAAGAATTAATCAAAGTTGAAGATTTAAAGATTAGAGATTCAACCCGAATCTGCAATTCTGGTAGAATCTCAGGGGCTACTGACAAGGGTATAACTAATAGAGCCCACTAGTTGAGTACCCCTGAGGCCCGTTAAGCTAGGCCCAGCTGTAATGATAGTCGAAGTATGAGTTCTCACCGTATGTCGATGTTGTAATCTGTCTCGGACCCTACCCGATCCTCGAGACCTGGCCACCTATATATAGGGGCCAGGAGGGGACGGTGTAGATTTGAAAGCAAGCCAGGTTAAACACCCAAGTTTACTTTCGATATACACTTGTTTCGACTAATCTTACCTTCGAGTTCATCCGATGCCCTATTTCCCCGATCCTAAGTCCTTCATCTAGGACATTTGTCGAGTTAACCCCTCGTCAGTCGGTTTGACACTTGTGCCTATGGCGAAGAGTAGCTCGTGGCTAAGTCTTTAACTAAACAAAATCCAAGTTCTAATGACGGCTAGGAGGAGGTATATATGAGGGAAAAGGCAGGGATTTTCGTATAATCCTAATGGGCCATCCAAAAATAGCCCTAGATGGGCCCTTTTCCACTCAAACATCCTCTAGAAAATCCCTAAAATACCTAGGACGAAAATACATGGGTTTAACCCATAAAATAAGGTGACGCAGCACCATATAAAGCCTTGGACGAATTTTATGATTTGGCAACTTGTGAATTTCGTCCAAGCATCCTTGCATCATTATGGTGGCTTCAAAGTTCAGAAATCTTCACTTACAGCGTCATCCTGAATCCTCACACGATTGCTGCCATCATCTCCATGCATGATCATGCTCCAATGCTTGTCCCTCTCATCCATGCTAGGCCCATCATTCCTAAGTAACATAAACACATCTGATTTAGGCATCATCATATTGTCATGAATATTAGGAATAGTTCCTAGAAATGAAAGTACCTGATAATTCAGTTGGCGTGCACGAGCTCTTGTGAGAGGTCCTTGGAATTGTGGAACATGAGGAAGTGTGGCTGTAGGTGCAATGGTTGTATCAACCATAGGGATGTCCTCATCATCCTCCCCTTCTTGAATTGAAGTCGTCCTCGACGCAATCTCATCTTCTTCTCCAAAATATGGTTTCAAATCTGCAATGTTAAATAAAGGACTTACCGTGCCCATCTATGCAGGAAGCTCAAGTTTATATGCATTATCATTCATTTTCTCTAACACTTTAAAAGGACCAGCAGCACGTGGCATTAATTTAGACTTGCGCAAATCAGGAAAACGATCTTTGCGCAAATGCAACCAAACTAGATCTCCCACATCAAACACAATATGCTTGCGTCCCTTTGATGCCTGGTTGATGACCAGCCCGTTGGGAACCCCAAGAGGAAGGTGTGATGAATATAGCAGCAAGATTTTCCCTTAGTTAAGAAACCAAGGTATGTCGATCAGGAGAGGAGCAGACAATACGACTGAAGGTGATGTGGACTGGCTTAATAACACTTCAACAAGGGCGCCGTTTAACGATACTTGTTGACTCGTCTTCGGCCAGTAGCAACGCGAAACCTGCAAACACACAACCAAGTACTTTGTTCCCAACTTGCGATGAGGTTGTCAATCTCACCGGTTTCTTGAAACAAAGGGTATGAGCATATCGAGTGGAAAACAGTGAAAGTATGCGAGTAAAATAAACAGTGCGAGTAAAGTAAACAGGTGATAGCAATATGATGGAAATAGGACCGGGGTCCATAGTTCACTAGCGGTGTCCCTCCATAAGATAAATAACACATGCTGGGTAAACAAATTACAGTTGGGCAATTGATAGAATAAAGATAAACGTGATATGTCAAGAAGATCACTATGCGATTTACTCTGGGCATTACAACAAAATACATAGACCGCCATCCAACTGCATCTATGACTAATAATCCACTCACGGGGATATCATCCGAACACCCCATGAGTATTAAGTTGCGAACAAAAGATAATTGCATTAAGCAAAGTGTGTAATGTAAACAAAGCATATGCCCTTGAGCATATGAATGTTGTTTTCTCCCTAGTAGCAACAGCACATCTACAACCTTAGAGGTTCCTGTCACTCCCCCCAGATTAAATAGAGGCATGAACCCACTATCGAGCATAAATACCCCCTCTTGGAGTCACTAGCAAATACTCGGCCAAGATAGCTACTAACAACAGAGAGCATGCAAGATCATAAACAACATAGAGATAACATAAGATATATTTCAGTATAGCAACTCAATCATAACACCAATATTCATCGGATCCCAACAAACAAAACATGTAGAATTACATAACGGTGATCTCAATCATGTAGGGCAGCTCATGAGATCTAAACATGAAGCACATGGTGGAGAGGACAACCATCTAGCTACTGCTATGGACCCATAGTCCAAGGTAGACTACTCACTCATCGCTCCAGAGGCAAGCATGGCGATGAAGAAGACCTCTGGTGGCGATTCCCCTCTTTGGCAGGGTGCCGGGAAGAGCTTCTGGACCCTCCCAATCTCGGGTCGACGACGGCGGCGGATCGCGATGTGTTTCTGGAAAATTGATCGGGTCCTTAGGTTTTTCCCGTCGGGGGGTCTTTATAGGTGAAGGGGCATCGTTAGAAGTGGACCCAGGCGTCCTCACACATAGGGGGCATGGCCAGGGGCTAGGCCACGCCACCCTGGTGTGAGGGTGGCCTGTGGCCCCTCTCCGTCTCCTATTCAGATCTCTGGAAGCTTCCGGGAAAAATAAGACTTTAGGAACTTGTTTTGTCCAATTCCAAGAATATTTCCTGTGTAGCTTTTCTGAAACACAAAAACAGCAGAAAACAGGGAACTGGCACTGTGGCGACTTGTTAATAGGTTAGTTCCGGAAAATGCATAAAAGTGCCACGAAGTGTAACGAAACATTAGGCAAATGGTGTAAAAACAAGCATGGAGCATAAAAAATTATGGATACATTGGAGACGTATCAGCATCCCCAAGCTTAACTCCTGCTCGTCCTCGAGTTGGTAAGTGATAACAAAAGAAATAATTTTTGAGGTGGCATGCACCTATACAATCTTAATCATATATGTAAGCATTTATGAGCTGGGATCAAAAGAACTTAAAACATGGGCATGAAAGATATAATCTTGATAATAAGAACTTAGCAACCATGTTGTAAACATGCAAATGAACACAAACAAAAGATCATGAAAATGAAACAATGAAAGTCAAACGTGTGTTCAAATCATAAGGAAAAACATACAAATGGTTTTCAGCTTGTCCTTCAAAGAGAGCAAAATATAAATGCATAGGACACCTTCAAGTTTAAGAGGGTGACTAGATACAAGTAATTTAAGAACAAGTGAGACCAACAATATGAATCAATCAATGAAAACTTTAAGACAATGCACATTATACTAAGAATGACAACTATGCTCTCTTAATGGTGCATAAAGATAGAAGGTGGTGACTCAACATAAAAGTAAAAGAAAGGCCCTTCGCGGAGGGAAGCAGTGATTGCAAGTTTTATAACCTTCAAAAATTATGTTACTTACCGGCTTTGAGCTCTCATTGCCCCCATCATAAGCATCTTAAATGGTTAAAGTTAATGCGAGAACAATTATGATGCATATGCTTGACAAATCATAAGTTGAAAACCTCGTGTCCTGTGAATACGAGTGCCCAAACCTCATGCTACTTTACTTAGAGTGCCAAGCAAGGCTCTTGTCATTATAAGTATATGCGTATCGTCGAGAACCGCCAACGAGGTACCTCCGTGCCCGATGACATGGAACAAGCCCACATCAAAATGACAGGACAAGCAGACAATGAACACCTCGACATCTCTTTTATTTACCATTTGTTTAGCTTTTTATTTTGAGATGCGTCGTCGAATGTCCACTATGGGTGTGCTGCAAATTTCCACCATGAATTATGCATGGCTTAGATTGGCGGCCCAGGCGTTTCCCTAACACATATACAAACTCCATGATCCCCACAAGATTCCCAATTCATTTCACACCGCGGGCATCCATAAATAAAAGATCACGATATCAACTCAAATAAGGAGTGCAGTGTTGAAAGCTTGCCCATGACTGCATGGCTGGGCTAGTCTCCAACTTACAACTTGCAAGCATAACAACTCAACATAAGAGACCACAATGTCAAATTTTTAAGAATAGAAAAAAGTAAAGTGTGCCTTCCGGTTCGTGAGAGCTTTACTGACCAATTTTCGCATAACACTGGTAAGAGTTTAATTTGAAGAGAAAATAAAAGCAAGTCGAATTTACTTGGAATAGCAAATTGCTAGTAGGTATGTATGGTGGACATGTTGGAAAACTTGGTTTTTAGGAGTTGGATGCACGAGTAGAGCTCATACTCAGTACAAGGCGAGGGCTAGCAAAAGACTGGGAGCGACCAACTAAGAGAGCAATAATGGCCATAATCATGCAAAGCGACAAAGCGACATTAAAAGAAGCATAAGATGGCATCAAAAGTCAAAAACTAAATGATCATAGAGGCTATTGGCGACTTTGTATGAGTCTAACATGTGTGAGCATGTGCCAAGTCAACCCAAATAAAACATCAAGGAAAAACCAAAATAATGCTTCCAAATAATTAAAACAACGCATGATTTTTTCAAAGGCTCATTAAGCAATCTCAGTTATTTGAGACAAGTCATGCTACAGCAAAACCACTAAGCATACTATCAAAAAGATATCAAGCAAGACATGAAAAAGCCTAAGCCGCAGTCTACACAAGCTTCTTCTTGTACCACTTTTTTTTGCATAAAGCTTTTTCTCTTTTCCAACACCATTTGAACTTTTTAAATCCAACTCTTTTGAGGAAAACCAACATGGTCCAGAGGAAAAAATACACCTTGATAAATAAATATAAGAAGACTGAACGCAAGTCAAGGCGAAAACGAAAACCAAAAGCAGTAGCAGAAAAAGAAGAACACTCGGTTTTTGATAAGAGTGAAAACTAGAGCGTTCTTGGCAAATGAAAAGCAAGGCAACTTCTCCAAAAGAAATTTGTTGGGGTCCAAACATTTATTGCAGCAAACAAAACTAAACTAATAACAAAAAATAAAACAACTGACGCTCCAAGAAAAACACATAGTGCATGAAGCAATAAAAATATAGTGTCTTGAAAGGTGACCTAATTTTTGCCGATGAAGAAGGGGTGCCTCGGGGGCATCCCCAAGCTTTGACGCTTGTACTTCTTGGATATTTCTTGGGGTGATGCATGGGCATCCCCAAGCTTGAGCTTTTGTCCATTCTTCAACTCATCTCATCATTCTCCAATCCCTACACTTGAAAACTTCCTTCATACAAAACTAAACACAAATCTATTAGCAACATTAGTGTAGCATAACATATAATCAACCTCTTTTTGCTTCAGGTTTCAACCCAAAACCACCACATATATAGCATATACTACTGTAGCAACTTCCCCAAAAGTTCCGTGATCAAAAGAACTCAAAAGAAAGCGATTAAGCGGCAAACACAAATATTGGCAGAAATCTGTCAAAACAGAACAGCTGACAAAGGTCGAATTTTTAAGGGGTCTTCTGTTGCTCAAATCAAAAAGTGTTCAACTAATGAAAGTTTGGATATAACCTGGGGCATATGCAAAAGAAATCGCAGGTCCAAAAGATATACAGAGAATTTATACGAACTAGTTGGATGCCCGTGCGTTGCCACGGATAAACAATATGGCATACAAAACCATTCGTATAAATGGTATTTATTCGATCTCCCATTTAGATACCGCCTCCTCATATTTTCTATCAGACTCTTTTGCTAGTTATAAAGTCAATGTGTTTTTAGTTCCACCCATCAACACCCTTTTTGCATCATAGTTTTGTCTGTTTGGACATTTTCCTAATCCTTGAATCTATATGGCTGAAATCCCTCCTAGTTAGCCGAGGGCGCGGTACGTTTTGCCCTCTGCTTTGCATCCCCATGCATCCTTCTCGACACCGCATCGCCATGTACTCCCTATATGTCCTTCTCGGCACCATCTCTTCACCATGAGAAATCAGATACTCCCCCCGACAAATATTACTTATCGCTAATATGGATGTATCTATATACTAAAAAATGTTCAGATATACTTTTATTAGAATAAGTAATAATGGTCAGAGGGAGTAGTATAAATTGTCTCAAGTAGAATATTCACATATGTTTATTTTTCTGCGGTAATGGAAGCCTCTTGTAGTACTTTTATTAGAATAAAATAAATTCTACAAGATATTCATAGAAATCTTCTATATCCACAGTTGCACGGGATGCAACATACAGAGGAAAAAGCAAAAATAAGTCATCAAAACTGTGACAAATATAAGAAATTTCGCACAACATGGCTCAATCGGGCAATCAAAGGTGAATGGTAGAAACTAACTACACGACAAAAGGTAGGGTTTGCATAGGATGTTATTTGTTTATAGGGCAGGTTCAAATATATATCATAGTAACCCTGTTCATAGGTTTTCAGCTAAAAGGGTGCAAGAGTAACCTTACCAACCAATACAAATGAGCTGAAAGAACACTCAAAGAAGTAAAAGTGCAACACTGATATCTGAACATTTTAGCAAGTATCACCGATGTGTACCTACCAACCTACTCTATGCACAAAGAGAAACTGTATGATCACTTCATCAAGCATGTACCCATGAGCCCATCAGCACAAACTATACGGTTTGCAAAAAGCTGAAGATATTAAGGGTAACCCTTAATGTAACCCAATATGGATTGAATACCTAAAATTTGTAAATATCATCAGTAACCCAATACTGCTCTGGACACCTCCTTTCGTTTCCCACACGGAAGTAATGAAGTATATATAACCTAAGTTACAAATAATTACCCAGCTTGTAGTAATGTAATCGTCCTGAACTTCAGTACTAAACATTTTCCAAATATTGCAACATGGTATCCTTAAATGAAAGGGATGCACCATGTAATCCTGAAACATGTAGAAAAGGAAGAAAGTAAGATCCCTAAACACAAGGAGCTAACAACTGACTTTGCCTAGAACAACTTTGTTTTAACCAGAAAGTGTTAGAATGGCTTTGGAAAGGTAGTGCATATGAGTCATAGTTATGCAACTGAAAATGGAACAACAGCCAGAAAGATGTAACAATTATATCATGTGAAAAAACTGCATGGATTAATTCAAGTAATTCAACTTTCCTGCATTATTTATATTGATAATGAAAAGTAATACAATGATTTCTTTATTTACTTGATTACAACCTTTCATGGAGAAGTTCTAGTTATGTACTTGTACATTTCACCTGATGGAAAGCAGCAAAGCTCATGTTGTGATCCTCTAAGCCTCCCTCTTCTTCTGTCATTTGCCCTCATAGGTTCATACTGGTAGTATCTAAGATTACACTGAGCTTCATAATTATTTATTGTGTCAGAATTATTACATTACTCCATCTCTATTGAAGTAATTTGTCAGGCATCAATATACACTATTTTTTATTGTATTCTTAGACATAATGAGAAAAAAACATCAGGATAACATAAGAGGACTACACACTAATAGAATGAAAACTTCTAATTCACAAATCTAATCCCAAACCTCCGTACCATGTTTTCTAAGGCAAGATGGAGGAAACTATTTCAACATATAAGATACAACATTATTGCAGGTTATGTTGCTAACATACCGATATCCTAGCAGTAGCGTGGTCCTATCCGCAGCCTGCCGATGCAAAAAATCAGAACCCCTTCTGAGATGCCTTGGCCTCAACCTTGGCTCACAGAGACTCGAGACGATCCTCACTATTAGTGTTTTCGCTGCACAGCCACAAAGTTGCACAGTAGTGAAATATAATGTTCACCATAATTTACTAAAAATCTAAAAATCATGATTCCTCAGCTTGATTTGCTTTCAACCCAGTTGTGTTTTGTTGATTTTACACGTGCAGGGAAACAGATGCAAGGAAAGCAGAGTGAGTGTCTGTACCGAGTATGAGCCGGTTATTGCTAAACCGGCTTGTGGGCCTGCCGCCGAGGAAGTCCTGTCATACGACAGGAAGTTGGATCTCATCACCGTCTGCAGCCGCTTGCTGTTCCCGGGGATCCACCGTCGAGTCACCAAGCGCCTGGTCATCCAGCCGGTGGACGGGTGGAGGAGGAAGAAGATGGGTGGGTGGCGCACGGAGGCCTTCGTCTGGATGGGTGTTGACGAGGACGGGGAGGCCCAGCTCCAGCAGTCAACCACGAGATCGCGGAGGACTTCAGATCGAAGCGGCAACGCGGATAGGCCATGGCGGCGCCACCAAGCTCCATGGATGCCGACATGGTAGAAGCGCCCCTCCGTTGGGGATCTGCTGTATGCTGACTTGGTCGCCGTCGCGTGACTGCGCGAGGCCTCGGCTGCCGCCGCCACAAAGATCCAGCAAGTCGCGTCGGTAGGTGGCGTGGAGGACGCGGGCGCGTGCTAGTGCGTTGCGATTCGCCATGATTTGATACCTTAATTAGCGCATGTCCGGCGTTTAAAAATAGCTAATCAGTTAATATTCCCTGTAACATGTAATATGTAAGGGGTATTTTCGTCAGTCACATGTTGTATGTCGAGTGGGTGGCTTCACCACCAACTCAAAACCAATAGTAAAGATTTTTACGGTGCAGCACCGAAAACAGTTTTAGGACAGCAACAACCCCAAATCTTACCTCACTCAAATTAGAGGCTTCTCTTGACACAACAATGAAATAAAAAGGATAAGGAGCGGTCATTACAGTAGTAATGACTTCCAAGACTCAGATAAAAGAAAAAGTACTGAAAAGAAAACATTGGGTTATCTCCCAAGAGTGCTTTTCTTTAACGCCTTTGAGCTAGGCGCAGAAAATTGCGAATCAAGTAACATCAAGTGATGAAGTAATTATGAAAGAAGCATCGGGATCCACAATAGTAGTCTTTTCAACAATGAAAGGAATTATGTCCAAATGAGTTTTTGAAGATCCTTTATGATCACGCTTTGGTACACTACTTTCATCGAAAGGATTTTCAGGACAAATCCAACTAGAATTATTTTCCCAAACATCATGTATTCCTGAAAGTTTATAAGGTATTGGCACTCTAAAATCATTGGGTGTGCCAACAACCGTTATAGGTGAGCTAAGCTTATTGAATTTCTTAAAAACTTTTCTAGCCTCATTGGCAACATCTTTAAATTCTAAGCGCATAGTTTCCAAAATGAAAGCTTTCCTTTCAGGATCTTCAATTTCATGAAGCTTAAGGAACATGTATTGCAAAAAGGGATTAAGATTAGCAAACCTAGCTTCTAACATGTGAACTAAATAAGCGGAAGCAACTTCATAACTAGGAGCTAGCTCAACCAAAGACTTTTCCTCAACTTCTTTATGCATACTAATGTGATTAAAGAACTCCTCAATGTTATCTTTCCCAATAATTGAACCACTACCTACTGAGAGGTCCTCCAAAACATACTTAGGGAACAACATGATGAACTAAAGTAAAGAAATAACAACTACCAAGGATTCTAATTTTTTGGGTTTTTGATAAAACGATGCAGGTAAAAATAAATAAAGTAAAGCAAAACAAATAACAAAGTAAAGGATATGTGTGCGAAAAACTCCCCTCGCAGAAGTCTTCTACTTCCTCCTCGGCAACGGCGCCAGAAAAAGAGCTTGATGCCTGGTTGATGACCAGCCCGTTGGGAACCCCAAGAGGAAGGTGTGATGAATATAGCAGCAAGATTTTCCCTCAGTTAAGAAACCAAGGTATGTCGATCAGGAGAGGAGCACACAATACGACTGAAGGTGATGCGGACTGGCTTAATAACACTCCAACAAGGGCGCTGTTTAACGATACTTGTTGACTCGTCTTCGGCCAGTAGCAACGCGGAACCTGCACACACACAACCAAGTACTTTGTTCCCAACTTGCGATGAGGTTGTCAATCTCACCGGTTTGCTTGAAACAAAGGGTATGAGCGTATCGAGTGGAAAACAGTGAAAGTATGCGAGTAAAGTAAACAGTGTGAGTAAAGTAAACAGGTGATAGCAATATGATGGAAATAGGACCGGGGTCCACAGTTCACTAGCGGTGTCCCTCCATAAGATAAATAACACATGCTGGGTAAACAAATTATAGTTGGGCAATTGATAGAATAAAGATAAACGTGATATGTCAAGAAGATCACTATGCGATTTACTCTGGGCATTACAATAAAATACATAGACCGCCATCCAACTGCATCTATGACTAATAATCCACTCACGGGGATATCATCCGAACACCCCATGAGTATTAAGTTGCGAACAACAGATAATTGCATTAAGCAAAGTGTGTAATGTAAACAAAGCATATGCCCTTGAGCATATGAATGTTGTTTTCTCCCTAGTAGCAATAGCACATCTACAACCTTAGAGGTTTCTGTCACTCCCCCAGATTAAATAGAGGCATGAACCCACTATCGAGCATAAATACCCCCTCTTGGAGTCACTAGCAACTACTCGGCCAAGATAGCTACTAACAACGGATAGCATGCAAGATCATAAACAACATAGAGATAACATAAGATATATTTCAGTATAGCAACTCAATCATAACACCAATATTCATCGGATCCCAACAAACCAAACATGTAGAATTACATAACGGTGATCTCAATCATGTAGGGCAGCTCATGAGATCTAAACATGAAGCACATGGTGGAGAGGACAACCATCTAGCTACTGCTATGGACCCATAGTCCAAGATAGACTACTCACTCATCGCTCTGGAGGCAAGCATGGCGATGAAGAAGACTTCCGATGGTGATTCCCCTCTCCGGCAGGGTGCCGGGAAGAGCTTCTGGACCCTCCCGATCTCGGGTCGATGACGGCAGCGGATCGCGATGTGTTTCTAGAAAATTGATCGGGTCCTTAGGTTTTTCCCGTCGGGGGGTCTTTATAGGTGAAGGGGCATTGTCAGAAGTGGACCCAGGCGTCCTCACACATAGGGGGTGCCGCCCTGGTGTGAGGGTGGCCTGTGGCCCCTCTCCGTCTCCTCTTCAGATCTCTGGAAGCTTCCGGGAAAAATAAGACTTCAGGAACTTGTTTCGTCCAATTCCGAGAATATTTCCTGTGTAGCTTTTCTGAAACACAAAAACAGCAGAAAACATGGAACTGGCACTGTGGCGACTTGTTAATAGGTTAGTTCTGGAAAATGCATAAAAGTGCCACGAAGTGTAACGAAATATTAGGCAAATGGTGTAAAAATAAGCATGGAGCATCAAAAATTATGGATACGTTGGAGACGTATCACCCTTATCACCAGCAACTTTATATTTAGCATTCATGCATTCTATATTTTCCTTAGTAATCCTATGCAACGTAAGAATCTGTTCAGCACGATGTGTAGCATCAAAATTATGTTACGGAACAAAACCATACACAATCTCAAAAGGGCATAACTTAGTTGTAGAATGCACGGAACGATTGTAAGCAAATTCAATATGAAGTAAACAATCTTCCCACATTTTTAAGTTCATTTTTAAAACAGCCCATAACATGGTAGACAATGTTCTATTTACTACTTCAGTTTGTCCATCAGTTTGGGGACGACATGTAGTACTAAACAGCAATTTAGTCCCCAACTTAGCCCATAAACATCTCCAAAAATGGCTAAGAAATTTAGTATCACGATCTGAAACAATAGTATTAGGCACACCATGCAAGCGAACAACATCGCGAAAGAATAATTCAGCAACATGAGCAGCATCATCACTCTTATGACAAGGAATAAAGTGTGCCATCTTAGAAAATCTATCCACAACCACAAAAATACTATCCCTCTCCTTCTGTGTTCGAGGTAATCCTAAAACAAAGTCCATAGAAATATCCTCCCAAGGTACACTAGGAACAGGAAGAGGCATATATAAACCATGTGGATTAAGGGGGGACTTATCTTTTTGACATGTTATGCAGCGAGCAATAAACCTCTCAACATCCCTTCTCATGCGTGGCCAAAAGAAGTGTTTAGCAAGTACGTCTTTTGTCTTCTTTACTCCAAAGTGACCCATCAATCCTCCTCCATGCGCCTCCTGCAACAACAAAAGACGAACGGAACCTTCTGGAATGCATAGTTTGTTAGCACGGAACACAAACCCATCATTGAGGACGAATTTGTTCTAAGTTCTACCCTCTAGACAATGCTGCAAAACATCTTTAAAATCGGCATCGTTCACATATTGTTCTTTAATAGTTTCCAATCCAAAGATTTTGAAGTCAAGTTGAGATAACATGGTATAACGACGTGATAAAGCATCAGCAATAATATTATCTTTACCCTTTTTATGTTTAATAACATAAGGAAAAGATTCAATGAATTCAACCCACTTTGCATGACGTTTATTCAACTTAGCTTGACTACGAATATGCTTCAAGGATTCATGATCAGAATGTATAACAAATTCTTTAGGCCATAAATAATGTTGCCAAGTTTCTAATGTCTGAACAAGAGTATATAATTCCTTATCATAAGTAGAATAGTTCAAACTAGCTCCACTCAATTTCTCACTGAAATATGCAACAGGTTTGCCCTCTTGTAACAACACTCCTCCCAAACCAATTCCACTAGCATCACATTCCAACTCAAAGGTCTTATTAAAATTAGGCAGTTGGAGTAAAGGAGCATGTGTATGCTTATCTTTGAGTAACATGAAGGCTTCTTGTTGCGCATCGCCCCAAACAAAGGGCACATCTTTCTTAGTAAGCTCATTTAGCGGCGCTGCAATGGAACCAAAATCTTTGACAAAGCGCCTATAAAATCCAGCGAGGCCAAGGAAGCTCCTCACTTGTGTGACTGTTTTGGGTTGTGGCCAACTCGAAATTGCTTCAATCTTGGCGATATCAACTTCAATACCTTGTGCTGTAACAACATAGCCAAGAAAAGCAACTCTATCCGTGCAAAAGGTCCACTTTGCAATGTTACCAAACAAATGTGCAGCACGTAAAGCATCAAAAACAGCACGTAAATGTTCCAAATGTTCTTCTACAGATTTGCTATATATCAATATATCATCAAAATATACCACCACAAAATGTCCAATAAAAGCACGTAAAACCTCATTCATTAATCTCATGAAAGTGCTGGGAGCATTAGTTAAACCAAAGGGCATCACTAACCACTCATATAGGCCAAATTTAGTTTTAAATGCAGTTTTCCATTCATCTCCTAACTGCATACGAATCTGGTGGTAACCACTACGCAAATCAACCTTAGAGAACATGGTAGAGCCACTCAATTCATCAAGCATGTCATCTAAACGCGGAATAGGATGACGATATCGAATAGTAATATTATTGATTGCTCTACAATCAGTACACATGCACGAAGAACCATCTTTCTTTGGTACCAAAATAATAGGAACAACACATGGACTAAGAGACTCACGAATATGACCCTTGTCAAGAAGTTCTTGAATTTGTCGCTGAATCTCTTTCGTCTCCTCCGGATTGGTACGATATGGCGCACGGTTGGGCAAAGATGCTCCAGGAATCAAATCAATTTGGTGCTCAATTCCACGAATAGGTGGCAGTCCTGGAGGTACATCTTGTGGGAAAATGTCCTCATACTCCTGCAAAATGGTAGCAACAGCAGGTGGCAAAGAAGGAGGCATCTCCTCAGCCGAAAACAACACTTCTTTGGAAACGATAGCATAACATGCAGTAGTACTCACATCAATTTCAGAAATATCAGATTTGCTAGCTAGCAAACAAGTACTTTTCAAATGAATTTCATTAGCATGTTTTGGATTAGATTTAGAAGTACCTGAAGAAGGCATATGTTCCTTAGGAACAATCTAGTTTTCGCTCAGCTTTTCCCCCTCATTATGTGCTCTACTAGCTCTAGCAAGATCATCTTTTAAAATACTTTTAGGAGACATGGGAAGTAACACAATTTTCTTATCATTATGAACAAGAGAATACTGATTTGTGCTACCATAGTGTATAGAATTTGTATCAAATTGCCATGGTCTACCAAGTAAAAGAGCACATGCTTGCATAGGAACAACATCACTCTCAACATAATCAGCATATGCAGCAATAGTAAAATGCACACGAACTGTACGTGTTACCTTAACCTTGCCGCTGTTATTAAACCATTGAATGTGATATGGACGAGGATGGGGTCGTGTCATAAGAGAAAGCTTTTCAACCATCTCCATGCTTGCCAAGTTGTTGCAGCTCCCGCCATCAATAATAATGCGAATACAACGATCTTTAACCATGCCCTTAGTATGGAACAGATTATGGCGCTGGTCGGGCTCGGCCTTGGTAATTTGTGCACTCAAGACTCACTGTGCAACTAAAATCGGGTATTGCTCCGCATGTTCCGCAGCCATAAATTCAGAATCTTGCTCCGCGGGTGCTGCAGCACATTGCTCATCAGATGCAATAAGAGCCAAGGTATCTTCATCATAATCACTGGCGGAGTCGTATCCACCATCCTCAAGAGCAATCATCACACGGGAGGAGGCACAATCACGTGCAAAGTGACCAAGTCCACCACATTTGCGGCACTGAATTTGGTTGGACTTGCCCGTAGATGCCATGGAGGACGCAGCACTCGGGGCTGGTCCCGTAGTAGTCTTCCGTGCAGCAAACGGAGGTGGTGTAGATGCTGCAGATCGCATGGATGTGGTCGCTGGAGGTGTAGGTGCAGCAGCCCGTGATGCCAAATTTGGTGATCTCCAAGTAGAACGCCCTGTAGAATAATTAGTTCGTGTCGCCTCGCGTCAATCCTGCACTTCACATTCCGCATTGCAAGCAAGATGGAACAAATGGGTAATAGTGTGATAAGATTTATATCTAAGAATGGTCTAAATTTCCTTATTTAACCCGCCTACGAATCGTGCCATTAATGCTTCATTATCCTCCTCTATACCACAACACAGCATGCCAGTTTGCAACTCCTGATAGTAATCCTCTACAGAATTTTTGCCTTGATCTAGACGTGCTAATTTGGTAAGCATGGAACGCTGATAATATGGTGGAACAAGACGAATACGAATAGCATGTTTTAAAGCATCCCACATAGTGACTGGATTAGCATGATTAGCACGACAGTATTCAGACCACCATATGGAAGCAAAACTAGTGAACTCACAAGTAGCAGCACTAACACATCTATCCTCGGGATAATTTAAGCATGCAAAATGCTGGTCTAATTCTAATTCCCAAGAGAGGTATGCATCAGGGTTATAGCGACCATCAAATGTAGGAACATTTAATTTTAGTTTAGCAACATGGTCATCATCACGTACCAACGGACGAGGAGGTGGACGACAAATGTAGGGCCTAGGACGACCAGGTGGTCGATCAACTGTGAAGTCGTCCGCGTACTCGCCCTCGTACTCATCTTCTCCGTAATAATCATCCAACTGTGCATCACGGGCCAGTGTAACACCCGTAGCTCCTGCAACGCCCACAACTGAAGTTTGTGCTGGTGGGTTGAGAACGCGCTATGCATGTCCCAAAAAGGTCGGCCGTGGAGGAGGCGCACGAGCCGGCGGTGGTGGTGGTAAGCGTGCTAGCACCTCCTGGAATTTAGCGTCGAGTTTGGCGGTGAAGGTGGTCTCGAGTCCCTCGAGTTGCTCCATCGTGTCACTAAAACGCTTGTCCACATCCTGCATATGGTCAGACAAAAGTTTGGTGACGTGAGCCTGCAAGGCTTCACCCTCCAGTGGCTGTGTCTCGGTGTTGTCTGGTGGCATGATTAGTACACAAAAGCACAGTTATAGAATAGAGATACAGGAACAGGGCTGGAAAACGCTTAATCTGTCAAGCAAACCAATACTCTTACCCGTTCTTACCCTGCAGCAGGTGGCGATCAGCAACCGTCGTGATCAAACTTCAGGAAGATTGAATAGAGCGATTGCCAGGTGGTGTCAACACACGGTCGTAGAGATATGTGGAGCTGTAGGAGGCTGCGATATCTGTAGCAACAATTCAAAACAGCAATGCAACAAGTTGAATAAATGCTCAACGACGGTAATGTGCTGGCCGTAGGCTAGATCGTGCTAGAGACGCGAGCCTAGGACACCAACTAGTCAATGCGCGGCTGCCAGATGCACAAAGGAATAGCTCAAAAGCAAGATATAAGTGAAGATCACGGAAAAAGTGCTGGTTCTAAAACTTAAAAGGCCAAAAACTCACCCTTCCCTCACTTTTTTGACGATTACGAGTGACTTTGTGTACTTTTCAAGTACTTTTCCGATATAACTTTTGATTCCAGACAGTTTGATAGGTCGCACGTCGAAAACGGAGTTCGTATGCAAAAGTTATGGCCAGTTAAAGTTTGTAGACAAAAACTTCCCAAAACAGCGCGACAGGGGTGGGGTGGCTGGTTCGGCCCCCACGTCCCCTCCTTTTTTTTTAACTGAGAATTAGGTGCAGAGTGGGGTGGCTGGTTCGGCCCCACGTCCCCTCTTTTTTTTACGGACGAAACAGGAAAAGAAATCCTAAGTCGGGGGAAGGTTGTGGCGGCGGTAATGAGGGTGGGGGTGGCAGCAGTCGATGGATGCGGTGGGGATGATTATGGTGGCAATGCAGAAACGAGTGGTGGCGGTGGCTAGGGTTTCTGGTGGTGGCGGTGCGGCGGCGGCGGCAAGACGTATGTGAGCAAAACTCGAAACTCTAAGGATCAAGACGCTACAGCCAGCACTCGACATGACAATACAGACACGAATTCGCAGATTCTAGGTATGAAGATGCAATCTAGACTACGAAAACAGTAAATCTCACCGATCAACCTGAAATCTGATACCACTTGATAGGGTAAAGGTGCCCGATCTTTCGATGAGACGATAACTATCGATTATGGTGGAGGTCGACGTTGACGATCCGACTACAAACGTGCGAGATGTTGCGCCTTAGCATTTGATACACTAACTTCTGAGACTATTGATCACGCCGGAGCTAGATCAACCTGATCACGAGGATCAATCCCTGCAAGCAATCGAAGAACCAGCAATAATTATAGATGTAATCAAGATATTGCGAATATAGATGAAGGCTTTATTGAATAGGTGGGATTCTGTCTGTGCGTAGTACAAAAAGTTTGGTTTGACACTTGTGCCTATGATAGGGTAAAGGTGCCCAATCTTTCGATGAGACGATAACTATCGATTATGGTGGAGGTCGACGTTGACGATCCGACTACAAACGTGCGAGACGTTGCGCCTTAGCAATTGATACACCAACTTCCGAGGCTATTGATCACGCCGAAGCTAGATCAACCTGATCACGAGGATCAATCCCTGCAAGCAATCGAAGAACCAGCAAGAATTATAGATGCAATCAAGATATTGCGAATATAGATGAAGGCTTTATTGAAAAGGTGGGATTCTGTCTATGCATAGTACAAAAGGTCAGTTTGACACTTGTGCCTATCATAGGGTAAAGGTGCCTGATCTTTTGATGAGACGATAACTATCGATTATGGTGGAGGTCGACATTGACGATCCGACTACAAACGTGCGAGACGTTGCGCCTTAGCAATCGATACACCAACTTCCGAGGCTATTGATCACGCCAGAGCTAGATCAACCTGATCACGAGGATCAATCCCTGCAAGCAATCGAAGAACCAGCAAGAATTATAGATGCAATCAAGATATTGCGAATATAGATGAAGGCTTTATTGAAGAGGTGGGATTCTGTCTGTGCGTAGTATAAAAGGTCGGTTTGACACTTGTGCCTATTGCGAAGAGTAGCTCGTGGCTAAGTCTTTAACTAAACAAAATCCGAGTTCTAATGACGGCTAGGAGGAGGTATATATGAGGGAAAGAGCAGGGATTTTCGTACAACCCTAATGGGCCATCCGAAAATAACCCTAGATGGGCCCTTTTCTACTCAAACAGCCTCCAGAAAATCCCTAAAATACCTAGGATGAAAATACATGGGTTTAACCCATAAAATAAGGTGACGCAGCACCATATAAAGCCTTGGACGAATTGTATGATTTGGTAACTTGGAAATCTTCAATTGCAGCGTCATCCTGAATCCTCACACGATTGCTGCTATCATCTCCATGCATGATCATGCTCCAATGCTTGTCCCTCTCATCCATGCTAGTCCCATCATTCCCAAGTAACATAAACACATCTGATTTAGGCAGCATCATATTCTCATGAATATTAGGAATAGTTCCTAGAAACGAACGCACCTGATAATTCAGTTGGCGTGCATGAGCTCTTGTAAGAGGTCCTTGGAATTGTGGAACATGAGGAAGTGTGGCTGTAGGTGCAACGGTTCTATTAACCGTAGGGATGTCCTCATCATCCTCCCCTTCTTGAATTGAAGTCGTCCTCGACGCAATCTCATCTTCTTCTCCAAAATATGGTTTCAAATCTGCAATGTTAAATGAAGGACTTACCGTGCCCATCTCTGCAGGAAGCTCAAGTTTATATGCATTATCATTCATTTTCTCTAACACTTTAAAAGGACCAGCAGCACGTGGCATTAATTTAGACTTACGCAAATCAGAAAAACGATCTTTGCGCAAATGCAACCAAACTAGATCTCCCACATCAAACACAATATGCTTGCGTCCCTTATCACCAGCAACTTTATATTTAGCATTCATGCGTTCTATATTTTCCTTAGTAATCCTATGCAACATAAGAATCTGTTCAGCACGTTGTGTAGCATCAAAATTATGTTGCACCAAAGATGGAATAGGTAATAAATCAATAGGTGCACGAGGAACAAAACCATATACAATCTCAAAACGGCATAACTTAGTTGTAGAATGCACGGAATGATTGTAAGCAAATTCAATATGAGGTAAACAATCTTCCCACATTTTTAAGTTCGTCTTTAAAACAGCCCGTAACATGGTAGATAAAGTTTTATTTACTACTTCAGTTTGTCCATCAGTTTGGGGATGACATGTAGTACTAAACAACAATTTAGTCCCCAACTTAGCCCATAAACATCTCCAAAAATGGCTAAGAAATTTAGTATCACGATCTGAAACAATAGTATTAGGCACACCATGCAAGCGAACAACATCGCAAAAGAATAATTCAGCAACATGAGCAGCAACATCACTCTTATGACAAGGAATAAAGTGTGCCATCTTAGAAAATCTATCCACGACCACAAAAATACTATCCCTCCCGTTCTGTGTTCGAGGTAATCCTAAAACAAAGTCCATAGAAATATCCTCCCAAGGTACACTAGGAACAGGAAGAGGCATATATAAACCATGTGGATTAAGGCGGGACTTAGCTTTTTGACATGTTGTGCAACGAGCAATAAACCTCTCAACATCCCTTCTCATGCGTGGCCAAAAGAAGTGTGTAGAAAGTACATCTTTTGTCTTCTTTACTCCAAAGTGACCCATCAATCCTCCTCCATGCGCCTCCTGCAATAACAAAAGACGAACGGAACCTTCTGGAATGCATAGTTTGTTAGCACGGAACACAAACCCATCATTGAGGATGAATTTGTTCCAAGTTCTACCCTCTAGACAATGCTGCAAAACATCTTTAAAATCGGCATCGTTCACATATTGTTCTTTAATAGTTTCGAATCCAAAGATTTTGAAGTCAAGTTGAGATAACATGGTATAGCGACATGACAAAGCATCATCAATAATATTATCTTTGCCCTTTTTGTGTTTAATAACATAAGGAAAAGATTCAATGAATTCAACCCACTTTGCATGACGTTTATTCAACTTAGCTTGACTACGAATATGCTTCAAAGATTCATGATCAGAATGTATAACAAATTCTTTAGGCCATAAATAATGTTGCCAAGTTTCTAATGTCCGAACACGAGCATATAATTCCTTATCATAAGTAGAATAGTTCAAACTAGCTCCACTTAATTTCTCACTGAAATATGCAACAGGTTTGCCCTCTCGTAACAACACTCCTCCCAAACCAATTCCACTAGCATCACATTCCAACTCAAAGGTCTTATTAAAATTAGGCAGTTGGAGTAAAGGAGCATCGGTAAGCTTATCTTTGAGTAACATGAAGGCTTCTTGTTGTGCATCGCCCCAAACAAAGGGCACATCTTTCTTAGTAAGCTTGTTCAGTGGTGCTGCAATGGAACCAAAATCTTTGACAATGCGCCTATAAAATCCAGCGAGGCCAAGGAAGCTCCTCACTTGTGTGACTGTTTTGGGTTGTGGCCAACTCGAAATTGCTTCAATCTTGGCGGGATCAACTTCAATACCTTGTGCTGTAACAACATAGCCAAGAAAAGCAACTCTATCCGTGCAAAAGGTGCACTTTGCAATGTTACCAAACAAACGTGCAACACGTAAAGCATCAAAAACAACACGTAAATGTTCCAAATGTTCTTCTACAGATTTCCTATATATCAATATATCATCAAAATATACCACCACAAAATGTCCAATAAAAGCATGTAAAACCTCATTCATTAATCTCATGAAAGTGGTGGGAGCATTAGTTAAACCAAAGGGCATTACTAACCACTCATATAGGCCAAATTTAGTTTTAAATGCAGTTTTCCATTCATCTCCTAACTTCATACGAATCTGGTGGTAACCACTACGCAAATCAACCTTAGAGAACATGGTAGAGCCACTCAATTCATCAAGCATGTCATATAAACGAGGAATAGGATGACGATATCGAATAGTGATATTATTGATTGCTCTACAATCAGTACACATGCGTGAAGAACCATCTTTCTTTGGTACCAACATAATAGGAACAGCACATGGACTAATGGACTCACGAATATGACCCTTGTCAAGAAGTTTTTGAATTTGTCGCTGAATCTCTTTCGTCTCCTCGGGATTGGTACGATATGGCGCACGGTTGGGCAAAGATGCTCCAGGAATCAAATCAATTTGGTGCTCGATTCCACAAATAGGTGGCAGTCCTGGAGGTACATCTTGTGGGAAAACATCCTCATACTCCTGCAAAATGTTAGCAACAGCAGGTGGCAAAGAAGGAGGCATCTCCTCAGCCGAAAACAACACTTCTTTGCAAATGATAGCATAACATGCAGTAGTACTTACATCAATTTTAGAAATATCAGATTTGCTAGCTAGCAAACAAGTACTTTTCAAACGAATTTCATTAGCATGTTTTGGATTAGATTTAGAAGTACTTGAAGACGGCATAAGTTCCTTAGCAACAATCTGATTTTCGCTCAGCTTTTTCCCCTCATTATGTGCTCTACTAGCTCTAGCAAGATCATCTTTTAAACTACTTTCAGGAGACATGGGAAGTAATACAATTTTCTTATCATTATGAACAAGAGAATACTGATTTGTGCTACCATAGTGTATAGAATTTGTATCAAATTGCCATGGTCTACCAAGTAAAAGAGCACATGCTTGCATAGGAACAACATCACACTCAACATAATCAGCATATGCAGCAATAGTAAAATGCACACGAACTGTACGTGTTACCTTAACCTTGCCGCTGTTATTAAACCATTGAATGTGATATGGACAAGGATGGGGTCATGTCGTAAGAGAAAGCTTTTCAACCATCTCCATGCTCGCCAAGTTGTTGCAGCTCCCTCCATCAATAATAATGCGAATACAACGATCTTTAACCACGCCCTTGGTATGGAACAGATTATGGCGCTGGTCGGGCTCGGCCTTGGTAATTTGTGCACTCAAGACTCGCTGTGCAACTAAACTCGGGTATTGCTCCGCATGTTCCGCAGCCATAAATTTAGAATCTTGCTCTGTGGGTGCGGCAATACATTGCACATGAGATGCAATAAGAGGCAAAGTATCTTCATCATAATCACTGGCGGAGTCGTATCCACCATTCTCAAGAGCAATCATCACACGAGTGGAGGCACAATCACGTGCAAAGTGACCAAGGCCCCCTTCTTTTCCTGTAGAATGAACAGCTGTGTGGCATAGAAGTACTCCAACATCCCGGGCTTACCTCCATCTTGAACGATTTTTGCAACCATCCGCCTAATTTCTTGCCTAGCAGAATCCTTCTTCTCCTCCTTTTTTTCAGGAGATGTCACAGAGTTCCTACTCTTCTCTTCCTCCATCAACCTCAGCTGCTCCTTCTTCTCCTCCTTCTTTTCAATGAGCTCCATCACACGATCAAACCTCGAGGCACTACCACTACCCGCCTTTGGAGTTAGTGCGGGGGACGGGGAGTAAGGGCATGGCCACTTGTTCTTTTTACCTTGTGCACGCAGAGGGGTAACATTAGTATCTGTTTCACCTTCACAGCCTGAACCATCAAGATCCTCAACATTGACAAGATTGTTCTGAGAAGCTGCAGCCTTAGCAGCTCGGTCATGAGATGATGGTGGCACCCTAGCAGTCACATTTGTCACAACATTCTTGTCAAATATTGTCTTCAAATCCTCTTCATCTTGCAGCGGGGCTATGCGGAACTTGGCTGCCTCTGGGCACATCTGCATGCATAAAGGAACATCAGTATAGCATATAAGAAGAAACACCTATGCCAAACATATAAAAAATGGCCAGCGAGTTCATTACCTGTATCTCAAGTTCCCACCAACCGTCATCAGCATCAATGGTATTGGTGATAGGATCTCTTCCCAGACCAGATGCGTGTTGAAGCAATCCCTTCCAAACAGTGTAATCTTTTTTCAGTGTGTCCCACCTATTTTTCAATTGACTCCAAACATAGTTTCTCTTCGTGCGGTTGTTGAAGTTCGCTGTCATATTGACTTTACCAGTGGCATTCAAAACATTCACCGGACGATTATGTCTATTCACTTCTTCGATGCACACGTCAAGAAAAGCACGGTGAGCTACCGCATCCCAATTTGCTTTCACAGTTTTCAACTTCTCTTTCTATATGCATACCATTGAGCAACAATCAGCAACCGATAGTATACAATTTATAATTGCAAAACTGGGCATTTGTAACTAGCCAATTTGTATCTGTAATTATACTATAATTCATCTATAATTGCAAATCTGGAAATACACTGGAATTTAGTTAACACAAGCAATCACATTCGTGCAAAATATCAAACCTGAGGTGGAGGCTGCGACGGTGCCTGCGAGGAAGACATGGGGAGGCAGGGGCGGTCGCGGGAGCCGGGGCGGGGCGGTCGCGGGAAGCCGGCCGGGGCGGTGGCGGGAGCCGGGGCGGGGCGGTCGCGGGAGCCAGGGTGGGGCGGTCGCGGGAGCCGGCCGGGGCGGTCGCCGGAGCCGGGGCGGGGCGGTCGCGGGAGCCGGCCGGGGCGGTCGCGGGAGCCGGGCGGGGCGGTCGCGGGAGCCGGCCGGGGCGGTCGCGGGAGGAGGTCGGGGCCGGGCTCAGCGGCGGCGAGCACTGGCGGCGGCGAGCATGGGTACGAGATGCGGGGTGAGGAGCCGTGCTTGCGGGGTGAGGAGCGCGTGGCGTGCGGATAATTGTTCTTTTTTCTTTTTTCTTTTCTGCTCTCTCACCGGTGGCATTCCTCTGTAAAATAGAAGCAACGATATGTCTACAGATGCTTACCCTTTCGGTTCACTGGTGGGAATCGCGGGAATCTGCCCAGAATCGGTCCTGGACCAGCTTCTCGCTCTACAAAGGAAACCAGATTCTCGGTAGAAATAAGCTAGGCAGAATCGAACGTATTCTTTTGGGCTTTTGAGATTCTGGGCCTAGAATCTGTTCTAGAAGCTGAAAAGAAGGGGGCCTAAATAGAGAAGCAAAAGAAAAAGGCAAAGAAAAAAAGGGTGAGTGTCACCTCACCTAGGCCGGCCTTGCACCTGCGCCCAAGCTGGGCCGGCTGGGTCGGCCGGCTGCACCGCCCTGTGCGCCAGGGAGCAAGGCGCTGGGAGGCCCGCTGGTTCCGGGTGGGCTTCCGCGCTGGGCCGCGCGAGCTCTAGAGGCCGGACCAGGCCGAACGCGCCTAGTCCGTTTGCTCGCCAGGGGATCGATCAGGGATCGATGCTCGCCAGGGGAGGCCGGGTCGCGACAAGCCAGCACCCATGCGTGGGGAAGCTTCTGGATCGATACGATCGATGCTTGGCGGCGGCAGTTACGTGACGTGCTCAAAGAGCTAGGGTTACGAAACCTTGCATCGCACGTTTTCAAGACAACCCGCATATAAAAGGAGCAGGTCGGGATGGTCGCGGGTGAATTTTGTTCAGCCGTAGCCGCTACCTGTTGTCTCCTATGTAGCTCCATTTTGCCCTAGTTTGACTAGATTTTTGCCTAGCTTCTTCCACCTCGCGCGCGTAGGCGAAGCCCTGCCCGCAGATACTCTCCACCATAAGCACCACACCGTTGTGCTGCTGATCCCATCTACCACTCCACCACACCTCGCTGGACCGAGGAGGAGGAGTCGTCGTTGCACTGTACGTGTGCAATGCTCGGAGGCGCCGCCCGTTGTGGCGCTTGGATCGGATCAGATCGCGAGGAGGAGACGCTAGTACGACTACGCCGACCACGTTCATCTGAACGTTTCCCTTGTGCGATCTACAAGGGTATGTAGATCTAATCTCTCCCGCTTGTTATTTTGCATCTCATAGATCAGATCTTGGCTTGTTCTTGTTCGTCATCGTAGGAAAAATATTTGTTTTCTATGCTGCAAAACCCATCAGACTACACATGCTCAGACAACGACGTCTACCCCGAGGCCAAGGGGAAAATTGGCAACTCGGCTAGCTCATATTCGAACAAATCTGCCACGTCCGACAGTGGATACATGATCGATTATGACTCTGACACCATGATCGAGGTCGGATGATGCATCGGAGACGATGATGTCTACCCTCTCACGCTGGGCGAGATCAGCGATGACTCGATCCCACCGTTCAGAGGTCTCTGTATGATGGCCTCGCACGGAGATGGTAACGATCACAGAGCCAACAACAATCGAGACCGGCCAAATACCGGCGGTCGATTCATAACTGAAGACCAGATCCGGCACGCAAGGAAGGTCTATTCGGGCAAAACGCCTTTGGGTCCTAATCCAAGCCCCGAAGAGGTAGCTGCGCTCCGATTCATCATCCAGGAACAGAAGGACCAGATTAATGCTGATAAGCGAGTCCTGGAATGACGCAGAGAAGAGGCCAACGCGTCCAGCAGAAGATGGGCCAAACTTTTATCACACTACTCGTCGAGTGTGATGCATAGGACACGGTCACACGTCCCGCCTGAGGGTGCGACGCGCAACATCGCGAGAAACTTAGAGGAAGAATTCAATGAGGTCGAATTGCTGCCTAGGACCAAAGAAGCTGCCATTATGGCGACAGCAGCATATATCGCTGCCAATGCGTCCAACGGCGACGAGCACATGCGGCATCTGCGGAATCTTGCACTCGAAGGAGTCGGGGTGCTTCAAGGCACAAACGAGCAAGACCGCGAGGCAACGCCAAGAAGAAACATCCCTCGAGTCGAGCCATCTAGGCACCAGGCAGCAGCGCCAGCAGTAGCGCCCAGGCCTCAAGTGGTGGAGCCTATAAACGGTGAACTTTGGCATGGCTTGGCTCAAAACAGAGTCAATTCCGCACGTGCGCGACGTTACGCGTGTCACTTCGAGAAGGAGGCCGAATTGGAGGCATTCTGATATTCTGATTGTTGTTGCGGAGAGATCGATATTCTGCTTGGTGAAGGACCAGCAACATATCAAATTTTCTTTTTGGTTTTTAGAGAAAGATCTGCAGTCGCGTGGTATCCAGGAAGAGGTACTGGAATTCTGGATCGGATCGATCCAATCTCAGGACAAGATCGACCTCGATTATTTTGTTTCGCAAAGAGTCCAGCACAGCCACGGTTCCATCCGATCGAGCCAAGTCAAAAAAAAGGCAACAGCGCCCATCCGCGCGCCTGAGGACAGAGGAGGTCTGTCCTCGAGCGATCGCTCACGCGCGATGACGCCCGCATATCTCTGCCAATCCTCATCACATTCGGAAATAGTCGTCATGGACTATGTGGCGCGGAGTGCTTCAGCTTCTTGATTCGCTCCACACCGCTGCCAAAAGGGATAAAGCTCAGCGACGGTGTAGTCAAGTTCAACGGGCAGCAGGACCCTCGAATTTGGGTCGATGACTTCATCACCGCCGTCACCATCAGCAGCGGATCTAGAGACAATGCCCTGCAGTTACTATCTCTGCACCTGAAGGACAACGCAAGGGCTTGGCTCAACAACCTTGCCCCGGACAGCATTCGTTCTTGGGAAGAATTTTGGCAAGCATTCATTGCAAATTTTCGAGGCACCTCACGATGGCCTACGTCGTTCGAGGAACTACACCTGTGCGTGCAGAAGACTGGAGACAACCTCAGGTCATACATATCACAATGGCTTAGCCTGCGCAATACATCGGAGAACATCTCGCCGGAGAGGGCCATTGACGCTTTTTGGGATGGTCTCATCCAGCGAGACTTCAGCGAAGAGCTGGGACGATGCAAGCCCAACACCATCGACCACCTTATGAGTTTGGCAAATGAGTGGGCCGATGGGGAAGACTCTATCACGGTCCCTAGAAGCCGTCGCCGATCAGCAGACCACGATGTCGACCCGAAGGATCAATTCCATTCCAGCTCACGGAAGAAAGGACGCCGAAACCGCTACGAGGATGCGGATGCGGCGGATATGGTAGCAGCAGGCTACATAAACAATGACCGCGACGATAACCATGATGGACCGAGGCAAGGGAACAACTACTACGGAAGCAGCAGTAGAAGCGCCGGCCGCGACTCGAGGCCAAGAACGGAATGGCATCGGCGTCGTGATGCACCGCCACTTTCGGCGGAAGAGATGCTCAACGGGGGGTGTACCAGGCACACCTACATTGACAAGGATGGGAGGCAAAAACCCACGCATCTCCTTATCGAGTGCAGGGAGTTCCTTCGGCTCAGTCAAGCGCTTCAAGACAAGATGTGGGCCGAGCAACCGGTCGCAGGTAGCGTGGCCTACAACGCGCCGCCGCCACCTCCTGACCCGCCAGCAAACGTGGTGCAACAAAGTCACCAAGCCGCCACGATCCAGCATGTCATCGAGCCGCGTCAGCCGGCCGTCAAAGAAGAAGCGTTCCCACCACCACAAGGTTTCGTGCCTATGATCCAGAGAGGACGCCCGACAAATCAGTTTTAGAGGAAGCGCGGCAGAGAAGTTTTTCATGTCGAGCACGCGCCAGCGGCGTCGCCTAAATACCTGAACTGGTCAGAGCACCCGATCGGTTTTGACCGGTCAGATCACCCACCGAAGATCCCGCGCCTTGGACACCACGCTTTGGTCCTCGAAGCGCAGATCGGAGGTTTTACCTCCAAAAAAGTGTTCATGGAAGGAGGGAGCAGCTTAAACCTCATATACGCAGACACACTGTGAAAGATCAAGATCCCGATGAATGACCTCCTGCCAACAGAGACATCCTTCCACGGAATCGTCCCAGGGAAGCCGACATACCCACTGGGGGCGATACACCTAGACGTCATTTTTAGCACTCCAGCAAACTTCAGGAAGCAGAAGATCGAGTTTGAGGTCGTTGATTGGCCCTCGCAGTACCATGCCATTCTCGGGCGACCAGCGTTTGCACGGTTCATGGCGGTACCTCATTATGCTTACCACAAGCTGCGGATGCCTGCAAACAAAGGACCACTAACGATTAGTGGAAGTTTCGCCCGCTCTGAAAATTGCGACAAGGACTTCAACAGCATGTCCCGAACATTTGGGGTGCACGAAGAACTCAATCATATCAGGGAGACCACTAACATAGATGTCGATCCACCGGCGAAGCAGAACGCCCCAGAATTATCATTCGTGGCCAGCAAAGACACCCGAGAGCACCAGATGCACCCAACAGATCCTTCTAAAACCGCGCGGGTGTCGAATTCTCTCTCCCCCACATAGGAAAGCGCACTCGTCGAGTTCCTCCGTGAGCACTAGAGGATGTTCGCCTGGTGTCCAGCAGATATGCCAGGCATCCCCAGGGAACTCGCCGAGCACGAATTGAAGATTTTTCCTAACGCAAAGCCAATCAAACAGTCGATGCGCTGCTACAATCTGGAAAAGGCCCGATCAATGGGCGAAGAGATAAATTGCCTCCTCAAGGCGAAATTCATCAGAGAAATAAAGGAGGCCACATGGCTTTCACCACCGGTCATGGTGGAAAAGAAGGACACCAAGATCTACAGGATGTGCATCGACTTCACGACACTAAATAAACATTGCCCGAAAGACTACTTTCCGCTTCCCCGAATCGACCAGATAATCGATTTCACCGCTGGCTGCGAGCGTCTCTCATTTCTCGACATGTACTCCGGGTACAACCAGAGAAGGCGAAAGGTCGAAGACAAGGACAAGACAGCGTTCATCACCCTGCACGGGGTATATTGCTACATGACAATGCCCTTCGGGCTCAAGAACGCCGGAGCCACCTATCATCGGTGTATGCAGGCGTGCCTGGAGGAACAGATCGGCCGCAACGTTGAGGTCTATGTCGACGACATCGTCGTCAAGTCCACGAAGGCAGACAGCTTGCTCGATGATCTGCGAGAAACCTTCGCCAACCTCGATCGGTACAGCATCAAGCTCAACCCGAAGAAGTGTTCATTCGGAGTACCTATAGGCCAGCTGTTGGGCTACCTCATCTCTGAGAGAGGAATCGAGGCTAACCCAGAGAAAATTCCGGCCATCATCAACATGCAACCACCAAAGACGCTTCGACATGTCCAACAGCTGACAGGTTGTCTAGCGGCGCTCAGCAGATTCATAAGCAAGCTGGACGAAAAGGCTCTCCCTTTTTATCGGCTCCTCCGGAAGACGGACAACTTTACTTGGATGGAAGAGGCGCAGGCCGCATTCGATGACCTTAAGCGTCAACTTTTGACGTCCCCAGTCTTGGTCACACCTCGAGAAAAAGAGTCAATGTTGCTGTACATAGCCGTGACCAATCAGGTGGTCAGCTCCGCCCTGGTGGTCGAACGCGCGGAAGACGGCAAGGAGCACGGAGTGTAAAGACCGGTGTATTATCTCAGCGAGGTCTTATCTCCGACCAAGCAAAGGTACCCTCGTTATCAGAAGCTAGCATACGCTATATACATGACGGGGAAGAAGCTGCCGCACTACTTCGAGTGCCACTCCATCATAGTAGTGGCCTCGACCCCAGTTTCCAGCATACTCAACAACCCCGATGCAACGGGGCGCGTTTCACTCTGGGGTATCACCCTTGGGCCATGGGAGATGACGTACCAGCGATAGTCAGCAATCAAGTCGCAAGTCCTGCCAGATTTCATCGCTAAATGGACCGAAGCACAGATGCCAGAACTCCTAGACTTGTCGAACTGCTGGACAATATATGTCGATGGGTCCAAGCGCGTTTTGGGAGCAGGAGCTGGAGTCGTCCTCGTGTCACCACAGGGGGAGAAGATGCGTTACGTCTTGCGTATGCGCTTCGCGAACCCCTCGAATAACAAAGCGGAGTAAGAAGCCGTCCTACACGGCATGCGTATGGCGAAAGCCTGTGGCGCCACTCGCATCAAGATCCACGGGGACTCGAACCTCATCACCCAGCAAGTCATGAAGGAATGCGACGCAACCTGTGCAAACATGATCGTGTATTGTGCAATGTACGACAAGCTAGAAGGCAACTTCGAGGGGTGCGAGGTGACCCACATTGGTAGGGAAAGCAACGAAGAGGCAGACAACCTGGCCAATATTAGGTTAAAATGTTTGCCGATACCACCAGGATTTTTCTTTGAAGAGATATTAGAACGCTCCGTCAAGATCAAGCCAGCCATCGACCCGGCGTTAGCAACACGCTCGGCGGCTAACCATCCAGGTCCCACCCCAGCAGCGGGAACAGAAGACCTATTGATACGTCTCAAACGTATCTATAATTTTTGATGCTCCATGCTTGTTCTTACACCATTTTCTTAGTGTTTTGTTACACTTCATGGCATTTTTATGAATTTTCTGGAACTAACCTATTAACAAGATGCCACAGTGCCAGTTCCCTGTTTTTTGCTGTTTTTGTGTTTCAGAAAAGTTACATAGAAAATATTCTCGGAATTGGACGAAACAAAAGCCAAACCTCCTATTATTTATGAAGCTTCCAAAAGTCCGAAGAGAAGACGGAGGGGGGCCATGGGCTGACCACACCATAGGGTGGCGCGGCCAGCCCCTGGCCCGCGCCCCTATGGGTGAGGCCACCCTGGTCCACCTCTGATGCTGCCCCTTTGCCTATAAAGACCCGATCAATTTTCCAGAAACACATCGCGATCCGCCACCGTCATCGACCCGAGATCGGGAGGGTCCAGAAGCTCTTCCTGGCACCCTGCCGGAGAGGGGAATCGCCACCGGAGGTCTTCTTCATGGCCATGCTTGCCTCCGGCGCGATGAGTGAGTAGTCTACCTTGGACTATGGGTCCATAGCAGTAGTTAGATGGTTGTCTTCTCTACCATGTGCTTCATGTTTAGATCTCGTGAGCTGCCTTACATGATCGAGATCACCTTTATGTAATTCTACATGTTGTGTTTGTTGGGATCCGATGAATATTGGTGTTATGTTAAGTTGATGTGCTGAATATTATCTTATGTTATCTCTATGTTGTGTATGATCGTGCATGCTCTCGGTTGTTAGTAGCTATCTTGGCCAAGTAGGTACTAGTGACTCCAAGAGGGGGTATTTATGCTCGATAGTTGGGTTCATGCCTCTATTTAATATGGGGGAGTGACAGAAACCTCTAAGATTGTAGATGTGATGTTGCCACTAGGGAGAAAACAACATTCTTGTGTCCAAGGATATTCGTTTTGTTTACATTACACACTTTGCTTCATGCAGTTATCTGATGTTTGCAACTTAATACTCGAGGGGTGTTCGGACGATATCCCCGCGAGTGGATTATTAGTCATAGATGCAGTTGGATGGTGGTCTATGTATTTTATTGTAATGCCCAGAGTAAATCTCATAGTGATCCTCGTGACATATGCACGTTATCTTTATTCTATCAATTGCCCAACTGTAATTTGTTCACCCAGCATGTTCTTATTTATCTTATGGAGAGACACCACTAGTGAACTGTGGACCCCGGTCCAATTTCCTTTACATTGCTATTACTGTTTACTTTTACTCGCACTGTTTACTTTCTCGCATACTACTATTGTTTTCCACTCGATACGCTCAATCCTTTGTTTACAGCAAACCGGTGAGATTGACAACCTCATCGTAAGTTGGGAGCAAACTTCTTGGTTGTGTTGTGTGCAGGTTCCACGTTGCTGCTGGTGCAAAGCAAAGCCCTGGACGAGGCGCCTTATAAATTGTCCGGAGCTATCGCAAAGCTAGCATCACCTTCTGAAGTTTGGCTTTTTCCTACTGGTTCGATAAACCTCGGTTTCTTATTGAGGGAAAGACTTGCTACTGTGCTCATCATACCTTCCTCTTGGGGTTCCCAACTGGGTGGTTATCCTGCCCGCATCAAGCTGTTTTTCTGGCGCCGTTGCCGGGGAGAAAGAAGACTTCTGCAAGGGGAGTTTTGCACACATATCCTTTACTTTGTTTTAGTTTTGCTTTACTTTAGTTTTGCTTGCATCGTTTTATCAAAAACACACAAAAAATTAGTTCCCTTTATAGTTGTTACTTTATTACTTTTAGTTCATTATGTTGTTCCCTAAGTATGTTTTGGAGGACCTCTCAGTAGGTAGTGGTTCTATTATTGGGAAAAGTAACATCGAGGAGTTCTTTAATCATATTAGTATGCATAAAGATGTTGAGGATAAGTCTTTAGCCAAGCTCGCTCCTAGTTATGAAGTTGCTTCTACTTATTTAGTTCACATGTTGGAAGCTAGGTTTGCTAGCCTTAATCCTTTTATGCAACACATGTTTCTTAAGCTTCATGATATTGAAGACTCCGAAAAGAAATATTTTATTTTGGAGACTTTGCGTAGAGAATTTAGAGATGTTGCCATTAAAGCTAGGAAAGGTTTAAGCATTTCAATAAGCTTGGCTCGCATGTAGAGGTTGTTGGTACAAACAATGAAGAAACCCAAGTACCAATACCTAGCACACTCTTGGGATTGCATGAAGCTTTGGAAAAGAATTTCAATTGGATTTGTCCTGAAAATCTTTTTGATGAAAGTAGTGTACCAAAGCGTGATCATAAAGGAACTTCAAAAACTCATTTGGACACAATTCAATTTATTGTTGAAAAGACTTCTGCAATTGATCTTAATGCTTCATTCGATATTACTTGATTTGCACTTTCTGCGCCTAGCTCAAAGGCGTTAAAGAAAAACACTCTTGGGAGATAACCTAATGTTTTACTTTCAGTTCTTTTTCTTTTATTTAAGTCTTGGAAGTTATTACTACTATAATAACCACTCCTTATCATTTTTATTTTGTTGTTGTGCCAAGAGAAACCTCTAATTTGAGTGAGGTAAGATTTGGGGATGTTGATGTCCTGAAACAGATTTCGGTGTTGCACCGTAAAAATTTGTGAAAATTCTCATAATATCTTTTTGACCTGATATTTCTTGTGCATATGCCCCAGGTTATATCCAAACTTTCATTAGCTTTACACTTTTTGATTTGAGCAATAGAAAACCCTCGAAAAATTCGACCTATGTCAGCTGTTCTATTTTGACAGATTTCTGCCACTATTTGTGTTTGCCTCTCGATCGCTTTCTTTTTGAGTTCTTTTGATCACAAAACTTTTGGGGAAGTTGCTACAGTAGTATATGCTTTATAAGTGGTATTTTGAGTTGAAATCTGAACCAAAAAGGGGTTGATTCATTATTATGCTTACACTAATGTTGCTAATAGAATTGTGTTGAGTTTTGTATGAAGGAAGTTTTCAAGTGTAGGGATTGGAGAATGATGAGATGAGTTGAAGAATGGACAAAATCTCAAACTTGGTGATGCCCATGCACCCCAAGAAATATCCAAGAGGTACAAGCGTCAAAGCTTGGGGATGCCCCCGAGGCACCCCTTCTTCATCGGCAAAAATCATGTCACCTTTCAACACACTATATTTTTATTGCTTCATGCACTATGTGTTTTTCTTGGAGCATCTTTACTTTAGTTTTCAGTTTTGTTTAGTTTTGTTTGCTGCAATAAATGGTTGGACCCCAACAAATTTCTTTTGGAGAAGTTGCCTTGCTTTTAATTTGCTAAGAACACTCCGTTTTTTACTCTTATCGTTCAACAAGTGTTCTCTTTTTCTGCTACTGCGTTTAGCTTTCATTTTTCGCCTTGATTTTTATTCAGATCTTCTTATATCTTTGCATCAAGGTGTATTTTGACCTCTGGTCCATGTTGGTTTTCATCAAAAGAGTTATTTCAAAAAGGTTCGAATGTTTTTGGAAAAGAGAAAAAGTTTCATACAAAAAAGTGGTACAAAAAGGAGCTTGTGTAGACTGCGGCTTAGGCTTTTGCATGTCGTGCTTGATGTCGTTTTGATAGTATGCTTAGTGGTTTTGCTGTACCATGACTTGTCTCAAATGACTGAGATTGCTTAATGAGCCTTTGAAAAAACCATGCGTTGTTTTTATTATTTGGAAGCATTAATTTGGTTTTCTCCTTGATGCTTTATTTGGGTTGACTTGGCGCATGCTTACAACATGTTTGACTCATACAAAGTCGCCATAAGCCTTTATGATCATTTAGTTTTTGACTTTTGATGCCATCTTATGCTTCTCTTAATGTTGCTTTGTCGCTTTGCATGATTATGGCCGTTATTGCTCTCTTAGTTGGTCGCTCCCAGTCTTTTGCTAGCCCTTGTTTTGTACTGATTATGAACTCTACTCGTGCATCTAACTCCTAAAAACCAAGTTATTCCAATGTGTCCACTATAAATTCCTATGCATGGTATTTTCAAGCCATTCCAAGTAAAATTTTCATGTGCTACCTTTCAAAAAACCTTCAAAATACTTCTCATTTTGTGACACTGTTTTCAGCTCATGGGGACGTAGTGGTCGGATTTGCTATCTTCCGTATTGTTTATTCCAAAAAGAAAAAAAAGAAAAAAAGAAAAAAGAAAAAAGGCACTCCTCCATGGTATGTGAATATTGGTTGGCACCCGATGGAATCGGTTAGCCATAGATTGTGAAAGGAAAAAAGGTGGGGAGGAGTGCCAAGCTTTATAAAAGAGCACAAAAAGTGTCAATCTCTCTCTCAAAAACTTGCTTCATTTTTGTATGGAAGATAGTAAGAACCCCATTGCCAGTCATTGACAAAGACAACCACCTCTCAAAACCCAATTTTTATCTCTCTGTTTTACAAATGAAAAGCTCTAGCACATGTTTAATCACTGCTTCCCTCTGTGAAGGGCCTTTCTTTTACTTTTATGTTGAGTTACCACCTTCTACCTTTACGCACCGTATAAGAGAGCATAGTTGTCATTCTGAGTTTAATGTGCATACTCCCAAAGTTTATCATTGATTGATTCATGATTATGGTTTCACTTATTCTTAAATTATTTGTATCTAGTCGCCCTCTTAAACTTGAAGGTGTCCTATGCATTTATGTTTTGCTATTCCATGAAGGACAAGCTGAAAACCATTTGCTATGTTTTTCCATATGATTTGAACACACGTTTGACTTTCATTGTTTCATTTTTCATGATCTTTCGTTTGTGTTCTTTTTCATGTTATAACATGGTTGCTAAGTTTCTTCTATCAAGATTATGTCTTTCATGCCCATGTTTTAAGTTCTTTTGATCCCAGCACTCAATGCTTACATAGATGATCAAGATTGTGTTGGTGCATGTCACCCCAAAAATTATTCTTTTGTTATCACTTACCTACTCGAGGACGAGCAGGAGTTAAGCTTGGGGATGCTTGATACGTCTCAAACATATCTATAATTTTTGATGCTCCATGCTTGTTCTTACACCATTTGCTTAGTGTTTTGTTACACTTCGTGGCATTTTTATGCATTTTCCGGAACAAACCTATTAACTAGATGCCACAGTGCCAGTTCCCTGTTTTCTGCTGTTTTTGTATTTCAGAAAAGTTACACAGGAAATATTCTCGGAATTGGACAAAAAAAGCCGAACCTCCTATTATTTACCGAAGCTTCCAAAAGTCCGAAGAGAAGACGGAGGGAGGCCACGGGCTGACCACACCATAGGGCGGCGCGGCTAGCCCCTGGCCCGCGCCCCCTATGGGTGAGGCCACCCTGGTCCACCTCTGACGCTGCCCCTTCGCCTATAAAGACCCGATCAATTTTCCAGAAACACATCATGATCCGCCATCGTCGTCGACCCGAGATCGGGAGGGTCCAGAAGCTCTTCTCGGCACCCTGCCGGAGAGGGGAATTGCCACCAGAGGTCTTCTTCATCGCCATGCTTGCCTCTGGCGCGATGAGTGAGTAGTCTACCTTGGACTATGGGTCCATAGCAGTAGCTAGATGGTTGTCTTCTCCACCATGTGCTTCATGTTTTGATCTCGTGAGCTGCCTTACATGATCGAGATCACCTTTATGTAATTCTACATATTGTGTTTGTTGGGATCCGATGAATATTGGTGTTATGTTAAGTTGATGTTATCTCTATGTTTCTTATGATCTTGCATGCTCTCCATTGTTAGTAGCAATCTTGGCCAAGTAGATACTAGTGACTCCAAGAGGGGGTATTTATGCTCGATAGTTGGGTTCATGCCTCTATTTGATCTGGGGGAGTGACAGAAACCTCTAAGGTTGTAGATGTGATGTTGCCACTAGGGAGAAAACAACATTCTTGTGTCCAAGGACATTCGTTTTGTTTACATTACACACTTTGCTTAATGCAGTTATCTGTTGTTCGCAACTTAATACTCGAGGGGTGTTTGGACGATATCCCCGCGAGTGGATTATTAGTTATAGATGCAGTTGGATGGCGGTCCATGTATTTTGTTGTAATGCCCAGAGTAAATCTCATAGTGATCCTCGTGACATATGCACGTTATCTTTATTCTATCAATTGCCCAACTGTAATTTGTTCACCCAGCATGTTGTTATTTATCTTATGGAGAGACACCACTAGTGAACTGTGGACCCCGGTCCAATTTCCTTTACATTGCTATTACTTTTTACTTTTAGTCGCAATGTTTACTTTCTTGCATACTACTATTATTTTCCACTCGATACGCTCAATCCTTTGTTTACAGCAAACCGGTGAGATTGACAACCTCATCGTAAGTTGGGAGCAAAGTTCTTGGTTGTGTTGTGTGCAGGTTCCATGTTGCTGCTGGTGCAAAGCAAAGCCCTGGACGAGGCACCTTATAAATTGTCCGGAGCTGTCGCGAAGCTAGCATGCATCACCTTCTGAAGTTTGGCTTTTTCCTACTGGTTCGATAAACCTCGGTTTCTTATTGAGGGAAAGACTTGCTACTGTGCTCATCATACCTTCCTCTTGGGGTTCCCAACTAGGTGGTTATCCTGCCCGCACCACCTATCCAAGGAAACGGCCACAGTCATGCTCATCGAAGCGGTCTGGATGAAGCCATACCTGGCCTAGTTGATACGAGGCGAGCTCCCAGAAGACACCATCCATCGTCGACAGATCATGGAACGTTCCAAGGCTTTCACGATAATCAATGGATAACTCTACAAGCGCAGCACCACAGGGGTCCTCCAACGATGCATAGCACCCGAAGACGGAATCGCCCTCCTTTGAGATATTCATGAAGGAACCTGCGGGCATCACGCTAGCAGTCGAACCCTCGTCGCTAAGGCTTTTCGATCAGGGTTCTACTAGCTTTCGGCCCTCCACGATGCCAAGAACATCGTCCAGCATTGCGACGCATGCCAGCAATTCGCCACGAAGCCTCACGCGCCCGCATCAGAACTGCGCACCATACCCGTTGATTGGCCCTTCGCGCAATGGGGGCTCGATCAAGTAGGGCCTCTGCCCAAATCATCTCGAGGAAGCCACACTTACCTACTGGTCGCCGTCGACAAGTTTTCCAAATGGATCGAAGCCGTCCCCGTCACCAATCAAGAAGCGACTATGGCGGTCAAGTTCTTCGAGTCCATCGTCTACCGATACAGCGTACCGAACGACATCATCACCGACAACAGCACCAACTTCACCTCGGGTGAATTTCAAGAATTTGCCAAAGAGCTCGGCATCAAGATCAAGTACGCCTCTGTGGCGCATCCCAAGTCGAACAGCCAGGTCAAAAAGGCCAACGGACTCGTCTGCGCAGGCCTGAAGAAGCGACTCCTTCGACATCTCAAACGCGCGGCAGGCGCTTGGGTCGAAGAATTGCCATCGGTCCTATGGAGCCTGCGAACGACACCCAACTCTTCGACTGGCTACATGCTGTTCTTCCTGCTTTTCGGAGCAGAAGCAGTGCTTCCTACGGATGTGCATACGTCGAAGAAGATGCACAAACGGCACTAGCAGACGCCCAAGCTCTGCTGGATGAAGCTCGAGATGTCGCTCTCGCCTGCTCAGCAGTCTATCAGCAAAGCCTCCGCGATTACCACAGCAGACGGGTACGCGGACGGTCCTTCGAGCCCGGCAACCTCGTGCTTAACCTCAAGCAAACAAGCACGTCGAAGCTGGAGCCACCATGGGAGGGCCCATACCTCATCCACGAAGTCATCCCAGGAGGAGCATATCGGCTACGCAACCCCAAGACAGGGGTGGATGTCGAGAACCCATGAAACGCCACGCAGCTGCGCCAATTCTATCCTTAGAGCGGATAGATTCTTTCCCTTTTTCCCTCTCTCTCTATAACTAAGCGTTGGCAGCAGACCACGCTCAATCATCGTGCCTTCGGCGCCAAGCAATAAAAGTGTGATTCCTCATATCATTATTCAACCCATACTCGGGGGGCTTTGCCTTAAAAATTATTCGACCCATACTCGGGGGCTTTGCCTTAAAAATTATTCGACCCATACTTGGGCGCTTCGCCTTAAAAATTATTTGACCCATACTCGGGGGCTTCGCCTTAAAAATTATTCAACCCGTACTCGGGGGCTTCGCCTTAAAAATTATTCGACCCACGCTCGGGGGCTCTGCCCTTCGACATACGCTCGGGGGCTCTACCCTTTGACCTACGCTCAGGGGCTCTACCCTTCGACCTACGCTCGGGGGCTGCGCCCTTCGACCCACGCTCGGGGGCTCCGCCCTTCGACCTACGCTCGGGGGCTTCGCCCTTCGACCTACACTAGGGGGTCCGCCCTTCGACCACGTAATTCAACAAAGGCCAACAAGACTATACGACTTCTATAGAGGACGATACATCGAAGAACTCCACAGAAGCATATACAAGAAACAAACACATATTACACAGACGAACAAGTTAGGACACCAAAAGATCCCGCTTCGGTCTCTGGCGATCACTCTCACTGATGATCTGTCTCACGATACAATCTGCGATTTGCTTGCAGGCAGCATAATGCGCATCCATTTCGACACGACCGCCGGGAGTCAGAGGCAGCATCTTCACCAGATTCATGTCGTCCTCGGGATAATGAGCTCGCATGAAGGAGAGGGCGACCAGAGCCCCGCATCGCAAGTGCTCACGAATAAAGCGACAGATGGCTTCACCATTTTCGAAGTGACCAAGCAATGCAGGAAGACCATCGGGCTGATCGTTCAAGAGGAACATCGCCTCATGCACAAGTGCGAGCGCGACACGGCTTGTTTCAGCTAATGCTCCATCTTGGGCGACTCGATCTTGGAGTATGGCCAGCTTGATCGCCTTCAATCGATTAGCGCAAAAGTTATCTGTGATCGAATTCGCATGATTCTGAGATGCACGAAGATGCGTGTTTACGCGCTGAGCCTCGGCATTGCTGTCAAGACACGCATCTGCAATCGACAAGAAAGATGATCAAAAGTTGTCCACCAGAGGAAGAACATATCAAGAGCTCGAAAACTTACATTTCATTGCCTTCCTAAGGTTTTCGATCTCCCCAAGAAGGAAGTTCTCTGCATCCACGGCTAGCGAAGCCTTGGAGAGAGCAACATCGACCTTCGCGGTGGCTATCTTCAGTTCTTGTTGCGCGCGTCTTAGCTGGTCTCGCAGGGAGCGGATCAGGGAAAGTTCGCTCGTGGAAGGCGCTCGCCTTTCAACGGCGGAGGAAGAACTACCAACTGTTCCGTACGAAACAGGCCAGGCATCAGACCCTACGGTTGTGCCCTGCAAAGGTGGCGCCCAGTCACAAATAGCCATTCATAAATCACAAGGCAACCAAGCATCAAATATCTCGAAAGAAAGTTCAAGAACCAAAAGCAGTTAAATAGCGGGCAGGATTCGGAAGTTTACCACAAACACAAAGTGGCACTACATCATTCATTACAAAGTGTTTCAGCTTTTTGACCAGGCTATGTCAAACTACCGGCGGCTCTACTAGATGGGGCACCCGATGCGCTACACCTCCGGGCCTTCGCAGCCGCCCTCTTAGCATTCCTATCCGCTAAGAAGCTTGTCATGCGAGCAGACAAATCTTGAGCATGCTCAAGGTACGCCTTGGGAGATACATCGCGCATATCATTGTCCTTCGGATACATGCTCGTGACCTTGTCGAAGTCGAAGTCGACCCCATGCATCATCAGCATAGAGAAGACGGACTCGGAGCCAGTAGTTACCTGTCGGCGAACCGCAGCAACTAAAGGGTCCTCGCCGTTCTCCTTCACCGCCAAGGCCTCGAGGATGCCAGCCATGGTAGTGCTCGTCGATTCCGGAGCAAAAATATCGCGAACGCGGTCAAGTGTCGACCACGCCTTCGCCAGAAGGTCCCGCACCTCCTGACAAAGGCGTTCAGCATTCTCAATGCTGGACTCGAGTCCAGCGGGCTCCATCGTCACCGCAGCACCCAATTCGGCAGCAACTTCATGAAGAAGCAAGATCTCTAATCAGCAAATAGAAGTGATCCTCATGAATCCTATATTGAACAAAGAACAAGGCTTACCACGCAAGGAATTGAGGGTAGCCTGCAGGCGCTGTTGCAGTTTCTTCTCCTTCGACTCAGCTTCCACTCGTCGCTGATCGACAAGGTCTTGAGCCTTTGCTGAATCAGTTTTGAGCTGGGTGACCTCGCCGGCCAGACCATCAGCTTTCGCCTTTAGCGAAGAATTTTCGGCCAAAAGATCATCTATTTGAGCCTTTAGCGAGGTCTTGTCGGTGGCAGCTTGAGCAGCAATTCATGATCACGTGATGGACAGCGGAGTAAGTAAGAAAGAAAAGATGTCGAGCCAAGAATTCAGAATGGATAGAAGAAGAAGAATTCACTTACGGCGCATGTCTTCCAGCTGAGCAGACAAACGCTGGTTCTCCTCTTCCAACGCAAGATAGTTCTTGCATATTTTCGATAGGTCCCTAATGACAGGCTAAACCAGCGGAAACAAGGATAAATCTCGAGGGTTCTGCTTTAGAGGGCAAGCCCAAGTGTACACACTTAGACTCACCCTCGGGGGCTACTGATAGGTAAATATGAGATATACAAAGATAAGAGGTATGGACTTACATGGCGTTTGGACCCGGAAGGCTTGCCGGAGGAAGAAACCAGAATAAGGTCGGGCTCGGCCGCGCTCTTTTTCGGAGGGGACGACGATTTCAGGAGGTCCTTCAGCGTCGCATCCTTGACATCTTTCTCTTGCGAGTCGGTGGTCTGCTCGAGGGTGGAATCGTGGTGTCAAAACTGGAATCGATCATGTTCCCCCAAACTCCCCGAAGACTCCTCATTTGAAGATCTAAAACGTGCGTCAGAATTACAACAATACGAAGCCATCCAGGAGGAAATTCGAGAACAACAACTTATGATGCGTGCCGAAGTTTGGAAGAACTTTCTTCCCCGCTCGAGGAGGAGGACGACTGTCCAGAGGCTTAGCAGGAATGGCCGCGTCGTCGTCATCGCCCGAGGAAGGAGAGCGGGCGCCAAGCTCTTCTGAGTCCTCGACTCGATCAACATCTCTGACATTCGCGCGCTTTGTTGAAGCACGCGATGTTGTGGGCGTGGCAGATGCTGACTCTTCTGGAGTCTCAACGAACTCATGCCCAGGATATTTGCCATCTTCGGGATGGGGCGGATAGCATCGGGCTATTTTGATAATCTGGACAAAGCATGCGCTGTCAGTCGTCAAAATTCGACAGGAAATTTATCGAAGACCGAAAACTCAAGAAGAATCAAAGTTAGCATACCTCGATGCGGGGATTTGATTTACTCAATGCCTCGGTGCCGAAAACCTTTAGCATGATTGATTTCTTCTTCAGAGAGGTGACGGCGTGAACGCCATCCTCGATCTCGGCTTCCCTCAGCTCGTTGGAAGAAATCCGCGTGGGGTCCCGACGATCGGTGTAGTGCCACATGCAGTGGGCCTGAGCGGCAAGTGGCTGGACCCGACGCTCGATGAAGGTGCGGATGAGCTACAGGCCTGACAGCTCCTTCTTGGGCGTGGCCCGAAGCTACTGGATCATCTCCATCAAAGGCTGCGTTATCTTCATTTCCTCCTCGGATAGTGTAACATCCCAAGTTTTTGTCAAATTTTGGATAATTTTTTTTTGTTTTGTTTGTATTGATTGAAAAATCACAGGGATTTAAAACTTTTTGAGTTTATACAAAAGATATATTAGAAAAACTATTTCAAATTTTCTTGTGTTGCTTGAGGAATTATTTTGAGAAAATAAAATCTCAAATTACCATTTTGCATTTATTCAAATACTATACAAGCATTTTACTAAGGAAATATTTCTCAAAAGGATTTATAAGTCTTGCATTATTAGAAATGTGTTTTAAAATGAGTTTCAAAATATTATTTTATAAAGTATATTCCCTGATTTCAAAGAATTATTTTGGAAACCCTAAACTATATTTTGCATTATGCAAGTGAAGTTCTTTGGCTAAGATTCATAAAGTATTATGGAAAATCATGTTTTATTCTGAAAACTTGTTCTTACTATTTTCTATTGTTTATTTGAGTTTTAGAAAAATTTAAGCATTGGTTTGACTACTGTTTAAAGTTTTATGCAAAAGCTAGAAAAGAAAAAGAAAAACAAAAAAATAGAAATGAATCAGAACAAAAAAAAAGGGAGGAACCAGCCCAACTGGGTCGCACCCAGGGCCCAAAGCCAGGCAGCAGCCTAGCACCGGCCGAGCCAGCCCAGCCCCGCGCCTCCCTCCCTCTCTCTCGCTGCCAGGTGGGTCCCACCTATCGGCTCTTTCTTCTTCCTTGATTTCTCTCCCTCTCTCTGTTAACGGAAACTGCCGGTGAGTTACTCCCCAGTAACACCCCCCCCCCGCCTCTTAACACCATCCCGTCCACGCCCCCTACTCCCCTCTCCCGGCCCTTCCTTTTCCCCACTCACGCAATGCCGCCAGACCATCGAATCGACCGCCGGAGATCCGCCCGCCGCTCGGACATCAACGGCGAATTCCGTCGGGTACAGATGGCCTGAACTTCCCCTCTCTGTCTCTCGAACATCACCTCCACCTCCCGCATCTTCTGTTAGTTTCATTTGGTCTCTTTGCTCCGCAGAAACCGTCGGAGAAGAACGCCCGAAGCCGTCGTGGTCTCCAGTCGCGCCCCGACCTCGCCACAGGAAGAAATAGGAGTCGCCGTTCAAACTTTCGAGCTCATCGTTGCCTTCTGCACATCGTCCTCATCTCTGTCACCATCGCCGACCACCGGAGGATCACCGTCGACAAGCACCAGTGCCGCCCTCGCCAGAATTCCCTCGCCGGTGAGCTTTCTCTCCTCCCCTCTTTCCTTTCCATCGGATCGAGATCCAACGGCCTGGAATAGAAGGCCATACCAAAACGGTATCGGCCAGTACCGTGCCGCCACGTCGCCTGCCCCTCGTCAGCCCCAGTCAATCCAGTCAAACGAATTCAAATTCAAATTTCAAACTCCAGATTCTGTGCAAAAATGGTAAAATCGATATAAAATAAAATTCTTGGCCAAAAATTGCAATTTTGGTATCCCTGGAATCCTTGGAAATAGTAGAATCCATTTATGCAATAATATTACATGGGTACTGAACAAAATTTTGAACCAAAATTTAAATGGTATGAATTGCTTATTAACACCAAATAAATCATATCTTTTGCTCTGGTTATCCAAAAATAACAAATTTGTAGTCTATGGAATCCTCTGAACATGTAGAACACTTTAGAATCAAGAAACACCAAAGTTGATATGTGCACAAACTTGGTGCATTCAAATTTGTCCAAATCACCATTTTGATCATAATTTGATTCCTAAAAATGATTTTAGAGTGAATCCAATTGCAGAAGCTTAGTTTTTCAGTACCTTATCCAGTAGCATCATTGTCCAAATTATTTGAAATCATTTGTAAATATTCAAATTCAAATATGAGAATTTGAGTATTTCCATCATAAGATTAATTCTATAATTCTATTCAATATGATTCCTTCTACAAAAGTGAATCTTGTGATCATACCCATCCACCAGATCCATTTAGACACAACACTTGAAATCCATTCTTCCTACATCAAACCTCATGGTCTGGTTCACCATACTCAAATTACACTTGAGTTATTTGAGTGAATGGTAATATGTCTCAACTAGGTTTCCTTTGCTAATTGTGGTAATACACCCTACCCTATATCACACATTTCCTAAATCATTCAATCCATTATTATCTTTGATTCATAATCAAAACCAGTTTGAATTCTTTAAAGGAGAATTCAAACATTGACCTGGCCCAAAACTTGAGACTATAACCCTAACAAAATTTAAATCTCTTATCCAAGAAAATCTTGTGGCCAAGAAGCCACCAATCTTTCTAAACAACCCTCATACCTATTCAACCCCAAGCCAACTTAACCCTTGGCCTATATTCAACTATTCAATTCACAAATGAGTTAATTGAGTAATTCAATGTATCACCAATACCTACCCAAGCCTATGTGTAACTATACTATTATGAGTAAGTGTTGTCACACTCTATTCATTAGTGATTTGTTGCAGTATTCTATACTTATGTGGATTTATTCACATGAGTCATTTCCAAACTCTAACCAAGCTTATGCCAAGCATAAGATTTTATCAATACATTGTTAGCTTGGAGGATCACTCCTTTCCAATCATTAAACCTTGCCATCCAAACTCTCAATCCATATCTTGTAAGCCCAGCTTCTAGCCATATCTCTCTCATCACAGAAATCATAAGAAATTTAAAATGTTAAACCAATCCTTTTCTTTTGCTTGTCTTGCTTGATTTGTTGTTTTGGTGTGGTGTGTTTACTTTGTGTATCTTTATATTATAGATTGGTTTGGAGAGCCATACCTTTTGTTAAGAGAAGAGAAAGGGTTTAAGCTCCAACAAGGCAAGTGACACTGATAAGGATCACGCCGGTGATCCTTGGAGTTTTGTCCCGATCTTTCACAGTGAGTCAAACCAGATAAATAATCTTCCAATAACGCGAAGAACGTCACCTGAAGAAGAGGAACGAATCCAGCCAGCAACGTGATGAAGATCACCACGCCTCAAACCTAAGCCTGATAATTCTTGATGAACACAAGAACCCTCACAGCAATCTTTATTTGATAACACGGCAGCGCCGTTTCCCCGGAGGGATGATACACGGTGGAGCACACGATAGTTTTTGACTAAACAACTGAACTCCCCTCAACCCTAGACTGCTGGCCTCCTTATATAGATGGCCAGAAAACTGTTGGGCTTGGACAGGCCCAAACCCAAAACACAAATAAACCTAAGTGGCCCATAACATGACCTGACACACGAAATAACATAAACATATATATAAATTGCTGACACAACCTTAGACTAAATTATCTCATATCGTAGGTCGTCCTGGCGTGCCAATCTGGAATGAGCTTCCCTCATCTTGGTGGAGTCCTGAAATTGGGCTTCACCTCCTCCTTCGTGCCCATATCAGACACTCATGTCCCCTTACCCATTTTACTATATGCATTAGTGTTTTACTTGTAGTATGCATGATAGGTTGGTTCTCAAAGAAAATAGTTGCAATGCTAGAACCTAGTAGTCTATAGCCACCCCTGAACCAACTCCTGGTAGGTTGTGACAATATTGAAAAATGATGCCATGCCTTCTTTTCAAATTGTTACGAAAATTAAACTACAACCTCAATGAAACACCTGGGTGGAAATGGTATTGCTTGGTTTATGTTGAGTGGCTACCCAGGGCTACACACCTGGCTGTCAACCCAGGATTTGTGTGGTTGTCGTCGCCTGGGGGTACACTTGTGGACGGCCACCCAGGAACAAAGAGACTACCATGACTGCCTTGCTTAGTGAGCTCCCAATGCAGCCTTATGACAATATGGGATCTGTCTTGACTAACTAGGATGTGAGGGTTCAACTTGTGTGCAAGATATTGGCTGGTAGTATAATTATAGGTGGGAACGGATCTTGCCAGTATAGTTGCTCTCTCATTCTGAAAGGTCTTGTCTCATTTTATGTATGGGCATAAAATGAGTCTTAAGGTGAAAGTGCACAACTCCTGCAGGGTGTAAAACTAATCGATTAGCCGTGTCCCCGGTTATGGACAATTTGAGTTCCTAGACATGGATGTACGGAAGAGTCTCATCACCATTTCTAAATAAATAAAATTGTTTAGAAACACTTAGGACAGGGACTACTCAGGGCTACACACCTGGCTGTCAACCCAGGATTTGTGTGGTTGTCATCGCCTGAGAGTTACCCTGGTTTTGTTGAGTAGCTACCCAGGGCTACACACCTGGCTGTCAACCCAGGATTTGTGTGGTTGTCGTCGCCTGAGAGTTACCCTGGTTTTGTTGAGTAGCTACCCAGGGCCACATACCCTACAAGTATGTGGTGGTTTTCACCTGGGGGTTATCTTGACCTTCAAAGTCTTTCAAAGTTTAAAAAGTTTGTTTTTTTGGAAAATGATAGGATAAACTTGCTATATGCAAAGCAGCCATAAACTCCACCAGCCAAATGTCATGTAGATAGCTCTTTCACAATAGCCACCAAATATGTGTCATTTGCCAGTACATCATTGTACTGACCCCCATTCGTGGGGCTGCATATTCAAATGTGTAGTTTTTCAGAAAAGGATCGTTAGTAGGATCTCGAGACTACATTCCAACATGTCTGCCTGTGGCACGTGATGAAGATGGAGGCTCATTGCCACTTTATTTTTCACTGTTTTCTGTAAGGTTTGAGACTTTTGTATATGGATCCACGTTGTAATCTTGATACTATGCAATGAATACTTTATTTTGTTCTGTGGTGCTATTAGTGATCCAGGGAATAGCACTTAACATAGGTGTTCCACCTTAATCCAAAGGTGGGGCATTACAAAATGGTATCAGAGCATAGTGTTGCCTGTAGGATCGAGACCCTAGGTTTGGTTTAGACTAGGAAACCCCAGAATGATATCACAAGATTATCATTGCGATTAGGATGTTTGTTAAAATCTCTATTGCTTTACAAATACTATTTGTTTTATTTTTCGTAAGACTTATCACAATCATTTACTTACACTGTCCTTCTTTCAAAATTTTAGATGATGTTCACCAAGTTGCAGATTCCCTTTGACGATGACACCGAGTGCTTTAGCAATCAGCTTTCCCGCCTCTCTCGGATGCTGAACTAGACCCCTCCCACTTTTTGGGGTAGAGTGATACCCTGCGTGGTTCCAGAGATCGTCCGCTAGGAGATCGAGACTAGGATTGAAGGACGTACCATTGATACCCCCACAGAGACAGTGGTGTACTCGAGGATGTACCCAGGTTGGGAGACTGGTGTCTTGATGGCCATGGAGGATGCATTAGCTCGCATATGTGGTATGTACGTCCAGGAGATATCAGAGTTGGACAACTCTATCCATCAGTTTGGGAGACGCAACCCCGATGGATGGGCCTTGAGGACTCCAGGGCGTCGTGAGGATTTACCATGGACTGAGATCCAGTTAGAGGACATGGAGTCCTATGCTTTCAACCTGGAGCACATGCTGCGCAGTGAGATGGATGCCATGGATGATGCCAAGTATCAACTCCAGGAGAAACATGAGAAGATAGAGCAACTGGAAAACACCATACAGAAGCTAAAGGAGAAGAACAAATCACTTGAGGTGGCCAATGATAATCTGTCAGGCAAGGTTGAGGATCAGGAGGCACAGATTGTAGGCTTTCGAGGACAATGTATTTATCTTCACCAGAACCTGATGAAGTATAATCCCTGGCCGACCAAGAAAGAAGCATCACCCGTTGTGGAGAGTAAGGAGTCGACCTCGGAGAAGGTTGAAGCAAACCCCAAGAAACTAGAGACTTGCCAGCCCACAGTAGAAGAGGGTCCTATCAAGAAGGACCAGGAGGCACCACCGAGCTCTGAGGTGAAGCGCCGCAAGACAGGAAACACCAAGGCATATCTTGCGCAGTTCAAGTAGTAAGACCACCATATCATGTAATAAATCGATGATCGTGTAGTAGTTTAGTCGTGCCAATTAGTGGTATGACTTTGCTAGTCCTTTGCTTTCCAAAAAATTGTAGTACAACTTGAATTGTGTTTGAGGATCTCTTTTTGGTCTGTTGATCTATGCTTTGAAATGGTTGTTGCATGATAGTAATGAATGTTAAAACTTTGTTGTAAGATGAATTCTTTTGTTTTTTTCTGTGTATGGGTAGGAATCTTCTTTAGATCCCCTTCTATCTATATCTCAACTATGCTAAGACCTAAACCTGTCCTAAACCCCAAACAGATGCACCCTCAGATGGAGATAGCAATGCAGCGGATGGTTGAAGTGCATACTGAAATGATGAGAGTGCTAACTCAGAATATGGTCAACCACGACAGCAATGATATACCTCCAAGAATGCAACAAGTACTGGATAATCATACTCGAATAATACAAATGATGTCCCAGAATTTGGCTAGCACCAATAACAACCTGCCACGAAAGGATCATGGTGGCAAGGAACCAAGAGATGATGATGCGATGACTCTGCGTGCTTGTAAGAGATGTGGTGAAATAGGACACACGTCTAAGGAATGTCATGAACGGTGCCCTTACTGTGTTACAAGCCACCCAGTTGGAGAATGTCCCATGACCCAGGTCACTTATTTTCTATGCGAAGGAATCAATCATGTTCCTGTTGAATGTAACCTTTACCCCATGGTGCAACAAATGAAACAACAAGCCAAGGATGGACCATACCAGTTGCTTGGGAAGACCCAAGAAGATGGAAGATCCAAGATGATGGTAGAAGATAAAGTCCCAGAAACAACACCCAACTATACCACCAAGTGTTGTTATTCATGTGAAGAAGAAGGACACTTATCTAGAGATTGCTTGAAGAAAAGAAAAAGGTGTCCCACCACGGTAGTGGAATATGAAGAAAATGAAGTAAGAGATCTTCTAGCCTTAGAGATACCTAAAAAGGAGAAGAAGAAGAAGAAGAAGAAGAAGATAAAGGAGAAAGACAACAGCAAAATGTTATGCTAGAATTGCAGGGAGCTTGGACATTATGTGAGGGAATGTCTAGAACCAAACATGCAAAGGGGAACAGATCTGGTCACTTGTCAGAAATGCAACCAAAAGGGACACTATGCAAGGAGATGCGAAGAGAAAAGCACTTCAAGACTTCAAAAAATGGGATAATTAAAGAGGTCATCACTACAAGGAGAAGACCCAACAAAGTGTAGCCAACTTGAAGGAATATTGTGTGCAACTACAGCCTTGTAATAAATATTGTAAGGACTTGTAAGGGCTAAGGACAACCTTGTTGAATGAATTATATTTCACAATGAAATGGCAAGCTGAAGGATTTGTAACTCAAGAGTTAACGTCATACGACAGAGTTTACGCAAAACCCTAGCTATGGAACGATAGATTTGTTTTCAAAAATTAGATTTGGAACATTTACTTTCATTTCCAAGAAAATTTTGTCAAAACCAGTGAGGTTGACCCAGAGTTAGAATACGAGGTTTAACAAACCATGTATGAAGTAATGATTTGGGTGCAGGATGGATTGATCACCATTCCTACTACTCTTATTATTCGCTCTCATAATGTTGTCTTTACAAACCTAGAGAGACATACCTACATGCGAGACGACGTTGTTAAACCTTGACCTTAGGAGGATAATATATTACACCCTTTATAGTGAGCCAGTGTGGCCAAAACATAGAAATGCGGTGAGGTGAACCACAAGCTTACCGCTGAAGAAGACACGTGTTGGAAGGAATCTTATCAATCTGAAGAACTCCATTTGACCCCAAAAGTGCTCACCAAGGAAGTAACCATAATTTGAAGAACCTTCAAGGATGTCAGCAAAGAGGATGAGGTGAAGATGGAGATCACCTTAACATGATTCTCTGAGTGACCCAAAGAGTGACCCTTCAGTGTCCAAAGTAGTTCAACAAACTACATAGTTGGATAGAAGCTCCACAATGGAGCAAAGTTATACTCAAGCCTCCTTGGGAAGTTTTGGAAACCCAAGATTGTAAATGGACATCGATCAATTGGAAATGAAGACAGAAGCTTACTATGGATTTAAAAGATGACCCAGTGCCAAGTCAAATCCTAGGTGTGCTTACTTTAAATCAAAGACCTAGACTACCCACAAAAGTCTCTTTTAAGGGTGGTAGCCACCCAAGTACCACAAACCCTTCTACCTTTCTAGCCTCTTCAAATCTCGAGGACGAGATTTCTTTTAAGGGTGGTAGTCTGTAACATCCCAAGTTTTTATCAAATTTTGGATAAAAAAAATTGTTTTGTTTGTATTGATTGAAAAATCAGAGGGATTTAAAACTTTTTGAGTTTATACAAAAGATATATTAGAAAAACTATTTCAAATTTTCCTGTGTTGCTTGAGGAATTATTTTGGGAAAATAAAATTTCAAATTACTATTTTGCATTTATTCAAATACTATACAAGCATTTTACTAAGTAAATATTTCTCAAAAGGATTTATAAGTCTTGCATTATTAGAAATGTGTTTTAAAATGAGTTTCAAAATATTATTTTATAAAGTATATTCCCTGATTTCAAAGAATTATTTTGGAAACCCTAAACTATATTTTGCATTATGCAAGTGAAGTTCTTTGGCTAAGATTCATAAAGTATTATGGAAAATCATGTTTTATTCTGAAAACTTGTTCTTACTGTTTTGTATTGTTTATTTGAGTTTTAGAAAAATTTAAGCATTGGTTTGACTAATGGTTAAAGTTTTATGCAAAAGCTACAAAAGAAAAAGAAAAACAAAAAATATAAATGAATCAGAACAAAAAAAAAGGGAGGAACCAGCCCAACTGGGCCGCACCCGGGGCCCAAAGCCCGGCAGCAGCCCAACACCGGCCGAGCCAGCCCAGCCCCGCGCCTCCCTCCCTCTCTCTCGCTGCCAGGTGGGTCCCACCTATCAGCTCTTTCTTCTCCCTTGATTTCTCTCCCTCTCTCTCTGTTAACGGAAACTGCCGGCGAGTTACTCCCCAGTGACACCCCCCCCCCCCCCGCGCCTCTTAACACCATCCCGTCCACGCCCCCTACTCCCCTCTCCCGGCCCTTCCTTTTCCCCGCTCACGCAACGCCGCCAGACCATCAAATCGACCGCCGGAGATCCGCCAGCCGCTCGGACATCGATGGCGAATTCCGTCGGGTACAGAGGGCCCAAATTTCCCCTCTCTATCTCTCGAGCATCACCTCCACCTCCCGCATCTTCTGTTAGTTTCATTTGGTCTCTTTGCTCCACAGAAACCGCCAGAGAAGAATGCCCGAAGCCGTCGTGGTCTCCAGTCACGCCCCGACCTCACCACGGGAAGAAATAGGAGTCGCCGTTCAAACTTTCGAGCTCGCCATCGCCTTCTGCACATCGTCCTCGTCTCCGTCACCGTCGCCGACCACCGGAGGATCACCATCGACAAGCACCAGTGCCGCCCTCGCCGAAATTCCCTCGCCGGTGAGCTTTCTCTCCTCCCCCTCTTTCCTTTCCATCGGATCGAGATCCAACGGCCTGGAATAGAAGGCCATACCAAAACGGTATCAGCCAGTACCATGCCGCCACGTCGCCTGCCCCTCGTCAGCCCCAGTCAATCCAGTCAAACGAATTCAAATTCAAATTTCAAACTCCAGATTCTGTGCAAAACTTGTAAAATCGATATAAAATAAAATTCTTGGCCAAAAATTGCAATTTTGGTATCCCTGGAATCCTTGGAAATAGTAGAATCCATTTATGCAATAATATTACATGGGTACTGTACAAAATTTTGAACCAAAATTTAAATGGTATAAATTGCTTATTAATACCAAATAAATCATATCTTTTGCTCTGGTTATCCAAAAATCACAAATTTGTAGTCTATGGAACCCTCTGAACATGTAGAACACTTTAGAATCAAGAAACACCAAAGTTGATACATGCACAAAATTGGTGCATTCAAATTTGTCCAAATCACCATTTTGATCATAATTTGATTTCTAAAAATGATTTTAGAGTGAATCCAATTGCAGAAGCTTAGTTTTTCAGTACCCTATCCAGTAGCATCACTGTCCAAATTATTTGAAATCATTTGTAAATATTCAAATTCAAATATGAGAATTTGAGTATTTCCATCATAAGATTAATTCTATAATTCTATTCAATATGATTCCTTCTACAAAAGTGAATCTTGTGATCATACCCATCCACCAGATCCATTTAGACACAACACTTGAAATCCAATATTCTTCCTACATCAAACCTCATGGTCTGGTTCACCATACTCAAATTACACTTGAGTTATTTGAGTGAATGGTAATATGTCTCAACTAGGTTTCCTTTGCTAATTGTGGTAATACACCCTACCCTATATCACACATTTCCTAAATCATTCAATCCATTATTATCTTTGATTCATAATCAAAACCAGTTTGAATTCTTTAAAGGAGAATTCAAACATTGACCTGGCCCAAAACTTGAGACTATAACCCCAACAAAATTTAAATCTCTTATCCAAGAAAATCTTGTGGCCAAGAAGCCACCAATCTTTCTAAACAACCCTCATACCTATTCAACCCCAAGCCAACTTAACCCTTGGCCTATATTCAACTATTCAATTCACAAATGAGTTAATTGAGTAATTCAATGTATCACCAATACCTACCCAAGCCTATGTGTAACTATACTATTATGAGTAAGTGTTGTCACACTCTATTCATTAGTGATTTGTTGTAGTATTCTATACTTATGTGGATTTATTCAGATGAGTCATTTCCAAACTCTAACCAAGCTTATGCCAAGCATAAGATTTTATCAATACATTGTTAGCTTGGAGGATCACTCCTTTCCAATCATTAAACCTTGCCATCCAAACTCTCAAACCATATCTTGTAAGCCAAGCTTCTAGCCATATCTCTCTCATCACAGAAATCATAAGAAATTTAAAATGTTAAACCAATCCTTTTCTTTTGCTTGTCTTGCTAGATTTGTTGTTGATGAGGACATCCCATCTATTGATACACCCGCTGCACCTACAGCAGAACACATACAAGGACCCATCACTCGAGCTCGTGCCAAGCAACTTAACTATCAGGTACTTTCGCTTCTTGGAACTCTTTCTCACATACATGAGAATATGATGCTGCCTAAATCAGATATGTTTGTTACTCTTAGGAATGATGGACCTAGCATGGATGAGAGGGACAAGCATTGGAGCATGATCGTGCATGGAGATGGCAGCAAGCGTTTGAGGATTGAAGAAGATGCCACGAGTGGAGATTTCAGAACTTTGAAGCCACCATAATGAAGGATGAAGAGTTGGATGAAATATACAAAGAACTACTTCATAAATTCGTCCTTAGATAAATATGGTGCTGCGTCACTTTTACTTTTGGGCCAGGCCCATGTAATTTTCGCAGCAAATAAGACAGCCACTTTTTGGAGTCCGAATTTGAGGAGAAAAGGCCTGTTTGGGTTCTGTTCGACCACCATACCCATGGCTGGTCGCACCCCTACCTTTTCCTCCTCAAATACCCCCCGTAGCCGTCATTAGAACTCAGATTTTGTTTAGACTAAAGTTAGCCATTGCTGCAACTACGAGCTCGACTTTTGAGGCCAATCGCCCAGAAGAAGACCGCCTATTCAGAATCCCACCTTTTGAATAAAGCATACATCTTTCATCTGCAATATCTTGATTGCAGTATTAGTTCTTACTTGTTCTCGATTTTAGGTAGAAATTAAGACCCTCGCTGGTCAGGCTGATCGTGCATCCGCAAGATCAGTAACTCCCAGAGATTGTTCTAGCGATTGCATTGGCGCACGAGCTTCGCACGTGTAGTCGGATCGTCAAGCACGAACTCCACCCACCAAATCGACATATCAAGATCTCATCGAAAGATCGGACACCTTTGCCCTATCAAGTGGTATCAGATTTCAGGTTGCTCAGTGAGATTTACTGTTTTCATAGTCTAGATTGCTTCTGTGTTCATACCTATAAACCACGAAAAAGCCAAAAATACAGTTAGGGTTTAGATCATCTCGTCCCATAAACCATCCGAGCCTTTGCATTGTCTTTTCAGTTTGCATCGTTGAATTTGTGTCTGCATCCGCATGTCGAGTTGCTGGTCTTAGTGTCTGTTCCTTTAGAGTTTCGAGTTCGAATCACCATAGTCACGCCGCCGCCGCACGCTTGCACCACTGCTCCACCATATCCTTCCACCACCACGCCATATACTTCCGCCACCGACTTCACATTAGATTTTGTTCGTTCCTCCCAATTTCATCCGTGCCTTTTTCAGAGTCCGTGAGTTAAGTTTCGGTTGCTAGGCAAGAGGAAAAAAAAAGTCAAATCCGCATCCAAGTCGGTTTGACCTGTTCCTACTAGTCCAGTCCGAATCTAGTCCGATTTGGACAGTTTCGTCAGTTTTTGACACTTTTCGACAGCAAACTTCAACTGGCCATAACTTTTGCATACGAACTCCATTTTCGACGTGCGACCACTCAAAATGCTCAGCACGAAAAGTTCTATCTAACCACTTACGTTGTTGTGTGACACTCGGAACGCCCAAAAAGGCCGGGAAGGTCGAGTTTTTGCCCTCTTAAGTTTCGGACCCAAAAATTCCTGTAGATCTTCACTTATATCTTGCTTTGGAGCTGTTTCTTTCTGCTTGTTGTGCCACGCCATGACTTTCTTAGTGTTCTCGGCTCGCGTCTCTAGCACGGTATAGCCTAGGACCAGCACAGTACAGTGGTTGAGCATTTTTTCAACGTTGCATTGCTGTTTTGATATTTGCTATTTTTCCTACCATATAAGCCTTCCTACAGCTCCACATATTTCGGCACATGCTTTGTATCGACACCTGGTAATCGCTTTGTGCAATTTTGGGAGTCGCTGCTCTTTGCTGGTTGCATATCACCTTTCTCCTGTTTGGTAAGAACTTGTAAGAGCTTTGTATACCGCTTGACGGATTACGCGTGATTCCACCATATTCCGTAGTGCGTAGGTATATATATTTGTGCTTGCTTCTGCGTTAACCATGACAGGAACCACGAAGGATGATGTTGATCCGGAGAAGATGACTACTGCAGAGTTGCATGCCCACTTCACTCGGCTGTTGGTGGGGCGTGCACAAGATGTGGACACACGCTTGGGTGATGTTGATTCCAAGCTTTCTGATGCGATGGACAAGATTGCTGGTCTTGAGGCATCCTTCAACACCAGGCTCAACGCCCGGTTCTAGGAAGTCCTGGCCCGTTTACCACCACTGCCACAGCCGGGCATCCATGTACCACGTGCTCGCCGCGTTCCTCTCATACCGCCATCTGCGGGTACCGTTACAGCCGCGGCAGCTGCTGCGGCCGCTACAGAGGTGGCCACCCAGGATGGATATGTTGTTGACGAGGGGGAAAACGAGTTCAAAGATGAAAACGAGCTCGAGGAGGACGAGGTCCAACAACCTGCACCTGGCCGTCCACGGCAATACAACCGCAACGCTCGTCCACCTCCGCGTCCGGTACGTGATGATGAACATGTGGCCAAGCTGAAATTAAATATTCTGCCCTTTGAGGGTAGATATAATCCTGATGCATATCTCACTTGGGAATTAGAAGTAGAGCAACGTTTTGCATGTTTACACTACCCTGAGCATTTCCGTGTTAGTGCTGCTACATGTGAATTTACAGATTTTGCTTCTATCTGGTGGTCTGAACATTGTCGAGTCAATCATGCTAATATTCCTGCTACTTGGCTTGGTCTAAAACATGCCATGCGTACTCGTTTTGTACCTCCACATTATCAACGGGACTTGCTTAAAAAATTAACTCGTTTAGAACAAGGCAAAAAATCCATACAAGAGTATTATCAAGAGTTACAAACAGGCATGATTCGTTGTGGTATTGTAGAGGATAATGAAGCTATGCTTGCACATTTCTTTGGTGGTATAAATAAGGAGATTCAGCATATTTTAGACTATAAGGAGTACAACACTATTACTCGTTTATTTCATCTTGCTTGCAAAGCTGAACTTGAAGTGCAGGATCGTCAACCATCATGGAGAAGAGCTAATAATTCTGCAGGTCGTACTCATTCATGGTCTGCGCGCCAATCAGCTCCACCTTCTCGTGGGGATGCACCAGGTCCTTCCACCTCCAGGTATACCATGCCGATGTCAAGAACGCCACCTACTCCTGCTCCATCACCATCTGCTGGTCCGACACAGAGTTCTTCTTCCATGGCCTCCACGGGGAAGACTCGCGACATTCAATGTCACAAATGTTTTGGGTTTGGTCACATCGAAAAAGAATGCAGAACCAAACGTGTGATGGTGGTGCTTGAAGATGGCGAATATGACTCTGCGAGTGATTTTGATGATGATACATTGGCACTTATTGCGGCATGTGATGGTGCCAATTCTGATTCTGACAAGGAGATGGAGGTAATGGGAGTTGAGACTGCTGATCAATACAAGAGTTTAGTTGCACAACGTGTCTTGAGTGTGCAATTGAGCAAAGCCAAGCATGATCAACGCCACAATTTGTTTCAAACAAGAGGCGTTGTTAAGGAGATAGCTATCTGGATCATCATTGATGGAGGGAGTTGTAACAATCTGGCTAGTATTGACATGGTGGAGAAGCTTGCTCTACCCACACGACAACGACCTCATCCCTATTACATTCAATGGTTTGAGAGCTCCCGTAAGCTTAAGGTAACAAGAACTGCACGCGTGCATTTTACTATTGGTATTTATTCAGATTTTGTTGATTGTGATGTTGTACCTATGCAAGCTTGTTCTTTGTTACTTGGTAGACCATGGCAATTTGATAGAGAATCTGTACATAATGGTAAAACAAATCAGTATTCTCTTACACATGCTGGCAAGAAAATTGGACTTAAACCCATGACTCCGGAACAAATTTTGAAAGATGATCTTTCTAGAGCTAGTAGATTAAAAAATGAGGACAAACATAAGAGTGAGAATCAGATTATTGCTGCAGATTTTGTACCCCCTAAGCATTCTTCTAAATCTGATTCTAACCATGCTACTGAAATTCGTTTGAAGAATCCTTGTTTACTTGCTAGCAAATCTGATCTTGCTGAAATTGATGTCAATATTACTCCATGCTATGCCATTGTTTGCAAAGAAGTTCTATTTTCATTTGAGGATATGCCTCCTTCTTTGCCACCTGCGGTTGCTAACCTTTTGCAGGAATACATGGACGTTTTTCCACAAGATATTCCACCTGGACTTCCACCTATTCGTGGGATAGAACACCAAATTGATTTGATTCCAGGAGCCTCGCTGCCCAACCGTGCACCATATCGCACAAATCCTGAAGAAACAAAAGAGATCCAACGACAAATCCAGAGTTTATTGGACAAAGGTTATATTCGTGAGTCTCTTAGTCCATGCGCTGTTCCTATTATTTTAGTGCCTAGGAAAGATGGTTCTTCGCATATTTGTACTGATTGTCGAGCTATTAATAATATTACCATTCGATATCGTCACCCTATACCTTGTTTGGATGACATGCTAGATGAGTTGAGTGGTTCTATTATGTTCTCTAAAGTTGATTTGTGTAGTGGTTACCACCAAATTCGTATGCAATTAGGAGATGAATGGAAAATAGCTTTTAAAACTAAGTTCGGTTTATATGAGTGGTTAGTAATGCCGTTTGGTTTAACTAATGCACCTAGTACCTTTATGAGACTGATGAACGAAGTTTTACGTGCTTTTATTGGTTGTTTTGTGGTGGTATATTTTGATGACATTCTCATATATAGCAAATCTTTAGAGGACCATTTGGATCATTTACGTGCTATTTTCAATGCTTTACGTGATGCACGTTTGTATGGTAATCTTGAGAAGTGCACCTTTTGCACAAATAGAGTTGCTTTTCTTGGTTATGTTATTATAGAACAGGGAATTGAAGTTGATCCAACCAAGATTGAAGCTATTGAGAATTGGCCGCAGCCCAAGACGGTCACACAAGTGAGGAGTTTTCTGGGTCTTGCTGGGTTTTATAGACGCTTTGTCAAAGATTTTGGTTCTATTGCTGCGCCATTGAATGAGCTCACAAAGAAGGATGTGCCCTTTGTTTGGGGCAATGCACAACAAGAGGCCTTCATAATACTGAACGATAAGTTAACACATGCTCCATTACTCCAACTTCCTGATTTTAATAAGACGTTTGAACTTGAATGTGATGCTAGTGGAATTGGTTTGGGAGGTGTGTTATTACAAGAGGGCAAACCTGTAGCATATTTTAGTGAAAAATTGAGTGGTCCTAGTCTGAACTATTCTACTTATGATAAAGAATTATATGCGCTGGTTCGGACATTAGAAACTTGGCAACATTATTTATGGCCTAAAGAATTTGTTATACATATTCTGATCATGAATTTGGTGAAGAAGATGAGGTTGCGTCGAGGACGACTTCTATTCAAGAAGGGGAGCATGATGAGGACATCCCATCTATTGATACACCCGCTGCACCTACAGCGGAACACATACAAGGACCCACCACTCGAGCTCGTGCCAAGCAACTTAACTATCAGGTACTTTCGCTTCTTGGAACTCTTTCTCACATACATGAGAATATGATGCTGCCTAAATCAGATATGTTTGTTACTCTTAGGAATGAAGGACCTACCATGGATGAGAGGGACAAGCATTGGAGCATAATCGTGCATGGAGATGGCAGCAAGCGTTTGAGGATTGAAGAAGATGCCACGAGTGGAGATTTCCGAACTTTGAAGCCACCATAATGAAGGATGAAGACTTGGACGAAATATACAAAGAACTACTTCATAAATTCGTCCTTAGATAAATATGGTGCTGCGTCACTTTTACTTTTGGGCCAGGCCCATGTAATTTTCGCAGCAAATAAGACAGCCACTTTTAGGAGTCCGAATTTGAGGAGAAAAGGCCTGTTAGGGTTCCATTCGACCACCATACCCATGGCTGGTCGCACCCCTACCTTTTCCTCCTCAAATACCCCCCTGTAGCCGTCGTTAGAACTCGGATTTTGTTTAGACTAAAGTTAGCCATTGCTGCAACTACGAGCTCGACTTTTGAGGCCAATCGCCTAGAAGAAGACCGCCTATTCGGAATCCCACCTTTTGAATAAAGCATACATCTTTCATCCGCAATATCTTGATTGCAGTATTAGTTCTTGTTCTCGATTTCAGGTAGGAATTAAGACCCTCGCTGGTCAGGCTGATCGTGCATCCGCAAGATCAGTAACTCCCGGAGATTGTCCTAGCGATTGCATTGGCGCACGAGCTTCGCACGTGTAGTCGGATCGTCAAACACGAACTCCACCCACCAAATCGACATATCAAGATCTCATCAAAAGATCGGACACCTTTGCCCTATCAGTTGTTTTGGTGTGGTGTGTTTACTTTGTGTATCTTTATATTATAGATTGGTTTGGAGAGCCATACCTTTTGTTGAGAGAAGAGAAAGGGTTTAAGCTCCAACAAGGCAAGTGACACTCATGTCCCCTTACCCATTTTACTATATGCATTAGTGTTTTACTTGTAGTATGCATGATAGGTTGGTTCTCAAAGAAAAGAGTTGCAATGCTAGAACCTAGTAATCTATAGCCACCCCTGAACCAACTCCTGGTAGGTTGTGACAATATTGAAAAATGATGCCATGCCTTCTTTTCAAATTGTTATGAAAATTAAACTACAACCTCAATGAAACACCTAGGTGGAAATGGTATTGCTTGGTTTATGTTGAGTGGCTACCCAGGGCTACACACCTGGCTGTCAACCCAGGATTTGTGTGGTTGTCGTCGCCTGGGGGTACACTTGTGGACGGCCACCCAGGAACAAAGAGACTACCATGACTTCCTTGCTTACTGAGCTCCTAGTGCAGCCTTATGACAATATGGGATCTGTCTTGACTAACTAGGATGTGAGGGTTCAACTTCTGTGCAAGATATTGGCTGGTAGTATAATTATAGGTGGGAACGGATCTTGCCAGTATAGTTGCTCTCTCCTTCTGAAAGGTCTTGTCTCATTTTATGTATGGGCGTAAAATGAGTCTTAAGGTGAAAGTGCACAACCCCTGCAGGGTGTAAAACTAATCAATTAGCCGTGTCCCCGGTTATGGACAATTTGAGTTCCTAGACATGGATGTACGGAAGAGTCTCGTCACCATTTCTAAATAAATAAAATTGTTTAGAAACACTTAGGACAGGGACTACTCAGGGCTACACACCTGGTTGTCAACCCAGGATTTGTGTGGTTGTCGTCGCCTGAGAGTTACCCTGGTTTTGTTGAGTAGCTACTCAGGGCTACACACCTGGCTGTCAACCCAGGATTTGTGTGGTTGTCATCGCCTGAGAGTTACCCTGGTTTTGTTGAGTAGCTACCCAGGGCCACATACCCTACAAGTATGTGGTGGTTTTCACCTGGGGGTTATCTTGACCTTCAAAGTCTTTCAAAGTTTAAAAAGTTTGTTTTTTTTGGAAAATGATAGGATAAACTTGCTATATGCAAAGCAGCCATAAACTCCACCAGCCAAATGTCATGTAGATAGCTCTTTCACAACAGCCACCAAATATGTGTTATTTGCCAGTACATCATTGTACTGACCCCCATTCATGGGCTGCATATTCAAATGTGCAGGTTTTCAGAAAAGGATCGTTAGTAGGATCTCGAGACTACATTCCAACATGTCTGCCTGTGGCACGTGATGAAGATGGAGGCTCATTGCCACTTTATTTTCCGCTGTTTTTCTGTAAGGTTTGAGACTTTTGTATATGGATCCACGTTGTAATCTTGATACTGTGCAATAAATACTTTATTTTGTTCTGTGGTGCTATCAGTGATCCAGGGAATAGCACTTAACACAGGTGTTCCACCTTAATCCAAATGTGGGGCATTACAGATAGTTCATGTGCCCACGACGCCCGGGGACGAATGGTGGTGGTAGGCCAAAATTCTTCAAGACCGAAGTTTTGGCCGGCGAGGGATTTATCCTTGGCATAGAACCACTTCGTCCTCCAGCTAGGATTGTTTTCTGGCATCTGGAGATTGAAGTACTCGACGTCTTGGCGCACTTGGCAGCTGAAGCACTAGTAGGGAAAACCTCATCTGTGGCGCACCAATATATGTATTCTGTGGCGCATGGGTGGTGCTCCACAGAATCTTCGCCACAAAAATAAGTATTATGTGGCGCTCCAGTACATGCGCCATAGAAATAAGACATTCTGTGGCGCACTAGTTCATATGCGCCACAGAAATAAGGCATTCTGTGGCGCATGAGTACTAGGTGCGCCACAGAAATAGGTGCGCCACTGAAAATTCAAAAAAATTCAAAAAAAATTAAAAATCGAAAAAAATATTATTAGTTTTTGAAAATCATAAAAATCAAAATAATGTGAAAAAACTATTTTATTTCAATTTTTTTAGGATTTTATCACATGAGGAACATATTCAAATCATATCGAATTTCTTGACTTCCTGCTAGGTCACCCATCCTTAGACTACTCCGGGCTGAGCACGCTTAACTTCTCCATTCTATGTGTATGAGTTATCCCTAACCTACCCAAGTTCTTATTGATATTACTATCATATCAATCCTCTTAAGGCCTATGTGTGCTTGTGTGTGTATGTGCGTATATGTGTGTATATGTGTGTGTATGTGTGTATATGTGTATATATATTATATATATGTGTGTGTATATGTGTATGTATGTCCGCGTATATGTGTATATGTGTGTGTATATGTGCGTATATGTGCATATATGTGTGTACATGTGTGTATGTGTGTGTATATGTATGCATGTGTGCATATATATGTGTGTATATGTGCGTATATGTGCGTATATGTGTATATATGTGCGTATATGTGCATATATGTGCATACATGTGCGTATATGTGCATATATGTGTGTATATGTGCGTATATGTGCGTATATGTGTGTGTATGTATGTGTATATATGCGTATATGTACATATATGTGTGTGTATGTGTGCGTATATGTGCGTATATGTGTGTATATGTGCGTATATGTGTGTATATGTGCGTATGTGTGTGTATATGTGTGTGTATGTGTGCGTATATGTATGTATATGTGTGTGTATGTGTGCGTATATGTGCGTATATATATGTATATGTGTGTATATGTGTGTATATGTGCGTATATGTGTGTATGTGTGTGTATGTGTGCGTGTATGTACGTATATGTGTGTGTATGTGTGCATATATGTGCGTATATGTGTGTATATATGTGTGTATCTGTGCATATATGTGTGTGTATGTGTGTATATGTGTGTGTATATGTGTGTATATATGTGTGTGTATGTGTGTGTATGTGTGTGTATATATCTGCATGTGTGTATATGTGTGTATATGTGTGTGTATGTGTGTGTATATATCTGCATGTGTGCTATATGTGTGTATATAACTAATCCAAAAGTTTAATCCAATATAAATTTTGATCTAAAAAAAATTAAAAAAAAAATTGAAAATAAAAAAGTGCAAAAAAGTCTATTTTCCCTTTTGAATTTTGAGATTCTAAAATTTTTCGAAACGACCATAGGTCGTTGAATTCGGATGTAACTTTTCGTGTAGATACTTTTTCATATAAAAATCTTTTTAATCCGACTTCGTATGCAAAAGTTATGGCCATTTTACCGAGACATAAAGTTTTTTTGTAAAAAATATCAAAATTCATTTTTATTATTTTTCTTACTTACTAGATCACATAACATAACTAAATCTGATTTTTTGAATTTTTTTCAAACCTTTTATCATTTTCTTTTATTTTTTAAAAGACTAAAAAGGTGACCCACGGGGGGGGGTGGTAGTGGGACGAGCTAATTCTGTGGCGCACCAGGGCCAGTGCGCCACAGAATTACCCTAATTCTGTGGCGCACTGGTCTTGGTGCGCCACAGAATGCTCACCAGGGCCAGTGCGCCACAGAATTACCCGAATTCTGTGGCGCACTAGTCTTGGTGCGCCACAGAATGCTCTAATTCTGTGGCGCACTGGCCCTGATGCGCCACAGAAATAGAGGAACCAATGATTGGGGCTGATAGGGCGTGGGTCCCACCTTATTTCTGAGGCGCATGGTCTTTTGGTGCGCCACAGAAATGACATATTTCTGTGGCGCACCTGGTTTGGTGCGCCACAGAAATAATTTCGGTGGCGCACTGCTGGCTAGTGCGCCACAGAATTGCATCCCACCTATAAGGGTTTTCCTACTAGTGAAGCCGCCAGTCTGGTAGTGCTGAGGGCGCCTGATGACGAAGATTCGACGCTAGAGTGCCCAATGGGGCTCGATCCCAAGGAAACATTCACAGAGCGTGATGAAACACGCAATGTGCAGAATAGTGTTAGGATTCAGATCGTGAAGTTGAATTCCATAAGCGAAAAGGAGACCTCGAAGGAAAGGATGCGGGGGGAGCGAAAACCCCCGAAGGAGGAATGCAAGGAAGAGTACCCAGAAGCCCGCGGGTGGTCGGGGAATGATTTCTGGGACGGCGGCGAGAGTCTCCGCCGGATCGTTCTTTAGGATGCCGATCTTCTCGACATTCGACAGCTCCTTCTCCTGGACCTTGGTCTGGACCCAGTTCCCAATGGCGGGTGTGTTGGCATCCGCGGTTTTGTCCTTCTTCATGGCGGCGCCACCGGCGGCACCGGCCATGGTCGAGCTTCTCTTACCCATGAAGGTGGCGCTCAAGGAGGATCTCGCAGGAATGGGAGGATGGGAAGATGCGTCGCAGGAGCGGAGCACAAGGAAGAAGATGATGACGGCGACGGAGTGGGGTAAACAGTTACTCTCTCTAGGTTTTCTTTTATCCCATCACGGAAAATTGCTAGTCCATCCTAGCCGTACGCTCTGAAGAGGAAGCGACGGGGTGGATCTGGCCGTCCACGTGTCAGCACCACGCGCACCGCGGCCTCCACTACGCAAGGTAATTGAGGGGGCGTGGCGGACTTTTTTCACCCAACGCGCGGGACGTGCGGTCAAATACGGTCAACAGCCGGAGCACGCGGCTCCTGGGCCCACAGGACGTCTAGTCTTGTCAATGTCAGGTTATCCCTGTAGGGGATGGCGTGACAACTCGAACAAGCAAGGCATCATCACTGATGTCACTTCCTGTGGGGTTGATCTCTTTCGACCCAGAAGAGAAGGACATTTTCGAGTCTTAATATTTTCGAGGTATGTACTATCAAGAGCCCATCGTTTCTTTCGCGTCGGATGTTCTCTATGTCTTTCACCCTCTTTGCACGATTCGAACGTAAGGATCGCCTATCGGGTGGATTTTCCTCCTATTTGAAACTTATGGGTGAATCCCTCGAGACCTTTTTCGAGTTGGGTTTTTTGCACGGTCATTCAAAGGGATGTTTTTGCTTTGACTAATACCATCTTGATATTCGAGTCATGGTTTTTTATCCCTCGAATTATGTTTCAAGGGCCAGCAGTGCCTCCATGCTTCACGAACGAGGGGTCTCGATTCCCCGGTTTGCCGTATTCGGGCGGGCCACGTCGCTTTGTTCTTCGAGTTGTGGATTCTAATCCCTCGAATTGTTCTCTGGCTGGCAGCGCCATATTATCATTCAAGTCATGGCTTTTGATCCCTTGAATTTCTTTTTTTTTTCAGCCTGCAGTGCTGCAAGTTCGCTTGAGTAATGGATTCTTCTAGTCAGGCCATCAGCACCGTTATTGCATCCAACCATGGGCTTCAGTCCCCAGGTTATCTCTAATTCAGGGCCAGCAGTGGCTCAATTTCGACTCGGGAGTAAATTTCAGTTCCCTAGAATCTAACTCTATGCTTATGCTTACTCTTAATGCCCGAATTCTGGTGGCAATATACCAATTCGGATGCCGTATGTCAAATACGAAGGTAAGACCATGGTTAGCAACACTGGATGGCCCGGTACTCGTATCAAGCGCGCTCTGCCGAGAAAATTTCCATACCTACGGTATGAAGTCCTGCATCGATGGACGCATCGAGTGCCTTACACATTACTGGGCTTGGACCTGATAAGTCCACACGCGGCTCGGGTCGAAGTAACGCCAGCCCACGCGGGTTCGAGTCAGGGGACTCGAATCTGAGTAAGCTAAGCGATGTTTTTGCGACTATGCAATTAACTGGACCTGACGTGATTCTCAGACTAGTTATGCCGATCCCCCTATCAACCAAACTATGCTTTTTGAAGGCTCGGAGTGAGCGTTACTCGAATCAATTGCTTTTAATAATAAACGAATAATTCGTATGCCGGCTATGCCTTATGTTTTTACAGGTTGGGCGAAGAGGTACGAACAGCAGAGTAAAAGTCTCGAATTAGAGTCCCTGCCATAGTCTTCGACTATCCTAGGCACTCGGGGGCTACTAATGAAGGAATGCCGAACGGGCCCTCGATATTCGCCTACCTGGTTTTTGGTCCAGGAGGGACAATCTCTGAAGGGATAACAAAGCCCGTACATTGATAGCTTGGCGCGGCCCATGAGTTAAACTTGTCACACAAGATGAAGACCCGAAGGGAGAAACCTAGTTGGATTAGGACTCGATTAGGGTTTCATCTACCGATTTTGTACGTAGTTAGCTTGGAGAAAAATCCCGAGACCCAACATTCGCATATAAAAGGTTGGGAGGGATATCCAAGAAGCTCTCTAGACCCTTTTTGCCACCATCCACCTGAGTGCTCGTAATCTCGAGAGCTCTCCACCTTTCAGCTAGATTGCATCTACGCCGCCATTGTACTCAACCATTGTAGCCACCCCATCAATAAAGTCAGACAAGCAGGACATAGGTCGTTACCCATTACGGGGGCCGAACCTGGGTAAAACCCGTGTTTTCTGCGCTGTCTGATCGCCATCGAGTTTGTCGGATCCGACAAGCTCTTCGTGTCTTGAAAGCCCTCAAGCATGGGCATTGCTGAGGTTGAACCTCGTCACCAAGTCTCGCTCCTGGGCTGCACCAGACGATAAACTTCATGGGCCTTGCTATCCCTTCGGCGGATGTCCCTCCTGGACCGAAAACCAGGTAGGCAAATATCGAGGGCCCATTCGGCATTCCTTCGTCAGTAGCCCCCGAGTGCCTTGGATAGTCGAAGACTATGGCAGGGACTCTAATTCGAGACTTTTACTTGATTGCATGTATCTCCTTCACCCTACCTGTAAAAACACAAAGGCATAGCAGGCATACGAATGATTTGTTTAGTAAAAGTAGCCAATTCGAGTAACACTTGCTCCGAGCCTCGAAGATGCATAGTTTGGTTGCTAGGGGCATTGGCATAACCAGTCTGAGACTCACGTCGGGTCCAGTTAATTGCATAGTCACAAAAACATCGGTTAGCTTACTCAGATTCGAGTCCCCCGACTCGAACCCGCATGGACTGGCGCTACTTCGACCCGAGCCGCGTGTGGACTTATCAGGTCGAAGCCCAGTAATGTGTAAGGCACTCGATGCGTCCATCGATGCAAGACTTCATACCGTAGGTATGGAAATTTTCTCGACAGAGCGCGCTTGATACGAATACCGGGCCATCCAGTGTTGCTAACTATGGACTTACCTTCGTATTTGACATACGTCATCCAAACTAGTATATTGCCACCAAGATTCGGGTATCAAGAGTGAGCATAAGCTTAAAGCCGGATTTTGGGGAACTAGGAGTTACACCCGAATTGAGACTGGGGCGCTGCTGGCCCTGAATTATAAGGAACCTAGGGACTGAAGCCCATGGTTGGTTGCAGTAACGGCGCTGATGACCTGAATTGACAATGAGGCGCTACTAGCCCTGAATTAGATGTTGTCAGCCCGAAAAGAATGATTCGAGGGATTAAAATCCACAACTCAAAGAACAAAGCAACGTTGTTGGCCCAAATAAGCCAAACCGAGGGATTGAGATCCCTCACCCGTGAATCATGCAGGCAGTGCTGGCCCGCGAGAAATAATTCGTGGGATAAGAATCCACAACTCGAATAACAAGACGGTATCAACCAAAGTGAAAAGATTCCTTCGAGTAATCATGCAAAAAACCCAACTCGAAAAGATCTCGATAGATTCATTCAAAAGTTTCGAGTAGAAGGCAAGACCGCTCAAAAGGTGATCCTTACGTTCGAATCGCACAAAGAGGGCGAAAGACCCAAAGAAAACCCATCACCAAAGAAACGACGGGCTTTGATAGTACATACCTCGAAAGGATGAAGACTCGAAAATGACCTTCTCTTTTGGGTCGAAAGAAAATAGCTTCATAGGAAGTGACATCAATGATGACGCTTTGCTCCTTCGAGTTGTCACGCCATCCCCTGCAGGGATAATCTGAAATTGACAAGACTAGACGCCCTATGGGCCCAACGGCCGCGCACACCGGCTGTTGACCATATTTGACCGCATGTCCCGCTCATCTGGTGAAAAAAGTCTGCAACTCCTCCTTAATTACCATGCATAGTGGAGGCTGCAATACGTGCGGTGCTGACACGTGGACGGTCGGATTCACACTGCCGCTTCCCCTTCAGAACGTATGGCCCGGATGGACCAGCGATTTCCCGTAGAGGGATAAAAGAAAATCTGGAGGGAGTAACTGTTTACCCCACTCCACCGTCATCATCATCTTCCTCCTTGGGCTCCGCTCCTGCATCGCATCTTTCCTCCCATTCCTGTTAGTCCCTAGTTGAGCGCCGCCATCATGGGCAAGAGGAGCTCGACCGCCGCCGGTGCCGCCGTCAGCGCCACCACGAAAAAGGCTAAGACCACGGACGCCGACGCGCCCACCGTTGGGAACTGGGTCCAGACCAAGTTCCTGGAGAAAGAACTGCAGAGTGCCGAGAAGATCAGCCTTTTGAACTATGATCCAGCAGAAACTCTCCCCGCCGGTCCTGAAATCATTCCCTGACCACCCGCGGGCTTCCGGGTACTCTTCTTTGCATTTCTCCTCCGGGGGCTTTCGTTTCCCACCATCCTTTCCTTCGTGGTCTTCTTTTCGCTTATGGGATTCAGCTTCACGATCTGAATCCCAATACTATTCTTCACATTGCATGTTTTATCATGCTTTGTGAATGTTTCCTGGGGATCGAGCCCCACTGGGCGCTCTGGCGCTGAATTTTTGCCATCAGGCATCCTCTGCACTACCAGACTGGTGGCTTCAGCTGCCAAGTATGCCAGGGTGTCGAGTACTTCAATCTCCAAATGCCAGAAAACAATCCCGGCTGGAGGACGAAGTGGTTCTATGCTAGGGACAAGCCCTCCGCCGGCCAAAACTTCGGGCTTGAAGATTTTCAGCCCACCACCATCCTTCGACCCCGGGCGTCGTGGGCGCACGAGCTGTCCGAGGAAGAGATGAAGATTACATAGCCATCAGCTTCAGGGCACGCCTAAGAAGGAGCTGTCAGGCCTACAGCTTATCCGCACCTTCATTGAGCGCCGGGTCCAGCCGCTAGCCGCTCGAACCCACTGCATGTGGGATTACACCGATCGTCGGGACCCGACGCGAATTTCTTCCGATGAACTAGAGGAAGCCGAGATCGATGACGGTGTTCGCATCGGCACCTCTTTGAAGAATAAGTCGATCGTGCCTAAGATTTTTGGCACGGTAGCTTTCAGCAAGTCGCATCCCCACACCGAGATACGTCTCTTGTGCCCTTTAACTGAATATTTTCGACTTGTAATGGATTTCTTGTTGAGAATTGAAAGCTGATAGAAAGTGTTCTGCCCAGATTATCGACATAGCCCAATGCTATCTGCCCCAGCCTGAAGATGGAGAATATCCTGGGCGCGATTTCATCGAGGCTCTGGAGGAATCGACATCCGCCGCGCCCACTGCATCATGTGCTTCGACGAAGTGCATGAATATCGCGGATGCTGACCAAGTCAAAGACTTAGAAGAACTTGGCGCCCACTCTCCTTCCTCGGGCGACGATGACGGTGCGGCCATTCTTGCCAAGCCTCTGGACAGTCGCCCTCCTCCTCGAGCGGGGAAGAAGGTTCTTCCAAACTTTGGCCTTGATGCATCGTAAGTTGTTACTCTCGAATTTCTTCCTGGATGGTTTCGTCTCGTTTTAATTCTATTGCACGCTTTAGGTCTTCGAACAAGGGATCTTCGGGGAGCTTGGGGGAACATGATCACTTCCAGTTCCGACCTCATGACTCCACCCTCGAGCAGACCGCCGACTCGCAAGAAAAAATCGTCGAGGATGCGACTCTGAAGGATCTCCCGAAGCCGTCGCCTCCTCCGAAAAATAGTACGGCCGAGCCCGATCTTATCCTGGTTTCTTCTTCCGGCGAGCCTTCCGGGTCCAAATGCCATGTGAGTTCGAACCTCTTATCTTCATGTATCGAATATTACCTATCAGCAGCCCCCGAGGGTGAGTCTAAGTGTATACACTTGAGCTTGCCCTCTAAAACAAACCCTCAAAACTTATCCCTGTTACATCTGGAATAGCCTGTCGTCAGAGACCTCTCCAAGGTATGCAGAAATTACATTGCACTAGAAGAGGAGAACCAACATTTGTCTGCTGCGCTGGACGATATGCGCCGTAAGTGGTTTCTTCTCTCTTTTGTCTATCTTGAATTCTTTGCTCGCCGACTTTCCTTGACTACTTGCTTTGTTGTCCGTTGGATAAATAGGAATTGCTGCTCAAGCTGTCGCCGACAAGACCTTGCTGAAGGCCCAAGTAGACGAACTCGCAGCCAAAAATACTTTGTTGAAGTCGAAAGCTGATGGTCTATCCACCGAGATTACCCAGCTCAAAACTGACCAGGCGAAGGCTCAGGAGCTTGTCGACAAGCGACGGATGGAAGCTGAGTCGAGGGAGAGGAAACTGCAACAACGCCTGCAGGCTGCCCTTGACTCTTTACGCGGTGAGCCTCTGCTCTGTTTGATCTGAGATTTGCGAAGATTGCTTCTTTCCGCTGACTGATGACCTTGCCTCTTTTTTAAGTTGCTGCTGAACTAGGTGCTGTGGCGGCGACGACGGAACCCGCTGGACTGGAGTCTAGTGTTGGAGATGCGGAGCACGTTTGCCAGGAGGTGCGGAAACTCTTGGCGAAGGTGCAATTGACACTTGATCGTGTCCGCGAAATATCCACTCCGGAGTCGACGAGCAGTACCTTGAACGGTGTCCTCGAAGCCCTGGAAGTGAAGGAGGATGGCGAGGACCCGTTGATTGCCGCGATTCACCGACAGGTAATCAATGGCTCTGATTCCGTCTTTTCGATGTTGATGATGCATGGGGTCAACTGTGACTTCGACAAGATCACGAGCACCTACCCGAAAGGCAAAGATGGCCACGACGTCCCGCGCAAAGAGTACCTCGAGCGTGCTCGGGTGTTATCCACGCGTATGGCTAACTTCTTGGCGGAGTGGAACGCTAGGAAGAAAGCTGCTCGCGAGCGGAAGCATAGCGCGAAGGGTGAATCGTCTGGTAGATCTGCTGGTAGTTCGACGTAGCCTGGTCGAAGAGCTGAAACTTTGTTGTAATGAATGATGCAGTGCTACCTTGTGTTTGTGGCAAACTTCTGAATCCTGCTTGCCATTAAACTGCTTTCGGCTCTTGAGCTTTTATCCAAGATGTTCGATGCTTGGTTGCTTCGTGATTATGAATGGATTTTTGTGACTGGGCACCTTATTTGCATGGCATACCCGCAGGGTCTGATGCCTGGCATGTTTCGTACGAAACAGTTGGTAGTTCTTTCTCCGATGTTGAAAGGTGAGTGCCATCCACGAGCGAACTTTCCCTAATTCGCTCCCTGCGAGACCAACTAAGACGCGTGCAACAAGAATTGAAGATAGTTACTGCCAAGGTCGACGTTGCTCTGTCGAAGGCTTTGCTAGCCTCGGACATGGAGAAGTTCCTTCTTGGAGAGATCGAGAATCCTGGAAAGGCGATGGAGTGTGAGCGTCTTCGAGCTCCTGATCTGTTCTTCCTCTAGTTGACAACTTCTGAACATCTTTTTTGTCGACTGCAGATGCGTGTCTTGACAGCGAGGCCGAGGCTCAGCACGTAAACGCGCATCTTCATGCAGCTCAGAACCACGCGAATTCGATCGCGGACAACTTCTAGGCGGATTGGTCGAAAGCGATGAAGTTGACCGTGCTCCAAGATCGAATCTCCCAGGCCGGTGTGTTAGCTGAAGCAAGCCGCGCCGCTCTTGCAATCGTCCACCAAGTCATGTTTCCCTTGAACGATCAGCCCGAAGGCCTCCCTGCTTTGCTGAGCCGGTTCGAAAATGGGGAAGCCATCTACCGCTTCGTGCGTGAACACCTTCGATGCGGGGCTCTTGTTGCACTCTCTTTCGTGCGTGTTCATTACCCGGAGGTTGACATTGATAAGGGGTGGCCCGATCTTCTCAGTGAGCGGCGTCGATGATGATGGTGGAGTGGATATAAATTGCATGAAGCTGACGAACTCTCAATGGCTGTTCCCCTATTGCCAGATGCAATAGATCTCATCCCAATGATATTCGCAACACCACACACTTGTGCCCGCGATCCCGGATCACGAACAGTTTGCAATCTACCAATTCCCAGTGGAACGACAGATAACACTTAATTAGAGCCGGTAGTTGAATTTGTCTAGCGAAACACAATCACAAATTCAGAGGATTCAAGATGAATGCTTAGAGCAATCCAATCTAGAGTTTTAACAAAACGTAGTCTAATCTGAAACAAGGGGTGGTGGCTGGCTATATGGAGGGGCAGCCTGGCCGAGTTGGGCTCAGCCCTGGTGCGCCCAGCCCACCTGGCCACGTGGGGCACCCATGCTGGGCCCCACCTCCTGGTCCTCGACTTCTCCCTGGCGCACGCCTCCCGCTCCTCCCCTAGCGCCGGACCCAGTGGTAGTTCTCTGCCGCAGCAGGGAAAACGTGCTGTTTCCTATCGTGGCTCCTTCTTGCTCTGGCTGCAGCTTTGCCTCTTCTCCTTCAACTCCATAGCCTTCCTCAAACCTGATCAAACATAGATGCAAAGATTTAGGTAGTATAAAAATTCTCATTAACTAATATTCCAGAACCAACTAAGAAGGAATGCACCTATTGATTTAATAACTTGGCTCTAGCTCTTGTAATGGGTCCAATTCTAATCTCATTAGTGTCTTGAATATTTGCATCATCATCTTTAGTGATTAATGGAAGAATGGTAGAGATGTCCTCATCATCCTCCCCCCCCTTCGAAAGGCGTTGACCTCGACGCGTCAAGATCTTCCTCCTCATACGGTGTCAAATCAGCCACATTGAAAGAATTACTGACACCAAACTCCTCAACAGGCAAATCTATCTTGTATGCATTATCATTGATCTTGGCAAGAACCTTGTAAGGACCAGCACCTCGTGGGAGTAACTTGGACTTACACTTCTCAGGAAATCTGTCCTTGTGAAAATGAACCCAAACCATGTCTCCTGGCTGAAATAGCACCTCCTTTCGCTTCTTGTTGACACGGCTAGCATTGTCCTTGCCCTTCTTCTCAATAGCTTCTTTTGTCTGCATATGTATCTTCTTCACAAACTCTGCCCTCTTGGATGCCTCCATGTTCTCTCTTTCTTGAATAGGCAAAGGCAACAAATCAAGTGGTGTGATAGGTTTGAAACCATAGACCACCTCAAAAGGAAATAACTGCGTAGTAGAGTGTACAGCCCTGTTATAAGCAAACTCAACATGTGGCAAGCAATCCTCCCAAACACACAGATTCTTCTTGATCATAGATTGCAGCAACTGGGATAATGTGCGATTCACCAGCTCTGTTTGTCCATCAGTTTGGGGATGAGAAGTAGTGCTGAATAGTAACTTTGTCCCCGGCTTTCCCCAAAGTGTCTTCCAAAAGTAACTCATGAACTTCACATCACGATCAGAAACAATTGTCCTTGGTACTCCATGTAATCTCACAATGTCCCTGAAAAACAGAGTAGCAATATGCGACGCATCGTCGCTCTTGTGGCAGGCAATAAAGTGTGCCATCTTAGAAAAACGATCCACTACCACAAATATACAATAGTGTCCTCGCCTAGTTCTAGGCAATCCTAATACAAAATCCATACTAATGTCTTCCCATGGAGTAGTAGGTGAAGGTAGAGGAGTATACAAACCATGAGGCTTCAACTTCGACTTGGATGTGTTGCAAGTGATGCAGCGCTTGACAAATCTGTCCACATCACGCCTCATCTTAGGCCAATAAAAATGATCAGTGAGCATGACGAGTGTTTTCTCACGCCCAAAATGGCCCATCAAGCCACCAGCATGTGATTCCTGCAATAAAAGCAAACGCACCGATGATTCTGGAACACACAATTTGTTAGCTCGAACCAAATACCCATCATGAATATGATATTTTTCCCAAGCTTTCCCATTAGCACACAACTTATATGGGGCAGCAAAATCATGATCAGTAGCATACAAATCACACAAACTCTCTAAACCAGGAACTCTCACATCCAACTGTGTTAACAACATGTTCTTCCGAGAGAGAGCATCAGCTACCACATTGTCTTTGCCTTTCTTATGTTTAATGATGTAAGGAAAAGACTCAATAAATTCAACCCACTTAGCTAGTCGCCTATGCAAGTTTGATTGTGCTTTCAAATACTTCAAAGCTTCATGATTAGAATGGATAATAAACTCTTTGGGCCACAAATAATGTTGCCAAACTTCAAGCACACGCACAAGAGCATATAATTCTTTATCATACATAGGATAGTTCAAACGAGCACCACTAAGCTTCTCAGAAAAATAAGCTATAGGCCGACCCTCTTGCATTAACATGCCACCAATACCTATGCCACTAGCATCACACTCAATCTCAAATTGCTTATTAAAATCAGGCAGTGCAAGTAAAGGTGCAGAAGTGAGCAATCTTTTCAACTCATCAAAAGCATTATCTTGGCCTAGCCCCCACACAAAAACAACACCTTTCTTAGTAAGTTCATTCAGAGGTACGGCTATGGTACTAAAATCCTTCACAAAACGTCTATAGAAACCAGCAAGCCCAAGAAAACTTCTAACTTGACTAACATTCATAGGAGTGGGCCAATTTTGTATTGCGACAATTTTAGAATTATCTACCTCAACTCCTGTTGCCTGTCAAAACCCACCGGCGAGCAGCGACGAGCAACACGAAGAGCCGGGAGGCTCCCAGAACTGCTGGTGGGCCCTGGTCCCTCGGGCAACGGCCCGCAAAACTCCGGCACACGTCCTGGCTGATGCAAGGGCGTGCCACCTGACCTATACCTGATCAGGAAGGTGATGGATTGCTTCGATTAGTTTCCTGCATGGCAGACACGTAAACATTAAATACGAGCCTCGATCGGCTCTCAGGTTTCCCTGTGAATCGGCTCATGTAGCCGATTGTCCCATGGATCTGCATTGGATCTACGATAACATGGGGTTTTGCTTTATCAATACAAGTCAAATCGATCTACGACAGTTTAACGCTTTCACCACATAATTGGAACATCCCACACGTAATTGAGCCTGGTAGATACGAAAGATAACAGAAAACTAACCCTAGAGGAGGCCAAAAAACCAACGTAGAGTCAATTCCCGGAACAACTCCTCTCGAATTGGCAAACCATATCCTTACGTACTACTGGATCGTTCAACCCGTTTGTGAGGCCTAACCATGCGGATATCAAACTAATCCTTGGAGAACAAGGAACAACTATGACAGATTGAATCGACTGAATAAAGATCAAGCAAGATGCTGCCCTTACACCCAAAATAGGTGCAAAGGCAGCGAGATCTCTAGGGGCAGCATGACTAAGCAAACATAACCAAAAGCACCGATGCTAGCCCAAACAGATCTATGATAACAGTATTACTCGCCATCAACAAGGCTTCAGTACGAGCAACACCAAATAACACATAAGCAGATGCTGCCTAGATCGCGAGATGCGATCTAGGCAGCACGACGCTTACCTGAAAGAAACCCTCGAAACAAGGGGTGGCGATGCGCCGAGATTGTGTTTGTTGTGAACGTGATCGTCCTCCTTTCTCAATAACCCTAGGTACACATTTATAGTCCGGAGACTTTCTATCTTTGGAATAAACCTAACAACTCTATCTCTTGTTTAAACCGAAACGTAATCTATCATAATATACAGATACACGGGCAATTAGCCCAAATCCACGCGCAAGGCCGATCCAGCCTCCAAGCCCATCTTGATTACGGCCCATCTCCTCATTTGGCCAAAATGTGGCGATAACACATGCCCCCCTGGTTTTGGCAATAATAATTCCAAAACCACTCTGTTTTTTCTTCATCGGGTCACGCGTTGCAGAGCAGAACCGTCATATCGCCTCCTCATCATGATGCCTCGCCTTCTCAACTTCTCCGCAGTACACGATTTGACAACTCTGGCACCACATTCTCGAAAACCGCTATGGCATTGAACCATCTTCCACTATTCCCCTTATTTAAATCTATCCGAACCATTTGCATCCTCATTCTTCTCCAATAGCCAAAAAACCCTCTTCCTCCGCCATGGCCTCCTCTTCTTCCTCCAACACATCCGGCCTTTCCTTCCAATCCTCCGACTCCGTCAACCGGGAGCCGACGCCGGAGCACCCGCCAATGGCGGCGTACGAAGCTCTCGCCCCACAATGGTGGGACGAGAGAGACTGGGACTTCGCCGCCCAGTCAGAGGACGACGAGTCCCTGACCGACGGCGAGGAGGACCTCCAACTCCTCGTCGACGGGGAACTGGAGGCGGAGAGCGCCGACGACGCCGTGTCCTGGGGCGAGGACATCGGCTCTTCCGATGAGGAGGAAGAAGCAGAGGAGGACACCTCCTCCGACGAATACCCGCCGGTGAAGCGCTTCCGCGCCGGGTCCAGCGAGGACACCGACGACGACGACGAGGACGAGGAGGCCCCCGCTGACAACTTCAGCAGCAGCGGTGAGGACTACGCCGGCAGCAGCGCCGATGACAGCGAAGACGGCGGCGGCAATGGCAACGGCGACGACGACGACGCCGCCTTCTAGATTAGGAACTAGTAGTAGTAGTACTAGTAGTAGATCTCCATTTTGTAAGCAATCGGCTTCATTGTAAACAACCGTCTTTGGAATCAACAAAGCTTGCTTTTCCCAATTTGATTTTGCCGATAGTCAAATAGGTCAACGTTCCAAAAGCCGATAGTAACGAATCGGCTTTCACCATACCACGCTTGATATGATCAACCAAGTCAAAGCCCAAAGAGCCGATGGCAACACATCGGCTTTTCCCACAAACGTTGGCAAGGTCAAACTCGGTCGCTTATTTAGACAAGTCTGAGCGGTCACTTTCCAATTTCAACGGTAACCTGCAACCATCTTCAAAAAGGCTAACTCAGATCTCCAATTGCCTCATTGAACAAATCGGGCTCACGGCGACACGAACCCTAGATTCCCCACCGCATAGATCCATCTCCGCCGGCAAATTAGATGGCGGAATCGTCCAGCGCCAACACAGCGGTCTCCGGTCTGAAGGTAATCCTTAACTGTTCCTCGCAATCCGAGCTCGGTGCTAGAATTAATAGCAAACACCTGAATTAATGCTTTATCCCATCATTAAAATTTTAGGTTTCAGACATTCCGCTACCGCATCCTTCTCTCCCAAATTCTCTCTGCCTTGGCCCCCGTACAGAATCTAGTCCTGCCCATCTGATCTCTTGCGAGGCAAACAGAATCCCCTTCGTAAGCCAAAACTTAGATTTGGATTCTTGGGCCGACTGCTTACGAGCCTGGCCTAATCCTCCCGAATATTGGGTTTCTTGGTACAGTAGGGTAGCCAAAACTTACCAATCCCAATGGGAAACCACGGGAATAGCCGATGCCTTGACTTTGTCATTGTCTCCCCTTGAGAAACATGAAAATCTTCTAAAAACCATCGGCTATTTCTGGTCTGATGCTCTGAACTGCTTCATGTTCGGCCATGGCCCCATGACACCAACTCTGTTAGACGTGGTGATGATTACTGGTCTAGACGTCACATCACCCAGCCCCTCTGCTTTTATGCTGCCAAAAGTCCCCTTCAAGCTTTCTTCCAAAACAGATTGCACGAACTGGGGTGCTTATCTTCGAAGCCACATGAAAACTAAGGGCCCTGTCACAGAGAAAGAACACACGGCCTTCCTCAATTTCTGGCTGGAACATTTCATATTCTGTGGCCCTTCCCTTGCCCCAACCAAGAATTATCTCTCCTTGGCCTATGAACTTGCCAGAGGCACTCAACTTGGCATCGGCAAACTGTTCCTTGGAGAAGTCTATCGATATCTCCAGTTGATGTCTGTCAAACTATCCTCCCACATAGCAGTCAAAACAGGAGGTCCTTGGTGGTTTATTCAACTATGGGCTCAGCTGTACTTTCAAAACCATATCCCAAACTTCCCCCTTTTGGCAAGTTGCACCTTTCCAGATGCCAAAGGGAAGCAGATCCGATGCACCAGCTACGGCCAAGCTCTGTATAGCCTGCCAGGTAGTAAACTGATCCCTCATGAAGCATCCAAGTGGTTCAGCATTTTCTTCCAAGGCCTGGACAATCCTATCTTCTTTCCTTACACGGAGGAATCGGAAAATTTTGAAAATCCAATCTCCTTCAGGCTGGACAACTTTGCCGATGACACTAGCACTCGGCAGCTATTCTCCACCGTGATCCGTCCCTGCTTCCTCCCAGTTGGCATGAGCACATCCAACAGAATAATCAAGCCTGGATACGAGTTCTACCAGCCGGTCGTAGCAGCTCGGCAATTTGGCCTTGGGCAAGTACCTCCTCATTTCTTTCTCCACCACCTCACAGAGAGCAGAGCTGACCTGCCCGATCCTCTCACCAGTCAGAGGTGTTATTCTTTCTTCGATGCTCTGACCATCCCAATTCCTAACAACCTCACTTTCGCTTCATCAACCGATGGTTTTGAGAACTGGTGGTCGATGTGGAAGACTCATGCCTTCAGGAGAGCTCTGGGACCATTGCTGGAACAGCTCGATGCTGAATATGACATCCCCGTAGAACAGGTACTGCTACTTGTAAATTTTCTTGATGCAGCTCACGACGATTCTTTTAATATCCTGCTCTGTCTCCTTGCAGCAACAAGATGGTCCAGAACCTACTAACGAGGATGGCTCCCCCTTCGAATTCCTCCCACCAGCTCCTGTGGTCCTTTTCTGCAAAAACTCGCCACCTTTGAAACAGGTCGTGATGCAGAACCAGCCGATATCACCAAAATCGGCTTCCAAGAGCCAAGCAACTTCCGGGTCAGCTGCCTCCCGAGTTCCAACTAAAACAAGAACGGCGGTGAGGAAGGTAGTGGCCAAAAAAACTTTGAGGCGCCGGAGCCCTTCTCCAGAGAGCTCGCACGTACGCTGATTCATGCCTTGGTTGATCTCATTTATCTTTGTAAACATGCTTGTGCTTACCAACTCTCCCTTTCTTACAGGTCTCCATCGAAGACACCTCCAGCGAGGAAACACAATCCAATCGAGGAGATTCAAGCTCAGCAGACTCTGAGAGAACCACCACACCGAGCCAGCCAGATGTGCCACCATCGGCTTCCAGGAAAAGGCCTGTTCCTGAACCTGTTGCCCCCCGAGCAGCAGTCGAGGCGGGGCAAGCTGTGAGCCCCAAGAGGGCTCGCAAGGGACTGCAAACTTCTTCTTCGAGCCAGGAGGCTTCGAAAGTAATTATCCTCCATACTCTTACCACTCCTTTTTTATGCCGATTCATTGCTATTCACATCGGCTAAGCACCTTTCATGCAGACGAATGACACTTCTAGTGGGAAAGTCGGGGAAGTGCCGATGCCTTCCGCAAGCCTGGATCTAGTAATCCCTGAAGGTGTAGATGAAACGGTTGCCAATCTGGCCAAGCCCTCAGCAACAACACACGAGCCGATTGTCTCGCCGTCGGCTATCCCCCTGATCTCAGGAGAGGTATGTTCGCTTCTTTCGACTCATCCTTCCCTGTTTGACGCATACTGACGCCACTTCTGCCTGCCAGGGTTGTGATATCTCAGGCTTGCTGACGTTCGACCCTGAATCCATCGAACCAGCTCCCTCTGCCGCCAACGATGAACCACGAGCAAGCGCTGTTCTACCTCAATTCCAGCGTCTCAAAGCCTTGCTGTCCTCCCCAATCGAGAAGTTGGTCGAGGGTTCTGAAGAGGTGAAGAGTGTTCTTGACGAAATCAAGGACCAACTCCCGGTAGCATTGCAGGTGAAGCTTTGGCCAGTTGTGACTCTGTCTTTCTACGGGTCAAGGGTGAAGTTGGCTCGTGAGAGGATCAATCTACGCCACGCCCAACTCCCACTGAAGGCCGATATTGCAGCCAAATGTCAGCGGCTCAATGAGAAAAAGGCGTCTCTGGATGCCAAAACTGACACCTCTGTCAGCACCGCCGAGCTTGCATCCTTAAAAAAGGAATTGGAAGATCTCGAAGAGAAGGTCCGGGCGACTAAAAAGCTCATTCATGACAAGGAAGCATTCATCGCCCGCTCCCAAGACGAAGCAGAAGGCCTCAAAGCTCAACTGAAGACTGATCTGGCAGAAATACGTGCCCTGAGCAAGCAGCTAGTGACGGGCAAGGACGATGATGACGAAGCCGAGATCGCCGAGGTGGATCGTGTCCGTGCTGACGCCCTCCGTGCCTTCGAGGCATTCCTTCAGTAGCTTATTCATGTAACCTGACACCTGCTCGTAACAGTCTGAACCTCGAGAGTCGATGGCTGTGCATTGTTTTTTTATTTATTTGGCCGATTTCATGTATCGGCCCTCATATTTCACTGTTCATCATCCCACATGCTTGGGAAATATTAATCTGGATATATTTTTTTTACTGGCCGATTTCATGTATCGGCCCCCATATTTCACTGTCCATCATCCCACATGCTTGGGAAATATTTCTTGAGATGCTGACCGTTAACAGCCACTGGGAATTTCACACCGTCCAGCTCCTCAAGCATGTACGCGTTGCCCCTTAAAACTTGGTCGACCCTGTATGGCCCGTGCCAACTTGGAGACCATTTACCGTATGCTGCATCCTTAGTTCCCAATGGCAATACAGCTTCCCATACCAGATCACCAACGTGGAACTCCTTTGGTCTCACCTTCTTATTATATGCACGAGCTACCTTGGCTTTGTTCTCTTTAATTTTCTCAAGCGACCACAGCCTAAGTTCAGTTAAATCCTCAACACTGTCACTCATCAGGGCTGCATATTCTTCAGTTGTTAGATCGTTCTGAAAAGTGACACGTCTCGATCCAGCCGTAATCTCCCATGGCAATACGGCTTCTTGTCCATAGACTAGATGGTATGGCGAGGTTTTTATCGCTCCATGACATGACATGCGATAAGCCCACAAAGCTTCTGACAAAACCTCGTGCCAACGCCTAGGGTGCTCGTCGATTTTTCTCTTGATCAGCTTGATAAGGCTCTGATTGGACGCTTCAGCTTGCCCATTTGCTTGAGCATAGTATGGAGATGATCGGATCAGCTTAATTCCCGTGTCCTCGCAGAACTCTCTAAACTCGTGAGAAATGAAGACCGAACCTCCATCGGTCGTGATAGTTTGGGGAATCCCGAATCTATGAAGGACATGTTCTTTCACGAAATTGATAACATCCTTCGAGTTTACTGACTTCATAGGGACGGCTTCCACCCATTTAGTGAAATAATCCGTAATGGCCAAAATCCACATGTGGCCTTTGCTTGATGGAGGATTGATCTTGCCAATGATATCCATGCCCCAACCTCGGAATGGCCAAGGCTTGATGATGGGGTTCATCGCTGATGCAGGTACCATCTGAATCTTCCCGAATTTCTGACATGCTTGACACCCTTTATAGTACTTAAAACAGTCCTCAAGCATGGTGGGCCAATAAAACCCTGATCGCCTGATCAACCATTTCATCTTGTGAGCCGATTGGTGAGTTCCACAGGCGCCTTCGTGTACCTCGTGTAGAAGCCGATTTGCCTCGGTTGGCCCCAGACATTTGAGCAGTAACCCTTCCAAAGTCCTGTAGAACATGTCATCCCCAATAAGCACATACTTCATGGCCTTGTACCTTATCCGTTTAGGTGCCCCCCGAGCCGAATCTTTCAAGTAATTGAAGATATCGGCTCTCCAGTCGTCCGCCTCCAGGAACTGTACCTGAACATCAGTTCCATCTGCTATGTCCTTGTAGCCTGAAGCCATCTGTGCAAGATCATTCGCCTCGGTATTCTGCGACCGCGGGATCCAGTTAAAGTTTAGATACCTGAACTGTGCCATCAGCTCACGGCATTGCAACCATAATGGGAAGAGTGACTCGCTCTCACACTTGTATTCGTCCGTGAGTTGGGAAATCACCAATTTGGAGTCTCCAAAAAGTTCCACTGCTTCTGCTCCGGCTTCAATGAGCAACTCCATTCCCTTGCGTATTGCCTCATACTCAGCGACATTGTTGGTGCAAGGGGTAGATAGCCTGATGGAGAAGGAATATGTTGCCCCCCGGGGCGACACGAGTAGAATGCCGATGCCGCAACCATCATCACAAGCCGATCCATCGAAAAACATAGCCCATGCACGTACAGACAGTGCTGCTATATCAGTGTTGATTCGTTCAGCAATAAGATCGGCCAACGCCTGTCCCTTAACCGCTTTGGCGGGTTGATACCGGATATCAAATTCCGATAATGCAAACATCCATTTGCCGAGTCGGCCTTTCAACACAGGAGCCGACAGCATATGTTTTATGACATCTGATTTGCATATGATGATAATCTCTGCTGACAGCAAGATGTGTCGCAGCTTGGTGCAGGTGAAAAATAGGCAGAGGCATAACTTCTCGATCTCAGGATACCTTGTCTCTGCATCCAGCATCCTTCTGCTAATGTAAAACACAACTCGCTCCAGACCATCATAAACTTGCACCACCACCGAGGCGATGGACGTGTCAGCCACCGACAAGTAAATGTAGAACGGCCTATCCTGCTGCGGTGGAACCAACACTGGCGGCTTCGTTAGATATTCTTTGATCTCGTCGAAGGCTCGTTGTTGTTCTGTCCCCCAGCGGAACTCCTCATCAGATTTAATTTTCACCAGTCCCATGAACGGCTCTATTCTTCCTGACAGATTGGAGATGAACCTTCTGACGAAGTTGATTTTACCGATGAGACATTGCAGTTCTTTCTTCGTGGTAGGTGGCTTCATTGTTCGCACTGCCTCCTGACTTTTCAGGCCGATCTCAATTCCGCGTTCATGGACCAAGAAACCCAAGAACTGACCGGCCGTCACACCGAAGGCACACTTCTTTGGATTCATCCGTAGCCCGAATTTTCTGGTTCGGTCCAGGACGCGTCGCAGATCGTCCAAGTGTCCTTGTACTGAAGCAGACTTGACTACCACGTCATCGATATAAATCTCCACCAGCTTGCCGATCAGATCATGGAAAATGTAATTCATGGCTCTTTGGTATGTGGCGCCGGCATTCTTCAGTCCAAATGTCATGACTACATATTCAAACAACCCCACCGAACCTGGGACTCTGAATGCAGTCTTGTGTATATCTTCTGGAGCCATAAAAATTTGATTGTAACCGGCATTGCCATCCATAAAGCTCAAGACCTTATGACCAGCAGCTGCGTTGATCAATGTCTCTGCTACCGGCATCGGATACTCATCCTTTGGAGTGGCTCTATTGAGATCCCGAAAATCTATGGCAACACGCCATCGGCCATCCTTTTTCTCTACAGGTACGATACTAGAAATCCACTCAGCATACCTGCATGGCCTGATGAACCCAGCTTTCAACATTTTCTCGATCTCTTTCTTGACTTCCTCTAAAATTTCGGCCTTCATCTGTCGTGCTCGCTGCTGGAATGGCCGAAACCCTTTTTTAAGCGGGAGCCGATGCTCAATGATGCTCCTGTCTAACCCGGGCATCTCCGTATAGTCCCAGGCAAAGCAATCTGGATATTCTTTCAACAAAGCTATCATCGGACCCCGCAGATTCGGATCTAACTTTTTGCTGATAAATGTCGGTCGTGGCTTATCCCCAGGACCGATGTCAATCTCCTCTAGCTCATCAGCGGATGTAAACCCATACCCCAGCTTTCCGTCACCTGCTAAATCGATGCTGAACACAGGCCAAAAGTTTGGTGAGGATAACAAAGATAATTTGGGCCGATTGCCGGAATCGGCCCCCTTTTTGATTGCATTACTCAAGGAAGGTTTACAACTTATTTGTGCTCTACAATGGTAGGGAATCTCCCTACTACGACTACATGACATGCTTGTCGTAAGATCACTGCTTTTTATTTTTTGTGGCCGATCGCAGGGATCGGCCTTACCACGCACAATCGTGGGCTTTGCTACTCTGTCAGGCCAGTGGATAAGACCAGCCTCACCCCGTTTTTTGTAGCTTCAATGCGCTCACAGCCAGTCTAGACTGACTCCAGAGATCGGCTCTTGGTCTTCTGCGTCCCAAATGTTCATGCCAGCTATTGAGATCTCGATCGAATCATCTGCATGAATGACCTCCACTTCATCTCCATCCCACTGTATCAGGCATTGGTGCATCGTGGATGGAATGCAGCAGTTAGCGTGAATCCAATCCCTTCCCAGCAAGACAGCGTAGGTGCTTTTGCTGTCAACAATGAAGAACGACGTAGGGATGGTTTTTCTACCCACGGTCAGATCCACGTTCAGAACGCCTTGCGTTTCTGAAGCTTGGCCGTTGAAGTCGCTTAGCGTGACGTTGGTTTTGATCAGATCTGCAGTGGAGCGTCCCAAACGCCGCAGCATGGAGTATGGCATTATATTGACTGCCGCTCCGGTGTCAACCAACATCTTGCGGACAGGCTGCCCATTGATATAACCTCTCAGGTACAGGGCTTTCAGATGTTTGTAGCCCTTCTCCCGTGGCTTTTCAAAGATAACCGGCCGTGGGCCGCAGTCAAACTGTGCCACTGGTAGTTCTTCGGTTCTTGGAGCGCAAAACTCTGACGGAAGTATGAACACCATGTTTGTGCCAGCCGATGTCTTCGCATCGGCTTTTACTGGTTTGGGGCGCCACTCTTTCTTTTTTGGACGGGCCTCCGTCTCCAAGGTTTGCTGAATTTTCACGGCCAGATCAGGCCGGGCTTTCCTTAAAGTGTGGAGGTACTGCGCTTCGGCTTCCTCCAAGCTACGTAGCCGCTGAACTCTACGCTTTTGGGTGTGTCTGAGTCCATCGGGACACCACCTTGGCCGGTGATATCTATCTTCTTCTTCATCCTCTGACTCCTCGAGATCTTTTGCTCGAGATGACTCCTCTTGTCTGTTCTGAGGCCGGAGAGGCCCTAGACGCTTGAACACTGAAACTGGATCTGTGTCATCCTTCTGCTGTCCACATTGCGGGCAGTTGTCGACTGTAGGCAATCGGCTCATTCCCGCATCCCAACAGTACTTGAAGAAAGGACAATCCCAATGTTTATCCACGCCTTCCTTTTCCTTTGACCTTCCCCTAGCGCGGTGCTCATATCCTTCATCATCTCTATCATGCCGACGGTATCTCCCATCGTATGCGTCGGTCCGACGATCTCTTTCATCATCTCTGTCGTACTGCCGACGTCGGTCATACTGACGCTCATACTTGTTAAGGAGATGCGTGGAGTGTGGCTTCTGATATCGCACGCTTCTCACTTGTTCCTCGGTTATATACCGCCTATCATCATAACGGGGCCGGTCGCGTGGACCGGCCTCTTCCTTTTCTTTGCCCCGGGAGTGGCCGCTTTCCTCCTTATACTTGCCATGGTGGTACACAGGCCCTGCCATGTTAATATCGAACGAGAAATCTAGCTGACGCCTCGTGGAGTGGCTGTGCTCTACCATGTTGATGCCAGGAAACGGGTTTGTGTCCACTTTCATGGCGAACTGCCCAAGGATCAGACGGCCCTGTTCTATCGCCGTTTGGATCTGCCGACGTAGCTCTTTGCAATCATTGGTGGTGTGGGTGAACGAGTGATGCCACTTGCAGTATGATCTCCCGTTCATCTCTTGCGCCGTAGGGATTTTATGGCCTTCGGGTAACTTCAGCTGCTTTTCCTTCAGCAGTAAATCGAATATCTGCTCAGCTTTTCTTACATCGAAGTCGAACCCTTTTGCAGGCCCTTGCTGTTTCACCCATTTGCAGGACACAGGATCTGCTCCCCGAGCCCATTCAGCCACGGCTATCTCCTGGTCTTCTACAAAATCCTCTTCTTCTGTATCGACCAGGCCTATCGGACGTTTGAACTTGTCTTGGTACAACTCAGGGTGGCGCTGCTCATACATTGTCAGTTTCTGGACCATGTGCGCCAGTGAATTGTATTCTACTTGGAAAGCCAGATCCTTGATCGGTGCTGAGAGACCCAACACGGCCAGCTCGACTGCTTCTTTCTCAGTTAAACGAGCCGAATAACATCGGTTCTTGACAGTCCTGAAACGCTGAATATACTCGGCTACCGTTTCTCCCCGCTTCTGCCGCACCTGCGCCAGATCGGCAATGCCAGCCTCGGTAGCTTCTGAATGATACTGAATATGGAACTGTTCTTCCAGCTGCTTCCAGGTCCGGATCGAATCTGGTGGCAACGAGGTGTACCACCCAAAAGCTGGTCCTGTCAGAGATTGCGCAAAGAACCTTACGCGTAACTGATCCGATGCTGAAATCATGCCTAACTGTGCCAAATATCGGCTCACGTGCTCGATCGAGCTAGACCCTTCTGAACCATTAAATTTTGAGAACTCAGGGAGCCGATACTTGGGTGGAAGCGGAATCAGATCATACTCGTTGGGGTACGGCTTGGAATAGCCGATTGTTCTCCTCTTCGGCACGAAGCCGAACTGGTCTCTCAAGATGGTACTTATTTGCTCCACCGTTTGAGCTGCAGGGGCTAAATTCTCATGACTCGTTCCGGTGGCATACTTAGCTAGCCACGCCTGTTTATCAGCGTCCATCCCGGACATCCCTGCTCCCGAAATCCCTACTCCAGAAACACCTGCCCCAGAAATCCCTGCGGTTGCAATCTGGTTCGTGCGCGTCAGGCTGTTGCAGTCCGGCACGTATGTGCACACATATCCATGTGGGATTTCTTTAGGTGGTTCAAACAGGAATTGGTAATCGCCAGGATCACCTCCAATCTTGTAGACGACGTACGCCGGTGACCCCGGTGGCTCCGGAGCTGCAAGCGTGAATGGTAGCTGTGGCCTGGTCTGGAGCGGTCTTTCTCCCTGGTGAGTCCCTAGGGTAGGCCCCGACGGAGAGTACTGATGTTTCATGATCTCCTGAACCACGCGAACCGCGACGCGCTCGAAAGCGTTCACCAGGCTCTCAGAATGGCGGTGAAGAGAATGAGCCACCATGTAATTGACTTCCTGTCGCAGAGCTCTGGTGCGATCCTCTGAAGGAACAGACAGATCCACCTCATCGAGAGCGCCTTCGGGTGAGAACCCTTTCCACCTGATGCCATGCTTACGGGTCCTCTCAAAAGAGCCGATGAGATCGGCTTCGAAGAGAGCTTTGATATCATCATACCTCTTCTTGTGCTCATCAGGCAGATCGTCGTACGTGATTGGTCTGTCCCCCATCGCAGCGTCAGATGTTGATGCAGATGTTGTTGAGTGTCCCACCGGGCGTGCCAGAATGTGTTGCCTGTCAAAACCCACCGGCGAGCAGCGACGAGCAACACGAAGAGCCGGGAGGCTCCCAGAACTGCTGGTGGGCCCTGGTCCCTCGGGCAACGGCCCGCAAAACTCCGGCACACGTCCTGGCTGATGCAAGGGCGTGCCACCTGACCTATACCTGATCAGGAAGGTGATGGATTGCTTCGATTAGTTTCCTGCATGGCAGACACGTAAACATTAAATACGAGCCTCGATCGGCTCTCAGGTTTCCCTGTGAATCGGCTCATGTAGCCGATTGTCCCATGGATCTGCATTGGATCTACGATAACATGGGGTTTTGCTTTATCAATACAAGTCAAATCGATCTACGACAGTTTAACGCTTTCACCACATAATTGGAACATCCCACACGTAATTGAGCCTGGTAGATACGAAAGATAACAGAAAACTAACCCTAGAGGAGGCCAAAAAACCAACGTAGAGTCAATTCCCGGAACAACTCCTCTCGAATTGGCAAACCATATCCTTACGTACTACTGGATCGTTCAACCCGTTTGTGAGGCCTAACCATGCGGATATCAAACTAATCCTTGGAGAACAAGGAACAACTATGACAGATTGAATCGACTGAATAAAGATCAAGCAAGATGCTGCCCTTACACCCAAAATAGGTGCAAAGGCAGCGAGATCTCTAGGGGCAGCATGACTAAGCAAACATAACCAAAAGCACCGATGCTAGCCCAAACAGATCTATGATAACAGTATTACTCGCCATCAACAAGGCTTCAGTACGAGCAACACCAAATAACACATAAGCAGATGCTGCCTAGATCGCGAGATGCGATCTAGGCAGCACGACGCTTACCTGAAAGAAACCCTCGAAACAAGGGGTGGCGATGCGCCGAGATTGTGTTTGTTGTGAACGTGATCGTCCTCCTTTCTCAATAACCCTAGGTACACATTTATAGTCCGGAGACTTTCTATCTTTGGAATAAACCTAACAACTCTATCTCTTGTTTAAACCGAAACGTAATCTATCATAATATACAGATACACGGGCAATTAGCCCAAATCCACGCGCAAGGCCGATCCAGCCTCCAAGCCCATCTTGATTACGGCCCATCTCCTCATTTGGCCAAAATGTGGCCCAAATCCACGCGCAAGGCCGATCCAGCCTCCAAGCCCATCTTGATTACGGCCCATCTCCTCATTTGGCCAAAATGTGGCGATAACAACTCCATCCTTAGAAACAACATATCCCAGAAAGATGACCTTGTCTTTGCAAAAAGTGCACTTCTCAAGATTACCATACAATTTACCATCACGTAACACATGCAAAACTTGTCTAATATGAACAATATGTTCAGATTCATTGTGGCTGTAGATTAATATATCATCAAAATACACAACCACAAACTTGCCAATAAAATCTCGCAAAACATTGTTCATCAAGCGCATGAAAGTACTAGGTGCATTAGTGAGACCAAAAGGCATGACTAACCACTCATATAAACCAAAGTTCGTTTTAAAAGCAGTTTTCCACTCATCCCCTTCTTTCATCCTAATCTGATGATAACCACTACGTAGATCAATCTTAGAGAAAACAACAGCACCACTCAATTCATCTAACATGTCCTCTAAACGGGGAATAGGATGACGATATTGAATAGTGATGTTATTAATAGCTCGATAATCAACACACATGCGCCAGGTACCATCTTTCTTAGGAACTAAAATAACAGGAACAGCACAAGGACTAAGGCTCGCACGAATATACCCTTTATCAAGAAGTGCTTGTACTTTTTTCTGAATCTCTTTTGTCTCTTCGGGGTTGGTGCGGTAAGGTGCCCGGTTAGGCAAGGAAGCTCCTGGGATCAAATCAATTTGATGCTCAATACCCCGCAATGGTGGCAAACCATCGGGTACCTCCTCCGGAAACACATCACGGAACTCTTGCAAAACAGAGGAAACACCAATAGAGAGAGGGGTCATATCGTTAGAAACCAAAATTTCACCCTTGTACACCAGCACTAGTGGCATGGCAGAAGGGGTATCTCCAAATTCCCTCAAATCTTCCTTGGTAGCCATCAATATGAATGCATCAGCTCCTCCAGCAGAATAGACAGACAACACTGGCGCGGCAGGCTGGCTGGCCTGAAATGGTGCCGCGGCAGGAGTCTGCTCGGTGTGGTGCCACGACAGAGAACTGGCCACATCTTGTGCCACGGCAGGAATGATGACAGGCGTCGGCAGTGAGGTGTGCCCCGGCAGAGAAAAGGCAGGAATCTCTGCCGTGGCAGAGGTTAGAAACTGTGGCTCTACCGTGGCGGCAAAGTGGCTGGAAAGCTGGGCCGCGGCAGCGAAGCAGGCAGTGAAGTGTGCCACGGCTGAAGATGTGTGATCATGCACTGTCAAAGCAGGTGCTTGTCGTTGTGTCCTCTCATGCTCATGCTCAAGATTAATTTCGGTCTTCTGACGGGACTCATTAACAATTGCCTGGGGAGACATAGGTCTCAGTACCACATCTTTGCTTTGCCATTTGAATCGATATGTATTTTCCTTGCCATTATGACGAACATCATGATCATATTGCCATGGATAGCCTAACAAGAGATGACACACTGTCATAGGTACCACATCACATTTGACAGTATCTTTATAGTCCCCAATCTGAAAATCCACACGTACTATATGGCTAACTTTCATCTCACCCGCATCACTCAACCATTGAATAAAATATGGGATGCGGTGTGGATAGTACTTCAATTTCAGTTTTGTACAAAGCTCTTTACTAGCCAAATTTCTGCAACTCCCACCATCAATAATGACTTTGCATGATCTACCTTCACTCACATCAGCCCGTGTTTGAAACAAATTGCATCGTTGATCATCTGGACTTGGACTGACTTGCAAGACCCGAGGGGAACACACAAACACTGGATTTGGAGAAGCATCACAATAATAAATGTCCTCACTGACCTCTATAGGTTCTTCTTCAAACGGATCAGCATCATCCCCAGTCTCGTACCCACCATAAGCATTAACTATCATGGTCTTCTTATTGGGGCAATCACGCTTGAAGTGTCCCTTGCCACCACAGGTGTGACAACTCATATCTCGATTTCTGGCTGTGGAAGAAGTGGAACCCGAGCCACTCATAGCAGGCGAAGGCTTGTTGTTGGACACAGCAGGCTTCACAGGAGTACTCATACGGTCACCAACAGAACTAGCCTCACGAACACCACCAGAATTCTGACCACTAGAGGGAGAACATGATGGAAAGTGTCCTCTAGCTGACGGAAACGTACGGCAAACCTGGCCTCCTCGGCCATAGTAGCTTCAGCCTCTCTAGACTGATGTAAAAGCTCACACATATCTGCATAAGGATGGTGTCGAACAATGCGTCGAATTTGGAAGGATAATCCAGCAAGGAAACGCTGCATTGTTTGATCTTCAGGCTCACGAACTTTAGCATGCTGCATAATCATCTCCATCTCATAGAAATATTCATCCACTGTCTTTAGACCTTGCTTCAAATTTGTCAACTTATCATATAGTGAACGAACATAATTTGCTGGGACAAAACGATGCCGCATCTCCTCCTTCATAGCACGCCAGGTAGTAATAGCAGGAACTCTGTCAATAACACGAGCATTACAGACATGATCCCACCATATCAATGCCAGGCATTCAAACTCAGAAGATGCCAACTGAACTTTGCGCTCCTCAGTGTACTCATGCAAACGCCACAGCTTCTCCACTTTCAGCTCACAGTTGAGATATTCTTCAACATCATTGTCATGAAACTGAGGAATAGTGAATTTTGGCCAAGGTGGCCCATCATCATGGCGTGGGGCAACCCCTGGAGCAGGAAACACTGGAACACGCTGAGCACCGACGGGAGCAAAACCACGACCACGGTACCCACGACCACGACCCCGAGCAAAAGGATTCTCAGCACTATCACCAATGCTAGCATCATCAAACTGAGCGTCAGGGCGCTGCGCCTCATTGCGCTGCATCATAATGCGAATAGCCTCCACTGACTGTGCCAAAGCATCGACGGAGGTCTGTAACGTTGTCACTTGTGTTTGGATGGCCTTGACTAATGTATCTGTCTCTTGCAACTTGGTTTGGACAGCCTGAACCTCTGCATCCAGACCATCGGCTGTGAGCTGAATAGAACTCTGCAAGCTGTCACGTAACCCTTCAAAATTACTCCACAAAACTGGAGCATTAGCATCCTTTTTCTGCATCACATCAAACTCACCATGAACAGACATGATTAGGATGTTAGTGCACAAAACAAAATCTCAGTATGGTGGAAACTCTCAAAATCACTAAGCAACTCAAAGAAAGGAAATCTTACCGCTCCAAAGTGAATTAGAAATGCTTACCAATAGATGATCAAGAACACGTGCACGGATGTGATGATGCAAATACCGAGGAAAATACTATCACACGACAACTAGGGTATATGGTGGGGCTTGGTAGGAAGACCTAACTACACCAAAGTACAAGTCCTAGTGCTGATCGTATGACAAGACCCACGGAAACGCACATGATGGAGATAAAACGGGGCAAAGCAACTCTGAACAAGAGCTTAACAGATATAAGTGACAACGCACAAGAGCTCGTGTTGCAATGCACAAGAGAGACGCTAGCTGGCTCAACGGAAAACAGGCACAAGATTGCGCACACACACGGCAGCAGCCTGATAAGCACGAAAAGGCTAGTCTCGATGGGTAAGCTCCTAACACGATGCTGTAGAATGGCTGTAGCAAAAACTCTAAAAAATATGCAGGAGTGACGGTATGTGGACACCGTGGTAGAGAAACAGACCAAAATTGTGTCGCGGCAGAAGTGTACAGTGCCGGAAACAACACACGACACGAAGACCGGAACACGCTGTCACGGCAGAAAAAAGTCGGAAACACGTGGCGCGGCAGAAAAACTTGGTGAGGCCGAAGTATCATTTGTCTTATTTATTTTTTGATGATTTTGGTTCGGCGTATACTGCGCAAGAGAGATGCAGCGTACGTCCCCCTTTTTTTCCTTAAAAAAAACTAAACTGAAACTTGGGCCAAACTGAATCGGGCCAATCTCGCGCCGGACCACAGAACGCGTCTGGGGTCGGGCGACCCCGTCCAGCGCTAGCGACGCAAGCGTCCCGCTCGACCACAGAGTTGATCTGAGGTCGGGCGAGGGGATCGCTGGGCATTTTTTTGACTTCCGATCGGATCTGCCTAGAGATGCTGTATGTGAAGAACAGCGGTACAAACCAATGAAGAAGATGACGATCAACAAGACTCCAAACGAGATCCAAACTCGAAACAAAGATGCAGAAAAGATCGAGGACCCTAGACTCCTACGAATTGGAAGAAAAGATACGCAAAAAGGATGATCAGCGACTAAAACCAGCACCTTGATGCAATCTAGGCTATGGCAAAAACAACGAACCCTAACTTTTTTTTGTGGCTTTTTCTATATAGGATGAAGACAAAAACGAATCTACGGGGATGAAATTGTGGATGCTCACCGAGTAAACGCTGGAATCTGATACCAAGATGATAAGGGGTGGCCCGGTCTTCTCAGTGAGAGGCGTCGATGATGATGGTGGAGTGGATATAAATTGCGTGAAGCTGACGAACTCTCAACGGCTGTTCCCCTATTGCCAGATGCAATAGATCTCAACCCAATGATATTCGCAACACCACACACTTGTGCCCGCGATCCCGGATCACGAACAGTTTGCAATCTACCAATTCCCAGTGGAATGACAGATAACACTTAATTAGAGCTGGTAGTTGAATTTGTCTAGAGAAACACAATCACAAATTCAGAGGATTCAAGATGAATGCTTAGAGCAATCCAATCTAGAGTTTTAACAAAACGTAGTCTAATCTGAAACATGGGGTGGTGGCTGGCTATATGGAGGGTAAGCCTGGCCGAGTTGGGCTCAGCCCTGGTGCGCCCAGCCCACCTGGCCACGTGGGGCACCCATGCTGGGCCCCACCTCCCGGTCCTCGACTTCTCCCTGGCGCACGCCTCCCGCTCCTCCCCTAGCGCCGGACCCAGTGGTAGTTCTCTGTCGTGGCAGGGAAAACGTGTTGTTTCCTGTCGTGGCTCCTTCTTGCTCTGGCTGCAGCTTTGCCTCTTCTCCTTCAACTCCATAGCCTTCCTCAAACCTGATCAAACATAGATGCAAAGATTTAGGTAGTATAAAATTCTCATTAAGTAATATTCCAGAACCAACTAAGAAGGAGTTCACCTATTGACTTAATAACTTGGCTCTAGCTCTTGTAATGGGTCCAATTCTAATCTCATTAGTGTCTTGAATCTTTGCATCATCATCTTCAGTGATTAATGGAAGAATGGTAGAGATGTCCTTATCAGACATGGAGCTGGTGAAGAGACTGCCTCCGACGCCTAGCGGTCGCGTCGACATGGTTGCTCACTATTCTGCTTGCAAGCAGAACGCTGACTTTATCGCAACGCAAATTGTCACTGAAAGCGATCAGCAGAGAGCGGGTCGGAATCCTGTGTTGGCCTAGCCCGCGTGTCAATGTGATATGTGATTATGCCTTGTGTATGTCCTTGTAAAATCCTTCGATGTGTTGTCGCTTCTTCGTGGTCGAAAGGCAGAGCCCCCGAGCGTAGGTCGAAGGGCGAAGCCCCCGAGCGTAGGTCAAAGGGAGGAGCCCCTGAGCGTAGGTCGAAGGGCGGAGCCCCCGAGTGTGGGTCGAGTATTTTTTAAGGCGGAGCCCCTGAGTGTGGGTCGAGTATTTTTTAAGGCGAAGCCCCCGAGTGTGGGTTAGTGTGAACATCGACTCATGGTATGAGGAATCGTACTTTATTGCTTGGTGCCGAAGGCACAGTTTTGGGCGCGGACTGCTGCCGATGCCTGGTTAGAGAGAGAGAGAGAGAGAGAAAGGGGTTCTATCCGCTAAGGATAGAAGCGGCGCAGCTGCGCGCCGTTCCATGGGTTCTTCTCATCCACCCCTATCTTGGGGTTGCATAGCCGATATGCTCCTCCTGGGATGGCTTCGTGGACGAGATATGGGCCCTCCCATGGTGGCTCCAGCTTCGACGTGCTTGTTTGTTTGAGGCGAAGCACGAGGTTGCCGGGCTCAAAGGACCGTCCGCGTACCCGTCTACTGTGGTAATTGCGGAGGCTTTGCTGATAGACTGTTGATCGAGCGAGAGCGACGTCTCGAGCTTCATCGAGGGCATCTGCTAGCGCCGTTTGTGCATCTTCTTCGACGTAGGCGACACGAGGCGTGCAGTAACGCACATCCGTAGGAAGCACTGCTTATGCTCCGAAAAGTAGGAAGAATGGCATGTAGCCGGTCGAGGAATTGGGTGTCGTTCGCAGGCTCCAAAGGACCGATGGTAACTCTTCGACCCAAGCGCCTGCTATGCGTTTGAGAGGTCGAAGGAGTCGCTTCTTCAGGACGGCGCAGATGAGCCCGTTGGCCTTTTCGACCTGGCCGTTGGACTTGGGGTTTGCTACCGACGCGTACTTGATCTTGATGCCGAGCTCTTTGGCGAAGTCTTGAAACTCGCCTGAGGTGAAGTTCATGCCGTTGTCTGTGATGATGCTGTTAGGAACTCCGTACCGGTAGATGATGGACTCGAAGAACTTGACCGCCGTAGTCGCCTCTTGGTTGGTGACAGGGACTGCTTCGATCCACTTGGAGAACTTGTCGACGGCGACCAGAAAGTAAGTGTGGCTTCCTCGAGATGATTTGGGCAGGGGCCCTACTTGATCGAGTCCCCATTGCGCGAAGGGCCAGGCAACGGGTATGGTGCGCAATTCCGATGCGGGCGCATGTGGCTTCGTGGCGAATCGCTAACATGCCTTGCATTACTGGACGATGTTCTTGGCGTTGTGGAGGGCCGAAAGCCAGTAGAACCCTGACCGAAAAGCCTTAGCAATGAGGGTTCTACTGCTGGCATGATGCCCGCAGGTTCCTTCATGGATATCTCCAAGGAGGGCGATTCCGTCTTCGGGCGCTATGCATCGCTGGAGGACCCCTGTGGTGCTGCGCTTGTAAAGTTCTCCTTGGATTATCGTGAAGGCCTTGGAGCGTCGCATTATCTGTCGACGGTGGATGGTGTCTTCTGGCAGTTCTCCTTGTATCAAGTAAGCCAAATACGGCTTCGTCCAGACTGCTTCTACGAGCATGACTACGGCCGTTTCCTTGGACAGGTCTTCTATTCCCGCTGCTGGGGTGGGACCTGGATGGTTAGCCCCCGAGCGTGTTGCTAACGCCGGATCGATGGCTGGCTTGATCTTGACGGAGCGTTCGAATATCTCCTCGAAGAAAACTCCTGGCGGTATCGGCAAACACTTGGGTCCAATATTGGCCAAGTTGTCTGCCTCTTCGTTGCTTTCCCTGCCGATGTGGGTCACCTCGCACCCCTCGAAGTTGCCTTCCAGCTTGTCGTACATCACACGATACGCGATCATATTTGTGCAGGTCGCATCGCATTCCTTCATGACTTGCTGGGCGATGAGGTTTGAGTCCCCGTGTATCTTGATGCGAGTGGCACCACAGGCTTTCACCATACGCATGCCGTGTAGAACGGCTTCGTACTCAGCCTCATTATTCGAGGGGTTCGTGAAGCGCATACGTAGAACGTAGTGCATCTTGTCCCCCTGTGGAGACACGAGGATCACTCCTGCTCCCGAAACGCGCTTGGACCCATCGACATATATTGTCCAACAGTTTGACATATCTTGAAAGTTGTTTGACCCAACTGATGGGGTCGAAGTTTCCAGCCTTGGTTCTTCCTATGATGGCGTCAGCGGTGCTGTTGTCGAGGGAGTGCCCCCAATGGTCGGTGACGTGCTTGGATCTGCCGCGGGCGGTGTCGAATCGCTGACGGAGATTAGCTCAGCAACTCCGTCGTCGTCTACGCGGAAGTTGAATAGCCCTAAAGCCATATCGAAACCTCCGGTCCTTGCCGAAACCGTCCCCGTCAAGCTTGAGACGGGCTCGATAGTAGCCGTCGCTGGAGGGTCGATGGCGAGTGCCGGGATGAGACCGACGATGCTTGGCGGTGCGGTGTCGGAGACGGTCGATCCAGTGATGTCGACCATGGTTGCCAGCGGAGTAGCATCGATGACGGTCGGCACAGCGATGCCGACGATAGTGGTCGATGTAGTGTCAACGTCGATGCTAGTGTTGATGTTGATGTTGGTGGTGAGCGAGTCGATGTCGATGTCGATCGGTGATGCAGAATCGACGGCCATTGCTGATGATGAGCCGTCGACCCTTGTTGGTGTGGAGAGATCAGCGATGGTTGGTGAAGGAGCCGGCGAATCCGTAGATCCAGATCCCGTCGTCCCCACGGTCAGCGCCAATTGACGAGGTTCAACCCCGGCATTGCCCATGCTTGAGGGCTTTCGAGACATGAAGAGCTTGTGGGATTCGATGAACTCGACGGCGATCAGACAGCGCAGAAAACACGGGTTTTACCCAGGTTCGGCCTCCGTGATGGGTAACGACCTACGTCCTGCTTGTCTGACTTTATTGATGGGGTGGCTACAATGGATGAGTACAACGATGGCGTAGATTGGATCTAGCCGAAAGGTGGAGAGCCCTCGAGATTACGAGCGCTCAGGTGGATGGTGGCGAAAAGTGTCTAGAGAGGTTCTTGGATCTCCCTCCCAACCTTTTATATGCAAAGGTTGGGTCCCGGGATTGTTCTCCAAGCCAATTACAGATAGAGACGGTTTGAATAAACCCTAGACAAGTCCTAATTTGACTAGGTCTCTTTTTTCGAGTCTTGCATTGCACGCCAAGTCTCGCTCCTAGGCCGCGCCAGATGATTAACTTCATGGGCCTTGTTATCCGTTCGGCGGATGTCCATCCTGGACCGAAAACCAGGTAGGCGAATATCGAGGGCCCATTCAGCATTCCTTCGTCACTTAGCGAAGCTCCAAAAATATAGTTTGAGTTCATACACTTAGATGAAGTGGTGTTGGAGTGTTCGGTGGATCCCTTCTTCCGCTGTCCCGCTAGATCGAGGGCGTGGAGGAGACGTCGGTGAACCGTACGTGTGACCGAGCATGGAGGTGCCGCCAGTTGTGGCGCCTTATACCCGATCTTGAGATCGTCGCGAGTACATCTTCACCGACAATGTTTGTACAGGAACGTAAATCCCGTTTCCGATCTTCAAGGGTGAGTTTATCGTTGCTACCATCTCGTAGATTATCTTGGCTAGTTTGTGTTCCTGCGTAGGATTTTATTATTTTCCATGCTATGAACCCATCAAGGAGCAGTTGAAGACACACCTCATGGTGAGCTTTGCATATCACTTCTTTGTTGAACATATTCATACTGTTATGTGAACTAACGAAATGTCATCTCATTCTTAGAAAAGCACCAAGATATCATGAACATGCCCATTACCAACTACCAGCAGATGAAGACCATCTTCGATCGACTCGTCGTGGTGAACATGAACGATCTCTTCTCTCCATGCAACCTCATGGCAGCGATCAACCACCTTGCGGACAACAAGGCCGATGGTAACACCTATGCTGACATGACAGCGGCAAACGAAAGGACCCGGCTTAGGACAAGGCTGCGCATGCACCATTGTTAGTGCTGCTTAACTGTCCTTTGTTGCTGCTGTGTTTGCTTTGCTCGCCTAATATTCATTCCACTAGGTAGGAATTAATGAAAACTTCATGCCAGGACTGTAATATTTTGGAAGGTGGTATATATACTAACCACTTCGTTGATGAACTTGTGATGCATCATGAGCTATAGGTTTTTGGGGTAGCTCGTGATGCATCCATAATTATGATAGCCGAGCTTAAGTCCAAGTTATTTCAGCTCTATTGTGTGCTATGTGTTGGGTATGCTCACCTCTCAAAGGAAGAGGTTACAATATTAGTTGGGTTCCGTTGCAACCAAACAACATCAACCTTGCATGAAATGGTGCACTGCGGCCAACCAAACACTGCAGCCTCCGTTCCCTCCCTTGTGCAAAATAGTGTCTTGTGGGTGACCAAACAAAATGCTCGTCTCTACCCATCATGGCTCCTAGCAATAGTCCCTGTGGAGCCCAGAACCACCTGGCCAAATCACCTTCATCGAGATCCACCGATGTCTCCCCCCTCCCCCGTGAAGAAGAAGAAAAAATAGATCCTCCCATTCAAAAGGAACAATCATTGAAAGCCTTCTGCTTCGATACACCCCCTCTTCAAACTCAGAAACATTGACGGCCAAGATCGCACCGTACCCCTTTGTAATGAACGGCATGATGGTAATTAATTAGTAATCAAACCATATGTATATTCTACTAATCCATGTACGGCCCGTTTAGATATATACCCATCCGTATGAGTACGTATCATCGTGACGTCTCCCTGGCTGCTCGGACGGTGGACCAAATGGCGGGGCTAATTAGGTAATCCGGCTGCCAACGCAATGAATGGAATCCGTTTATGGAATGGGTGGATCTGGCGTGATTAGTTGAACTTGGTGGAGAGCTTTTGGATCTCCCGATTGATGCTGGTGATGACGCCGGTGCTGCCCATCTTCACCAGATGCAGTCGGCGAAGTCATGGCGGAAGATGGTGTTGAGGAATTAACGGGGAGGCTGGAGTAGGAGTCCCTGAACCTGACAATGGATGTGTCGTTGCAGAGCGCGACGCCCAAGCCGATGACGGAGGTGGACAGAGCTGTGAAAACGAGGTCCTTGCCTTGTCGTCGAGGCCGCCGCCGGCGAACTTGGAGTAGAGTCATGCGCGTCTAGCACCACGTCAGCATCGTGTAGGTTCGACACCTTATGTCGGCACATCGAGTGACGACCCGCTAGTGGAAGCCAACAGCACAGGATCGATCACGACGATTAGTTCCTAACTTCCTACTCCATATGAGTACCATCTATTGTATGTGCTCACGAAGCAGACACGTCCCGCGTTTCCAGGATGACGATCCGACGTCCTTGATGACGGCTCGGTCATCGTCGACGCACATGCCCGGGTTGTCGCTGAGGTCGAGCTTCTGGGTTCTGGTCGAGCTGCTTGAGGAAGGCGCCATCGAAGGCCACAGAACACCGTGGAGCCTGTTCTTGCTCAGGTTCATGTGAGCACGATGAAACTGAGGGACCTCCACTCCATGGAGGCATCGTTGAGGAGCCCCTTCACCTCCCTCGTCGTTTGTGCCTCGGGCTCTTCGGGTGAAAATCCAAGTTTCGACCTTAGTCGAAGCGGGCGTCGGCGGCGTCATCGTCGCTTCCCCCTTGGGGGCGTCGTCTTTGGAGGTCCGGTGTTTCATCTGCTCGTTTTGGTCCGTGTCGCTCTGCATCTACTTCGTCGGCTAGGCGTGGGCGCGGCCCTGGGGCCGGTGTGGAGGTCGGAGTGGCGGCTCCGGACTTTTTCCTCGCTTCGTTGGTGTCGACTTTGGTCGCTTGGGTGATAAGGTCGTCGGCCTCGCAAGGACGCGGTCTTGGGACCGGTGTGTGTGTTGCTGAGGTTTGGTTCTCAGAGCGGCGGCTCCGGGAGAGGGTGTTGTTGAGCGTCGTCTCTTGCTGCTTGGGCGCATGGGTCGTCGGCTTGTGTGGGACGCGGCCTCGGGGCCGGTGTGTGGCGTTGTGTTGTACGGTTTTCGGCCAGTTTCCCTTATTAACTGTCCATTCTCTTCTTCTTAATGAAATGGTAGAGCTTCTGCCCCTTCAAAAAAAAAATGACTTCTGGCCGGCGACGGCGCCCGTGAGGTTATTGGAGCTGAGGTCGCCGAGCTCGCGCGGGATGGTGCTGAGAAAGATGTCCTACCTAAGATCGCGGACGTGTGAATAATTAGAGATCCGTATCACATACCGTATAGGTATACGTGGGTATACAATGGTTAGGTATGGGCTTGGGCGGTCCACCGTTTAGTTAGGGGAAAAACGATATTATCTTCTGAGTTTGAACGAGGGGGTGTACCCAAGCATAAGCCTCATCGAAAATGAGCAAACAATCTGACTTTCAAAAGAGACGGTGAAAAAGTTGCCGCACGAGTGCGAGTAATGCACACCACACGTTTGGCTGGCCGTGCCTCGTGGCCAGCAGCTGCAAATGCTGAGCAGGAAAACGACGCAGACCCAGAGGGAAAGAAAATCCCAAAATCCAACGTCCAAACACCAGCAGAGCCACTGCGACGCGACCGCCTTCTTCTCCGGCCTCCACTCCTCCCCAGTCCCCCTCCTCACACCCGCAAATTCGGATCAGCGCCGTTGCAGCAGCAGCGCCACTCTGCCAGTGAGTGGACCCTTCCAGTGGAAGGGGCGTCTTCCAATGGCGGCCTCCTCATCCTCCCTCCTCGCCCCGCTCCCCGCGGCGCTGCTTCGCTACGGCGCTTCTCCCCGTCCTCCTGCTGGCGGCCCCTCCGCGGTGGCCTCCCCTTCCTCCTGCCGCTGCTACGGCTATCCTCCGGCTCCACACGGCAGCCTTCTCCTGCAACCGCCTGCTCGAATCCCCCGGCGCCGCCCAGCGGACCCGGCGGCCACCCGTACTGTGAGCATCTCCTCTTCCCTTGAAACGTGCAACCGAACTTTGTCACTTAGTCATCAAATCATTCCGCGTCTACATGTAAACCCGCGCTACGTCTCGGGCAACCACAGCTCTAACATGTTCGCTGTGTTTGAGTGCGATCGGTGGCGCATCTTAGTTTTTTCTTATCGACTCCTCGGTGCATATGTCCTGCCGTTTCCCCGCGAGGGTGCTGATTTCCTGTACGCTGTAGGCTTCGGAGGTGAGGTTTTGCGGGAATGGCGTCTACGGGCGGCCTGCGATCCTCAGGGTTTGGAGTAAAGGGGGGTCGGGAAAGGGTTTATGTGCGGCTGGGACGGGTGACGATGCTGGGGATCAAGTTGTTGGCGAGGATGGCTATCAGGACGACGACGGAGTCTGTGTTTCCAATGAGGCCCTCCGTGCCACCATCCGTAAGAGCAGAGAGGTGCTGGCGATGCACAGGGATCTACTTCAGCAGGTATCCTATCCCACGATTTATTTCTGAAATCAAATCCATTTCTCCATCATGTCTTCAGCCACACAAGCTCTTATCCAGCTGATTGCGTGGCAAAACTAAAATGTTGGAGTAGTAAATTTTGTCAATCAAGTCTAAAGTATAGTCACATTCATGGCCCTCCTTCTATCCTTCATGTATATAAATGGCTTTTACGTACATATACTAATACTAGACTGAATTGCTAAAAAAGTTAAATGTTTTTTAAGAGCAAGAAGGCCCCAGAAGGGGAGCCCTGGTCCCATTTTATAGATGAAACCAGGAGTTTACAGCAACACAGTTCAACTAGCTGAAAAAAGATAAATGTTGATATGAACATCCCAAGCTATCTTAGTATTATTAATCACCGGACTCCCCAAGTCCCTCTGCTATATGGAAGAATGCCAGACCAGACCTCCAAGTTAGTCAGAATGGCAGATTTCTTCCTGTCCCTGTATCTGTTGCTCTTCCTTCCAGAATTTGAACTGATAACCTTCTTAGTCTGAATTTTCGGATTCTAAACTGAACCACATGTGCATTCTAAGCAATGGTTTACGCACTACTGGTATGGTTACGATTCTGGGGAACATGGTTGTGGTGTAGTGGTGGTTAACAGGAACCGTGTCACCAGTGAGTAAATTTGTGCTGCCATCTCTAGAAGAAAATAGGAACTGCTGACACACAGAATGTACCACACAAGTTGTCTATTTAGCACGTTCTTGCTGGATCAAAATTTTGTCTGAATACATATTGGTAATGCATGACATTTTCTGGAATGACCATGCAGTGTTTTTTAAGAACTTCGTATGCTCATCGTGTGCTCATTTTATGGAATTATTTGTTCTCTTTAATTATATTTGCATGGATGGTATGCAATCACCTGTACACTATGCTTGTGTTACTGTTATCTACTTGCATTGAAACCACACTATTTGAAGCTCATTCATCTATCTATTGTATAATTTACTGAACCATTATGGTTTGAATTGTAATATGCGGCCAACTTATTTAGATATCAGAAAAGAAGAAGCTCATCTCTATAATTGAGGCCTGTTCCATTCATAATGGGCAGGAGACGTTCAGTGGAAGTTCCTTTTCACGCACGGATGCAGTTTCAGAGGGCGAAGAGATTGGCTATGACCTTCAGATGTACCTTGACAGGCGTTCACAAAAATCAGAAGTCCGTTCAATTCATGAAGAATCTATTAGTGGGCAGCATGAATACTATGGAAATGTAGAAGGCAAATTTTCTAAATCTGATGTTAATGGATCATCTTTCAAGGTCAGCTATGATCACTATTTGTAAGGTACTTTCTTTAGTGCTGTTCCCAACGTAGATGAAACACAATCTGCTAATGGTATGAAGCAGGATTATATGGCACACCAGAGTCAAGTAAGTGAAGAACACTCGGTTACTGAGGGAAGAAATGACAACTCATCCTCTTCGGCCAGCGTAGATGTTATGAATATCATATTGGTAGCTGCGGAATGTGCTCCTTGGTCAAAAACAGGCAAGACTATATAACTTCAATTTTCCAAAAGAAATCATTTCTAAAGTTGCATTTTCAAACTTAGCACCCCTATGATGGAGAACTGGAGAACGTGCGGGCTAACCATCCAAATATAACACCCCTTCGTTACATTTTCAGACTAAGTATCTCCTAAGGGTGTATAATTTCTATCTTTCTAAAATTCTTTCTGGTGTACATATTGGAGGTCATCTATTTTATGCTTGTTTCTCACCTTGATATTTTCATGACTGTTACCCATTTAAGTCATATGTTTGTCTTGTCACATCCGTAGTAATTAGTAACAGCTATAAACGAGAAGGAATAAGAGAGACATAGAGGGTGTGCATTTGTGCATTTAGAATGCTTTCCATGTGCGCATGCACACTATTTTTACCCTATTGCTCGTCAGCACATGGCTGCAGTAAACCTAAGGGAAAAAGAAGAAAAGCAAACACACACATGCACGCGTACGCGACCTACTTTCAGCGGATCACTATATGATCTTCTATTACTCTCAGGGCCTTCCTACAGTACCCCAAAAAACTACAGAATTAGAAGCAAGGTTAGCTACGTCCTGTCTGGCTATGTCATCTAGAAGAATTCCTCCCTGCTTAGTAAACCAAGTAAGCCTGGATCTTCAAGGACAATGGTACGACATGGATTCACCATGACAACGGAGTTGTTTATCATGTAATGTTTAGAAAGTCAAGGTTCCCATCAACCTATTTTTATCTTCTTTACTAGACGAATGAGATATTGATTACAGTCAGTTTGATGATTGAAGATGGCATTTGCTTCGCACTCTCCTCATAGTCGAGCTACAGAAGCGCATTACTGTCACAAATGACTTAAACAATAGAAATACACAATGAACTCAAGTAGTTGAATTAAAGCTCCGTTTGGGTGTGCTAAATTGTACAATAAGTTAATATGGCGAGCATTTGACAGAGATGGCAAAATTGGTTGGTGTGATTCTAGAGGAGGCTTCCAGTTATCTAATAAGTCCTGAAAAACAAGTTAAAGAGATCTTATGAAAAGCCACCACACTCTCAAATGGTGTCTCACTCTTGAGCTTAGCATTCATCCTGAGCCATAGGTTCCCGATTCATCTGTGGAGCTCATGCATGCTTACTTCTGCTATCTGATTTTTTTTTAAGTGATTAACAAGTAAAATGGTCCACCCATAGCTTCTGTGGAATTCTGTGAAGAGTTATGAGGCTTTGATGTAAATAACTAAGATAAAGGGCTTTCTTTGCACAAAAGTATGTGGGGTTAGTTTCTGCCAGTTGTTAGTGGCGCTTGTTTTCTTATACTTTTAGAGGTTGTGGGTAAGTTGTGCGCATCTTATCATTAAGCTGAAAAGCAGTTTGGTAAGTAATAGAGTGAGCACAATTTTCATTGTCTTTTTTTCGAGAAAACGCAAAAGGCCTTTGCATTTCGATTTATTGAAAAGGGAGATAATTTTGGTTTACATGCCTCCTAACAGAGAAAGAGCAAAATACAAGACACTTAGTGGTTGTTTGATTTGTCTTTGCATTTAGGGCCTCTTTGATTCAAAGGAATTGTATAGGAATTTTGGAGGATTCAAATCCTAAGGAATTTTTTCTGCAGTGGTTGTTTGATTTATAGGAATGAATCCCATAGGAATTTTTCCTTAGGAATCCTTTGTAAGTTGGTGCCTCACATAAGTAAAGTGGAGGGAGGGTGAACTCACTGCCAACTCCAAATTTTGTAAGTAGGAAAGATAATAGTACACAATGGTGCACATGATCTCAAGCCTGAAGACACCACTCATTTTCGTGTTTACTGGCTTGCTCAGGGAGCAATAACCATGTTTGTGACCTCCTGCAGGTGGACTTGGTGATGTTGCCGGAGCTTTGCCAAAGGCTTTGTCCAAGAGAGGTCATCGTGTCATGGTATATTTTCTATAAGCCGTCTTGTCATAATTGTAAATACAAATTCAGCTAAGATGCTAACAGTTGGTAATTGCTGCAAGTCAGCATGGAAGATAGGTAGATGTTATTAACGTTCATGAAGCAGCAAATTAATCCGGTAGATGACCTAAAACTGAATATTATGTCACTGACGGTATAGATAGACCCTTTTTTTTCGAATTAAGTACTTCCCTGCTCCTGATTTTACTGCACAATGAAACCGATTAGACAGCATCCCAGCGAGTAAAAAGATACATGGTCGATGCCACCATGTATGACTCCCAGAATGTCAGGGCGACCGAACAACCAGAGCACAGTCTGTCCTCCCACAAACACCTTGCAAAAGTAAACTAGACAAACTACAGAAAGCAGACCAAAACAAAACTGATGGTCTAAAGGCAAAAAACAGAAAACAGGAACAAGATTTCACACCAGCGTCCTTGGACCAGCAGAATGGACCATTCTCTTCAGCACAGCAGTACCTTCAGTAAAAATATTTACATGTATATATTTTACAGGCAGTAGTACCAATGTATGGAAAGTACGAAGAACCTCAACAGATAGGAGAATCAAAGAGGTACCAGGTCGCAGGGCAGGTGCTTTCTCCCCCCCTGTCGGATCATAGTAGCTTTAACTTGTGATTGTAGAAGTTTCTTCTGAAATATATGTTCTGTCTACAGGATATGGAGGTAAAATATCATCATGCATACATAGATGGTGTGGATTTCGTATTCATTGACAATCCTATCTTCCACAATGTTGAGAGTGAAATTTATGGTGGGGACCGAACAGTAAGTAATGTAATATTCTGCTTACTGGACTACATTGCATATTTGTAGACATCAAAACCTGAGATGATATTTAGGTTGCAGTAGCCAGTTGTCTGTTTCTCTTTGCCTATTTGGGGTGTTTCTGATTGAAACAAGTAGATCAATTTCTATCTACAGGATATCTTGAAACGGATGGTTTTGCTGTGCAAAGCTGCTGTAGAGGTAAATATTCTCGGGACTAATGCATTTCTCTCTCAATGAAGAGTCACTCCATAAGAAATAAGTACAACAATACTTAAAATGTCCTGTTTCACAACAAAAATCTGCTGCGGGCAAATAGTAACTATAGTAACATGACAGGCTTTTGTTTTGCTCTGTTTTTTCCCCTATGATTGGCATCTATCTTCCTCAATACACTTACAGAGAATATACCATTGATCTAGGCTCCATGGTGTGTTCCATGCGGTGGTTTTTGCTACGGTGATGGAAATCTTGTGTTCATTGCAAATGATTGGCACACTTCATTACTGCCTGTTTATTTGAAGGCTTATTATCATGACAATGGTTTCATGATATATGCCCGTTCTGTCCTTGTGATACACAATATAGCACATCAGGTAAGTTTGTTTCCCCTTATCTTACTTTGTCTGATATGTATTGATCCCAATTTTTTAACATGTATTCCATGGAACTGTTTATGGAAAATTCAATTAGTAATCAGTTCTATAGAAGAAATCTTTTAAGGTGAACAACTAAACTTCACATACTACTTTGTTTCAACAACAAATTTGCTTTAATTAAGAATTAGAGATTTCTGATGCATCATTACTGATGCAACAACACGAGTCCATGACATATATCTGAGATTGTAAATGCTAAAGGTTTAACATGCAAACGATGTTATGAAGATGGGTCTGGTTCCAGGAATGCAGTTAAGGGCTTAAATTTTGCATAAACTATTTAATAATGGTGAAAGCAAAAAATAGTAACTCGTACAGAAAAATATGTACATCTAATCCTCACAGGGATAAGATTGTTATTACATTAGAAAAGTATCATTAAATGTACATTATCTTAATAAAAATACTTCCGTGATGACCACAACAGTATCAGTTATTTGTAGTTCTCTAGCGTATATTTGTAATCCGATGTGTGGATTCTGATTCAATATTCTACACAGTTTGTGTTAGTTAATCCAGTGTAACGTTGGCTTTCTATCAATATTATTATCCATTTCGATGAGTTAAAACTTAATTTCTGTTCCAGGGTCGTGGCCCCTTAGACGATTTCAGTTACCTGGATTTGCCCAGTAACTACATGGACCTTTTCAAACATTATGATCCATTCGGAGGTGATCATCTAAACATTTTGGCAGCTGGAATTAAAGCTGCCGATCGTTTACTTACTGTTAGCCATGGCTATGCATGGGAGCTCAAAACACCAGAAGGTGGTTGGGGCCTTCATGGGATCATTAGTGAAAGTGATTGGAAATTCCAAGGCATTGTGAATGGTATCGATACCGCTGATTGGAACCCTAGGTCTGATGTCCACCTAAAATCCGATGGATACACCAACTATTCTCTAGAAACTGTTCAAACAGGTAAAGCGCAATGTAAGGCGGCATTGCAGAAAGAACTTGGCCTCCCGGTTCGTGGTGATGTTCCTGTCATTGCTTTCATCGGACGGTTAGACAATCAAAAAGGTGTAGACCTGATAGCAGAAGCAATGCCATGGATAGCTGGTCAAGATGTACAGGTAATACTGCTTGGTACTGGAAGGCAGGACCTTGAAGATACATTGAGGAGGCTTGAAAGTCAGCATTACGACAGAGTTAGGGGGTGGGTTGGTTTCTCTGTCAGGTTGGCTCATCGTATGACTGCAGGCGCTGATATACTATTGATGCCATCAAGGTTCGAGCCATGTGGATTGAATCAGCTCTATGCAATGATGTATGGGACTGTCCCCGTAGTGCATGCAGTTGGTGGTCTTCGAGACACTGTCCAGCAATATAATCCCTATGAGGAGGTTGGACTTGGTTGGACTTTCAAAAATGCGGAGGCAAACAGATTGATTGATGCGCTGGGGCACTGCCTGAATACATACAGAAACTACAAGGCTAGCTGGGAAGGACTCCAAAGGAGAGGGATGATGCAAGATTTAAGTTGGGACTCTGCTGCTAAACGCTATGAGGAGGTTCTTGTTGCTGCCAAGTATCAGTGGTGACTGGGTCACTGAAGCCACAAACCCACTTAGGGTTGTTTTTCACAGAGACCGGGAGGCTAAATATGAAGCTCTCGGTCGCATCATGCAGCTTTCTGCTTGCCCAATATCCCAAGTTGACAATGTTGGTGTAAACTGGAAGACAAAATCATTTTTGTCAGAGCTCAGATTACTCTCAACAAGCCTTACAGCCTACATCGTAGTCAAAAGCTTTTAAAGTTGTCACATGGAAAATTTAGGTCTTTTTGAAGAAATGATTCACGGGCGAAGATCATTTATTTCTGAAGTGGCCTCTAGTTTCATCTGTTTCCATGGGATGAGCTCAGATTGACTGTTTGAGTGCAGCAGAGTACCAGCTAGCTTTGGAAAGCATTTCTTCATTTATTTGTTTCAGATAGTTTATGGGTTGCGTTTCCATCTCGGAATTTTGCTGTTCGTTTCATGTCATGTAGATAGTAGAAAATTAGCATTTGCCCTAGTTTGTTCAGATGAGGTGACCCTGCAGGCGTTTCCGTGTAATTAGTGCAATTATTAATCATCCGTTGCTCTGAGCCGAGGTGCTTATTATGCTCGCTTCGCTTGATACTGCTGCTGATACCATGCTTAAATTTGGTTGGTTGTAGCGTGAGGTTTCAGTGAAATGCGGCAGGTTTAAGTAAAATATAATATCAGGCCATTGTAGAAGCTAATTTCCAAGGTTATCGCCAATCGTCTCAAGCTTATTCTCAGAGAGTTAATTTCTCCAAATCGGAGTGCCTTCATACCAGGGAGATTGATTTCGGATAACACAATTCTAGCTTATGAAATGTCGCATTACATGAGAATGAAGAGGAAAGGCAAGGATGTTTTCATGGCTCTTAAATTGGATATGAGTAAGGCTTATGACCGTGTTGAGTGGCCTTTCTTGGAAGGTATGATGCGACGGATGGGTTTTAATGAAAATTTTGTTCATCTCATTATGAAGTGTGTACCCGCAGTGTCATACCGGTTCAGAGTGAATGGTGATCTTACGGATGTGGTGACGCCAGGGAGGGGTTTGAGACAAGGGGACCCTATTTCCCCATATCTTTTTCTCCTTTGCGCAGAAGGTTTTTCGGCTCTTCTTAACAAGGTGGAAAATGATGGTCTGATATGTGGCATCAAACTTGCTCCTTTGGCACCACGTGTTAACCATTTGCTATTTGCCGACGACTCACTTATGTTACTTGAAGCCAACATACAGGGAGTGGAGACTATTAAATCAATCTTGCAGATATATGAGGAATGCTCGGGGCAAATGATTAACAGAGATAAGTCATCGGTTATGTTCAGCTCCAATGCATGAGCGAGAACAAAAAACCTCCTCCTGCAATCCCTTGAACTTGGTTCAGAAGTGTTTGATGGTAAATATCTAGGGCTCCCTACATATATAGGCAAGTCACGGGCGAAGTGTTTCTCTTATATAAAGGAGAAATTTGGAAGAGGTTGCAAAATTGGAAGGACACGTTGATATCGATGGCGGCAAAAGAGATTCTAATAAAGGCTGTAGCACAGGCCATTCCAACATATGCTATGGCATGCTTCGATCTTTCTAAAACTCTGTGTGATGACATCACTCAACTAGTTTGCCGGTACTGGTGGTCGCAGAATAATGAAGAAAGGAAGATGCATTGGGTCGGATGGGAGAAGATGAAGTCTGTAAAGGAGGAAGGAGGTCTTGGTTTCTGTGATCTTTACTCCTTCAATCTTGCAATGCTTGCACGTCAGAGTTGGAGACTTATTCAAGCTCCGGATTCTCTTTGTGCTTTGGTGCTTAGGGCGAAGTATTTTCCAGATGGCAATCTTCTCGCAGCGAAGCCAGTAAATGAAATGAGCTATGTATGGAGGAGCATACTAAAAGGTCTAGAAGTTTTGAAAGAAGGCATTATATGGCGAATTGGCGACGGCTCCCGTGTTCATATTTGGGATGACCCCTGGCTACCGAGAGGTGTTACACGCAGGCCTTCCACTTATACTGAGGATTGTCCACATGAGTTTGTGTCGGAACTGATCGATGAGGAGACATGTACTTGGAAGAGGGATCTTATAATCAGGTATTTTGCCACTGATGATGTACCGATCATTTTAAGCATCCCACTCCGAGAGCATACTGAAGACTTCCTGGCCTGGCATTTTGATCCCCGGGGTCAATTTTCTGTTAAGTCAGCTTATAAGGTACACGTTGAAATGGAAAAACAGGCAGTATCTAAGCAAACGGGAGAAAATCGGGATGTTTTTAAGCAATTGTGGAACGTGCAGTGCCCTCCAAAAGTCCATTTTCTTTGGAGGCTGGCACATAACAGCCATCCACTTTACATGAATATTGCTAGGAGAGGGATTGAACTTGACACCCGTTGTGCTATATGCCACAAATATTTTGAAGATGGTGGTCACCTTTTCCTGCAATGCAAGCTGGCAAAGCAGCGATGGCGCGCCCTTCAACTGGAGGATGTTCGTTTGAAATTACTCCCATTATCTGAATCTGAAAAGCTTTTGGCCATCTCTTTGCTATGGAACTGGTGGCATGAGCGAAATAAGTCAAGACACGGGGAGCACCAACAATCTGTGGAGGAATTCCAATTTAATGCCAGGAGACATGTAGATGAGTGGAAGAGCTTCATTGCAAAGAAAAAGAATCCGAACGTTTCTATAACTGCTGACTGGGAAGCACCGCCTGAAAATTTCGTCAAGATTAATCTGGATGCATCTTTCTTTGAAGCGGGTAAAAATGGAGGTTGGGGAGCCATATGCAGAAACAGTGAGGCAAAATTTCAGTTTGCAGCAGCTGGTCCGTTAGTGCTAATGACGGATGCTCTCCATGCTGAGGCTACATCGCTCTTCAATGCCATACAAATAGCTGAACAGATGGGAGTGGGCCGCGTAATATTTGAGACTGACTGCCTCAACTTAAAGCAAGCTAGGATTATTTTTTGGACGGAAGGCAGCAGCGCTGCTTCATTTCATTAAGAGAAAACCGGGCAAAGGCCGGCAGAAACACAGGTTACAGAAGGGAAGAGGAACGAACACACACCACCACCTAAACAGAATTACAGAGGGCGAAGAGGGGATTACAAGGTCTACATCGAGACCATAACCAATCAACAAAGACACCGACGGGCTTCAGCTTTCATCTTCATCTAACCAGCGCGGCAGACGCCAAGACCGCTGGTTGTCTGGTCGCCACCAGTCAACACTACTAGAAGAGAGGGAGCAGCATTGACAGGAACGAGCTGATTCAAGAGTGGATCAGGGCTCGCTAACCCGGCTTCAAACAAAAGCATCAGCACCGCCGAAACTTTGACAATCTTCATGGGCAATCAGCAGACCTCGACGGAGAGCGGCACCGGCTGCACCGAGACATCAAACGGCCAATTGGCGCTCCAAGACGACGCCCCAAAGGGGGGTAACGACGTCACTGCCGCCGTCGTCCGATCCAGAAACTGAATCAAGGCTTTCGCCCGGAGCACACAGGAGAGCTTTCCCGACAAACGCCTCCAACGAGGAAGACGGCGCCCATCAGCGTCGCCGTAGTCGGCACCGGCCAAGACCGGTATGGGTTTTCACCCGAAGCAAAGCAGAGCACCACCTCCCAGGACCAGCCCTAGATGACTCAGGCCAGGACCGAAATGGAGAGGAGGAGGCGAGCCGCCGACGGGGGAGAGGGGGGCAACCTCCACGCAAGAAACGACACCTGGAGCCATGCCGCCGGCCGGAGGGCCGGCCGACCGCAACCTTGGGCCTGGCCGCGCGGGAGGGGCAACGGCGGGGGGGGGGGGGGGGTGAAGATGCAGGGGCGGAGGGCCTGGACGGAGACCGACTAGGGGCCGGTGGCGCCAGATCCACAACGAAGGGGGCGGAGAGAGGGCCTCGCCGGCCGGCGGGATGATGCAGAGGAGGAGCAAAGCCAGGGAAGGAGTGACGCACGAGGAGCTTCAGACGAGGAGGAGGCACAGCGGCCAGGGAGCAACAGTGCAGGATTCCGCCGCAGCCGGCACCGCGCGGGCTTTGCCCGGCGGCTCACGCCGGTGGCAGAGAGGGGGCTTGGTGGAGGGGTGGCAGCAGGGTGGTGGCGCTAGGGTTCCGCCCGTGTCGCCCCAACGGGAGCGACGCGGGGGCGAGTGCTTAGCTCAGCGTGTGGACCTGCAAGCTAGGATTATGAGTTGGCTCCAATTGGTGTGATGATTAGCGACATGAAGTTTAGGCTACGGATGAATTTTATTGAAGCTAGAATTGTCTTTGCTCCTAGATCGTGTAACAAGCCTGCACATGAGCTGGCCGCTTGGGTTGTTCGGAAAGGTCATGCGAACCATGTCATTTGGACGTCAGACCTCCCTGTTTTTGTAGCTCATTTGGTGACCGGCGATTTGCCGTGTCTTAATGGAATACAAGTGTTTCATATATAAAAAAAATCAGGCCATTGTCACATGAGCGTTGCCAAGCCCGTAGCGGCCCGTAGGAGATGCCAGATGCTGTGACTACCAGGAAGGTGGTGGTCCTGCACGCGAGACAAGGTATCGCCATTCACCTTCCTGAGTTCTCCTAACTTCATTCCCTACGCGAAAAGAGATTCTTCCTCTTCCTGTCTCTGGACACGACAACTCCAATGATCCAAGCGTATATAAATGGGCATAGCCTTTCGAATCAGATCAACTTACTCTCTCAGCTATCCAAGCCATCACTACTGCCCCTATCCATCTGAATCAAGCAGCAGCGCCCCCAAATCAACCGAGAGACTCCATGGATGCCACCACAGGCCGTGCGTACGAGGACTTCGTGCCTCCGCACAACATGGTCAACGAGCCGGCGACTCACACCCTCACCGTCGACCTCTCCGCCGCAGGCACGCCATACTCCTTCCAGATTTGCACACGATTAACCAGTCTTAGCAGCGCGCTCATTAGTTATGGTAGACGTTGTACTTTCTTGATGCAGGGTACAAGAAGGAGAACATCAGGGTGCAGCTGGTTCGCAGCCACGGGCTGGTGGTCGTGCGCGGTGAGCGCGCCGTGGCCGGCAACCGCTGGAGCCGCTTCCGACTTGAATTCAAGGTGCCCGACGGCTGCGACGTCAAGGGCATCCAAGCCAAGTTCGAGGGAGGCGTCGTGCGGGTCACCATGCCGGGGATCAAGACCAGGGCTACAGCCGCGGTCGCCGGCAAGCTGCCGGAGCCCGTGGTGGACGGTGCCGGTGTTCAGGATGCTAGAGGAGACAAGGAAGACAAGAACGTACAGAGACAGCCGGAGGAGGAGCGTGCGGTGAAAGATCGCCTTGACCATGGTGGCGGCCGCGGCGTCGTCGGAGGGGTGGACTCGCTCGCCGCGCCGTCGTCAGGCCGCCTCTACAGCTACCTCCCGGAAAGGAGAAAGCTTGTGACCACCGTGGTCGGCGCGGCCCTCGTGCTGTTCAGCCTTGGCATCTATGTCAGGTACAGCTTTGGGCCATGAGCTGGAACAGTCCAGCGTATCTGCATGGTGGTTGGCTTATCGACGTCAGAGCAGGCGAGCAGCGATGAAGCTAAATGTGGTGAATTACTAATTGGCGACATGGCTAACCGATGTGCAAGTGTGATAGTAGTTCCAAGCAGTGCTTGAACTGAATAACTGTATCATGAAGTACTCGTGAATTGTGACGGCCTAATGTGGCATGTACCAAAATGTACACCTTTAAATTCATGTAAGCAGGAGAGAGAACTGCAAATCCTCTGATCTTGTTGTCGTGTAAATCAAATCCTAAATCAGAATGTGCTTGGTAGGAATGAGCAACTCACATTCTCAGGGGACCAAAGATCAATACATGTACAGGTGTGGGTAATATGCAAAGAGCCTCTTATACTATGGGAAAATAGGAAAAGAAGACTATACATGTCTAACACCCCCCCCCCCCCCTCAAACTCATGGTGGATCAACAACACTGAGTTTGGAGAGAAAGAAGCTATGCTGCGCTCGGGTCTGAGCCTTCGTGAAGAAATCTGCCAACTGTAACTCGGAAGGCATATACTGAAGAGCGAGAATCTCATCCTGCACAGCAGTGCGCACAAAGAAGCCATCAACACCTATGTGTTGGGTGAGCTCATGCTTCACCGGATCTCGCGCAATGCTAATAGCACCTGTACTGTCTGACAGTAGGGAAGTCGGTGTAGTGGCAGACACACCAAAATCCTCCAATAACCATCGTAACCAAGTCACCTCGGCCGTCAAACGGGCCATGACTCTCAACTCAGTCTCTATACTCGAGCGGGAGACGGCGGTCTGTTTCTTTGTCTTCCATGCAATAAGAGAACCACCAAGAAACACACAGTAGGCAGAAAGCGAGCGGCGATCCGAAGGATCACTAGCCCATGTAGCATCAGAGTAGGCCTGGAGCTGTAAAGAGCTGGAACGAGGGAAAAAGAGATGACGGGTGATCGTGCCTCGAAGATAGCGAAGAACACGAAGAAGATAACTATAGTGAACCGAGGTGGGAGCAGAAACAAACTGACTCAGAATATAAACTGGATAAGATATATCGGGTCGAGTGACAGCAAGATAGACAAGGCTCCCAACAAGATGGCGATAACGCGTCGGATCAGAAAGAAGGTCACCATCAGAAGCACAAAGCTGGACATTGAGCTCCATAGGAGTCTCAATAGTGCGATCATCACCAAGAGCAGCACGAGCAAGGAGATCCTGGATATACTTTTCCTGGGAGATATAAAAGCCATCCGAAGTGGAGGAAACCTCAATCCCAAGAAAGTAGCGAAGAGGACCAAGATCAGTCATAAGGAACTGCTCGCGAAGACGGGCCTTAACAAAGGCAATATACTCAGAATCATCGCCGGTGATGATCATATCATCAACATAGAGGAGGAGAAGGGTCCATCCTCGAGGAGAAGTGTAAACAAACAGCACGGGATCATGAGCGCTGGGGGAGAAACCGGCAGCTGTCATGACAGAGGCAAAGCGCTCAAACCAGGCGCGAGGGGCCTGTTTCAGGTCATAACGAGAGCGCCGTAGGCGACAGACCGTGCCATCAGGGACAGAGTACCCTGGAGGAGGCTGCATGTAAACCTCCTCACGCAGCTCACCATTGAGAAATGCATTCTGAACATCAAGCTGAGACACAGACCAGTGGCGAACAGAGGCCACATCAAGGAGAGTGTGCACGGTGGTCATATGAGCCACAGGTGCAAAAGTCTCATCATAATCACGACCCTGCTCCTGCTGGAAGCCACGAGCCACAAGATGCACTTTGTAGCGCTCAAGAGATCCATCGGATCGAGTCTTAATCTTGTAGACCCACTTGCATGTGATGGGACAAACACCAGGAGGTGGAGAGATAAGATCCCAAGTGCCAGTGCGCTCAAGCGCAGCAATCTCCTCGGCCATGGCAAGCTACCATTCGGGATGGCACTCAGCATCTCGGTAAGAAGTCGGCTCGAGGGCAACAGAAAGACCATAGTGACTATGATAGGGGTTGACCCCTTGGTTGTGGCCCGATCTTCACAGATTCACAAGATTTGGGGCGGGAAACGAGGATGAACACGAAGAACACGATGAACAAATCGAAGACAAACAAACACACACACACACACACACACACACAAGATACACACCGGTTGTCCTCGTTGGCCCGATTCACCAACTCAATAGAATCACAAGGAAGAGACTCCAAGAGTAGAATTCCTTGTGAGAGATTGATTTGCTAGGGATAGAATTCCACTTGGGGAAGAGACCAATCCAATGGATAGAATTACGCACAAAAGTATGCAAGAGATCCACTTCAAGGTAGAATTCCCCAACTAGAAGAGATCCCAAACAAAGAGGGATGATGATTTACTCTAGATGTGAGATCTAGTAGCAAGTTTCCCCTAAGGGGAGAGGCATGATGCCATGTCTTATCTTAATTCTTATCTAAGTCTAGAGTGGGGAAAGATACCCATATAAATAGGCAGCCATGACCTAGGGGCAATTTGGTAAATTAGGGAAGATTACATAGGTGGCTTCTGGGCCAAAGACGCGTTGACTCGGCCAGACCGGCTATAGCTGGTGCTGGGGCCGGCTTTAGCCGGTTCGTCTCCTGCACCGACTTCTTCTTCCGGTGTTTCCAAGCTTCCTCCTCGTGTTCCTCGTCCTTGGTCGTCGCTCCATGTGGTTCGTATTGGACTGCACACATGATGTTGCAATGAGGTAGCGAACCATCCAATGTATGTTCTAGATCAAGTGTGTTTAGGAGCAAGTTCACCTTATCATGGATGGCTTTAGCTCGAGCTCTTGTCATGGGTCCTTGCGGAGGACTTGGCGGTCTTGAGGCGGAGGTGTCCGAAGGCCACCCCGTATCATCTCCCCCCTCTTGGAAAAGAGTCAACCTCGACTCATCATTGACCATCTCACCATGAAAGGGGGATAGATCCTTGATGTTGAAAGTATTGCTCACGAGGTACTTGGAGGTTGGAATGTTGATGACATATGCGTTGTCGTCGATGCGCTTGAGAACCTTGAAGGGGCCATCACTTCGTGGCTTGAGTTTTGAATTTTGTTCATGTGGGAACCGATCCTTGCTCAAATGAATCCAAACAAGGTCGCCCTCCTCGAAGATGCGTGGAGTCTTATTCTTGTTGATCTTGGCGGTATGGCGATTGACATGTGCTTCAATTGTCTTGCGTGTGTCTTCGTGCAAGCTCTTCATGACGTCGGCGCGCTTGATGATGTCCATATTGACGCGCTCATGAAGTGGGAGTGGAAGAAGGTCGAATGCCGTCGGTGGGTTGAACCCATAGACGATCTCGAAGGGGCTTCGCTTGGTGAGGCTATGTTTGGCGCGGTTGTAGGCGAACTCCGCATGAGGAATGCATTCCTCCCACGACTTGGGGTTCTTCTTGATCAACACACGTAGGAGGGTTCCAAGACTCTGATTCACCACTTCGGTTTGTCCATCCGTTTGGGGATGTGATGATGAAGAAAAGAGGAGCTTGATCCCTAGCTTGGCCATTAGGGTCTTCCACAAGTAGCTCATGAACTTGACATCGTGATCCAACACGATGCTTGTTGGAAACCCATGAAGTCGAATGATATCCCTGAAAAACAAATTAGCAATATGTGAAGCATCGTCGGTCTTATGACATGGAATAAAGTGTGCCATTTTGGAAAAATGATCAACGACCACAAATATTGAGTCATGTCCATTTCGTGTTCGTGGCAAACCCAAAACGAAATCCATGCTAATGTCCGACCATGGTGCATGTGGGATAGGTAAAGGCATATAGAGACCAAAGGAATTAGATTTGGACTTAGCTTGTATGCATGTAGTGCATCGTTGGACGTGCCTCTCGACGTCGTGATACATCCTTGGCCAAAAGTAGTGCGTTGAAAGCATGGTATAAGTCTTCTCGCGTCCAAAATGTCCCATGAGTCCTCCACCATGTGCCTCTTGCAATAACAACAAATGAAGAGAGGACTCGAGTACGCATAAATTTTTAGCTTTAAAAAGGAAACCCTCATGCAAATAGAAATCATCGACCCTTCGGGAGTTCGAGCATTGTTCAAATATGGTTCCAAAAAAAGAATCGGAAGGGTACAAATTTGGTAGCTCATCCAAACCCAAAATGTGTGTGTCAATGCGAGTGAGAAGGGTGGGTTTTTTGCAGGATAGAGCATCTACGACCATGTTTTCTTTGCCCTTTTTGTACTTGATGACATAAGGGAAGGATTCAATGAATTCAACTCACTTTGCATGACGTTTGTTCAAATTTGCTTGGATTTTCAAAAACTTCAAGGATTCGTGGTCCGAATGGATGACAAATTCTTTTGGCCAAAGATAGTGTTGCCAAACTTCCAAAACACGAATAAGAGCAAAGAGTTCTTTGTCATAGATCGAATAGTTGAGTTGTGCACCATCCAACTTTTTACTATGATAAGCAACGGGGCGTCCATTTTGCATTAGAACACCACCGATTCCGATTCCACTAGCATCACATTCAATTTCAAAGGTTTGTTGAAAATTGGGTAAGACAAGCAATGGTGCCTCCGTGAGGCGTTTCTTTAGTTCCTCGAAAGCATGTTGTTGAGCTTTGCCCCAAACGAAAGGTACACTTTTCTTTGTAAGTTTGTTTAGAGGGCAAGCAATGGTGCTAAAATCTTTAACAAAACAACGGAAAAAACTGGCTAGGCCATGAAAACTTCTCACTTGGCCAACCGTTGTTGGTGTTGGCCAATTTCGTATGGCCTCAAATTTGGAAGTGTCTACTTCAATGCCATTGTGAGAGATAACGAATCCAAGAAAAACCAACTTGTTTTGAGCAAAGTTACACTTTGGGAGGTTGGCATAAAGCTTTTCTTTGCGAAGAATGTGCAAGACTTGCTCAACATGGGAAACATGGTTTGAAAATGACTTGCTATAAATGAGGATGTCATCAAAATAAACCACAGCAAATTTGCCAATGAAAGATCGCAAAACGTGGTTCATAAGACGCATAAAAATTGACGATGCATTAGACAATCCAAAAGGCATGACAAGCCATTCATAGAGACCAAGTTTGGTCTTGAATGCCATCTTCCATTCATCGCCTATGGCCATGCGTATTTGATGGTATCCACTACGAAGATCAATTTTAGAAAATATAGTGGAACCCACAAGCTCATCAAGCATGTCGTCTAAACGAGGAATAGGATGGCGATATTGAATAGTAATGGCATTGATGGGATGACAATCCATACACATTCGAAGTGTGTCATCACTCTTAGGAACAAGAATTACCGGAACGGCACAAGGAGATAGGCTTTCACGAACATACCCGTCCGGAAAGACATCTTGGAATTCCTTCAAAAGAGACAACAAAGGAGAAGGAATCGTGGAATGATCATTAGTAGTTAGAATGGTGCCATTGCAAATGAGCACAAAGTGCAAGGGGGATGGGTTGTGGTGCAAATCCCTCATCTCACTTTTGGTGGCAATCCAGGCATGTGTGATTTTATCGCTCATGTATGGCTTGTGGCGCTCACTTTCTTTGTTGTGGCTAGATCGCTCATCGCTCATCTCACTTGGAATGGAAACTTGTTGGACTCTCGCTAAAGCCTTTGCATTGTCCACAATAATTTGGCTAGGAGTCATTGGGCGAAGTGTGAAGGTCTTGTCGTCTTCCTTGAAGGTGTAGGCATTGGAATAGCCATTTTGTATACCCTTTTTTTTCAAATTGCCAAGGGCGGCCAAGGAGCACATGGCACACCGTCATGGGAACAACATCACACTCCACCTTGTCTTCATAAGCTCCAATCTTGAATGTAACGGAGACGGTGTGTTCAATCTTGACATGGCCGTTGTCGCTTAACCATTGCACATGGTAGGGGTGAGCATGCTTGCGTAGTTGAAGATTGAGCTTGGAACATAACTCGGTGCTTGCAAGGTTGTGGAAACTTCCTCCATCAATGATCACCTTGATTGACTTTCCATGAATGCCGGCTTTTGTTTGGAAGATGTTGCATCTTTGGTCTTCCAAGTATTGAGAGTGAGTAGTCAAAACCATTGTGATGACAAGAGATGGACTAGTGTCATGAGTGCATAGCACATGTTCCTCTTCATCCCCCATGTCATCCGCTTCCATGGCAACGGCCGCTTGGACAAAGGTTTCATACTCGCCTTCATCATAGTAGTCAATGGTGCTATTGTCCTTGGTGATCCTCACCCTAGTGTTTTTGCACTCAAATAACTTGTGTCCTTGAACGCCACACTTGAAGGAAGTTACTTTGAGTGGTGTCGATGATGCTTTGGAGGAGGTGGTTGTAGTAGGTGTGTGAGCTTGAGTTGTTGTTTGTGGTGGTTTGGAGAAAGTCTTGGACGAAGATGCAAATGACGGCTTGGGTGTCGTTGGTGTGCTTGCCGAAGTGTTACAGGAGGTGAAGAAGCCCTTGGTGCGCTCATACTTGGCATGTTCTTGGAATTGGCGCTCGGCTCGAGTTGCTTTGTGTAAAAGGTCCCTCAAGGTAGTGTAAGGTAGGAACTCCACAATGCGCTTGATGGGGAAGTTTAATCCATTGAAGAAACGTGCCATTGTTTGTTCTTGTCTCCCGTCCAACTTGATGCGCATCATAGTCATTCCATTTCCTTGAAGTATTCTTCCACGGACTTGGTGCCTTGTGTTAGCTTTTGAAGCTTGTTGAAGAGATCGCGGTTGTAATGGTCCGATATGAAGTGCGTGTGCATTTCAAGCTTCATTTCTTCCCAAGTTGCAATTGGTTCTTGGAGGTTTTCTTCATGGACGGCCACCACTTGCTCCCACCAAATATTGGCATAGCCTTCAAACTCAAGGAAAGCCATGGTGACTTTCTTCTCTTCGGAGTAATTGTGCATCCGGAAGATCTTGTCAACCTTGATGGCCCATGAGAGGTAGGTGTTGGCGTCGTCGTCGCCCGTGAACTTGGGTATGGTGAACTTGAGTTTTGCCAAACTTGTCATTCGCATCATGTGGGCGGCGAGGAGGTCTTGCATCATCATCATGTTGGTGGTGAGGCGGTCTTGCATCCTCATCAAGTGGTCGACGAGGCAGTCTTGCATTAGCGTGTAGGTCTTGGTCATGGTGTCGATGGTGTGGGTGTAATCGCGGTTCCTCATCATGGTGTGGTCGGTGTCGGCGAGGTTGCACACTATCTCTGCTTAATGCCCAGTGGTGGTCATGTTGATGATGAAACTCATGTTGAAAATGGCGGCGGTGGTGGTCATGGTGTCGGCGTCCATCTTGATCATGGAGAATGGGATGATGACCATCATGGTCATGTGGGAGATGGCGTCGCCCATCTTGTTGTGGAGGTCGGACACCGTGCCCGTTGGCGTGGGGAAGGTGTGGGTGGTCCACATGGAGAAGTTGTCGTTCTTGATTGATAATGGGTGGGGCACCATGTTGAGCTTGACCTTAAGGAGGATGTTCCGCTTGGGGCCGTTCTTGATTAACGATGGGTGGGACTCCTTGTTGTGCTTGGCCTTGGGGTGGGTGGTCTGCTTGGGGACGCTCTTGATTCACCACACATGGTGCATCATGTTGTGGTTGCTCGTGAGCTTGATGAAGATGTTCATGATGGCCTTGTTGTTAGCCATCGTGGCGTTGTGGACCATGAGCACCATGCTTGTGAGGTTGGGGCCGAGGTTGTTGGGGATGCGCATGGTCATCCACATGAGGGGAGCGGGAAGAAGATGATCTTGACGAACGCGACCTTGAGCGGTGACGTTGATGTTGGAGGAGTTGGCCTAACATTGTGGTGACGTCGTTGAACCGTTGGTCGATGTCGAGCTTGTTGGTGGTGTTCCTCTTGTCGGAGGCTTGTAGGTGCTCACTGGTGGTGAGTAGATGGTTCTCGGTGGCGAGCATGCGATCATCAAGTCATCGGAGCGTGGCATTGATGTCACCAAACTTTGAGTCATTGGTAGCTTGGAAGTCGTCGAGTCTCTCGGCCCAAGAGTCCTCACCTTGATCCGGGGTGTCGTGAGATTCGTCTTGCCTAGGCATGGTCACAAAGGAAGAGAAATTGGTTGCAAGGTGAGTTGGTTAGAGGAAAACACACTTGAAACATGTCCCATAAAACAATTGAATTGATGAAAACACCCAAGGACAACCGTTGTGCACAAGTTAGAACACACGCAAAAGGCTACCTATTGGATTGGAAGGAAAGGTGGCAATGCCAAACGAAAACAATCAAAAGAAAAGTGTATTGTCAAATGTGGAGGTGATACAAAAATTTCAAAAGTCAAAAGGGCGATCAAAATGAACACACACCTGGAGATGGATGGGGTTAGACATGCGAGAAACCGTGGCTTGGTTGCAAAAAGGAGAAGCACCGAGATTCGCACACTTACCTCTCTTCTCACTCTCTCTTTTGCTTACAAGCTTGTGGACTCTTTTGTATTTGTGGACTATGGATGGCACACACACACTATTTGTTTCTTCTCTTTCTTTCTCTTTTTTTGATTAGAAGTATCTCTTTTCTCTTGCTCTTGGACCACTTCAAAACTTTTTATAGCTTGGTATAGACACACACTCTCACAATGCGGGGTCAAGGGTACAATGCTTCGCAACACTAAGAAAGCCACTCTCAAAGGACAAGGTCACCAAAGGAAAAGAGGCTGTCAAAGAAGGAGAAATTGCAAAGTAGAAGAAATTCTGCGTGTACCAGTCTAGGCCGGCTTTAGCCTGTGTGTGGACTGGCTTTAGCCGGTTCAGTGTTTTTCGAGAAATCTGGACAGACCGGCTATTTGCTGCGCGCAGACCGGCTTTAGCTGGATCAAGAAATTTTGCGAACAGTTCGTCTTTGGTGGTGGAAATTGGGCACAAAAATCCTCAAATCCGGAAGAAATAGGAAGAATTAGGCTAAGGGAACGCAAAGGAAGGTAGATCAGCACTTGAGACAAGAAATCTTTGGATCAAAACCACACAAAACTCAACAAATCAAGATATCAAAATTCGAGGCAATTTGGGGCTATTTTTTTATTTTCGAAATTTATGGTGGAAATCACAACACGAGAGTAAATCCGTGGCAACCAAAAGCTGCTGATACCATATGATAGGGGTTGACCCCTTGGTTGTGGCCCGATCTTCACATATTCATGAGATTTGGGGCGGGAAACGAGGATGAACACGAAGAACATGATGAACAAATCGAAGGCAAACACACACACACAAGATACACACCGTTGTCCTCGTTGGCCCGATTCACCAACTCAATAGAATCACAAGGAAGAGACTTCGAGAGTAGAATTCCTTGTGAGAGATTGATTTGCTAGGGATAGAATTCCACTTGTGGAAGAGACCAATCCAATGGATAGAATTACACACACAAGTATGCAAGAGATCTACTTCAAGGTAGAATTCCCCAACTAGAAGAGATCCCAAAAAAAGAGGGATGATGATTTACTCTAGATGTGAGATCTAGTAGCAAGTTTCCCCTAAGGGGAGAGGCATGATGCCATGTCTTATCTTAATTCTTATCTAAGTCTAGTGTGGGGAAAGAGATCCATATAAATAGGCAGCCACGACCTGGGGGTAATTTGGTAAATTAGGGAAGATCACATAGGTGGCTTCTGGGCCAAAGATGCGTTGACTCAGCCAGACCAGCTATAGCCGGTGTTAAGTCCGGCTTTAGCCGGTGGCCGGCTATAGCTGGTTGATGGTGCATAGTAGGCACCCAGTTGGGAACCCCAAGAGGAAGGTATGATGAGCACAACAGCAAGTTTCCCTCAGTTGTGAAACCAAGGTTTATCGAACAAGTAGGAGAAAGCCAAACTTCAGAAGGTTATGCTTGCTAGCATTGCGACAGCTCCGGACAATTTATATGGCGCCTTGTCCAGGGCTTTGCTTTGCACCAGCAGCAATGTGGAACCTGCACACAACACAACCAAGAACTTTGCCCCAACTTACGATGAGGTTGTCAATCTCACCGGTTTGCTGTAAACAAAGGATTGAGCGTATCGAGTGGTAAGAGTAATAGTATGCGAGAATGTAAACAAGCAAGTAAAAGTAAACGGTAATAGCAATGTAAAGGAAATTGGACCGGGGTCCACAGTTCACTAGTAGTGTCTCTCCATAAGATAAATAACAACATGTTGGGTAAACAAATTACAGCTGGGCAATTGATAGAGTAAAGATAACATACATATGTCATGAGGATCACTATGAGATTCACTCTGGGCATTACGACAAAATACCAACTGCATCTATGACTAATAATCCACCATCCGGATGTCGTCCGAGCAAACATTGGGTATTAAGTTGCGAACAACAGATTATCGCCTTAAGCAAAGTGCATAATGTAAACAATGCAAATGTCCTTGGACACAAGAATGTTGTTTTCTCCCTAGTGGCAACAGCACATCTACAACCTTAGAGGTTTCTGTCACTCCCCCAGATTACTAGAGGCATGAACTCAACTATCGAGCATAAATACTCCCTCTTGGAGTCACTAGCATCTACTCGGCCAAGATATCTACTAGCAACGGAGAGCATGCAAGATCATAAATAACATAGAGATAACATAAAGATAATATTCAGCACATCAACATAACATAGTACCAATACTCATCGGATCCCAACAAATACAACATGTAGAATTACACAAAGATGATCTTGATCATGATAGGCAGCTCACAAGATCTAAACATGAAGCACATGGTGGAGAAGACGACCATCTAGCTACTGCTATGCACCCATAGTCCAAGGTAGACTACTCACACATAACTCCAGAGGCAACCATGGTGGTGGAGAAGGCCTTCGGCAGGGATTCCCCTGTCGGGAAGAGCTCCTGGATGCACCCGATCTCGCAACGACGACGGCGGCAGCTTGTAGTATGTTTCGAGGAAAAGCAATCTGTCCTTTAGGTTTTTCCCGTCGAGGGGAATTTATAGGCAAAAGGGCAGCGTCAGGAGGTGGACCAGGTGGTCTCACCACGTGGTGGCGTGGCCAGGGCCTGAGCCGCGCCACCCTAGGGTGTGGCGAGCCCCTGGCTCCCCTCCATCTCATCTTCGGACTTGGTGACGCTTCGAGAAAAATAGCAGGTTCGGCTTTTGTTTCGTCCAATTCTGAGAATATTTCCTGTGTAGCTTTTCTGAAACACAAAAACAGCAGGAAACAGGGACTGGCACTGTGGCATCTCGTTAGTAGGTTAGTTCCGGAAAATGCATAAAAACGCCATGAAGTGTAACTGATGAGGACATCCCATCTATTGATACACCCGCTGCACCTACAGCGGAACACATACAAGGACCTATCACTCGAGATCGTGCCAAGCAACTTAACTATCAGGTACTTTCGTTTCTTGGAACTCTTTCTCACATACATGAGAATATGATGCTGCCTAAATCAGATATGTTTGTTACTCTTAGGAATGATGGACCTAGCATGGATGAGAGGGACAAGCATTGGAGCATGATCGTGCATGGAGATAGCAGCAAGCGTTTGAGGATGGAAGAAGATGCCACGAGTGGGGATTTCAGAACTTTGAAGCCACCATAATGAAGGATGAAGACTTGGACGAAATATACAAAGAGCTACTTCATAAATTCGTCCATAGATAAATATGGTGCTGCATCACTTTTATTTTTGGGCCAGGCCCATGTAATTTTCGCAGCAAATAAGACAACCACTTTTAGGAGTCCGAATTTGAGGAGAAAAGGCCTGTGAGGGTTCCATTCGACCACCATACCCATGGCTGGTCGCACCCCTACCTTTTCCTCCTCAAATACCCCCCGTAGCCGTCATTAGAACTTGGATTTTGTTTAGACCAAAGTTAGCCATTGTTGCAACTTCGAGCTCGACATTTGAGGCCAATCGCCCAGAAGAAGACCACCTATTCGGAATCCCACCTTTTGAATAAAGCATACATCTTTCATCCGCAATATCTTGATTGCAGTATTAGTTCTTACTTGTTCTCGATTTCAGGTAGGAATTAAGACCCTCGCTGGTCAGGCTGATCGTGCATCCGCAAGATCAGTAACTCCCGGAGATTGTCCTAGCGATTGCATTGGCGCACGAGCTTCGCACGTGTAGTCGGATCGTCAAGCACGAACTCCACCCACCAAATCGACATATCAAGATCTCATCGAAAGATCGGACACCTTTGCCCTATCAAGTGGTATCAGATTTCAGGTTGCTCGGTGAGATTTACTATTTTCGCAGTCTAGATATTGCATCTGTGTTCATACCGATAAACCATGAAAAAGCCAAAAATACAGTAGGGTTTAGATCATCTCGTCCCATAAACCATCCGAGCCTTTGCATTGTCGTTTCAGTTTGCATCGTTGAATTTGTGTCTGCATCCGCTTGTCGAGTTGCCAGTCTTAGTGTCTGTTCCATTAGAGTTTTGAGTTCGATTCACCATAGTCACGCCGCCGCCGCACGCTTGCACCACCGCTCCACCATATCCTTCCACCACCACGCCATATACTTCTGCCACCGCCTTCACATTAGGTTTTGTTCGTTCCTTCCAATTTCATCCGTTCCTTTTTCAGAGTCCGTGAGTTAAGTTTTGGTCGCCAGGCAAGAGGTTGAAGAAGAGCAAAAAAAAAAAATTCCAATAAAAAAAATCTGAAAAAAAAGTCAAATCCGCATCCAAGTCGGTTTGACCCGTTCCTACTAGTCCAGTCCGAATTTAGCCGAATTGGACAGTTTCGTCAGTTTTTGACAGTTTTCGACAGCAAATTTCAATTGGCCATAACTTTTGCATATGAACTCCGTTTTCGACGTGCGACCACTCAAAATGCTCAGCACAAAAAGTTCTAGCTAGCCACAGCAACTTCGTGTGGCCTTTGGAACGCTCAGAATTCCCAAAAGAGTCCGGGAAGGTCGAGTTTTTGCCCTGTGAAGTTTCAGACCCAGAAATTCCTGCAGATCTTCACTTATATCTTGCTTTTGAGCTGTTTCTTGCTGCTAGTTGTGCCACGCCGTGACTTTCTTAGTGTTCTCAGCTCGCGTCTCTAGCACGGTCTAGCCTAGGACCAACACAGTACCGTGGTTGAGCATTCTTTCAATATTGCATTGCTGTTTTGATATTTGCTGTTTTTGCTCCCATATAAGCCTTCCTACAGCTCCACATATTTCTGCACATGCTTTGTGAAGGAAATATGCCCTAGAGGCAATAATAATATTGTTATTAACATATTTCTTGGTCATGATAATGTTCATATTCCATGCTAGAATTGTATTAAGCAGAAACATTAATACTTGTGTGGTTTATGAACAACACCATGTCCCTAGTATGCCTCTACTAGTCTAGCTCATTGATTAATAATGGTTAAGGTTTCCTAACCATAGACATGAGTTGTCGATTAATAATGAGGTCATATCATTAGAAGAATGATATGATGGACAGACCCAATTAAGCACATCAATTAGATCGTGTCATTGTATTCACAATTGCGTAGCTTTTCCTATGTCAGTATCCTATTCCTTAGATCATGAGATAATGCCACTCCCTGGTACCGGAAGAGAGCTTTGAGGTCATCAAATGTCATCCTATGAGATGGTGATCATAAAGGTGTCTCTCAGGTAATCGGAAAGTACTTGTTGGGTTGCATGTATCGAGATGGGATTTGTCCCTCCAATGTCGGAGAGATATACTCCGGACCCACTCGGTAATCAATATCATACACCGTTTGCAAATACGTGGTTAATGAGTTTAATCACAGGGTGATATTGGATTGTGGAACGAGTAAAGAGTACTTGCTGCGAACGAGATTGAACTAGGTATGGCGATACCGACGATCAAATCTCGGGCAAGTAAAATATCGCGAGACAAAGGAATTTGTATACGGGATTAATTAAATCCTGACATCGTGGTTCACCGATAATAATCTCGTTGAATATGTGGGAGTCAATATGGATTTCCAGATCCCGCTATTAATTATTGATGGTGATCATGTCCACACATTCTCGAACCCGTAGGGTCACACACTTAACGCTCATCGAAGCTAGGGTAGTTTCGGGATTTATGGAAATTGTTTTAGAGAGTTTCGGAATTGTTCCGGGAAGAAGATTAATGATTTATTAATTAATTGAATTAATAAATATTAATACATATATATTTATTTGTTAGAAATAAATAAGGGCTAAAAGGCAGTCCATGAAAAGTTTTGCTAATGGGCCAATTTTGTAGTCCATCTAGACAAACCGCTAAAGAGGTAAAAGGAAAAAAAAGAAGGCAGTCGGCCAGGAATTGTTCCTGGGCCACATTTGCTAGGCCTGCCCGCCCGAGGCTGCTCTACGCTGCAGCTGGGCCGGGCTGGGCCGGCCGGCCGCGGGACCGTGCGCCCGCTCGCTCGGCTTGTCGCCTCGCCCCGCTCACACCGTCCGCTCGCTGGCCAGGATGCCCGCTCTCTAGGCTGGTATGGCTATCAGGCCTTGGCCCATGCGGAGCCGATGGGGTCGACGACCACGAGGCCAGGCAGTGGTGCCTTCATCGATATGATCGATCGAGGCTGCTATCGCCCACGTGCGCAAGAAGTCAGCCCCGATGGATCTCCGCGTGAAGTTCACGCAAAGGGCAAATTGGCTTGCTTTACACGTCATTGCGATGGCTGCCTATAAAAGGAGATTCATAGCGTGCATCGGGACTGAATTTTGTTCAGCCACTGGGCCATTTTCTTTGTAGCTTTTTGCCCTAGTTTGACTAGTTCTTTTGCCCAATCTTCTTCCACCTCGCGCGTGTAGGCGAAGCCCTGCTCGCAGATACTCTCCACCATAAGCACCACGCCGTCGTGCTGCTGATCCCATCTACTACTCCACCGCACCTTGCTGGACCAAGGAGGAGGAGGAGTCGCTGCGCTGTACGTGTGCAACGCTCGGATGCGCCGCCCGTTGTGGTGCTTGGATCGGATCGGATCGCAAGGAGGAGACGCTAGTATGACTATGCCGACCACGTTCATCTGAACGTTTCCGCTGTGCGATCTACAAGGGTATGTAGATATAATCTCTCCCGCTCGTTTTTTTGCATCTCGTAGATCAGATCTTGGCTTGTTCTTGTTCGTCATCGTAGGAAATTTTTTGTTTTCTATGCTGCGAAACCCTTCACTTTGTATCGACACCTGGTAATCGCTTTGTGCAATTTTGGGAGTCACTGATCCTTGCTGGTTGCATATCACCTTCCTCCTGTTTGGTAAGAACTTGTAAGAGCTTTGTATACCGCTTGACAGAGTACGCGTGATTCCACCATATTCCATAGTGCGTAGGTATATATATTTGTGCTTGCTTCCACGCTAACCATGACAGGAACCACGAAGGATGATGTTGATCTGGAGAAGATGACTAGTGCAGAGCTGCATGCCCACTTCACTCGGCTGTTGGTAGGGCGTGCACAAGATGTGGACACGCGCTTGGGTGATGTTGATTCCAAGCTTTCTGATGCGATGGACAAGATTGCTGGTCTTGAGGCATCCTTCAACACCAAGCTCGACGCCAAGTTCCAGGAAGTCCTGGCCCGTTTACCACCACAGCAGGGCGTCCATGTACCTCGTGCTCGCCACGTTCCTCTTGTACCGCCATCTGTGGATACCGTTACAGCTGCGGCAGCTGCTGCGGCCGCTACAGAGGCGGCCACCCAGGATGGATATGCTGCTGACGAGGGGGAAAACAAGTTCAAAGATGAAAACGAGCTCAAAGAGGACGAGGTCCAACAACCTGCACCTGGCCGTCCGCGGCAATACAACCGCAACGCTCGTCCACCTCCACGTCCGGTACGTGATGATGAACATGTTGCCAAACTGAAATTAAATATTCTGTCATTTGAGGGTAGATATAATCCTGATGCATATCTCACTTGGGAATTAGAAGTTGAGCAACGTTTTGCATGTTTACGCTATCCTGAGCATTTGCGTGTTAGTGCTGCTACATGTGAATTTATAGATTTTGCTTCTATCTGGTGGTCTGAACATTGTAGAGTCAATCATGCTAATATTCCTGCTACTTGGCTTGGTCTAAAGCATGCCATGCGTACTCGTTTTGTACCTCCACATTATCAACGGGACTTGCTTAAAAAATTAGCTCGTTTAGAACAAGGTAAAAAGTCTGTACAAGAATATTATCAAGAGTTACAAACGGGCATGATTCGTTGTGGTATTGTAGAGGATAATGAAGCTATGCTTGCACGTTTCTTTGGTGGTTTAAATAAGGAGATTCAGCATATTTTAGACTATAAGGAGTACAACACTATTACTCATTTATTTCATCTTGCTTGCAAAGCTGAACTTGAAGTGCAGGATCGTCAACCATCATGGAGAAGAGCTAATAATTCTGCAGGTCGTACTTCTTCATGGTCTGCACGCCAATCAGCTCCACCTTCTCGTGGGGATGCACCAGGGCCTTCCACCTCCAGGTATACCACGCCCACATCAAGAACGCCACCTGCTCCTGCTCCATCACCATCTGCTGGTCCAACACGAAGTTCTTCTTCCATGGCCTCCACGGGGAAGACTCACGACATTCAATGTCGCAAATGTTTTGGGTTTGGTCACATTGAAAAAGAATGTAGAACCAAACGTGTGATGGTGGTGCTTGAAGATGGTGAATATGACTCTGCGAGTGATTTTGATGATGATACATTGGCACTTATTGCTGCACATGATGGTGCCAATTCTGATTTTGACAAGGAGATGGAGGTAATGGGAGCTGAAACTGCTGATCAATACAAGAGTTTAGTTGCACAACGTGTCTTGAGTGTGCAATTGAGCAAAGCTGAGCATGATCAATGCCACAATTTGTTTCAAACAAGAGGCGTTGTTAAGGAGAGAGCTATCCGGATCATCATTGATGGAGGGAGTTGTAACAATCTGGCTAGTATTGACATGGTGGAGAAGCTTGCTCTACCCACACGACAACGACCTCATCCATATTACATTCAATGGTTTGAGAGCTCCCGTAAGCTCAAGGTAACAAGAACTGCATGCGTGTATTTTACTATTGGTACCTATTCAGATTTTGTTGATTGTGATGTTGTACCTATGCAAGCTTGTTCTTTGTTACTTGGTAGACCATGGCAATTTGATAGAGAATCTATACATAATGGTAAAACTAATCAGTATTCTCTTACACATGCTGGAAAGAAAATTGGACTTAAACCCATGACTCCGGAACAAATTTTGAAAGATGATCTTGCTAGAGCTAGTCGATTAAAAAACGAGGACAAACATAAGAGTGAGAATCAGATTATTGATGCAGATTTTATACCCCCTAAGCATTCTTCTAAATCTGATTCTAACCATGCTACTGAAATTCGTTTGAAGAATCCTTGTTTACTTGCTAGCAAATCTGATCTTGCTGAAATTGATGTGAATATTACTCCATGCTATGCCATTGTTTGCAAAGAAGTTCTGTTTTCATTTGAGGATATGCCTCCTTCTTTGCCACCTGCGGTTGCTAACCTTTTGCAGGAATACATGGACATTTTTCCACAAGATGTTCCACCTGGACTTCCACCTATTCGTGGGATAGAACACCAAATTGATTTGATTCCAGGAGGCTCGCTGCCCAACCGTGCGCCATATCGCACCAATCCTAAAGAAACAAAAGAGATCCAACGACAAATCCAGAGTTTATTGGACAAAGCTTATATTCGTGAGTCTCTTAGTCCATGCGCTGTTCCTATTATTTTAGTACCTAAGAAAGATGGTTCTTCGCGCATGTGTACTGATTATCGAGCTATTAATAATATTACCATTCGATATCGTCACCCTATACCTCGTTTGGATGACATGCTGGATGAGTGGAGTGGTTCTATTATGTTCTCTAAAGTTGATTTGCGTAGTGGTTACCACCAAATTCGTATGCAATTAGAAGATGAATGGAAAATAGCTTTTAAAACTAAGATCGGTTTATATGAGTGGTTAGTAATGCCGTTTGGTTTAACTAATGCACCTAGTACCTTTATGAGACTGATGAATGAAGTTTTACGTGCTTTTATTGGTCGTTTTGTGGTGGTATATTTTGATGACATTCTCATATATAGCAAATCTTTAGAGGACCATTTGGATCATTTACGTGATGTTTTCAATGCTTTACGTGATGCACGTTTGTATGGTAATCTTGAGAAGTGCACCTTTTGCACAAATAGAGTTGCTTTTCTTGGTTATGTTGTTACAGAAATGGGAATTGAAGTTGATCCAGCCAAGATTGAAGCTATTGAGAATTGGCCGCAGCCTAAGACGGTCACACAAGTGAGGAGTTTTCTTGGTCTCGCTGGGTTTTATAGGCGCTTTGTCAAAGATTTCGGTTCTATTGCTACACCATTGAATGAGTTCACAAAGAAGGATGTGCCCTTTGTTTGGGGCGATGCACAACAAGAGGCCTTCATGATACTGAAAGATAAGTTAACACATGCTCCATTACTCCAACTTCCTAATTTTAATAATACGTTTGAACTTGAATGTGATGCTAGTGGAATTGGTTTGGGAGGTGTGTTATTACAAGAGGGCAAACCTGTAGCATACATTCTGATCATGAATCTTTGAAGCATATTCATAGTCAACCAAAATTGAATCATCGTCATGCAAAGTGGGTTGAATTTATTGAATCTTTTCCTTATGTTATCAAACACAAAAAGGGTAAAGATAATGTTATTGCTGATGCTTTATCGCGCCGCTATACTATGCTATCTCAGCTTGACTTCAAAAATTTTGGGTTGGAAACTATAAAGGAACAATACTTGCATGATGCTGAATTTAAAGATGTGTTGCAGAATTGTAGAGATGGTAGAACATGGAACAAATTCATCCTTAATGATGGATTTGTGTTCCGTGCTAACAAACTATGCATCCCAGATGGGTCCGTTCGTCTTTTGTTGTTACAGGAGGCGCATGGAGGAGGATTAATGGGACACTTTGGTGCCAAGAAGACGGAGGATGTTCTTGTTGCACACTTCTTTTGGCCACACATGCGGCGAGATGTTGAGAGATTCGTGGCACGCTGCACTACTTGTCAAAAAGCTAAGTCTCGCCTTAATCCACATGGTTTATATGTGCCTCTTCCTGTTCCTAGTGTTCCCTGGGAGGATATTTCGATGGACTTTGTTTTGGGATTACCTCGTACACAGAAGGGGAGGGATAGTATTTTTGTTGTTGTGGATCGGTTTTCTAAGATTGCACACTTTATTCCTTGTCACAAGACCGATGATGCTGCGCACATTGCTGATTTATTTTTTCGTGATATCGTTCGTTTGCATGGTGTGCCAAATACTATTGTTTTTTACCGTGATACTAAATTTCTTAGCCACTTTTGGAGATGTTTATGGGCTAAGTTGGGGACTAAATTGCTGTTTAGTACCACATGTCATCCCCAAACTGATGGACAAACTAAAGTAGTTAATAGAACTTTATCTACCATGTTGCGGGCTGTTTTAAAGAAGAACTTAAAATTGTGGGAAGAGTGTTTGCCTCATATTGAATTTTCTTATAATCATTCGCTGCATTCTACCACAAAGCTGAGCCCTTTTCAAATTGTCTATGGTTTTGTTCCACGTGCACCTATTGATTTGTTGCCTTTACCATCTTCAGTGCAAAATAATTTCGATGCTACACAGCGTGCTGAATTGATTTTAAAATTGCATGCAACTACTAAAGACAACATAGAATGCATGAATGTTAAGTACAAAGTTGCTAGGGATAGAGGACGAAAGCATGTTGTGTTTGAGGTTGGTGATCTTGTTTGGTTGCATTTGCGCAAAGATCGTTTTCCTGATTTGCGCAAGTCTAAGTTAATGCCACGTGCTGATGGTCCTTTTAAGATGATAGAGAAAATCAATGATAATACATATAAACTTGAGCTTCCTGCAGATTTTGGTACGGTAAGTCCTACATTTAACATTGCAGATTTAAAGCCTTACTTCGGTGAAGAAGATGAGGTTGCGTCGAGGACGACTTCAATTCAAGAAGGGGAGCATGATGAGGACATCCCATCTATTGATACACCCGCTGCACCTACAACGGAACACATACAAGGACCTATCACTCGAGCTCGTGCCATGCAACTTAACTATCAGGTACTTTCGTTTCTTGGAACTCTTTCTCACATACATGAGAATATGATGCTGCCTAAATCAGATATGTTTGATACTCTTAGGAATGATGGACCTAGAATGGATGAGAGGGACAAGCATTGGAGCATGATCGTGCATGGAGATGGCAGCAAGCATTTGAGGATGGAAGAAGATGCCACGAGTGGGGATTTCAGAACTTTGAAGCCACCATAATGAAGGATGAAGACTTGGACGAAATATACAAAGAGCTACTTCATAAATTCATCCATAGATAAATATGGTGCTGCGTCACTTTTATTTTTGGTCCAGGCCCATGTAATTTTCGCAGCAAATAAGATAGCCACTTTTAGGAGTCCGAATTTGAGGAGAAAAGGCCTGTTAGGGTTCCGTTCGACCACCATACCCATGGCTGGTCGCACCCCTACCTTTTCCTCCTCAAATACCCCCTGTAGCCGTCATTAGAACTCAGATTTTGTTTAGACCAAAGTTAGCCATTGCTGCAACTTTGAGCTTGACTTTTGAGGCCAATCGCCTAGAAGAAGACCGCCTATTTGGAATCCCAGCTTTTGAATAAAGCATACATCTTTCATCCGCAATATCTTGATTGCAGTATTAGTTCTTACTTGTTCTCGATTTCAGGTAGGAATTAAGACCCTCGCTGGTCAGGCTGATCGTGCATCCGCAAGATCAGTAACTCCCGGAGATTGTCCTAGCGATTGCATTGGCGCACGAGCTTCGCACGTGTAGTCGGATCGTCAAGCATGAACTCCACCCACCAAATCGACATATCAAGATCTCATCGAAAGATCGGACACCTTTGCCCTATCAGTAACAAAACACAAAGCAAATGGTGTATAAACAAGCATGGAACATCAAAAATTATAGATACATTTGAGACATATCAAGCATCCCCAAGCTTAACTCCTACTCGTCCTCGAGTAGGTAAGTGATAATAAAAGAATAATTTTTGAGGTGACATGCACCATCACAATCTTGATCAACGATGTAGAGCATTGAGTGCTGGGATCAAAGAACTTAAAACATGGGCATAAGAGACATAATCTTGACAATAAAACTTAGCAACCATGTTATAACATGAAAAGAAACACAAATGAAAGATCATGAATAATGAAACATTGAAAGTCAAACGTGTGTTCAAATCATATGGAAAAACATATCAAAGTGGTTTTCAGCTTGTCCTTCATGGAATAGCAAAACATAAATGCATAGGACACCTTCAAGTTTAAGAGGGCGACTAGATACAAATAATTTAAGAACAAGCAAAACCATAATCATGAATCAATCAATGATAAACTTTGGGAATATGCACATTAAACTCAGAATGGCAACTATGCTCTCTTGATGGAAAAACATATCTTGAATGGTTAAAGTTAATGCGAGTACAATTATGAAGCATATGCTTATCAAATCATAAGTTGAAAATCTCATATCCCGTGAAGTATGAATACCCAAACCTCATGCTACTCGACTTAGGTCCCAAGCAAGCTCTTGTCATTGCAAGCATACATGTATCATTGAGAACCGCCAATGGGGTACCTCCTGCCCGATGACATGGAACAAGCCCACATCAAAATGACAAGACAAACAGACAATGAACACCTCGGCATCTCTTTTATTTACCATTGGTATAGCTTTTTACTGTGAGATGCATCGTCAAATGTCCACTATGGGCATGCTATAAATTTCCACCATGAATGATGCATGGATTAGTTTAGCGGCCCAGGCGTTTCTCTAACACATATACAAACTCCATGATCTCGCAAGATCCCAACTTATTTCACATCGCGAGTATCCATAAACAAAAGATCACGATATCAAGTCAAATGAGAGAAAGTGCAATGTTGAAAGCTTGCCCCATGACGGCATGGTTTGGCTAATTTCCAACTTACAACTTGCAAGCATAACATCAACATAAGAGAGCCACAATGTCAAAATTTTAAAAGCGAGAAAAGTAAAGTGTGTCGTCGGGTTCGTGAGAGCTTTACTGACTAATTTTCACACAACACCAAAAAGAGTTTAATTTGAAGGATAGATAAAAGCAAGTCAAATGTACTTGGGATAGCAAATTACTAATAGGTATGTATGGTGGACACATTGGCAAACTTGGTTTTTGGGAGTTGGATGCACGAGTAGAGCTCATACTCAGTAGAAAATGAAGGCTAGCAAAAGACCGGGAGCGACCAACTAAGAGAGCAATAACGGCCATAATGATGCATAGCGACAAAACATCATTAAAAGAAGCATAAAGTGGCATCACAAGTCAAAAACCAAATGATCATAGAGGCTTATGGCGACTTGGTAGAGTTAAACATGTTGTAAGCATGTGCCAAGTCAACCCAAATAAAGCATCAAGGAGAAAACCAAATAAATGCTTCCATATAATAAAAACAACGCATAGTTTTTTCAAAGGCTCATTAAGCAGTCTCAGTCATTTGAGACAAGTCATGCTACAGCAAAAACTACTAAGCATACTATCAAAAAGACATCAAGCATGGCATGCAAAAGTCTAAGCCGCAGTCTAAACAAGCTCCTTTTTGTACCACTTTTGGCATGAAACTTTTTTTTTCTCTTTTCCAACACCATTCAAACCTTTTTGAGATAACTCTTTTGATGAAAACCAACATAGACCAAAGGTCTAAATACACCTTGATGCAAAGATATAACAAGATCTAAACAAAAATCAAGGCAAAAAACGAAAGCTAAACGCAGTTCTAGAAAAAGAGAACACTCATTGAACGATAAGAGTGAAAAATAGAGTGTTCTTGGCAAATGAAAAACGGAGTGCGTCTCCTCCAAAATTTGTTGGGGTCCAACCATTTATTGCAGCAAACAAAACAACAGAAAACTGAAAGCGAAAGTAAAGACGCTCCAAGAGAGAACGCATAGAATATGAAGCAATAAAAATATAGTGTGTTGAAAGGTGACCTGATTTTTGCCGATGAAGAAGGGGTGCTTCGGGGGCATCCCCAAGCTTTGATGCTTGTACCTCTTGGATATTTTTTGGGGTGACATGGGCATCCCCAAGCTTGAGCTTTTGTCCATACTTCATCTCATCACATCACTCTCCATTCCCTACACTTGAAAACTTCCTTCATACAAAACTTCACACAATTCTATTAGCAACGTTAGCATAAACATAATAGTAAACCAACCCTTTTTAATTCAGTTTCAAACTCAAAAACACCAAATATAAAGCATATACTACTGTAGAAACTTCCTCAAAAGTTCCGTGATCAAAAGAACTCAAAAAGAAAGCGATCGAGAGGCAAACACAAATAGTGGCAGAAATCTGTTAAAAGAGAACAGCTGACAAAGGTCGATTTTTTCGAGGACCTTATGTTGCTCAAATCGAAAAGTGCAAAACTAATGAAAGTTTGGATATAACCTGGGGCATATGTACAAGAAATCATAGATCAAAAAGATATTCTGAGAATTTTCAAATTTTTTTACGGTGCAGCACCGCAATCTGTTTTAGGACAACAACTTCCCCAAATCTTACCTCCCTCAAATTAGAGGTTCTTCTTGGCACAACAACGAAATAAAAATGATAAGGAGAGGTAATTACAGTAGTAATAACTTCCAAGAGTGCTTTTCTTTAACGCCTTTGAGCTAGGCGCAGAAAGTGGAAATCAAGTAATATCAATTGATGAAGCATGAAGATCAATTGCAGAAGTCTTTTTTACAAGGCATTGTATTGCATCCAAATAAGTTTTTGAAGATCCCTTGTGAACACTATTTGGTACACTCCTTTCATCAAAAAGATTTTCAGGGCAAATCCAATCAAAATTCTTTTCCAAAGCTTCATGCAATCGTAAGAGCTTGCTAGGTATTGGTACTTTGATTTCTTGCTTGTTTGTACCAACAACCTCAACACGTGAGCCAAGCATATTAAAGCGCTCAAAAACTTTCCTAGCTTCTATAGCAACATCTCTAAATTCTCTACGCAAAGTCTCCAAAATAAAGTCTTTTTTTTGGAGTCTTTGATATCATGAAGCTTAAGAAACATTTGTTGCATAAAAGGATTAAGGTTAACAAACCTAGCCTCCAACATGTGAACTAAATAAGCAGCAGCAACTTCATAACTAGGAGCAAGCTCAGCTAGAGATCTATCCTCAACATCTTTATCATACTAACATGATTAAATAACTCCTCGATGTTGCCTTTCCCAATGATAGAACCACTACCTACTGAGAGGTCCTCCAAAGCATATTTAGGGAACAACATAATGAACTAAGGGTAAAAGTAACAGAATGCAAACTATCAAAGGAACTATTTTTTTTTGTGTTTTTGATAAAACGATGCAAATAAAAATAAATTAAAGCAAAACAATAACAAAGTAAAAGGTTGAGCGTGAGAGACTCCCCTTGCAAAAATCTTCTTTCTCCCCGGCAACGGCGCCAGAAAAATGCTTGATGGTGCGTAGTAGGCACCCAGTTGGGAACCCCAAGAGGAAGGTATGATGAGCACATCAGCAAGTTTCCCTCAGTTGTGAAACCAAGGTTTATCAAACCAGTAGGAGAAAGCCAAACTTAAGAAGGTGATGCTTGCTAGCTTTGCGATAGCTCTGGACAATTTATATGGCGCCTCATCCAGGGCTTTGCTTTGCACCAGTAGCAACGTGGAACCTGCCCACAACACAACCAAGAACTTTTTCCCAACTTACGATGAGGTTGTCAATCTCACCGGTTTGCTGTAAACAAAGGATTGAGCGTATCGAGTGGTAAAAGGTAATAGTATGCAAGAATGTAAATAAGGAAGTAAAAGTAAACAGTAATAGCAATGTAAAGGAAATTGGACCGGGGTCCACAGTTCACTAGTGGTGTCTCTCCATAAGATAAATAACAACATGCTGGGTAAACAAATTACAGCTGGGCAATTGATAGAGTAAATATAACGTACATATGTCATGAGGATCACTATGAGATTCACTCTGGACATTATGACAAAATACATAGACCGTAATCCAACTGCATCTATGACTAATAATCCACCCTCCGGATGTCGTTCGAGCAAACATTGGGTATTAAGTTGCGAACAATAGATTATCGCCTTAAGCAAAGTGCGTAATGTAAACAATGCAAATGTCCTTGGACACAAGAATGTTGTTTTCTCCCTAGTGGCAACAGCACATCTACAACCTTAGAGGTTTTTGTCACTCCCCCAGATTACTAGAGGCATGAACCCAACTATCGAGCATAAATACTCCCTCTTGGAGTCACTAGCATCTACTCGGCCAAGATATCTACTAGCAACGGAGAGCATGCACGATCATAAATAACATAGAGATAACATAAAGATAATATTCAGCACATCAACGTAACATAGTACCAATACTCATCGGATCCCAACAAACACAACATGTAGAATTACACAAAGATGATCTTGATCATGATAAGCAGCTCACAAGATCTAAACATGAAGCACATGGTGGAGAAGACGACCCTCTAGCTACTGCTATGGACCCCTAGTCCAAGGTAGACTACTCACACATCACTCCGGAGGCGACCATGGTGGTGGAGAAGGCCTCCGGCAGGGATTCCCCTCTCCAGCAGGGTGCCGGGAAGAGCTCCTGGATCCTCCCTATCTCGCGACGATGACGGTGGTGGCTTGCAGTATGTTTTGAGCAAAAGCGATCCATCCTTTAGGTTTTTCCCATCGAGGGGAATTTATAGGTGGAAGGGCAGCGTCAGGAGGTGGACCAGGCGGTCTCACCACCTAGTGGCGCGGTCAGGGCCTAGGCCGCGCCACCCTAGGGTGTGGCGAGCCCCTGGCTCCCCTCCGTCTCATCTTCGGACTTCGTGACGCTTCGGGAAAAATAGCAGGTTTGGCTTTTGTTTCGTCCAATTCTGAGAATATTTCCTGTGTAGCTTTTCTGAAACACAAAAACAGCAGAAAATAGGGAACTGGCACTGTGGTGTCTCGTTAGTAAGTTAGTTCCGGAAAATACATAAAAACGCCACGAAGTGTAATAAAACACAAAGAAAATGGTGTATAAACAAGCATGGAGCATAAAAAATGATAGATACGTTTGAGACATATCACCGGTGCTGGGGCCAGCTTTAGCCGGTTCGTCTCCTGCGCTGACTTCTTCTTCCGGTGTTTCCAGGCTTCCTCCTCGTGTTCCTTGTTGATGAAGGAATGACCTGTGGGTCCTCGATATTCGCCTACCTGGTTTTCGGTCCAGGAAGGGCATCTACCAAAGGGACAGCAAGGCCCACGAAGATAATAGCCTGGCACGGCCCAGGAGCAAAACTTGATGTACAAGGCAAAGATTTGAGGAGACCAAGTTGGATTAGGTTTCAGCTAGCATTTCGTCTAGGGTTTATTCAAACCGGTTCTATCTATACTTTGCTTGGAGGACAATCCTGAGACCTAGCCTTCGCATATAAAAGGTTGGGAGGGCGGTCCTATAGCGGCTAGATGCCTTTCGCCACCATACACCCGAGCGCTCGAATCCTCGAGAGCTCTCCACCTTTGGCTAGATCCAATCTACGCCATCGCTGTAACACCACCATTGTAAACACCCCATCAATAAAGTCAGACAAGCAGGACGTAGGGCTTTACCCTACAAGGGGGCGAAACCTGGGTAAAACCTGTGTCTCCCTGTGTCGTTTGATCGCCGTCGAGTTCGCCGGATCCCACAAGCGCTCCATGATTCGAAAGCCCTCAAGGATGGGCATTGCCGGGGTTGAACCTTGTCAATTGGTGCCGACCGTGGGGACAACAAGATCTGGATCTACGGATTCGCCGGCTCCTTCACCAACCATCACCAACCTGCTTGCATCGACAAGGATCGATGGCTCATCACCAATAACTGCCGTTGATTCCACATTACCAACCACCATCGACATCGACATCGACACCGCATCATTCGACATCGACATCACATCGTCTGCCATTGATGTCACATCATCCGCCATCGACATCGATATTGACACTGCATCACCAACCGTTGTCGATGCCACTGCATCGACCAACATCGACACTATGTCGCCAACCATCATCGAATCTACTCTAGTATTTGCCATTGACTCTCTAGCGATGACTACTATCGACCCCATCTCAAGCTTGATGGGGTCGGCCTCTGCAAGGACCAGAGGTTTCGATATGTCCTTCGGGTTGTTCAACTTCCGCGTGGACGATGATGGATCTGCTGAGCTGATCTCCATCAACGAATCAACCCCGCCTGTTGCAGATCCAAGCACGCCACTGGCTATCAGGGGTGCTCCTTCGACAACAACATCACCGACGCCATCGGAGGAAGATCCAAGGCTGGAGACCTCGACCCCATCAGTCGGGTCGAACGATTTTCAAGATCCACCTCCATCCCCAACCACCACATATTGCGTCGAGTGCGACACCTATCACTTTGTGGGCGCTGGAGATTTCTCGTCGCACGAGATCGCCGACTGTGAAGACCCTCGGGGGGGGGTGGGGGCACTGCTGCCATCTACCCGACAATATCTTAGTGCGAACGGGCTCTCAACACCCTCACGCTTCAACCTACGCCGTACGACCCCGATTACGTCGAGGGGTTATACTCGGACTACACATGCTCAGACGACGACGTCTATCCCGAGGCCAAGGGGAAGATTGGCAATTCAGTTAGCTCATACTCGAGCGAGTCCGCCATATCTGGCAGCGGATATGTGGTCGATTACGACTCTGATACTATACCCTCTAGCGTAGGGCGAAATCAGCGACGACTCAATTCCGCCATTCGGTGGGCACTGCATGATGGCATTGCACGGAGACGAGAACGAGCACGGAGCCAACAACAATCGAGATCGGTCAAACGTGAGCGGCCGGTTCATCATGGAAAACTAGATCCGACATGCAAGGAAGGTCTATTCGGGCGAGGTTCCTATGGGCCCTAATCCAAGCCCCGAAGAGGTGGCCGCACTCCAGTTCATCATCCAGGAGCAGAAGGACTAGATCAGCAGCGAGAGGCGAATCCTTGAACAATGTAGAGATAAAGCCGACGCGTCCAGCAGACGACGTCCCGAATTGTCATCGCATTACTCATCGAGCATCCCGCGTAGAGCATGATCTCATCTGCCACCAGGGGGTGATGCACATAACATAACCAGAAACCTGGAAGCATAATTCAATGAGGCTGAGTTACTACCCAAGACCAAGGAGGCGGCAATCATGGCTGCTGTAGCTTGCATCGCTGCCAATGCATCTAGCGACGATGAGCATATGCGTCACCTTCGAAACTTGGTGCTCGAGGGCGTCAGGGTGCCCCAAGGCACGAATGAGCAAGGATGCGACAAAACACCACAAAGAAATGTCCCTTCGGCAGAGCAGCTCAGACACCAAGTACCGATGCTAGCAGTAGCGCCTAGGCCTCAAGTCGTGGAACCTATCAACGGTGAACTTTGACATGGCCTAGCTCAGAACAGAGTCGACCTAGCACATGCACGATGCGATGCGCGTCGCTTTGAGGTCAAGTGCGAGCTGCAAACATTCGGTAACATTCGCCATGGACTGTGCGGCGCAGAGTGCTTTAGCATCCTACTTTGCTCCACGCCGCTGCCGAAAGGAATCAAGCTCAGCGACGGTGTAGTCAAGTTCATTGGGCAGCAGGACCCTCGAATTTGGCTCGATGACTTCATAACCGCCGTCACCATTAGCGGCAGATCCAGAGATAACGCTCTTCAGTTGCTATCGTTGCACCTGAAGGATAACGCAAGGGCATGGCTCAATAACCTTGCCCCAGATAGTATCCGCTCTTAGGAGGAATTTTGGCAAGCCTCCATCGCGAACTTTCGAGGCACCTCACGATGGCCCACATTGTTCAAAGAACTACGCCTATGCGTGCAGAAGACAGGAGAAAGCCTGAGGTCATACATATCACGATGGCTCAGCCTATGCAACACATCGGAGAACATCTCGCCCGAAAGAGCAATCGATCCTTTTCAAGACAGCCTCATCCGGCGGGAATTTAGGGAAGAGTTGGGACAATGCTAGCCCAAGACCATCGACCATCTCATGAGCCTGGCAAACGAGTGGGCTGATGGAGAAGATTCCATCACAAACCCGAGGAGTCGTCGCCGCTCACCAGACCGCGATGTCAATCCAAAGGATCAACTCCACTCCGGTTCATGGCGAGTGCGGCAGAAAGGGCGCCGAAGCTGTTATGGAGATTCGGATACAACAGACATGGTAGCAGTAGGCTACGTAAACAATGACCACAACGACAACCACGACGGACCGAGGCAGGGGAACACTTACTACGGAAGCAGTAGCAGAGGTGCCGGCCGCGATTCGAGGCCAAAAACTGAGTGGCTTCAGCGTCATGACCAACCACCGATTTCGGTGGAAGAAATGCTAAACGGAGGGTGCACCAGGCACACCTACATCGACAAGGATGGAAGGCAAAAACCAACACATCTCCTAATCGAGTGCAGGGAATTCCTTCGACTCAGCCGAGTGCTTCAGGAGAAGATGCGATCCGAGCAGCCGGTCGCAGGCGCCGTGGCTTACAATGCACCACCACCGCCACCCAATCCGCCACCAAATGTAGTGCAACATGGGCATCAGGCCGCCACGATCCAGCACATCATCGAGCCGCGGCAACCGGTCATCGAGGAAGAAGCATTCCCTCCACCATGTGGTTTCATGCCTATGATCCAGAGGGGGCGCCCGACAAATCGTGTCCAGAGGAAGCACGGAAGGGAGGTTTTCCACGCCGAGCATGCACCACCAGCATCTCCCGAGTACTTGAACTGGTCAGAGCACCCGATCGGGTTCGATCAGTCAGATCACCCACCAAAGATCCCATGCCCAGGACATCACGCTCTAGTCCTCGAAGCGCAGATAGGAGGTTTGACCTCCAAGAAAGTGTTCATGGACGGAGGAAGCAGCTTGAATGTCATATATGCTGACACGCTGCGAAAGATCAAGATCCCAATGAACGATCTCCTACTGATAGAGACCTCCTTCCACGGAATTGTCCCAGGAAAGCTGACATACCCTCTGGGAGTGATACACTTGGACGTCATCTTCGGCACCCCCGCGAACTTTAGAAAGGAGAAGATCAAATTTGAGGTCGTCGACTGGCCCTCGCAGTTCCACGCCATCCTCGAGCGACCAGCATTTGCCCGATTTATGGTAGTGCCTCATTATGCTTACCTCAAGCTGCGGATGCCTGCAAACAAAGGACCATTGACAATCAGCAACAATTTTGCCCGCTCCAAAAACTGCGAGAAGGATTTCAATACTTTGTTCCAGACATTCGGGATTCACAAAGAGGTCCACCACATCAGGGAGAGCACCAGCATGGACATAGATCCACCGGCGTAGCAGAACACCCCAGAGTTGTCATTCGATGCAAGCAAAGACATGCAGGAGCACCAGATCCATCCGACGGACCCCTCTAAAACTGCGCCGGTGTCGAATTCCCTCTCCCCCGCATAGGAAAGCACGCTCGTCAAGTTCCTCCATGAGCACTGGAGGATATTCGTTTGGTGTCCAGCAGATATGCCAGGGATCCCCAGGGAACTCGACAAGCACGAATTGAAGATCTTTCCCAACGCAAAACCCATCAAACAATCGATGTGCCGCTACAATCTGGAGAAAGCCCGATCGATGGGAGAAGAGATAAATCGTCTCCTCGAGGCAAAATTCATCAGGGAGATAAAGGAGGCCACATGGCTGTCACCACCGATCATGGTGGAGAAGAACACCAAGATCTACAGAATGTGGATCGACTTCATGGCATTGAATAAACATTGCCCGAAAAATTACTTTCCGCTTCCCCGAATCGATCAGATCATCGACTCCACCGCCGGCTGCGAGCATCTCTCATTCCTCGACACCTACTCTGGATACAACCAAATAAGGTTGAAGGTCGAAGACAAAGACAAGACTGCGTTCGTCACCCCGCATGGGGTATACTGCTACACGACGATGCCCTTCGGGTTGACGAACGCGGGAGCCACCTATCAACGGTGCATGCAGGCGTGCTTGAAGGAGCAGATCGATCGCAACATCGAGGTCTACATCGATGATGTTGGGGATATACCAAATAGGTATACCAGCGACGTAGTCCTAAATTAGCAAGCCAGGGTGGCCCATCAGGGGTGGTATGGCGGATTTGCCATACCGGGCGGCCCAGTTGCTGAAGTTGCCACGGCGGTATTGGACGCAGGCGCTTATGGCGGATCCTTAGATAGGTCCATGGCGGATCCGGAAATAGGCCCATGGCGGACTACTGACGGCAAGCCCATGGCGGGTTTGGAGACGGCCCATGGCGGGTTACCTTGTAGTACACACATAGGACTTAGTCTAGGACTCCAAGTTGTATCCGCTCCGGTACCAACGTGTAGCCCACGCCAGGCGCCTTTATAAGCCCGGCATGGAGCAGCCCTTGAGGCACGTTAGACATTCTAGTCATAAGGCCAATCGCATAGCGAAACAGCCAACCTTATCATTGTAATCGAGCACTTGTTGCCATATAGTGAATTATAGCAGCACGTAGGATCTCGCCATCGTCGCGGGATCTGAAGCTGGGTAAACTCGTGCTACCACCGTCCTGGATCGCTCCTCCGTGTTCACCCCCTTCCACAAACCGCCATACCCCTACCTCTATGGCAGATCTGTTGACGAAACCACGACAGTTGGCGCCCACCGTGGGGCTAAGCGCGTCTGGAGCGCGGATCCAGGCGGGATCCGCCTTTGCAGGCATCGGCGACGGGCACGTCCTCTACGATTCCGGCTTCCCCATCGTCCCAGCGGATAACCTCTGGGTGCCGGCTAGAGAAGACCCTGCTCGATTCACCGTCGTTCCGATTGGAGATATCCATATCTTCATTGGAGAGACAAACCCTACCCCCGCCACGGAAACCAATTTCCGGCGAATCGGTATGGCTGAAATCCCCAAACGGACCGCTTTCGAGCTGGATACGGAGGAGGACTCATCTGATCTGGAACTTTCCAAGTTGCCCAGATCGGATCTGAAAAGTAATCCCACCCAGCCCGCCCTAGAGGTAGAGGAAGTGGTGGAAGACCGCTATGAATCCGCCATGAGTAATCTGGCGTTAGAGACACCGCGGTACTGCCTGGTTGCGTTCGCAGGTATCACTTCGGGATCTACCTCCAATGGAGAAGATAGCCCAGGTGAATCCATCCTAGAGGCACTTAACGAAAGTGGTGACTCGGATGACTGGGACAGCAAAGGCTATGATTCTGACCACTACGATGCCGCCATGAGAAAACTCGAGGCGGAATTGGCGCAGCAGGCACTTGAAGAGCAACAAGCAGCGGCCAAGCAGGTGTTTGTAACCAACAAAGGAGATGATGCTGGGCAGACAACCGGTGATCCGCCATCTCAGGAAGTCCACGACGGAGATGCCGGCAATGAGCAGGGTAATCCGCCACCAGCCGCCGATCCTGCCACGGAGCAACTTCCTGAGATCCACAGCGGACCCAGGCCTCTGCTACCCGCCATCCCCGAGGACCAGCACCCAAAAGACTTCACGACCCCGCTGGATAAGGTCGTGTACGGAACTCTAGCAGATCCAATCACCCCTGACTATGTCAGAGATGTGAACGATCTCGAGAAGAAAAGGCGAGCACTCCTCAAGGAAGCAAAGCGAGTCGAGAAGATGGGCAAGCAGGTTGATGACGACATTGCTAAAGCTCAAGACACGCTGAAGCGCGCAAGGAACATGGAAGAGAAGTACGCCACTCTCATCCAGAACCAGATCAACGAGGGAGGCGACCCGCAGCTGGTACGAAACCTTGAGTTCACCGTACCAACAGCGGAAACTCTGGCCAAGATGTACATCAAGAATCCGCCATACGTGGACAAAAACCACGATGAAGTTCGGGCTACGCCCATCGAGAACATCGTGGCTGCAAAGGAGCTATTGGAGCATAATAAGAGCCCAGCAGCCCTAGAGACGGAGGTTAAACTGATGACCAAAGCATTAGTGCAGCAGGAGAAAGCTACGTCATCACAACGGCTCGAATCTGATCCTGCGCTATGCAGGTCCAGCACTGCCTCTAAAGCTCGGGGGGCTGGCAACTATGGTACGCGCCCTGACAACGAATCTCATACCGGATCCTCAGAAATCCGAAGAAGAGAAGCTCGCAACCGGGCGAACGCCATCCCAATATCCTCCGATGACAAACCAAATGGCAAAGGCCCACAGAGAAATCCATCGCCACCCCACAAAAATTACCCTGCTTACGGATACCAACAAGACAATGCTTCCCCTTGCCATAAGACCAACATGCCGCCACCAAAGTATAAGACGTTCGAAATCCCAAAGGGAGGAATCGTCATACGCGACAATAATGGCAAGCGAGGGTGAAGCCGTGACGCCGGACGCAGAGACGATCCGCCACGACGGGAAACCAGCAGAGACGGCGGATCCAAGAGAAGGGACCGATCTCGCCATGACGACGGCGCGCACCGCGACGGTGACAAGGACAAGCATCGCTCCACCCGCCGCCACAATGACAAAGGGCAGGGCTCCCGCCACCATGACGATGATCCATATCCACAAAGAACGGAAGGAAGCCGTCGTAGATGCAAAGATCAGTCGCAGGACAGCGAGAGCAAACGACGATGTGACCCTTCGCCATCCCCACCAAGCAGCCCCCATGGCGGCGGCGGTGGTGGTGGCAGACCAGAAAGGTCATGCAGCTCTCGCAAGGATCCGCCGAACCAGAAGCCCTACGACGCCCGTACCCATCTAAACGAGATTGCCAAGTCTCAAACAGCTTTCTTCCTCAGCCCAAAGTGCTTTGGACAATGGATTCGTGATGAGTCCATCCCGCATGGGTTCAAGATCGAGAAAAATATCCGCCAGTACAATGGAGTCGATAGGCCTTTGACTTGGCTACAAGATTACTTCAACGCAGTACAATTCGCCGGGGGATCTCCCAATGTTGATGTCCGCTATTTGCCCCTGATGCTATACGGCACTGCGAGGCAGTGGATCAATGACTTGGCAGAAAACTCCATCCAAACCTGGTTCGATATGCAAACTGCATTCACCGAAAATTTCGAGGGGACTTACAAGAGACCCCATAACATTGGTGACCTCCAACGGTGCTGACGGGCCGACGACGAGACCTCCCGAACTTTCCTCGCGCGGTGGCTGGATATGAAGAACTCCTGTGAAGGGGTTACTGACGAATCCGCCATCCTCGCGTTTATTGACAGTTTGGAGAGAGGCCAACTGCTCCGCCATCGCCTGTTGCGGGAAAGGAACGAAGGGAAATTGACCCTAAATTCCATGATCACCATCGCAAGCAACTACGCGGCCGCCGACGACGACGCCCGCGAATCTCTGAAGGCTTCCGCCATCCAGAACACTGGAAAGCGGAATAGCAGTAACAAACGGAAGAATCCGCCAGAAGAGCCGCAAGCTCCGGACATGGTGGCCACAACCTTTGCTGACAAGGGCCAAAGCAGCCAGCGCGGCAGGGGACGCGGCGGTAGCGGTGGCCAGCCGCGGAGTTCTGCAACTCCCGCTTCGGCGCCATCTGCCCCCGTGTCTTATGATGAATACCGCGATATGCCATGTTTTGCCCATCATGACGCTTCAGGAAAGTGCAACCACACCAACCGGAACTGCAAGTTTGTCAACGACCTCAAGGCGGATCAAGAAGCTGGCTTCAAACGCAGCCGGCGACAATGGCCTCGTGGCAAAGGAAAAACGGACAAAGACAAGGAGTCCAGGGATGGCAGTGACATGGACGAAGACCCTGCGCCCAAACCCGCCGAAAAGGCAGAGGGTGGTGCTGGCAAGGGTAACCCAATCAGGGACAAAAAAGGTGCCTTTCACACATTCCTTGGACCCCCCACGGCTAAGGCACAGAGAGCTGCTATGCGCTCCCTTAATGCCACCGTGCCAAAAATCCGCCAGTACGTCTGATGGTCCGAAGTACCGGTGCACTGGAGCCGCGATGATCATCCAGAGCATATCCCAGATGGATATTACGCCATGGTGGTATGCCCTGTAATCCATGGCTATGAGTTCTCCAAATGCTTAATGGATGGCGGCAGCAGCCTGAACATCATGTACGTGGAAACTTTGACGAAGCTCGGCCTTACCAAGACCTAACTCCGCCATAGCCCGGTCACCTTTTACGGGGTGGTTCCTGGTCGCCAAGCCAAGTCCCTCGGGTCCATCACACTCAAGGTTGCCTTCGGCAGTGAGGAAAACTACAGAGAAGAGCCCATAACCTTTGAGGTTGTCCCGTTCAAAAGCACTTACCACGTGATCTTTGGGCGCCCCGCCTTCCACAGCTTCCATGCGAGGCCATGCTATATCTACAATCAGCTGAAGATGCCAGGACCGGATGGCATAATTACCGTTTATGGTGGCAGCTTCAGAAAGGCAAAGGAGTGCGAGGAAGGAGAGGCCGCCTTCGCGGAAGCAGTGTTCTTCGACGAGGAGTTCAAAGAAATCCATGCCGCTACGGACCCCGCGGAGATGCCGGCATCCAAGCAGGAGATTTCCGCCTCCCCGCCCACCTTCAAGCCTACGATCGACACAAAACAGGTGGAACTTGTTGCTGGCGATGCCGCCAAGACCACCGCCATTGGGACAAACTTGTCCCCCAAATAGGAAAGCGCGCTCGTCGAGTTCCTCCATGAGAACCGGGACATCTTCGCATGGCAGCCATCTGACATGACGGGTGTACCCAGGGAACTCGCCGAGCACGCTCTGCAGATAATTCCTGGCTCCAAGCCAGTAAGACAAGCCATGAGACGCTTCGGAGATGAAAAGCGCCGCGCCATAGCAAAGGAAATTTCCAAGCTGTTGAAAGCAGGCTTCATCAAGGAAGTGATACATACTAAGTGGGTGGCGAATCCGGTGCTAGTTCCTAAGAAAAACACAAAAGTTCTGCGCATGTGTGTAGATTACACTGGCCTGAACAAGGCATGTCCAAAAGACCCTTTTCCCTTGCCTCGCATTGACCAAGTCATTGACTCGACGGCTGGATCGGAGCTGCTGTGTTTCTTAGAAGCCTACTCAGGATACCATCAGATCGAGATGAAAAAATCCGATCAGCTCGCTACGTCGTTCGTAACACCTTATGGCACATATTGCTATGTCACAATGCCATTCGGTCTGAAAAACGCAGGAGCAACGTATCAGCGCACTATGCAAAAGTGCCTGGCGGATCAAATCGGACGAAACATCCACGCATACGTGGATGACATCGCAGTTATGTCTAAGAAGCAAGATGGCCTTATAGCGGATTTGCAAGAGACCTTTGACAATCTCAGGAAGTACAACATGATGCTTAACCCCACGAAGTGTGTCTTCGGGGTCCCAGCTGGACAACTCCTAGGATTCATCGTCTCCCACCGCGGAATTGAGGTTAACCCGGAGAAGATCAAGGCAATCCTCGACATCTCCCGGCCCATAGATCTAAAAGATGTACAGCGACTCCAGGCTGCGTGGCAGCACTGAGCAGGTTCATCAGTCGTCTTGGCGAGAAGGCTTTGCCACTCTACAAGCTGATGAAGAAATCAGACGAATTCGTCTGGACCGACGAGGCAGACGCTGCACTTAAGGATCTGAAGAGAGTGTTATCCACTGCACCAGTCCTAGCGGCTCCCGAAGACCAGGAACCCATGTTACTATACATGGCGGCAACTAACATGGTGGTCAGCATCGTCATGGTGGTAGAGCGTAAGGAAGAAGCGCAGGAGTATGGCGTACAGCGACCAGTCTACTATGTCAGCGAGGTCCTGACGGAATCCAAGCAGCGCTACCCTCACTACCAAAAATTGGCATACAGAGTTTTCCTAGCTTCTCGTAAGTTGAGGCATTACTTCTATGACCATAAGATCACAGTGGTGAGCAAAGCCCCACTGAAGGACATCATCAACAACAGCGACGCAATAGGATGAGTTGCGAGGTGGGGCATTGAATTGGCTTCTTTCGACATCGACTACAAGCCTCGCACCGCCATCAAGTCTCAGGCTTTGGCAGAGTTTATGGCGGATTGGAAGGAAGCGCAGGAAACTACGCCCATCCCAGAACCAGAGCATTGGGTAATGCACTTTGATGGCTCAAAGTTGCTACACGGCTCGGGGGCTGGAGTGACACTCAAATTTCCTAAGGGAGATGAGCTAAGCTACGTTCTCCAGATCCACTTCCCCACCACCAACAACATTGTGGAGTATGAAGCGCTACTACACGGGCTACGTGTCGCAAAGGAGATCGGCGTACAACACATCATGTGCTGTGGAGACTCTGACCTTGTGGCTCAGCAGGTGGCTGGCACATACAAAGCTCGGAATGAAGTCATGGCGGCATACAGAGACGAAGTGGACGAGATGGCCAAAAGTTTCCTCGGCTATGACATAAAACACGTACGGCGAGAAGATAACATGGCGGCCGATACCCTGTCCAAGCTGGGATCCAGCCGTAAGGCAGTTCCGCCAGGCGTATTCCTCGAGCATCTGCGCGTACCATCAGTTAAGATGGTGGATCCAGAAAATCCGGAGCTAGCGAGCTCCCCTGTTATGGCGGTTTTTCCAAGCATTCCGCCATGGGCAGAGCCCTACCTGGAATTTCTGACAAACAAGAAGCTTCCCGAAGATGAAGTCCAAAAAAGACAAATCGAGCGTAGAGCCAAAGCGTACACCATCATAGATGGCCAACTCTACAAACGAAGCACCTCGGGAGTTTTCATGAAGTGCATATCCCAAGTGGATGGAATCGAAATACTAAGAGAGATCCACGAAGGCGAATGTGGGCATCACGCCACCGCCAGATCCCTAGTAGCTAAAGCATTCCGCCATGGATTCTACTGGCCAACAGCCAAGGCAGATGCAGACCGCATTGTGGAGCTCTACCATGGTTGCCAGATGTACTCCAAGCAAACCCATATGCCCGCCACAGCACTGCATACGATCCCCATAACTTGGCCTTTTGCAGTCTGGGGGCTGGACATGGTGGGTCCGCTAAAAACAGCACCTTCGGGATTTACGCACCTCCTGGTAGCGGTAGAAAAATTCACGAAGTGGGTGGAAGCTAAGCCCATCAGAAAACTTGATGGCAAAACTGACCTCAAATTTGTCAATGACATTGTGGTTAGATTTGGCATCCCACATAGCATCATCACCGATAATGGCACTAATCTGTCTCAGGGAGAAGTTGAAGAATACTGCCATCACAACGGAATCCGCCTTGACCTAGCATCTGTGGCACACCCACAGTCTAATGGCCAAGTTGAGCGGACCAACGGACTAATCATGTCAGGGATCAAGCCACGCCTAGAAGCACCGCTGCACAGAGCAGCTGGAGCCTGGGCAGAGGAGTTGCCATCTGTGTTGTGGAGTCTACGGACCACGCCAAACAGATCAACTGGCCTTACCCCTTTTTTCTTAGTCTACGGTGCAGAGGCAATCTTGCCAAGTGATGTTCAGTACGATTCTCCAAGAGTCAAGGCCTACAAGGAAGAAGATGCAGAAGCGTCCAGACAACTATCTGTGGACCTGCTAGAAGAAGAACGAGACCTAGCAGCCCAGAGATCCGCCATCTACCAGCAGAATCTCCGCCGCTATCACAGCAGGCGAGTTCGCCAACGCTCGTTCAAAGAAGGTGACCTGGTGCTACGACTCAAACAGCAGAAGTCCCACAAGCTATCCCCGCCTTGGGAAGGACCCTTCGTCATCAGCAAAGCTCTACTGAATGGTTCCTACTACCTCGTTGATATTCGCGAGCTAGATAAGCGACCAAGTAAGAAGCGCAAACGAAGAGACCCTGACGATATCTACGACGAGACAGATCGTCCATGGAACATCGCACAGCTACGTCCTTTCTACACTTAGCACTTCTCTAGCTATGTAATAGGCACCTCTATATGATCAATGAAATAAAGCATTTGGTTCACTCTTGATTTTTTCTGAGTCTTTTACCTCCTTTATTGTTCATTTAGATCGTATAGAACCTAATGCGCAATTGTGCTTTGCACTTGCGTCTCCTTTAAATCCGCCATAAGCGGTCCGCGTAGCTTTTTTATGTTTTGATCTTTATTCGATGTTTTCTGTGTGGATTCCAGAGTAGTGACTTTTTGACGATCTAAGCCGCCATCTGCTCAGGGTTTTGGACGGTTTCTATTAAGTATCGTCGCCCTAGCGGATTGTTCGTGCGAAGATTTCGCCATCTCACGAAAAGTCAAGCACAGAGAGCCGGATGGCGGATCGAATAATCCTACGCGTGAAATTTTTTCAAAGTGTTGTTTTTTGGGCATGTTAAAAACTACAAGTTGCATAAAACTAGGCCTGGCAGTTTCTTCGCGCAATTAAACCACTTCATAAAAAGCAAGCTGCAAGAGTTTAAAAGCATTCCACTAATCCACCACAAGCAGATCAGTCATAGTGCAGAAGCATTCACACGCAGTTTAAGTTTAAATTACACACCCACTCAGGGGCCGAATTGATGCAAAGTATTTTTTCCTGCCATATTGCAGGGCACATCTCAAGAAGATGGCGGAACCTTGGAGGACACCTCATCACCGCCATCACCACCTGCAGTAGCCGCGGAGGCTGATGCTGAAGCCTGGCTTGGCGTCCCTGGCAGCTCGTATGCTTCATAGTATACATTCAACTGAGTGCCAAGGGCACACAGTTGATCGTATCCAAGCACACTCTGCCGGATGGCGGCCTCGTCCACCGGCGCATCGTCCTCACCGCTCTCCGGGATGCCGGAGGTGAGCAGGTCCAGGTCCATCTCGGGGTAGTGGGCCTTCGCCAAGGTCAAAGCTGTCCTGGCACCACCCCGAGCAGAGGACTGTTTCTAGTCCGCCACCAGCCCTGGCACTAGCAGTAGCTTCTGTGTGAGCGCAATGGCGGAGAGGTTGGAGGAACCCGCTATCTGCAGGCTCCCGCACGCCTGGCGACCAGCGTTGAGAAGGCCATCAAGCTCCTTCTTCGCTGCGTCGGTGGCCATGCGCAAGCCTTCGGCGGTATCCGCCTCGCCCTGCCCCAAAGTGACTGCATGGCGGAAAAAGAAGATGCGTCACGCACGGCATAGCAGGAAATTGAAGAAACTTTATGCTATAAGAAGAAATGGTACCTAGCAAGTTGTCCTGGAAGTGATGGAGGAGCTCGTTAAAGCCTTCACGCCGCTTCTCAAAATCAGCGGCGGCTTTGCGGAGGTCCGCTATCTCCTTGTCCTTCTTCTTGCCCTGGTTTTCCTGGTCCTTCAGCTGCCTTTCGAGGGTGGCGTTTTCGGCCAGTGATTTCCGAAGCTGTTCATTCAGCCCGTCCATCGCAATGGCATGGCCCTTCTTCATCCCCTCAAGTGTGGACTTGAGCTTGGCAGCATCTGCATGGCGGAATTTTGTCAGCTCAGCATTGATTGAATAAGCATAAGAGAAAACGAACTTATTAAGGTAAATTACCGCTATTCTCAAGCTGCTGCTGCAAGTCCACCACCAGAGCGCTTTTTTCCGCCAGCTCCTTCTCTTGCGAGCTGATGACCTGGACCAGGTCCTCCACCACCTTCTTATAGTTCTGGCAAAATAAATTTGAAGTGTTAGTCACTCTTAGAGCTTCATGCCGGATAAGAATCCGCCATAACGCTCGGGGGGCTACTCACGATGATTTTTTAGTCACTCTTAGAGCATCATGATGGATGGAATCCGCCATAATGCTCGGGGGCTACTTATGCTGATTTTCTGTCTTCCTAAGAGCTTTATGCCGGATAATCATCCGCCATAACGGTCGGGGGCTACTCAGTATGAAAATTAAAAGGTTCTCTATAGAGCACTGTGTGAACTACCAGCGCTCGAGGGCTGTGCTATTCAAAAACTTACAGAAGTCAATCTTGAAGCCCCATAGCAGATCGAATCTACAAATCCGCCATGGCGCTTGGGGGCTACTGGGAGTACATACCTTCTTCATTGTGGCTGTTTTCTCAACAAAAGCGGTGATGCCGCTGGACAGCTGGTTGCTGGCATCTTCCTGGCTGGAAATAAGATTGACGACCTCAAGTTGCTTTTGTCTCAAGTATAAACTGCCCCCCGATGGAGTATCCGCCACTTGACCCTGAGAGCCAGAAGCCTTTTCACTTTGGACGACATCATTAGCCGTAGCTTCAGTCGTTGGGTTGGTTTCTGTCATGGGGTCAAACTGACCACCAGCATCCTCCATATCAATATCGATACGAACAGAGGAGGGAGTTGGTGCGTCAGGGGTGAGCGGGATAGCGGCAGGGGAGGGCTTGGCTCGCTTGGATGACGGCTCCTTGACAGTAGGCTTCTTTCTTCTGAGAAAAAAGATGATTAGAGATGGAAAGCAGCAATAATGGAGAAGGATGTCCAAAGGTTACCTTGACTTGGGCAGATTGATAGTAGCGGTATTCTCAGATGGCGTTTCTAGCTCCGCCCTGCGTTGAGCTTCGAAACGACGGGAATCAGCAGATTTCCCGCCACCACCGCGAGTTTTCCCGCTACCGGCCCGTTTCTTGGAAACCGCCTTCTCCTGGGTCGTATGGGCTGTATCCTCCACATTCCCCGCCATCTCCTCTTTGTTCCCGCTAGAGTGAACAACTTCCTCCTTAGCGGCAGATTTGATGTTGGAGCGGCGAAGGGGATGTGCAAAGTGTGCAGGACCAAGCGATTTGAGATGATAAAGAGAAAAATGTTATGTCTCATAAAGGTATCATACGGTACTATAGCGGAAAGGGAACTTACCAAGGGGCAGCTGCCATTCTCAAACATAGCCATGCCAAATTTCAAAGGCTTCTTCCTAGGAGACTTCATCAGGGAACGAATGCGCTTCTCGACAACTTTAGGGTCCAGATCCTGGTCCGAACAACGCATGCCATCATTTGCACCAGTATACTCGTGCATCAGGCTATTGCGGTGTTGAAGTGGCTGAATCCGCCGGGATATCCAGCAGTTGATGGTGTCGATTCCCTTCAAGCCATCCACAGATAGCTTGGCGATCCGCCGAGCCAAGAGCTTGACATAGGGGGTGGCGGATTCGTCGTTGACAACCGTCTAGGAGTCGCGGGATTCAGCAGCAACGTTCTTGAATGGAAGAAGGCCGTGGGCTTGAGATGGCGCAGGCTTATCCGCCATATAGAACCAGGACCCTCTCCATCCGATGGCGGAATCCAGAGGCATGATGAAAGGGTATTCTTTCGACCTTCGTGGAAGGAAGCAAACTGTTCCGCAGGTTCGAAGAGATCCGTCATCTTCATAGTTGGCACGCACGGAGAAGAAAAGTTGGAAGATGTCTACCCTGGGGCGGATCCCGAGGTATCCCTCGCACAAAGCTGCATAGCCCGCCACAGACACCAAGCTGTTTAGTGATATGTGGTGGAGCTGCAGTCCGTAAAATTTCAGAAGATTAGTGAAGAAAAGAGATGGAGGCATACTGAGACCCCTCTCCACATGAGATTTCAGCATTACAATCTCGGAGGTGTTAGGAACTGGAACTGGGGCCTTGAAGTCAGTCCGCCATCCCGATTCGGCTTGAGGAGCCACAATGCCCTCGCTTTCCATGGTCTGGACGTCGGAATCCTTGACATGGGATTTCTGCCAATACCCATGGAGGTTCTGGGGGATCTGCTCTTCCTCGTCCTCAGCACCTTCCTCCTCAGCCTCGCCATCCGCATCCTTGTCTGCGAGATCTTCCGGGTTTACTCCCGCCATCTCCTCTTTGCCTTCGGACATGTTGTCCTCTGGGTCCAAATCCGCCATCACGGGATGTTCTCCCTGGACTGACTGTTGCAGAGGGGAATCTTTCTCCTCAGCATCAGAATGGTGGCGGGAAGGTGATCCGGAGTTCATGGCGTCGAGCGAAAGGGAGGTTTCGCTATGAAATGCTTGATGAACTTGAGCGAGTTGGTCCGGCGGAAAAAGCTACTGGCGGCGAGGTTTCCCGCGGTGGCTCGTCGGAGATGACGAAGCTCTCGTGGCGGCGCTGAGGAGAGAGAATGCGACGGGGGCGAATGAGGGGTGATCGGCCGGGGGTGAGAGGCCGGGGTATATATAGACCCCGGACCTCGAGATTCGTGCCCGCCATCACCACCGTTCGTCCTGATCGCAGTAACCCTAATCTGGCGACACGTGTCCAGGGGTAAAAAAGTAACTTGGTGAAAACAGTGCATGCACTGTAAGTCTTGCCCTAGAAGGAACTGTGTGCCGAAATTTACGGCGGATTTCAATGGTATGATCCGCTGATCCCAGAAATCTCGCTAAGATAACTACGTCGCTTGATCCGTTATTTACGGCGGATTAATAGACGAAAGAAGGAACATCAAGATTACCGCCATCCCGGCGCAGAAGAGCTATGGCGGAAGTGACTCACCAAGAACATGCATGGCGGATGTAGATGGCAATCTTGAAGTTCCCTGGGGGCTACTGTTGGGGATATACCAAATAGGTATACCAGCGATGTAGTCCTAAATCAGCAAGCCAGGGTGGCCCATCAGGGGTGGTATGGCGGATTTGCCATACCGGGCGGCCCAGTTGCTGAAGTTGCCACGGCGGTATTGGACGCAGGCGCTTATGGCGGATCCTTAGACAGGTCCATGGCGGATCCGGAAACAGGCCCATGGCGGACTACTAACGGCAAGCCCATGGCGGGTTCGGAGACGGCCCATGGCGGGTTACCTTGTAGTACACGCATAGGACTTAGTCTAGGACTCCAAGTTGTATCCCCTCCGGTACCAACGTGTAGCCCATGCCAGGCGCCTTTATAAGCCCGACGTGGAGCAGCCCTTGAGGCACGTTGGACGTTCTAGTCATAAGGCCAATCGCATAGCGAAATAGCCAACCTTATCATTGTAATCGAGCACTTGTTGCCATATAGTGAATTATAGCAGCACGTAGGATCTCGCCACCGTCGCGGGATCTGAAGCTGGGTAAACTCGTGCTACCACCGTCCTGGATCGCTCCTCCGTGTTCACCCCCTTCCACAAACCGCCATACCCCTACCTCTATGGCAGATCTGTTGACGAAACCATGACAGACGACATCGTCATCAAGTCCGCGAAGGCAGATAGCTTGCTCAACGATCTGCGGGAAACCTTCGCCAATCTCGATCGATGCTCAACCTGAAGAAATGCTCCTTCGGAGTACCCACAGGCCAGCTGTTGGGCCACCTCATCTCTGAGAGAGGAATCGAAGGCAACCCAGAGAAAATTCAGGCCATAATCAACATGTAGCCGCTGAAGACGCTTCGACATGTCCAGCAGTTGACAGGTCGTCTAGCGGCGCTCAGCCGCTTCATAAGCAAGCTAGGTGAAAAAGCTATCCCCTTCTATCGGCTTCTCAGGAAAACAGATAAGTTCACATGGATAGCAGAAGCGCAGGACGCCTTCGATGACCTTAAGCATCACCTTTCGACGTCTCCACTCCTGGTCACACCTCGAGAGAAAGAACCAATGTTGCTGTACATAGCTGCAACCAATCAGGTGGTCAGCTCTGCTCTAGTTGTCAAACGTGCAGAAGACGACAAAGAGCATGGAGTGCAAAGACCGGTCTACTACCTCAGCGAGGTACTATCCCCGACCAAGCAAAGGTACCCTCATTACCAAAAGCTAGCATATGCTATATACATGACAGGGAAGAAATTGCCGCACTACTTCGAATGCCACTCCATCATAGTAGTGGTCTCAACCCCAGTTTCAAGCATACTCAACAACCCCGACGCAATGGGGCATGTTTCGCTTTGGGGTATTACCCTGGGACCGTGGGAGATCATGTACCAGCGGCAGTCAGCCATCAAGTCACAGGTCCTACCAGACTTCATCGTCGAATGGACCGAAGCACAGATGCGAGAGCTCCCAGAGTTGTTGAATTCATGGACAATCTACGTTGACGGCTCCAAGCGCGTTTTGGGAGCAGGAGCAGGAGTGGTCCCCGTATCACCACAGGGGGACAAGATGTGCTACGCATTGCATATGCTATTTGCGAACCCCTCAAACAACGATGTTGAATATGAAGCCGTTCTGCACGGCATGCATTATGGCGAAGGCCTATGGCGCCACTCGCATCAAGATCCATGGTGATTCGAACCTCATCGCCCAGCAAGTCATGAAAGAATGTGACGCGACCTGCGCGAACATGATCGCATATCGTGCAATGTATGACAAGCTGGAAGGCAATTTTGAGGGGTGCGAGGTGACCATATCGGCAGAGAAAGCAATGAAGAGGCAGACAACCTGGCCAATATAGAATCCAAGTGCTTGCCGATACCGCCAGGAGTTTTCTTCGAAGAAATATTTGAGCGGTCCATCAAAATCAAGCCAGCCATCGTCGACCCAGCGTTCACAACACGCTCGGGGGCTAATCATTCAGGAACTGCTCTAGCAGCAGGAAAAGAAGACCCGTCCAAACAAACCGCCACAGTCATGCTGGTCGAGGCAGTATGGACGAAGCCATACCTCGCTTACCTAATATGAGGCGAGCTGCCAGAAGACACCATCCATCGTCGACGGATCATGCGACGCTCCAAGGCTTTCACGATAATCCAAGGAGAGCTTTATAACTGCATCACCACAGGAGTTCTCCAATGGTGCATAGCGCCCGAAGATGGAATTGCTCTCCTATGAGACATCCATGAGGGAACCTACGGACATCATGCCAGTAGCAGAACCTTAGTCGCCAAAGCCTTTCGCTCAGGGTTCTACTGGCTTTCGGCCTCCACGACGCCAAGAACATTCTCAAATGGTGTGACGCCTGCCAACGCTTCACGACAAAGCCCCATGCACCCGCATCGGAATTACGCACCATACTGGTGGCTTGGCCCTTCGCGCAATGGGGGCTCGATAAAGTGGGACCTCTGCCCAAGTCAACACGAGGCAGCCACACCTACCTCTTAGTTGCCATCGACAAGTTCTCCAAGTGGATCGAAGCAGTCCCGGTCACCAACCAAGAAGCAACTACGGTAGTCAAGTTCTTTGAGTCCATCATCTACCGATATGGATTGCCCAACAGTATCATCACCGACAACGTTACTAACTTCACCTCGGGCGAGTTTCAAGAATTCACCAATGAGCTTGATATCAAGATCAAGTACGCATCGGTGGCGCACCCCAAGTCCAACGGGCAGGTCGAGAAAGCCAACGGGCTCATCTGCGCCAGCCTGAAGAAGCAACTCCTTCGACCCCTCAAATGCGTGGCAAGCGCTTGGGTCGAGGAATTACCATCAGTCCTTTGGAGTCTGCGAATGACACCCAACTCCTCTACCGGCTACACGTCGTTCTTCCTGCTCTTCGGGGCAAAAGCAGTGCTTCCTACAGACGTGCATTACTGCGCACCTCGCGTGGTAGCCTACATCAAAGAAGATGCACAAACGGCACTGGAAGACGCCCTCGACCTGCTAGATGAAGCTCGAGATGTCGCCCTCGCTCGATCAGCAGTCTACCAGCAAAGCCTCTGCAACTACCACAGCAGACGGGTACGCGGACGGTCCTTCGAGCCCAGCAACCTCGTGCTTCGTCTCAAGCAAACAAGCACGTTGAATGTGGAGTCACCATGGGAAGGTCCATATCTCATCCACGAAGCCATCCCAGGAGGAGCGTATCGGCTATGTAACCACAAAACAAGGGTGGACAAGAAGAACCCATGGAACGCCGCACAGCTGCGCCGCTTCTATCCTTAGAAGAGATAGACTCTCCTCTCTCTCTCTGTAATCAGGCGTCGGTAGCAGTCCGCGCTCAACATTGTGCCTTCGGCACCAAGCAATAAAGTACGATTCCTCATATCTTGAGTTGATGTTCACACTAACCCACGCTCGGGGGCTTCACCTTAAAAACTATTCGACCCATGCTCGGGGGCTCCGCCCTTCGATCTACGCTCGGGGGCTCCGCCTTTCGACCTTCGCCCTTCGACAAGCTCGCATCACACGATTTCATGCCACGAACGGACGACGACACGTCGCAGGATTTCACTGAGCATGTACAAGGCATAATTACATCTTACATCAGCGTGCGATCTAAGCCACTAAAGGATCCCGACCTGCTCTCTGCTGATCGCTCTCACTAATGATCTGTGCCACTATACAATCGGCGGCCTACCTGCAAGCAGAATAATGGGCGGTCATGTCAATGCGACCGCTAGGCGTTGGAGGTAACTTCTTTACCAATTCCATGTCGACCTCCGGGTATGGACCCGCATGAAGGATAAGGCAACCAGAGCTCTGCATCGGAGGTGTTCACAGACGAAGCGGTAGATGGCTTCCCCATTCTTGAATCGCTCAGCAAGGCAGGAAGGCCGTCGGGCTGGTCATTCAGAGGAAACATTACCTGATGAACGATCGCAAGAGCCGCACGGCTTGTCTCAGCCAACGACCCAGCCTGGGAACTCCGATCTTGGAGTACGGTCAACTTCTCAGCTTTCGAGCGATCAGCCCAAAAATTATCTGCGATCAAATTGGCGTGTGTCTGAGCTGCATGAAGATGCGCGTTCACGCGACGAGCCTCAACTTCATCGTCAAGACACGTATCTGCATTCAACAAAAAAGGTGATCAGAAGAAGCCAACCAGAAGAAGAACACGTCAAGGGCATGAAAAAAACTTACATTTCATCGCCTTGCCAAGATTTTCGATCTCACCAAGGAGGAATCGCTCCGCATCGGCAGCTAGCGAAGCTTTCAAGAGAGCAACGTCGACCTTGGCGGTAACCCTCTTCAACTCCTGTTGAGTACACCTTAACTGGTCTCACAAGGACCGAATCAAGGACAACTCGCCCACAGACGGCGCTCGCCTTTCGACGGTAGCTGAGGAACTACCAGCTATTTCATATGAGACGGGCCAGGCATCAGACCCTGTGCGCGTGCCCTGCAAACGAGGTGCATAGTTACACAAAACGAGTCATAACTACAACAGAACCAAGCATCAAAGATTTCGGCTAAAAACTGAGAGGCCAAAGGCAACTTAAGCAGCGAATAGATTCGAGAGTTCACGACAGACAGAGGTCAGCACTACATTATCCATTACAACAGCAAAAGTTTCAGCTCTCGAAGCACACTAGGTCGGACTACCGGCAGCTCTACCGGACAAAGCACCCTTTGCACTGCGCCTCTGCTCCCGGGCAGCCTTCTTCTTACCGTTCCTCTCCGCCAAGAAGTGCGCTAGACGCTCAGATAATGCCTGAGCTTGCTCGAGATATTCTTTGGGAGATATGTCGTAGCCGTCCATGCCCTTCGGGTAGGTGCCCGTGACCTTGTCGAAGTCACATTCGACTCCATGCATCATCATCATAGAGAAGACGGACTCGGAACCAATGGTTACCTGTCGGCGAACCGCGACAATCAGTGGGTCCTCGCCATCCTCCCTCAATGCCAAAGCCTTAAGGACGGCGGCCATGGTAGTGCTCATCGACTCCGGAGCAGATACATCGCGGATGCGATCAAGCGTCGAATGCACCTTCGCCAGAAGGTTCCGCACCTCCTGGCAAACATGCTCCGCGGGTTTAACGCGGGATTCCAATCCAGCGGGCTCCGCCGTCATCTCCCCAGTGCCCAATTCGGCAGCAACTTCAAGAAATGCAAAGTTCAATTAGAAGAAAGAAACAAACCTGGCAGATTTCAGGTCGGACAAGGGATACGCTTACCACACAATGAATCGAGGGCAGTCTGCAGGCGTTGTTGAAGGCTTTTCTCCTTTGACTCAGCTTCGGCCTGGCGCTTGTCGAAAAGCTCTTGAGCCTTCGCCTGGTCAGCTCTGAGCTGGGCTGCCTTGACAGCCAGACCATCAGCTTTGGTCTTCAACGAAGCGTTTTCGGCTGCGAGGTCATCCACCTGGGCCTTCTGCAAAGATTTGTCGGTAGCAGCTTGAGCAGCAACCTCTGGTTACCCCAAAGACAAGCAAATAAGCAATCAAAGGAATTTTTTGAGCACAGAACTTAGGACAGGCAAAGGAAAAAGCGCTTACGGCGAATGTCATCCAGCGCAGCAGACAGACGCTGGTTCTCCTTCTCCAACGCAAGGTAGTTCTTGCATATTTTGGAGAGATTTTCGACAACAGGCTATACCAGAGGCAACGAGAATCAGCATCAAGACTTTGGGTTAGAGGGCAAGCCCAAGTGTAAACACTTAGACTCACCCTCGGGGGCTACTGATAGGTAATACTCAATAAGTGCAAAACAAAGAGACCGAACTCACATGGCGATTGGCCTCGGAGGGCCTATCGGAGGAAGTGATGAGGATAAAATCAGGCTTGATCGTGCTCTTTTTTGGCGGAGGCGGTGGCTTCAGAAGGTCCTTCAGCGCTGCATCCTCATGGCTCCTCTCCTGCGAATCAGCAGTCTGTTCGAGGGTGGCGTCGTGATGACGAATCTGGAAGCGATCCTGGTCGCCTAGACTTCCAGAGGTCTCTTCATTCGAGGATCTGATGGTTATGGAGAAGCTAAATGTGATGCAAGTCATGCAGGAAGATATTCGAGATCAGTTAGAATGCAACTTACGAAGCATCAACGCTGAAATTCGGGAGAGCTTTCTTTCCTGCTCGAGGAGGACGGCGACTGTCAAGAGGCTTTGCATGAATTGGGGGACCATCATCCTCATCCGAAGAAAGGATATGGTCATCAAAATCCTCTGAGTCCTCGACCCTGTCAACATCCATAATATGCTTGCACTTCGTGGCGGCACACGATGTTGTGGGAGCAACAGATGTCGATTCTTCTGGAGCCTCAACAAATTAGCGCCCAGGATACTCGCCTCCTTCGGGTTGGGGCGGATGGCAGCGGGCTATGTCGAGGACCTAAACAGAAAACATCCTGTCAATCTACAATTCTCAATAGAAGAACTTATCAAAATTCGAAAAATTCCAGTGAAAGAACAGAAGACGCATACCTCAGTGCGGGGGTGCGATTTGCTGAAAGCTTATGTGCCAAAATTCTTGGGCACGGTTAACTTCTTCTTCAAAGAAGTGACGGCACAAACTCCATCATCGATCTCGACTTCTCTCAACTCATCGGAGGAGAATCGAGTCAAGTCCCGACGGCCGGTGTAGTTCAATATACAGTGGGCCCGAGCGGTGAGTGGCTGGATCCGGTGCTCAACGAAGGTGCAGATCAGCTGGAGGCCAGACACCTCTTTCTCGGGTGTGGCTTGGAGCTGCCAAATCTTCTCCATCAAGGGCTGCGTGATCGTCATCTCTTCTTTGGTCAGTTTGTGCGCCCACGACACTCGGGGCCGAAGAATGTTGGTAGGGCGAAACTCGTCGAGCCCAAATTCTTGACCGACGGAAGGCTTGTCCTTGGTGTAAAACCATTTCGTCCTCCAGCTGGGATTGTTCTCTGACATTCGAAGATTGAAGTACTCGATATCAAGGCGCACCTCGCAGCTAAAACCGCAGATTTGGTAGTGGAGAGGGCGCTGGATGATGAAGATTCACCTCTAGAGTGCCCAAAGGGGTTCGATCCCCAGAAAGCATTCGCACAGCGTGATAAAGCACGCTATGTGCAGGATAGTGTTGGGATTCAGATCGTGAAGCTAAATCCCGTAAGCAAAGAGGAGTCCGCAGAGGAAGGGATGCAGAGGAAAAGAAAACTCGCGGAGAAGGAAGGCGAGGAAAAGTACCCAGAAGCCCGCGGGTGGTCGGGGAATGATTTCGGGCTCGGCGATGAGAACTTCTGCCGGGTCATCCTTCAGGATGCCAATCTTCTCGGCGCTCTGCAGTTCCTTCTCCAGGAACTTGGTCTGGACCCAGTTGCCCATAGCGGGTGCGTCGGCATCGGCGGTCTTGGCCTTCTTCGCGGGGGCGCCGGCGGTGGCGCCGGCAGTGGAAGAGCTTCTCTTGCCCATGGCGGCGGCGCTTGATGGTGCAGTGTAGGCACCCAGTTGGGAACCCTAAGAGGAAGGTATGATGAGCACAACAGCAAGTTTCCCTCAGTTGTGAAACCAAGGTTTGTCGAACCAATAGGAGAAAGCCAAACTTCAGAAGGTGATGCTTGCTAGCTTTGTGACAGCTCCGAACAATTTATATGGAGCCTCGTCTAGGGCTTTGCTTTGCACCAGCAGCAACATGGAACCTGCACACAACACAACCAAGAACTTTGCCCCAACTTACGATGAGGTTGTCAATCTCACCGGTTTGCTGTAAACAAAGGATTGAGCGTATCAAGTGGTAAAAGGTAATAGTATGCGAGAATGTAAATAAGCAAGTAAAAGTAAACGGTAATAGCAATGTAAAGGAGATTGGACCGGGGTCCACAGTTCACTAGTGGTGTCTCTCCATAAGATAAATAACAACATGCTTGGTAAACAAATTACAGTTGGGCAATTGATAGAGTAAAGATAACGTACATATGTCATGAGGATCACTATGAGATTCAGTCTGGGCATTACAACAAAATACATAGGTCGTAATCCAACTGCATCTATGACTAATAATCCACCCTCCGAATGTCATCCGAGCAAACATTGGGTATTAAGTTGCGACCAACGAATAACTGCATTAAGCAAAGTGCATAAAGTAAACAAAGCAAATGTCCTTGGACACAAGAATGTTGTTTTCTCCCTAGTGGCAACAGCACATCTACAACCTTAGAGGTTTCTGTCACTCCCCTAGATTACAAGAGGCATGAACCCAACTATCGAGCATAAATACTCCCTCTTGGAGTCAGTAGCATCTACTCGGCTAAGATATCTACTAGCAATGGAGAGCATGCAAGATCATAAATAACATAGAGATAACATAAAGATAATAATTCAGCACATCAACTTAACATAGTACCAATACTCATCAGATCCCAACAAACACAACATGTAGAATTACATAAAGATGATCTTGATCATGTAGGGCAGCTCACAAGATCTAGACATGAAGCACATGGTGGAGGAGACGACCATCTAGCTACTTCTATGGACCCGTAGTCCAAGGTAGACTACTCACACATCACTCTGGGGGCGACCATGGTGGTGGAGAAGGCCTCTGGCAGGGTTTCCCCTCTCCGGCAGGGTGCCGGGAAGAGCTCCTGGATCCTCCCGATCTCGCGACGACTATGGAGGCGGCTTGCAGTATGTTTCAAGGAAAACTGATCCGTCCTTTAGGTTTTTCCCGTCAATGGTAATATATAGGCGAAAGGGGGGCGTCAGAGGATGGACCAGCTGGTCTCACCCCCAGGTGGCGCGGCACAGCCCTAGGGTGAGCCTGGCTCCTGGCCCCCCTCCGTCTCATCTTCGGACTTCGTGACGCTTCAGGAAAAATAGAAGGTTTGGCTTTTGTTTCGTCCAATTTCGAGAATATTTCCTATGTAGCTTTTCTGAAACATAAAAATAGCAGAAAACAGGGAACTGGCACTATGGCGTCTCGTTAGTAGGTTAGTTCCAGAAAATGCATAAAAACAGGGAACAAGCATGGAGCATCAAAAATTATAGATACGTTTGAGACGTATCAAGCATCCCCAAGCTTAACTCCTGCTCGTCCTCAAGTAGGTAAGTGATAACAAAGGAATAATTTTTGAGGTGACATGCACCATCACAATCTTGATCAACAAAGTAAAGCGTTGAGTGCTGGGATCAAAGAACTTAAAACGTGGGCATAAGAGACATAATCTTGACAATAAAACTTAGCAACCATGTTATAACATGAAAATAAACACAAACAAAAGATCATGAATAATGAAACAATGAAAGTCAAGTGTGTGTTCAAATCATATGGAAAAACATATCAAAGTGGTTTTCAGCTTGTCCTTCATGGAATAGCAAAACATAAATGCATAGGACACCTTCAAGTTTAAGAGGGCGACTAGATACAAATAATTTAAGACAAGCAAAACCATAATCATGAATCAATCAATGATAAACTTTGGGACTATGCATATTAAACTCAGAATGGCAACTATGCTCTCTTAGACGGTGCATAAAGGTAGAAGGTGGAGACTTAACATAAAAGTAAAAGAAAGGCCCTTCGCAGAGGGTAGCAGGGATTGCAAGTTTTATAAACCTTCAAAAATTATGGTACTTACTAGCTCTGAGCTCTCATTGCCCCCATCATAGGCATCTTGAATGGTTAGAGTTAATGCGAGTACAATTCCAAAGCATATGCTTAACAAACCATAAGTTGAAAACCTTGTGTCCCGTGAAGTACGAATACCCAAACATCATGCTACTCGACTTAGGTCCCAAGCAAGCTCTTGTCATTGTAAGCATACACATATCATCGAGAACCGCCAATGGGGTACCTCCTGCCCGATGACATGGAACAAGCCCACATCAAAATGACAAGACAAACAGACAATGAACACCTCGGCATCTCTTTTATTTACCATTGGTATAGCTTTTTATTGTGAGATGCATCGTCAAATGTCCACTATGGGCATGCTGTAAATTTCCACCATGAATGATGCATGGATTAGTTTAGTGGCCCAGGCGTTTCTCTAACACATATACAAACTCCATGATCTCGCAAGATCCCAACTTATTTCACATCGCGAGTATCCATAAACAAAAGATCACGATATCAACTCAAATGAGAGAAAGTGCAATGTTGAAAGCTTGCCCCATGACGACATGGTTGGGCTAATCTCCAACTTACAACTTGCAAGCATAAAATCAACATAAAAGAGCCACAATGTCAAAATTTTAAAAACGAGAAAAGTAAAGTGTGTCGTCAGGTTCGTGAGAGCTTTACTGACTAATTTTCGCATAACACCAAAAAGAGTTTAATTTGAAGGATAGATAAAAGCAAGTCAAATATACTTGGAATAGCAAATTGCTAATAGGTATGTATGGTGGACACATTTGAATAACTTGGTTTTTGGGAGTTGGATGCACGAGTAGAGCTCATACTCAGTACAAAATGAAGGCTAGCAAAAGACTGGGGGCGACCGACTAAGACAACAATAACGGCCATAATCATGCATAGCAACAAAACATCATTAAAAGAAGCATAAAGTGGCATCACAAGTCAAAAACCAAATGATCATAGAGCCATATGGCGACTTAATAGAGTTAAGCATGTTGTAAGCATGCACCAAGTCAACCCAAATAAAGCATCAAGGAGAAAACCAAATAAATACTTCCATATAATAAAAACAACGCATGATTTTTTCAAAGGCTCATTAAGCAATCTCAGTCATTTGACACAAGTCATGCTACAGCAAAAACTACTAAGCATACTATCAAAACAACATCAAGCATGCCATGCAAAAGTCTAAGCCGCAGTCTAAACAAGCTCCTTTTTGTACCACTTTTTGCATGAAACTTTTTCTCTTTCCCAACACCATTCAAACCTTTTTGAAACAACTATTTTGATGAAAATAAACATATACCAGTGGTCTAAATACACCTTGATGCAAAGATATAACAAGATCTGAACAAAAATCAAGGCGAAAAACAAAAGCTAAATGCAGTTCTAGAAAAAGAGAACACTCATTGAACGATAAGAACGAACAGAGTGCGTCTCCTCCAAAAGAAATTTTTTGGGGTCCAAACATTTATTGCAGCAAAGAAAACAAAAGAAAACTAAAAGCAAAAGTAAAGACGCTCCAAGAAAACGCATAGAAAATGAAGCAATAAAAATATAGTGTGTTGAAAGGTGACCTAATTTTTGCCGATGAAGAAGGGGTTCCTCGGGGGCATCCCCAAGCTTTGACGCTTGTACCTCTTGGATATTTCTTGGGGTGACATGGGCATCCCCAAGCTGGAGCTTTTGTCCATACTTCATCTCATCTCATCACTCTCCATTCCCTACACTTGAAAACTTCCTTCATACAAAACTTTACACAATTCTATTAGCACCATTAGCATAAGCATAATATTAAATCAACCCTTTTGGTTAATTTTCAAACTCAAAAACACCACATATAAAGCATATACTACTGTAGCAACTTCCTCAAAAGTTCCATGATCAAAAGAACTCAAAAAGAAAGCGATCGAGAGGCAAACACAAATAGTGGCAGAAATCTGTCAAAACAGAACAGCTGTCAAAGGTTGATTTTTTCGAGTACCTTCTGTTGCTCAAATCGAAAAGTGCAAAACTAATTAATGTTTGGATATAACCTGGGCCATATGCACAAGAAATCGCAGATCAAAAAGATATTCTGAGAATTTTCATGATTTTTTACGGTGCAGCGCAGAAATCTGTTTCAGGACAGCAACTTCCTCAAATCTTACCTCCCTCAAATTAGAGGTTCTTCTTGGCACAACAATGAAATAAAAAGGATAAGGAGAGGTAATTACAGTAGTAATAACTTCCAAGACTCAAATAAAGGAAAAAGTACTGAAAACAAAACATTGGGTTATCTCCCAAGAGTGCTTTTCTTTAACGCCTTTGAGCTAGGCGCAGAAAGTGGAAATCAAGTATTATCAAATGAGGCATTAAGATCAATTGCAGAAGTCTTTTCAGAAATGAATTGAATTGTATGCAAATGCTCTCTTTGGTTCACTACTTTCATCAAAACGGTTTTCAGGACAAATCCAATCAAAATTCTTTTCCAAAGCTTCATGCAATCCTACGAGTTTGCAAGGTTACTTTGATGTCTTCTTTGGTTGTACCAACAACCTCTACACGTGAGCCAAGCATATTAAAATGCTCAAAGACTTTCCTAGCTTCAATAACAACATCTCTAAATTCTCTACGCAAAGTCTCTAAAATAAAATCTTTCTTTTCGGAGTCTTTGATATCATGAAGCTTAAGAAACATTTGTTGCATAAAAGGATTAAGGTTAACAAACCTAGCCTCCAACATGTGAACTAAATAAGCAGCATCAACTTCATAACTAGGAGCGAGCTCAGCCAAAGATCTATCCTCAACATCGTTATGCATACCAACATGATTAAAGAACTCCTTGATGTTGCCTTTTCCCAATGATAGAACCACTACCTACAGAGAGGTCCTCCAAAGCATACTTAGGGAACAACATAATGAACTAAAAGTAAAAGTAACAGAATGCAAACTATCAAAGGAACTATTTTTTTGTATTTTTGATAAAACGATGCAAGCAAAAATAAAATAAAGCAAAACAAAAACAAAGTAAAAGATTGAGCGTGAGAGACTCCCCTTGCAGAAATCTTCTTTCTCCCCGGCAACAGCGCCAGAAAAATGCTTGATGGTGCGGTGTAGGCACCCAGTTGGGAACCCGAAGAGGAAGGTATGATGAGCACAGCAGCAAGTTTCCCTCAGTTGTGAAACCAAGGTTTATCGAACCAGTAGGAGAAAGCCAAACTTCAGAAGGTGATGCTTGCTAGCTTCGCGGCAGCTCCGGACAATTTATATGGCGCCTCGTCCAGGGTTTTGCTTTGCACCAGCAGCAATGTGGAACCTGCACACAACACAACCAAGAACTTTTCCCCAACTTACGATGAGGTTTTCAATCTCACCGGTTTGCTGTAAACAAAGGATTGAGCATATCGAGTGGTAAAAGGTAATAGTATGTGAGAATGTAAATAAGCAAGTAAAAGTAAATGGTAATAGCAATGTAAAGGAAATTGGACCGGGATCCACAGTTCACTAGTGGTGTCTCTCCATAAGATAAATAACAACATGCTCGGTAAACAAATTATAGTTGGGCAATTGATAGAGTAAAGATAACGTACATATGTCATGAGGATCACTATGAGATTCACTCTGGGCATTACGACAAAATACATAGACCGTAATCCAACTGCATCTATGACTAATAATCCACCCTCCGAATATTGTCCGAGCAAACATTGGGTATTAAGTTTCGAACAACGGATAACTGCATTAAGCAAAGTGCATAAAGAAAACAAAGCAAATGTCTTTGGACATAAGAATGTTGTTTTCTCCCTAGTGGCAACAGCACATCTACAACCTTAGAGGTTTCTGTCACTCCCCCAGATTACTAGAGGCATGAACCCAACTATCGAGCATAAATACTCCCTCTTGGAGTCACTAGCATCCACTCGGCCAAGATATCTACTAGCAACGGAGAGCATGCAAGATCATAAATAACATAGAGAAAACATAAAGATAATAACTCAGCACATCAACTTAACATAGTACCAATACTCATCGGATCCCAATAAACACAACATATAGAATTACATAAAGATGATCTTGATCATGTAGGGCAGCTCACAAGATCTAAACATGAAGCACATGGTGGAGGAGACGACCATCTAGCTACTGCTATGGACCCGTAGTCCAAGGTGGACTATTCACACATCACTCTGGAGCCGCGCATGGTGGTGGAGAAGGCCTCCGGCAGGGTGCCGGGAAGAGCTCTTGGATCCTCCTGATCTCGCGAGGACGACGGCGGCAGCTTGCAGTATGTTTCGAGGAAAAGGGATCCATCCTTTAGGTTTTTCCCATTGAGGGGAATATATAGGCGAAAGGGGGGCGTCAGAGGGTGGACCAACTGGTCTCACCCCCTGGTGGCGCGGCTAGGGGCTGGGTCGCGCCGCCCTAGGGTGAGCCTGGCTCCTGGCCCCCCTCCATCTCATCTTTGGACTTTGTGACGCTTCAGGAAAAATAGAAGGTTTGGCTTTTGTTTCGTCCAATTCCGAGAATATTTCCTATGTAGCTTTTCTGAAACACAAAAATAGCAGAAAATAGGGAACTGGCACTGTGTCATCTTGTTAGTAGGTTAGTTCCAGAAAATGCATAAAAATGCCATGAAGTGTAACAAAACACAAAGCAAATGGTGTATAAACAAGCATGGAGCATCAAAAATTATAGATACGTTTGAGACGTATCAGTGCTCAACCATGAACTCATAGGGAATGGGAGCAGAGATGCAAGGCAAGGGCAATGCGCGAGAAGGAAGACGATGACAGTGGCGGAGTGGGGTAAACAGTTACTCCCTCCATTTTTCTTTTATTCCACCACGGAAAATCTCTATACCATCCCAGCCGTTCGTTCTGAAGAGGGAACGTGTAACGCCCCACCTTTGGATTAAGGTGGAACACCTGTGTTAAGTGCTATTCCATGGATCACTGATAGCACCACAGAACAAAATATAGTATTCATTGCATAGTATCAAAGATTAAAACGCAGATCCAAATACATAAGTCTTTAAACTTACAAACCAGCTTAGTCACATGGACTAGCTCAAAAGACAGAGTTCAACACATCACAAACACAGCGGAAACTAAGGTAGCAGTGAGCCTCCATCTTCACCATGCGCCACAAGTAGTCATGTTGGAATGTAGACTCGAGATCCTATCAACTTACTCTTCCTCAGAATATCCTGCACATTTGATTATGCAGCCCCATGAATGGGGGTTAGTACAATGATGTACTGGCAAATGACACATATTTGGTGGCTGTTGTGAAAGAACTAGCTACATGATATTTGGCTGGTGGATCTCATAAGCTGCTTTGCATAAAGCCAATTTTATCCTAAAATCCTTTTCAAAACTTTTTTTCAAAATTTTAGTTTATAAGGGTCAAGACAACCCCCATCATTACATACTGGCCGGTATGTAGTTCTGGATGAAACTCAACAAAGTTGGAACATCAGAAAACACCACCCCTCGGAGTGTATGGCCCTGAGCTCCTGCCTAAGGGTTTCTAGTCAAGTTTTTAAAGCATTCAGAAATGGTGATGAGATTCTTCCGTACATTCCATGTCTAGAGACTCAAATTGTCCATAACCGGGGACACGGCTAATCGATTAGTTTGACACCCTGCAGGGGTTGTGCACTTTCACCTTATGGCCCATTCTACCCAGAGAGAAGAATGAGACAAGACCTTTCAGAAGGAGAGAGCAACCATACTGGCAAGATCCGTTCCCACCTATAATTCTGCTACCAGCCCATATCTTGCACACAAGTTGAACCCTCACATCTTAATCAGTCAAGACAGAGCCCATATTGTCATAAAGATGCACTGGAAGTACTCTAAAGCATGGAAGACATGGTAACCTCTTTAATCCTGAGTGGCATTCCACAAGTGAACCCCCAGGTGACGACAACTACACAAATCCTGGGTTGATAGCCAAGTGTGTAGCCCTGGGTAGCCACTCAACATCGCCTCCATTAACAAACCAATCCACCGAGGTGTTTCATTTTAGTTGAAGTTCTTAATTTGTTCACAAAACACTTTAACAAGTGATCATAGCATGGCATCAATATTTCCAAGGTATTTAGCATCCTAACAAGTGGGGTTTAAAAGATAGCTACACACTACTAGGATCTAAGCATTTTATAAAACAGTTGAACATTCCACCTATCATGCATACTACTAAAAACACTAATGCAGTAGTAAACATAGGTAGAAGATATGTGTGTCACTTGCCTTTTTGGAATTCAAACCCTTTCACTTCTCTCAACAAGACACGTTCTCTCCTTTCAATCTATAGCAATAGAAGTACACAACATAAACACACTGGTCCAAGACAAACAAGATCAAGCAATGTAAACAATTGAAATGGGTTGGTTCAACATTTTAAATTTCTTATGATTTTTGTGATGAGAGAGATATTTCACGAACCTTGGCTTACAAGATAGGGGTTGAGAGTTTGGATGAGAAGGTCAAGTGATTGGAAAGGATTGATCCTCCAAGATTTGGCCAAGTCAAAGTTTTTTAAATTCTTATTTGAATCATCCAACTAGTTTTGGTTTTGAATCAAAGGTAATAATGGATCTGAATGACTTAAGACATGTTTGATATAGGGTAGGGTTTATCTCCACATTGGCAAAGGAGAAACAAATTGAGATACATTCACAAATTACTCAGGTGTAATTTGAGTATTAGGAATTAAGCCCCTAAGAGTAAGATGGCATGATGTTGGGTTAGGGTTAAGAGGAAATATGATAATTATAGATTGATATGATCATATGATTCACTTTTGTAAAAGGAATCATATTGAAAAGAATTATAGAATTAATTCTATAATGAAGATACTCAAATTCTCATAATTGAATTTGAATATTTGCAAGGTGTTTCAATAATTTTGGATAGTGATGCTACTGGATAGAGGTCAGTAACACAAAGCTACTGCAAGTGGTTTCGCTCCAAAATCATTTTCAAAATTCAAATGATGATCAAAATAGTGATTTTGTTAAATTTAACAGTAGCAAGTGTGTGCACGTTTCAAGTTTGAAATTTTTTGGCTCCAGAGTGTTCTGCATGTTCTGAGAAATCCATAGACTACAAATTTGTAGCAATTGGATTTACAGAACAAAAGTTATTAAATAAATGGTATTTATAACTCATTTTTGCCATTTTATTTTCACTTCAAAACTTTGTACAGAAACTATGTTATTTCTCTACTTAATTGGATTCTAAACATTGCAAGGATTCCAGGGATACCAAGTTTGCAAAAATTGGCCAAGTAGATTAATTTCTATGCAATTTACAAGTTTAGGACCAAATCTGTCATTTGAAAATTCAAATTCAAATCAATTTTGACTCAGTTGACTGGGGGCTGACTGGGATGCGCAACGTGGTAGTTTCTAAGTGGCCGGTACCGATTTGGACAAGCCCTCTAATCCTGGCTATAGGATTCTGATCGGATGGACAGAGAAGGACAGAGGGGAATTGCTCACCGGCGGGACTAACTCCGGCGAGGGCGGCATTGTTGGTCGACGGTGAGGTCACTCCGGTGGGCTGCATCGGCGAGGAAATAGCGGACAGGGATCTGGGTGTCGCAGTGCGGTCGGGGATGAGATCGGCGATGTCTCTGGCATCCTGCAGAGAGGAGGGGATGCGGCTGGAGGTTGCATGGCGTCGGTGAGCTCCTAGGCATCGATTCTCTGTGGGAAAAGGAAGGACGAAGGCGTCAGACAGCATGCCAGGGAGAGGGGAGAAAGAAAAAGCCCGAGGGAAGCGAGGGGAAGCTCCACCGCATCGGAATCGACAGAGGCCGACGGTGAGGTCCTCGGGCTCCGGCTCCGAAAATTGCACGGTGTGGGGGCGGTTTCTCTAGCGAGGAAGAAGAGAGGATGGAGAGGGGAAAATTGGGGCTTTGAGAGGGAGAGTGCCGAGGGGTCTCGGGAAAAGGAGGGAGTGGGGGTGGTTCCTCGCGCGGCGGTTCCCAGAGAAGAAGGGGAGGGACGGTTGGAGAAGAGAGATCTGACAGGTGGGGCCCATCAGTCGGTCAGTGAGAGGAAAAGGGGCTACGGGGGGGGGGGAACAGGCCAGGCTGGGCTGTTGGTCGGGCTGGCCCAGTTAGGTTACCCGGCCTCTTTTTTTCTGTTCAGATATTTTCTATTTTGCTTTCAGATTTGTTTTATAACTTTTGCATTTTGAACCCAAACTGATTCAAAGAATTTTGTAAATTTTCCTAAAAATCAAAGTGTCAAAGCAAGATAGTCAGAAACAAGTTTTCAAAATAAAAAGAGATTTTCCACAAAACCTTATGAATTTTAGCAAAAGGACTTTCTTGCATAATGCAAAAACATAGTTTAGGGTTTCTAAAATAACTCTTTATAATCAGGTAAAATACTACATAAAAATAATATTTTGAAATTCATTTTCAAACACATTTTTAGTATTGTAAACTTTATACATTGTTTTTGAAAATAATTCCTTAGCAAATAAACTTGCATAGAACTTGTATGAAAGCAATGTAGTATTTTGGAATTCCATTTTCCTCAAAGAGTTCTCTAAGGAATAATAAAAAGTTGAAATAGTTTTTCTAACTAACATTTGAATTGGGAAATTTATAAGAAACTATTTTATAAATTGGAAACCATGGAAGTGAAATAGTTGGATTTTGAAGGTTTAATAAAACCTTAGAGAAAAACATTTAATTATACTCAAAAAGTTTTAATTCCTTGTGATTTTTCAATCAATACTAACAAAACAAAATTTTATCCAAAATTTGATAAAAACTTGGGATGTTATAGACTACCACCCTTAAAAGAAATCTCGTCCCCGAGATTTGAAGAGGCTAGAAGGGTAGAAGGGTTTGGGGTACTTGGGTGGCTACCACCCTTAAAAGAGACTTTTGTGGGTAGTCTATTCACAAACTTGGGTTTGCAATACTTCTCAAGGAGGCTTGAGTATAACTTTGCTCCATTTGGGGAGCTTCTATACAGCAATGTAGTTTGGTTAATTACTTTGGACACTAAAGGGTCACTCTTTGGGTCAATCAGAGGAACATGTTAAGGTGGTCTCAGGTCTTCACTTCATCTTCTTTAGTCGTCATCCTTTTTGATCTTTCATCTTATGGTTCTTCCTCTTATGGTTACTTCCTTGGTGAGCACTTTTGGGGTCAAACGAAGTTCCCCAGATTGGTAGGACTCCTTCCATCACGTGTCTTCTTCAACGGTAAGCTTGTGATTCATACTCACCGAAATCCTACGTTTTGGCCACACTGGCTCACTATAAGGGGTGTAACATCTTATCCTCCTAAGGTTAAGGTTTAACAACGTCGTCCCTCTTGTAGGTATGTCTCTCTAGATCAACCATTCCTCATAACAAGAGTGAACAATATGAGTAGTCATCATGGGGGCCAATCCATGTCGCACCCAATCATTACCTTGTATTTTGTTTGGTGCATCTTGCATTCTAACTCTTGGTCCACCTCACTTGCTTTGACAAGATTTTCTTGAAATTGAACCAATGTTCCAAATCCCATTTTTGAAATTTTGAAAACAAATCTATCGTTCCTTAGCTAGGGGTTCATGTAAACTCTCGTATGGCATTAACTCTTAGCTTGCAGATCCTTCGGTTTGCCATCCCATGTTGTATGCTTCTTCTCCTTGAAGACTGAACATCTTAGATGGAGACAATAATGTTGCTGTCTTCACAGAGAATTGTCTAGAAAACACTTGTTTGGGATTGGAATGAAGTTGAGAATAGATAGAAGGGAGCTAAAGAAAAAATCCTACCCAAAACACAGCAGATCAAGGCAATTCATCTTACAAACAACATCTAACAATCATTCATCACATCAAGCAAACTAGGTCAAACACTAATAATCTAGTATGGTCATACCCCAATTTGGTATGATCATTAGATTATCATGATATCGTTGGTTCTATAAACTAGAATTATTGGTGGTCTTGTCTATTACTTGCTTGTGTACTTCAAGTTTCTCCTCTACTTAATTGATTCATCTTCTGGAGTTGTGCAAGATGCATTTGAGTCTTTCTCCAAGTTCTTCGTTTGGCCTTCAATGTAGTTCTTCATGTTGAGTCAAGGAAAATATATGGAGTATCAGTCTCACACTTCTGGCACATTGTGATCTTCTATCCTTTGTTAATGATTTCAGGTTAGGGTCATCTATAGCAAAAGGAAACATTTGAAGAGGAAGTAGGAGAGAATACAAGGAGTTCAAAATGCAAACTTTTTTTTATGTAAACAAAAACAAGATGAGATAGATTTTTTTAATCCTAGGGTCTTCCTGTTTCTAATTCCAAACCTAGGGTCTCGATCCTACAGGCAACACTATGCTCTGATACCATTTTGTAACGCCCCACCTTTGGATTAAGGTGGAACACCTGTGTTAAGTGCTATTCCCTGGATCACTGATAGCACCACAAAACAAAATATAGTATTCATTGCATAGTATCAAAGATTACAACGCAGATCCAGATACATAGGTCTTTAAACTTACAAACCAGCTTAGTCACATGGACTAGCTCAAAAGACAGAGTTCAACACATCACAAACACAGCGGAAACTAAGGTAGCAGTGAGCCTCCATCTTCACCATGCGCCACAGGCAGTCATGTTGGAATGTAGACTCGAGATCCTATCAACTTACTCTTCCTCAGAATATCCTGCACATTTGAATATGCAGCCCCATGAATGGGGGTCAGTACAATGATGTACTGGCAAATGACACATATTTGGTGGTTGTTGTGAAAGAACTAGCTACATGATATTTGGCTGGTGGATCTCATAAGCTGCTTTACATAAAGACAATTTTATCCTAAAATCCTTTTCAAATTTTTTTTTCAAAATTTTAGTTTATAAGGGTCAAGACAACCCCCATACATTACATACTAGCCGGTATGTAGTTCTAGGCGAAACTCAACAAAGTTGGAACATCAGAAACCACCACCCCTCGGAGTGTATGGCCCTGAGCTCCTGCTTAAGGGTTTCTAGTCAAGTTTTTAAAGCATTCAGAAATGGTGATGAGATTCTTCCGTACATTCCATGTCTAGAGACTCAAATTGTCCATAACTGGGGACACGGCTAATCGATTAGTTTGACACCCTGCAGGGGTTGTGCAGTTTCACCTTAAGACCCATTCTACCCAGAGAGAAGAATGAGACAAGATCTTTCAGAAGGAGAGTGTAACAACCCACTTTTGTAAACCTGGAGAACTTGTGGTGTGTGAGGTGTGTAAAATTTGGAGCCAACAAAAACTTCTATTTATATGATGAATGCCCACTTTATTTGTGTCTTTGCTTGATACATGCATGCAAGTTGTGGCTTCTAGGTTGGACTCGTTCGGTTAGGAAGAACGCCTTGACCTTTGTTACCTAGAACCCTATTAAGATCCCATCTCAAAATTTGTGATCAAGCCTCTTTTCTTGTAATAAATAAAACTTCCCTCTTATACATTCTTACCTTCGGAATAAAACTCCACCCCACAAAACTTGCCCTAGACCAAACTTCCTTGCTTCATCACTTATTTAAATTTTGAGCCTTAGCTCAAAATAGAACTACCCCAATTCTTCTTCTTTATTTCATCTTTGTCTCGAATTCTTACCCATCTTCCTCTTTAAAAAATTTCTTGGGCTCATATCATTTTGATCACCACTTGGAGTTGTATTAAACTCTCTCTCAAAAATTTGTTCAACAAATTTTCTTTGAATATAGGAACTCCCTTCCAACTCAAATTTCAGAAATTTTGGTTCAAAACTTTTTGTGAAGCCAGCCCATCTCTCTCTCTTTTCTCTCTGATCTTTCTCTCCCTCTCAAGCCTAGCCCAAACCTCCCTTTCTCCTTCCCTGGCCCAACCTCTAATCAAAGGAAGCGTGCAGGAAACGATCGGCCAGAGAACCCTAGCGGTCGATGTCCCCTCTCCCGCTCATTCTGCTTCGACTCCCGCGCTTGGTGATGTCCGCAGCCCTACATCACGCTCACGAACCCGTGCTGACGTCTTCCCTCGCTCGCTGGTTGGGCGTCGCTGCCGCCCCAGAGCACTACCGCTCGTTCCCACAGCTATAAAAGCCCCCACCCCGAGCCACTCTCCCCCTCACACCACTCCTCTCCTCCACACCTCTCCCCGAGCGCGAGAGCGCTGCGAGCGAGGGAGAGAGCTGAAACCAAAGAAGCCCGAGAAGGTGGTCGTCCTCTCCAAGCTCTCCCCGGCCTCCTTTCCCTCCAAAAACCTGTCCCCTGACCTCAGCTAACCCCCACGGATCTTTTCCCTGCATAGACTTCGCCGGACATACCGCCGTCGAGCCGCTCTAGGGAGCACCGCGGTCGGAGGAGAAGCCCATACTGCCCGCAGGAGCCGGCGCCCCTATGCTGGGGACACCGCTCGAAGCCTTCCCGACCCCCTGCTACCTCGCCGCCGAACCCGCCGACCCTCGCCGGCCATCCCACCGCCGGTGAAGCCTCCCAGGTGAGCCCCCGTCGAACGCTAGCCCAGCCCGTGCCTCTGTTAGGGTTTTCTCCCATGCCTACGTTAGGAGGTAGGAGAAAGAACCTCAGCTGTCCGATTCATTCTAATCTGGCGGCCCAAAATAGCAGATACCCCTTCGTTTAAGTTAGATCGTGACAGGCGGGCCCCCCTATCAGGCCAAAAAAAATTAGCCTCCCGCCCGCACCGGATGTGCTGCTGGGCCGGCCCGCACTGTCCCACTCGGCCTAGCCAGCTTTCGGTCTGCCCAGTTTTTTTTAGGACGAATCATTTAGCAATTGTTTAAAATCTTGCAGATTTCAAACTTGAATAGTTTCAAAACCATAAATCCAGGTCCGTCCCGAGGGTGACGGTTAGTGTATTTCCCGGACGGGCGATTGGGAAGGTGATTGTCGAGGCGTTTTGTTCCTGGTCGTCATGATCTCCCCCCGATCTCATTGTTTCCCCTCTAGATCTAGGCACCAGCTGATCTCCGGCGTGGTGCCCCTAGAGTCCTCCCAACCAGATCGCCCAATTCTCCCCACCAAAAGCCTTTCACTCGGACTACGGCAAGTGATCGTAATACACCCTAAACCCTAGCTTTTCTCGATCTTGGTTCTCTGGCCTCCATCTATGGAGAATGTTGAAGGTTTGATGCAGAACTTGAAGTTGTCGGCAGCGGAGAATAGTGGTCTGAAGATTGGGTGGACGGATGGTGTGAAAATTGGAGAAGTGGAGGCACAAGCGTTGGGTAAGCTATTGTCGGAGAAACCGCCTTTCGTTGATGGTATGATCAATACTCTTGGTAGGATTTGGTGCCCGCTTAAGGGAATCCGCATTAAGGAGCTGGGAAACAATGTTTTTCTATTCACTTTCCTGCAAACTTCTGGGAAGAGTAAAGCACTAGATGAAGGGCCTTGGATGTTCAACAAAGAATTGGTGGTGATCCAAGATTTCGATCCGAATAAAGCCCTAGAAGATTACGAGTTCAACCAGATGCCGATCTGGATTCGTATCTTTAAGCTTCCTCTTGGAAAATGAATAGGGCCACAGGTGAGCAGCTGGGGGATGTGATAGGAGAGTATATGGAGGTGGATGTAGATGAAGATGGTCTGGCGGTGGGTGAGTTTCTTTAGGTGCGTGTTCGATTGGACATAAGGAAGCCCCTGATGAGAGGAGTTACGATTCATATTGGGGAGAATATGCTGCCAACGTGGTGCCCGTTTGAGTATGAATACCTACCAGATTTCTGTTTTACTTGTGGTATTATCGGACATGGGGACAGAAGGTGTGTGATCAAATTAAAAAGACGAGAGCAACAACAATTTGGTAAATGGCTTAAGGCAGCAATTCCAAAGAAGGAGTTTGCAAATTCCTCACACCGGTGGTATGATGACAGGGGAGGTAGTGGGCAAAGGAGGCATCCGATTTATGGGTTCGGAAACCAGTATAAAAGATCGGGGAGTGATTCTGATTCCTGGAGGAAAGATGGAGTGGAGAGGAGAAGTAGCTTAGCTTCTGGTGGGGAAGACGTGGAGAAGTCTGCTTCAGAAAAGGAAGTTTCCAGTCCTTTGAAGCTACCACCACCACCTGCTGAACAAGGGGGTAGTCAGAGAAGGTTGGAGTTCCTTGATACACATGTTGAAGAGGATGGGAAAGATAATCAGTTAGGTGAGCACCAATTGGGAAGCAAGGAGGAGGATAGTGGGCCGAAAGCTAGTCGAAGCAGGGAGGCCCAGCATGGGGGGGCATCTCAGCCCGTTTTGCATGGTGCTGCTGGGGAGGGGACGTCGATCACGGAGAACAAACAGGAGGCTGGGGAACAGAAGGGTGTGAGCAAGGAATCATCGGCTAAGGCAGGGAAGGAGGGGAAGGGCACCTACAGGAAGTTAGAGAGAAAGGATAAGTTGAAGGAGGGAGAGAAACAAGAGAAGGGAAGGCGAGGAGTGGGAGATAAGAGGGTTTTGGAAGATGCCATGGAGTTGGAGGTGGCAAGGGAGACAAATAAGAGTAGGGGTGGAGGGAGTGTTGGTGACTGGTGTGGTCAGTGATATTTCACCTGAGGCGGGGCTGACAGTTCAGCCCTGCAAGGATCAATGAAAATTTCATATCAGAACTGTCGGGGGCTTGGGAACCAGCCGTCAGTTCGTGGCCTTCAGGATCTCGTGAAGGCGGAAGAGCCCGATATTCTATTTCTGTCAGAAACTAAGCTGATGGAGAAGGAGATGGAGCGTTTCAAGTGGTTGCTGAATATGCTACATATGGTTATGGTGGATAGTAAGGGGCGTAGTGGAGGCCTTGCTCTGTTCTGGAGGAGGGAGGTGGATGTGAGGCTGCGTTGGAAGGGTAGATACCATATTGATGTTGATGTGGTAGAGGAGAATGGAACTAAGTGGAGGTTCACGGGGATTTACGGCGAATCCAAGCAAGGGCAGAAGGAGAACACATGGAAATTGCTCCGTACACTGCACGCACAGGCTGACTTGCCGTGGCTGTGTATGGGCAACTTCAATGAGATCCTTTTTGGTCATGAGAAGGAGGAGGGGCCAGCTCGGGCCCCGGGGTGCATGGAGGCATTTCAGAAGGCGCTCGAGGACACAAGGTTGGGCGATCTGGGATTTGTAGGTGATGTTTTCACCTGGCGGAATAATTGGCACATGGCGGAGGGCTATGTCCGGGAAAGACTTGATCGTGCGGTCGCTAATGTCGAGTGGCGTTGCTTATTCCCTTTGTATAAAATAATAAATGGGGATCCGCGTCACTCGGATCATCGACCAATAACTGCGATCCTAAGTGAACAAGCTATGCCAAGATATGAAGTGGAGTCTGAGCCATCTTTTCGGTTTGAAGCTGCTTGGCTGCAAGAGGATGACTATGTGGAGGTAGTGGAGGAGGCGTGGAATTCTGCGCTGGGTGAAGGAGAAATCCCTATGGCAGCGGCGGTGAAGGAGGTGGGTAGGAAACTTTGGCTTTGGGACAAGGAGGTGTTGGGGGCCCTTAAGAATCGCATAAAAAAGGCGAAGAAGGCGCTGGAGTGTTGTAGGAGGGGACCATTAGATCAGAGGAATATCTCAAGAGAGCATGTCCTTCGGTTCAAGCTGAGCAGATTGGAAGACCAACATAGCACCTTCTGGCAATAGAGGGCACATGCAAACTGGTTAAAGTATGGAGACCGTAATACCAGCTATTTCCATGCCTTTGCTTCGGAGAGGAAGAAAGTAAACCAAATTAAGAAGTTGAGAAGAGAGGAATGGGGAGTAGTGGAGACGGAGGAAGAAATAGGAACTTATATTACTAACCACTACAAAAGTTTGTTCATGTCATCCGCAGGCCCGCCAAATGATGAGTTGCTCGACCATGTTCCAAATTCGGTGACGGATGAGATGAACAATTCCCTATCGTGAGTTCTCGCTTGAGGAGGTTAAAGAGGCTCTTGATTCCATAGGAGACCTCAAGGCACCAGGTCCTGATGGTATGCCAGCGATTTTCTATAAGAAGTTTTGGCATCTGGTTGGTCCCAAGATCCAGGAGGAAGTGATTGAGGTTCTTAATGGGGGGCAAATGCCCACTGGTTGGAATGTAACAACAATAGTGTTGATACCAAAAACAAAGGACCCAGAGAGAGTGACGGCGTTCAGACCAATCAGTCTTCGCAATGTGCTTTACAAGATTATATCCAAGGTCTTGGCAAACAGGCTAAAAATAATCCTGCCACATATAATCAGCCCAACACAATCAGCTTTTGTTCCGGGGTGGATGATCACTGACAATGTCTTGCTGGCTTATGAGATCACACATATGATGCACCGGAGGAAAGGTGGTCGGGACGGAATGGTGGCAGTAAAATTGGACATGAGTAAAGCTTATGACAGAGTGGAGTGGAGTTTCTTGGAGGGGATCATGCTGAAACCGGGCTTTGCACCACAATGGGTTGATCTCGTGATGAGATGTGTGAAAACGGTCTCTTATTAGATAAAGGTTAATGGGAGATTGTGTGAGGCGTTTGTACCACAAAGGGGGCAGCAACAAGGAGATCCACTTTCTCCTTACTTGTTTATACTATGCGCAGAAGGTTTTCGGTTCTGCTTCGTAAGGCGGAGGAGGAGGGGTTGATTGAAGGGATTCAACTATGCCCAGAAGCACCAAAGATAAATCACCTTTTCTTTGCTGACGATTCGCTGATTGTTATGAAAGCAAATCTCAAGAATGCATAAAGCTTGAAACAGGTTCTGGCACTTTATGAAGCACAGTCAGGGCAGATGATTAACGCCACTAAATCGTCGGCCATGTTCAGTAAGGGTACCTCGAGGGGGGCAAAAGAAGCGGTCTTAGCAGCCCTTGGAATTCCAAGGGAGTCCCGTAATGAGCGGTACCTAGGACTGCCAGTACATTTGGGTGCATCAAAAGCAAAAGAATTTGCATATCTGAAGGAAAGAGTGTGGCAATGTATCCAAGGGTGGAAGGAGCGTCTGTTGTCTAAAGCCGGGAAGGAGATCCTGATCAAAGCTATTGCACAGGCAATACCAACTTATGCCATGTCATGTTTTGATTTGACTAAGGCAATATGTGATGCAATTGGTTCGATGATTTGTCGGTATTGGTGGGACCATCAAGAGGACAAAAATAGATGTCATTAGGTTAGCTGGGAAATCATGACAAGGTCGAAGAAGAAAGGTGGGATGGGCTTCAGAGACCTGCATATGTTTAATCTAGCAATGCTGGCTAGACAGAGCTAGAGATTATTGCATAACCCAGATTCTCTGTGTTGTACAGTTTTGAAGGCGATGTACTTCCCTAACAAGTCAATCTTGGAGGCGAATCCAACCTCCAGGATGTCCTACACTTGGCGTAGCATCTTGAGAGGGCTAGACCTTCTGAAAGAAGGGGTAGTGTGGCGTGTAGGATCGGGGGAACAAATAGAGGTGTGGAAGGATCCATGGATTCCGGGCGTGTCAACACGAAAGCCAAGAACGCCAGATGAGATGGAGGAAGACCTGAGAGTGGCAGATCTGATAAACCCCACTACAAATCAGTGGGACATTGAGGTCCTACAGGGCCTGTTCCGTGAGGAGGATATCACTGCGATTTTGTCCATTTCGATCAGAGGGGGGATGGAAGATTGTGTGGCCTGGCACCCAGATAAGAGGGGTGTTTTTTCTGTGAAGTCTACATACCACCTGGGCATGTATCTAAGAGCAAACAAGAGCGGCCAGGTAGCAGCAACTTCTGCAATTTCAGAGGGTGCATCACCTTTGTGGAAGAAGATCTGGAGTCTGAAATTACCGGGGAAGGTTAAAATTTTCATTTGGAGGTTGGCACACAATAGCTTGCCAACAAGAATGAATATTCAGAGAGCACCTTTTCTTGAGGATGGAGGGCACCTTTTCTTGACATGCAAGCTGGTCAAGCAAATTTGGAGAGCAATGTTTCTGGAAGACATACGACTGTCTTTGCTGAGTGTGGCTACCCCGACTCTGGTAATCGAACAGGTACTGGCATTACCAAAAGAGAAGGGCATCCAAGTCTTCACTATGTTATGGGACTGGTGGACTAATCGGAATAAGAGCAATGCAGGTGAGTTGCCGAGATCAACTGAGCAGTTGTGCCATGTTATTCACAAACACCTGCTAGATTTCATGCTCGGGGTAACTAGAAGTGTGTCTGGAACACCAATGGAAGACAACGTAAACCACCCAAAACTAGTGTGGCTGAAGCCGAAGGAGAATTTTACCAAGGTAAATTTTGATGCCGGCATTCACAAAGATACTAGAGAAGGGTCTTGGGGCTTTGTGGCGCGAACAGACAAGGGAGAATTCATAGAAGCTGCAGTAGGTAAACTGAGACACATGCGGGATGCACTACAAGCGGAAGCAGAGGCCTGTGTCGCGGCGACCGAGGGAGTGGCGGCGATGGGGCTTCATAGAGTGATCTTCGAGTCTAATTGCCAAACTCTGGTAAAGGCTCTGAACTCTAGCAGCCATGAGCTAGCGGAGATCGGTATTCTACTCCGTGAGGTGAGGAGTATTTGTCATAGTGCCTTTGAGGCCTTTGAATTCAATTTCTGTCCCAGAACTTTGGGAACCCCAAGAGAAAGGTGTGATGAATATAGCAGCAAGATTTCCCTCAGTTAAGAAACCAAGGTATGTCGATCAGGAGAGGAGCAAACAAACGACTGAAGGTGATGCTTGCTAGCTTGCGACAGCTCAGGACAATTTATAGGGCGCCTCGTCCAAGCTTTGCTTGCTAGCTGCAACGTGGAACCTGCATACAACACAACCAAATACTTTGTTCCCAACTTGCGATGACGTTGTCAATCTCACCGGTTTGCTTGAAACAAAGGGTATGAGCGTATCGAGTGGAAAGTGATAATAGTATGCGAGTAAAGTAAACAGTGTGAGTAAAGTAAACAGGTGATTGCAATATAAAGGAAATAGGACCGGGGTCCACAGTTCACTAGCGGTGTCTCTCCATAAGATAAAATAACACATGCTGGGTAAACAAATTACAGTTGGGCAATCGATAGAATAAAGACAACATGCATCTGATGAGAGGATCACTATGAGATTTACTCTGGGCATTACAACAAAATACATAGACCGCCATCCAACTGCATCTATGACTAATAATCCACTCTCGGGGATATCATCCGAACACCCCATGAGTATTAAGTTGCGAACAACAGATAATTGCATTAAGCAAAGTGTGTAATGTAAACAAAGCATATACCCTTGAGCATATGAATGTTGTTTTCCCCCTAGTAGCAACAGCACATCTACAACCTTAGAGGTTTCTGACACTCCCTAGATTAAATAGAGGCATGAACCCACTATCGAGCATAAATACCCCCTCTTGGAGTCACTAGCAACTACTCGGCCAAGATAGCTACTAACAACGGAGAGCATGCAAGATTATAAACAACATAGAGATAACATAAGATAAATTTCAGTACTTCAACTCAAGCATAACACCACTATTCATCGGATCCCAACAAACCAAACATGTAGAATTACATAACGGTGATCTCAATCATGTAGGGCAGCTCATGAGATCTAAACATGAAGCACATGGTGGAGAAGACAACCATCTAGCTACTGCTATGGACCTATAGTCCAAGGTAGACTACTCACTCATCGCTCCGGAGGCAAGCATGGCGATGAAGAAGACCTCCAGTGGCGATTCCCCTCTCCGGCAGAGTGCCATGAAGAGCTTCTGGACCCTCCCGATCTTTGGGTCGACGGCGGCGGCGGATCGCGATGTGTTCTGGAAAATTGATCGGGTACTTAGGTTTTTCCCGTCGGGGGGTCTTTATAGGCGAAGGGGCATCGTCAGAATTTGACCGAGGTGGTCTCACACATAGGGGGCGTGGCCCAGCCCCTGGCCGCACCGCCCTGGTGTGAGGGCTCCTCGTGGCCCCACTCCAACTCCTCTTCGGTTCTCTGGAAGCTTCGGTAAATTTCTGGGCGACTGGCTTTGGTTTCGTCCAATTCTGAGAATATTTCCTGTGTAGCTTTTCTGAAACACAAAAACAGTAGAAAACAGGGAACTGGCACTGTGGCGACTTGTTAATAGGTTAGTTCCGGAAAATGCATAAAAGTGCCACTAAGTGTAACAAAACATTAGGCAAATGGTGTAAAAACAAGCATGGAGCATCAAAAATTATGGATACGTTGGAGACGTATCAGCATCCCCAAGCTTAACTCCTGCTCGCCCTCGAGTAGGTAAGTGATAACAAAAGAAATAATTTTTGAGGTGACATGCACCTACACAATCTTGATCATATATGTAAGCATTGTGAGCTGGGATCAAAAAAACTTAAAACATGGGCATGAAAGACATAATCTTGATAGAAGAAACTTAGCAACCATGTTATAAACATGCAAATGAACACAAACAAAAGATCATGAAAATGAAACAATGAAAGTCAAACGTGTGTTCAAATCATAAGGAAAAACATACAAGTGGTTTTCAGCTTGTCCTTAATAGAGAGCAAAGCATAAATGCATAGGACACCTTCAAGTTTAAGAGGGCGACTAGATACAAATAATTTGGGAACATGTGAAACCATGATCATGAATCAATCCATGAAAACTTTGGGACAATGCACATTATACTAAGAATGACAACTATGCTCTCTTAATGGTGCATAAAGATAGAAGGTGGTGACTCAACATAAAAGTAAAAGAAAGGCCCTTCGCAGAGGGAAGCAGTGATTGCAAGTTTTATAACCTTCAAAAATTATGGTACTTACTGGCTTTGAGCTCTGATTGCCCCCATCATAAGCATCTTGAATGGTTAAAGTTAATGCGAGAACACTTATGCTGCATATGCTTGACAAATCATAAGTTGAAAACCTCGTGTCCTGTGAATACGAGTACCCAAACCTCATGCTACTTTACTTAGAGTCCCAAGCAAGGCTCTTGTCATTGTAAGTATACATGTATCATAGAGAACCACCAACGGGGTACCTCCGTGCCCGATGACATGGAACAAGCCCACATCAAAATGACAGGACAAGCAGACAATGAACACCTCGACATCTCTTTTATTTACCATTTGTATAGCTTTTTATTTTGAGATGCGTCGTCGAATGTCCACTATGGGCATGCTGCAAATTTCCACCATGAATTATGCATGGCTTAGATTGGCGGCCCAGGCGTTTCTCTAACACATATACAAACTCCATGATCCCGCAAGATTCCCAATTCATTTCACACCGCGAGTATCCATAAACAAAAGATCACGATATCAACTCAAATAAGAAGTGCAATGTTAAAAGCTTGCCCCATGATGGCATGGCTGGGCTAGTTCCCAACTTACAACTTGCAAGCATAACAACTCAACATAAGAGACCACAATGTCAAATTTTTAAGAATGAGAAAAAGTAATGTGTGCCTTCCGGTTCGTGAGAGCTTTACTGACCAATTTTCGCATAACACTGGTAAGAGTTTAATTTGAAGAGTAGATAAAAGCAAGTCAAATTTACTTGGAATAGAAAATTGCTAATAGGTATGTATGGTGGATACTTTGGCAAACTTGGTTTTTAGGAGATGGATGCATGAGTAGATCTCATACTCAGTACAAGGCGAGGGCTAGCAAAAGACTGGGAGCGACCAACTAAGAGAGCAATAATGACCATAATCATGCAAAGCGACAAAGTGACATTAAACGAAGCATAAGATGGCATCAAAAGTCAAAAACTAAATGATCATAGAGGCTATTGGCGACTTTGTAAGAGTCTAACATGTGTGAGCATGCGCCAAGTCAACCCAAATAAAGCATCAAGGAGAAAACCAAAATAATGCTTCCAAACGATAAAAAACAACGCATGATTCTTTCAAAGGCTCATTAAGCAATCTCGGTTATTTGAGACAAGTCATGCTACAGAAAAACCACTAAGCATACCATCAAAAAGACATCAAGCATGACATGCAAAAGCCTAAGCCGCAGTCTACACAAGCTCCTTCTTGTACCACTTTTTTGTATAAAGCTTTTTCTCTTTTCCAACACCATTCAAACTTTTTATAAACACCTCTTTTGATGAAAACCAATAAAGATCAGAGGCAAAAATACACCTTGATGAAAAGATATATCAAGATCTGAACACATATCAAGGCAAAAATCAAAAGCTAAACGCAGTTCTAGAAAAAGAAGAACACTCGTTGAAACGAGTAGAGTGAAAAACGGAGTGTTCTTGGCAAATGAAAAGCAAGGCAACTTCTCCAAAAGAAATTTGTTGGGGTCCAACCATTTATTACAGCAAACAAAACAAAACAAAACTGAAAACTAAAAACAACTGACGCTCCAAGAAAAACGCATAATGCATGAAGCAATAAAAATATAGTGTCTTGAAAGGTGACCTGATTTTTGCCGATGAAGAAGGGGTGCGTCGGGGGCATCCCCAAGCTTTGACGCTTGTACTTATTGGATATTTCTTGGGGTGATGCATGGGCATACTCAAGCTTGAGCTTTTGTCCATTCTTCATCTCATCTCATCACTCTCCGATCCCTACACTTGAAAACTTCCTTCATACAAATCTATTAGCAACATTAGTGTAAGCATAACATATAATCAACCCTTTTTCCTTCAGGTTTCAACCTAAAACCAACACATATTAAGCATATACTACTGTAGCAACTTCCCCAAAAGTTCCGTGATCAAGAGAACTCAAAAAGAAAGCGATAAAGCGGCAAACACAAACATTGGCAGAAATCTGTCAAAACAGAACAGCTGACAAAGGTCGAATTTTTAAGGTGTTTTCTGTTGCTCAAATAAAAAAGTGTTAAACTAATGAAAGTTTGGATATAACCTGGGGCATATGCACAAGAAATCTCAGGTCGAAAAGATTTACAGAGAATTTTTACGAATTTTTACGGTGCAGCACCGAAAGCAGTTTCAGGACAGCAACATCCCCAAATCTTACCTCACTCAAATTAGAGGCTTCTCTTGGCACAAAAACGAAATAAAAATGATAAGGAGAGGTCATTACAGTAGTAATAACTTCCAAGACTCAAATAAAAGAAAAAAGAACTGAATGTAAAAACATTGGGTTATCTCCCAAGAGTGCTTTTCTTTAACGCCTTTGAGCTAGGCGCAGAAAATTGCGAATCAAGTATTTTTAGAAGAGGCATTAAGATCCATTGAAGAGGTCTTCTCAATAAGGCATTGTATTTCATCCACATAAGTTTTTGAAGTCCCTTTGTGATCACGCTTTGGTTCACTCAAATCACTAAAAAGATTTTTGGGACAAATCCAATCAAAATTATTTTCAAAAGCTTCATACAATCCCAAAAGCTTGCTAGGTATAGGTATTTCGGTTCCTTCATTGTTAGTACTAATGACCTTTATAGGTGAACCGAGTTTATTAAAATGCTTAAGAACTTTCCTAGCTTCAATGGCAACATCTTTAAATTCTAACCGCAAAGTTTCCAAGATAAAGGCTTTCTTTTCAGGATCCTCAATTTCATGAAGCTTAAGGAACATGTGTTGCATAAAAGGATTAAGGCTAGCAAACCTAGCGTCCAACATGTGAATTAAATAAGCAGAAGCAACTTCAATACTAGGAGCAAGCTCAACCAAAGACTTTTCCTCAACTTCTTTATGCATACTAATATGATTAAAGAACTCCTCAATGTTATCTTTCCCAATAATTGAACCACTCCCTACTGAGAGGTCCTCCTGAACATACTTAGGGAACAACATAATGAACTAAAGTAAAGAAATAACAACTACCAAGGATTCTAATTTTTTTGGGTTTTTGATAAAAACGATGCAAGTAAAATAAAATAAAGTAAAGCAAAACAAATAACAAAGTAAAGGATGTGCGTGCGAAAACTCCCCTCGCAGAAGTCTTCTACTTCCTCCCCGACAACGGCGCCAGAAAACTTGCTTGATGTCTGGTAAATGACCAGCCCGTTGGGAACCCCAAGAGGAAGGTGTGATGAATATAGCAGCAAGATTTCCCTCAGTTAAGAAACCAAGGTATGTCGATCAGGAGAGGAGCAAACAAATGACTGAAGGTGATGCTTGCTAGCTTGCGACAGCTCAGGACAATTTATAGGGCGCCTCGTCCAAGCTTTGCTTGCTAGCTGCAATGTGGAACCTGCACACAACACAACCAAATACTTTGTTCCCAACTTGCGATGAGGTTGTCAATCTCACCGGTTTGCTTGAAACAAAGGGTATGAGCGTATCGAGTGGAAAGTGATAATAGTATGCGAGTAAAGTAAATAGTGCGAGTAAAGTAAACAGGTGATTGCAATATAAAGGAAATAGGACCGGGGTCCACAGTTCACTAGCGGTGTCTCTCCATAAGATAAAATAACACATGCTGGGTAATCAAATTACAGTTGGGCAATTGATAGAATAAAGACAACATGCATATGATGAGAGGATCACTATGAGATTTACTATGGGCATTATAACAAAATACATAGACCGCCATCCAACTGCATCTATGACTAATAATCCACTCTTGGGGATATCATCCGAACACCCCATGAGTATTAAGTTACGAACAACAGATAATTGCATTAAGCAAAGTGTGTAATGTAAACAAAGCATATACCCTTGAGCATATGAATGTTGTTTTCCCCCTAGTAGCAACAGCACATCTACAACCTTAGAGGTTTCTGTCACTCTCCCAGATTAAATAGAGGCATGAACCCACTATCGAGCATAAATACCCCCTCTTGGAGTCACTAGCAACACTCGGCCAAGATAGCAACTAACAACGGAGAGCATGCAAGATCATAAACAACATAGAGATAACATAAGATAAATTTCAGTACTTCAACTCAAGCATAACACCAATATTCATCGGATCCCAACAAACCAAACATGTAGAATTACATAACGGTGATCTCAATCATGTAGGGCAGCTCATGAGATCTAAACATGAAGCACATGGTGGAGAAGACAACCATCTAGCTACTACTATGGACCCATAGTCCAAGGTAGACTACTCACTCATCGCTCCGGAGGCAAGCATGGCGATGAGGAAGACCTCCGGTGGCGATTCCCCTCACCGGCAGAGTGCTGGGAAGAGCTTCTGGACCCTCCCGATCTTTGGGTCAATGGCGGTGGCGGATCGCGATGTGTTCTGGAAAACTGATCGGGTACTTAGGTTTTTCCCGTCGGGGGATCTTTATAGGCGAAGGGGCATCGTCAGAAGTGGACGAGGTGGTCTCACACATAGGGGGCGCGGCCCAGCCCCTGGCCACGCCGCCCTGGTGTGATGGCCCCTCGTGGCCCCACTCCAACTCCTCTTCGGTTCTCTGGAAGCTTCGGTAAATTTCTGGGCGACTGGCTTTGGTTTCGTCCAATTTCGAGAATATTTCCTGTGTAGCTTTTCTGAAACACAAAAACAGTAGAAAATAGGGAACTGGCACTGTGGCGACTTATTAATAGGTTAGTTCCAGAAAATGCATAAAAGTGCCAATAAGTGTAACGAAACATTAGGCAAATGGTGTAAAAACAAGCATGGAGCATCAAAAATTATGGATACGTTGGAGACGTATCAAACTTGTAATAGGGTTGCGCATGAGCTGGCACAATCTGGCTTCAGATCAGAAGTTGAGTGTGTGGGATGGGCAGAGAATAGCCCATCGTTTGTAACAGATTTGTTGGCCAGCGATTCTGCTGTGCCATCTGGTTAATTAATCCTCTATTTTCCCGTAAAAAAAACCATAAATCCAAATGAAGTGAAACCAACGCCCTTAGATTCAAAATTTCGTTACCTATCTATTAGAACTAGAATCTTTTCAGTTTGCTCTCTTTTTATTTGCGTGGTAATTTAATTGGTGAATAGCGTTAAGTTTCACCTAGTTTCAAAAATCTGAAATGTTTAAATGCTTGCAGTTTTCTTTTAAATCATCCAATTTGTTAGGGCCAAATTGCAGTAGCTTAACCAAGACCTTACCTTTTTATTACCACTGGTCACTTACCCTTAGCCCTTGTGTAGTTTAAATAGTGATTTTATTGTTGAACCACGCTTTGTTTAAATTCAAATTTTTTGTTGAAGCTTATTAAGAGAACTCTTAATGTTTGAAAATCCTAAAACTCTGACAAATTTTTTGCAGCAACTTTGAGTACTAACAAACTAGTTATTTAAACCTCTTGATTTCAGTTCTCGCATTGCTTGTTGGGGTGTGTTGGTATGGTGTGTGCGCTTGTATGATGATTTTTGTGCCTTGTTTTTCTTTTGCGACGTTAGATCCAACCGTTGACGAGTTCGAAGAAGAATACTTTGAAGACAACCAGGGACAAGCCACCCAAGGCAAGCCACCTTTACTTGTTGCATATCTTGATCCTAGTTTTATTTATGCAAGTCTTTTCATTTATATTTATTCAAAGATCCACTAGTCCCTTGATATCATCTTTAAGATGACACCCCTCAACACCTACTTACTCCATTATATTAGTTGTAGCTTGATGCTTACCATCATGTTACCCCTTGTAGCCTTGTTTAGTGGAGCAAAAACTCTAGGTTGGGACACTCAAAAATTTGTGAAACGTTTTTGAAAACCTTGGGAAGATTTTGACCATGCCCGAGTGTAAGTTTTGGAAAAAGGAAGTTTTCTAAATGTTTTCCTTGGAAAATTGAAATGGAGACGATGGAAGGAGTTTTTATAAAAGAGCACTGTGTATAAGTGTTCGCCAAACCAACTTAATCCCATGCAACCACATTACCCTGGAATGGGATGGGGCTTAGTCCGTAATTTATTTGTCTTAGTATGGGCTACCTCACAACACTATAAGGGTGTTTGATCCCTTGAAGGCGGGTTGCTAAATTTTGGGAGCAATACACCATAGTTGCCTACGGCCGGACGATACTACGGGTCTCTTGTCGTGGCGATGGTGTCGTGGAGTAGGGGACTGCCATGGTGCCGGAGAGGTTAAGCCCGTATGGTAGGTGCCTATACTAGGATGACTAAGTGAAAGGCTTTGATTGATTATCCAAAGCCCGCATACTTGTATGACGGTCCGTGGTAAAGTCCCGGTGGATTTATCGAATGGTGTGGATAAAGTGTGTAACCTCTGCAGAGGGTCAATCTATTCGAATAGCCGTGTCCTCGGTCATGAACGGTTGGAATGGCCATACTTAACCTGGGCTGGTTTTGTTTTAACAAGGATTTTGGTGGAAAAAGGAAAGAGGAGATGGTTCGGAGTACCCATGGGGGTACTCCCGTGGTATATGAGTTGGGCTAAAGGAAATGCCAAATTGGGTCACCCTTCCTAGAGATTTTACTTAAACTTGTTTCAAATATGTTTTTCAACAAAGATATAGAGATGTCGTAGGACATGCTATATCGACAAGAGAAAAATTAGAAAAAGGAAACTTAGTCTAGAGCCACCCTTGCTACAAGCCATACTAGCATACCTCTTGCATAATGTTCTTCTTAGGTGGTTTGCGAGTACAATTCCACAATGTACTCACGGCTTTGTCCCTGGCTATTAACTTGGCCAGACTTTGAGGAGGAATTTGATGGTGAAGAAGGCTACGATGACGACTTTGCGAACTAGGACGTTCTCCCAGTCAGTTGCCTGTGTGGTTAAGGCTTGACTTGGGCCCGACGATGTTGCTGTTTTCATCCGCTGCTTATTATGTTGAAACTTAGCCCGTGAGGCATTGTTGTAATACTTGGCTATGTGGCCATTATTGTAAGTTGTTTAAATTTAGTTGTATGGATGTTGTAAACCTGAATACTTGTTCGGTTATGTTGCTCAGGACACACTGATCATAGGATTGTGAATGAATGCATAACGGGAGTTTCGGACAGTCGGTCCGGGGCCCCCACAGAGAGAGCAACCATACTGGCAAGATCCGTTCCCACCTATAATTCTGCTACCAGCCCATATCTTGCACACAAGTTGAACCCTCACATCTTAATTAGTCAAGATAGAGCCCATATTGTCATAAGGCTGCACTGGAAGTACTCTAAAGCATGGAAGACATGGTAAACTCTTTAATCCTAAGTGGCATTCCACAAGTGAACCCCCAAGCGATGACAACTACACAAATCCTGGGTTGATAGCCAGGTGTGTACCCTGGGTAGCCACTCAACATCGCCTCCATTAACAAACCAATCCACCCAGGTGTTTCATTTTAGTTAAAGTTCTTAATTTGTTCACAAAACACTTTAACAAGTGATCATAGCATGGCATCAATATTTTCAAGGTATTTAGCATCCTAACAAGTGGGGTTTAAAAGATAGCTACACACTACTAGGATCTAAGCATTTTATAAAACAGTTGAACATTCCACCTATCATGCATATTACTAAAAACACTAATGCAGTAGTAAAGATAGGTAGAAGATATGTGTGTCACTTGCCTTTTTGGAGTTCAAACCCTTTCACTTCTCTCAACAAGGCACGTTCTCTCCTTTTAATCTATAGCAATACAAGTACACAACATAAACACACTGGTCCAAGACAAACAAGATCAAGCAATGTAAATAATTGAAATGGGTTGGTTCAACATTTTAAATTTCTTATGATTTTTGTGATGAGAGAGATATTTCATGAACCTTGGCTTAGAAGATAGGGGTTGAGAGTTTGGATGAGAAGGTCAAGTGATTGGAAAGGATTGATCCTCCAAGATTTGGCCAAGTCAAAGTTTTTTAAATTCTTATTTGAATCATCCAACTAGTTTTGGTTTTGCATCAAAGGTAATAATGGATCTGAATGACTTAAGACATGTTTGATATAGGGTAGGGTTTATCTCCACATTGGCAAAGGAGAAACAAATTGAGATACATTCACAAATTACTCAATTTACTCAGGTGTAATTTGAATATTAGGAATTAAGCCCCTAAGAGTAATATGGCATGATGTTGGGTCAAGGTTAAGAGGCAATATGATAATTATAGATTGATATGATCATATGATTCACTTTTGTAAAAGGAATCATATTGAAAAGAATTATAGAATTAATTCTATAATGAAGATACTCAAATTCTCATAATTGAATTTGAATATTTGCAAGGTGTTTCAATAATTTTGGATAGTGATGCTACTGGATAGAGGTCAGTAACACAAATCTACTGCAAGTGGTTTCACTCCAAAATCATTTTCAGAATTCAAATGATGATCAAAATAGTGATTTTGTTAAATTTAACAGTAGCAAGTGTGTGCACGTTTCAAGTTTGAAATATTTTGGTTCCAGAGTGTTCTACATGTTCTGAGGACTCCATAGACTACAAATTTGTAGTAATTGGATTTACAGAACAAAAGTTATTAAATAAATGGTATTTATAACTCATTTTTTCCATTTTATTTTCACTTCAAAACTTTGTACAGAAACTATGTGATTTCTCTACTTAATTGGATTCTACATATTGCAAGGATTCCAGGGATACCAAGTTTGCAAAAATTGGCCAAGTAGATTAATTTCTATGCAATTTACAAGTTTAGGACCAAATCTGTCATTTGAAAATTCAAATTCAAATCAATTTTGACTCAGTTGACTGGGGGCTGACTGGGCTGCGCAACGTGGCAGTTTCTAAGTGGCCGGTACCAATTCAGAGAAGCCTTCTAATCCTGGCCATAGGATTCTGATTGGATGGATAGAGAAGTACAGAGGGGAATTGCTCACCGGCGGGACTAACTCCGGCGAGGGCGGCACTGTTGGTCGACGGTGAGGTCACTCCGGTGGGCTGCGTCGGCGAGGAAATAGCGGAAGGGTATCTGGGCGTCACGGTGAGGTCGGGGATGAGATCGGCAGGGTCTCTGGCGTCCTGCAGAGAGGAGGGGAAGCGGCTGGAGGTTGCACGGCGTCGGTGAGCTCCTGGGCGTCGATTCTCTACAGGAAAAGGAAGGACGAAGGCGTTAGACGGCGCGCCAGGGAGAGTGCCGAGGGGTCTCGGGAAAAGGAGGGAGTGGGGGCGCTTCCTCGCGCGGCAGTTCCCAGAGAAGAAGGGGAGGGGCAGTTGGAGAAGAGAGATCTGACGGGTGGGACCCGTTAGTCGGTCAGTGAGAGGAAAAGGGACTGCGGGGGGGAAACGGGCCAGGCTGGGCTATTGGTCAGGCTGGCCCAGTTAGGTTACCTGGCCTCTCTTTTTTCTGTTCAGATATTTTCTATTTTGCTTTCAGATTTGTTTTATAACTTTTGCATTTTGAACCCAAACTGATTCAAACAATTTTGTAAATTTTCCTAAAAATCAAAGTGTCAAAGCAAGATAGTCAGAAACAAGTTTTCAAAATAAAAAGAGATTTTCCACAAAACCTTATGAATTTTAGCAAAAGAACTTTCTTGCATAATGCAAAAATATAGTTTAGGGTTTCTAAAATAACTCTTTATAATCAGGTAAAATACTACATAAAAATAATATTTTGAAATTCATTTTCAAACAGATTTTTAGTATTGTAAACTTTATACATTGTTTTTGAAAATAATTCCTTAGCAAATAAACTTGCATAGAACTTGTATGAAAGCAATATAGTATTTTGGAATTCCATTTTCCTCAATGAGTTCTCTAAGGAATAATAGAAAGTTGAAATAGTTTTTCTAACTAACATTTGGGAAATTCATAAGAAACTATTTTATAAATTGGAAACCTTGGAAGTGAAATAGTTGGATTTTGAAGGTTTAATAAAACCTTAGGGAAAAATATTTACTTATACTCAAAAAGTTTTAATTCCCCGTGATGTTTCAATCAATACAAACAAAACAAAAAAAATTATCCAAAATTTGATAAAAACTTGGGATGTTATAGAACGGCAGCGAGAATCTGGTCGTCCACATGTCGGCACCGCATGAGTTATGGCGCCCACTACGCACGGGAATTGAGGAGGCACGGCGGATTTTTCTCACCGGACGCGTGGGACGTGCAGTCAAATGAAGTCAACAGCCGGCGTGCGCGACACTGGGCCCACTGGGTGTCTAGTCTTGTCAATGTCAGGCTATCCCTACGACGGGTGGCATGACAACTCGAAGAAGTGATGCGTCATCACTGATGTCACTATTTGCGAGGCTTGTTTTCTTTCATCCAAGGAGAGAAGTCTTTTTGGGTCTTCATCCTTTCGAGGTATGTATCACCGAAGTCAACCGTTTCTTTGGCAGAGAACGTTTTTTGGGACCTTCACCCTCTTTGCGCGATCCAAAGCGCAAGGATTATTTTTCGAAGCATTTTTCCTTCCATTCGGGATCTTCGAATCAACCCTCGAGGTTTTTCGGCATGGCATCTTGCATGACTGCCAGCTCCTCGAGGGACTCTTTTGGCTTTATTCCATGCCGTCTTATCGTTCGAGTTGTGGATTTCGATCCCTCGAATTATTTCCCTTGGGCCAGCAGCACCGTCTTATCATTCGAGTTGTGGATTCCGATCCCTCGAATTAGTTCCCTTGGGCCAGCAGCACCATTTAATCATTCGAGTTGTGGACTTTGATCCCTTGAATCTCTTCTTTTTGGCCAGCAGCGCCGCTGGCTTATTCGAATAGTGGATTCCAGTCTCACGGGTCACTTCTTTCGGGATTACAATATACCCCTGTGCTACGAGGCTTGTAGTACACTTGGTCCATTATTCGAGGGTGTTTTTCACAACCCATTGAGTTTATGCATTTAGGCCATCAGCGCCATTACTATGACCTGCTATGGGCATCAGTCCCCAGATTCTCTTTAACTCGGGCCAGCAGTGCCTCAGCTTCAATTCAGGTGGAGATTTTAGTTCCTCGAAATCCTGTCTTATGCTTATACTTACTCTCGTTTACCCGAAATTTTGTGGCAATATACCAATTCGGATGCCGTATGTCAAATACGAAGATAAGTCCACATTTAGCAACACTAGATGGCCCGGTAATCGCATCAAACGCGCTCTGCTAAGAGAGTTTTCCATACCTGCGGTATGAAGTCTTGCATCGATGGACGCACCGAGTGGCTTACACACTACTGGGCTTCGACCTGATAAGTCCACACGCGGCGAGGGTCAAAGTAACACCAGCCCACGTGGGTTCGAGTCGGGGGACTCAAATCTGAGTAAGCTAACCGATGTTTTTGCGACTATGCAATTAACTGGACGCGACGTGAGTCTCAGACTAGTTATGTCGATCCCTCTAGCAATAAATCTATGCATCTTCGAGGCTTGAAATGAGCTTACTCGAATAGACTAACTTTACTACCAAGCCATTCATATGCATGTTGTGGCTTTTGTCTCTACAGGTAGGGCGAAAGATGTTATACACAACCGAATAAGGACTCGAATTAATGGAGTTAGAGTCCCTACCATAGTCTTCGACTATCCCAGGCACTCGGGGGCTACTGACGAAGGAATGACCTATGGGTCCTCGATATTCACCTACCTGGTTTTCGGTCCAGGAAGGGCATCTACCGAAGGGACAGCAAGGCCCGCGAAGATAATAGCCTGGCACGGCCTAGGAGCAAAACTTGACGTACAAGGCAATGATTCGAGGAGACCAAGTTGGATTAGGTTTCGGCTAGGGTTTCTTCAAACCGGTTCTATCTGTACTTTGCTTGGAGGACAATCCTGAGACCCAACCTTCGCATATAAAAGGTTGGGAGGGAGGTCCTGTAGCGTCTAGACGCCTTTTGCCACCATACACCCGAGCGCTCGAATCCTCGAGAGCTCTCCACCTTCGGCTAGATCCAATATACACCATCGCTGTAACACCGCCATTGTAAACACCCCATCAATAAAGTCAGACAAGCAGGACGTAGGTCTTTACCCTACAATGGGGCCGAACCTGGGTAAAACCTGTGAATCCCTGTGTCATCTGATCGCCGTCGAGTTCGCCGGATCCCACAAGCGCTCCATGATTCGAAAGCCCTCAAGCATGGCCATTGCCGGGGTTGAGCCTCGTCACTCGTCCTTGGTCATCGCTCCATGTGGTTCATATTGGACTGCACACATGATGTTGCAATGCGGTAGCGAACCATCCAATGTATGTTTGAGATCAAGTGTGTTTAGGAGCAAGTTCACCTTATCATGGATGGCTTTAGCTCGAGCTCTTGTCATGGGTCCTTGCAGAGGACTTGGCGGTCTTGAGGCGGAGGTGTCCGAAGGCCACCCCGTAAGAAGTCGGCTCGAGGGCAACAGAAAGACCATAGTGACTAGGAGAGTAGCGATCAGGGGGACGACGCTGACAAGCAGGAAGAGGAGGAGTCACCTCAGCAGATGAAGAAGGCATATCAGAAGAAGAAGAAGCATCCGGAACATGAGAACAATGAGAATGGTGAAAAGGAAAAGGAGACAACATAGAGGTGAGTGGAGGATCGGAAGAGAAAGAAGAAGGACTCGGTGAGGAGGAGGGTGGCAGTAGGGAAGATGGAGCATCGGCAAGGATGGGACGCGGAGGGTGATCAAACAGCACAGAGGGTGGTGTGTCGGGAAACAATAGGAAAGATATATCCTCCACCGAGAAGACCGAGGAGGAGGGACATGGGTAGAAGGATCGCGACTCATCAAACTTGACGTCACAAGAAATGCGCATCTGTAACATCCCAGGATGTGAGGCTAGAAATAGAGAGAACACAGAAGTGTGCATTGCATTCATGCATAGAAAATCTGGGAAATTTTCGCGCTTTTAAACAAAACTTGTCAAAATGATTGAAGCTTCTCTTGAGTTGATGGAATTGAAGTAGCTCATCGACTGAAGTGTGATAAACTTCAACATGACCTTTGTTAACAACCTTATTTTGGGTAGAGATAATAATAACAATCAAAGGAGATGAATGTGAGGTAGGATTAATATATTAACACATCATTTTAGGACCTTATAACCAATTCTACCATGATCACCATGGTATTTCTTAAACCTAAATCATTGAAGCCATTCCTAGCTTAAAGAAAGACAACACAAGTCTTACCTTGACTTTTAATCTACTTTGTTTTCATATCTTGATTAACATAATCTTTCCCATCTAAGTCTATTTAGCTCCAGAACAAGGAGAGAGTCTATATCAAATCCAATATCAATCCTATCTCTTGAGATAGAACCATAGGGTATAATTCAGAAGCTTCAGAAGAGGGAGAGACTAACCTAGTACCAAGATGGTTAGAGGAGTTTACAATAGAGTTTAACTACTTAAATAATTAGCCAGTACTTCTGGGTATAATTTAATTCACTCTTAAACTTGTTATGGCAAACCACAAGGTCTAAAGTGCATAAAAGCCACCCATTCTTATTTAAATCATAACTTATTAACTATATGAGATATAACGAAACTAAGATCATTTACATTACATTAAATAATTCAAATTATTTGAATAAAATTAACTATGACCATTTTGAAACTCTTATGATCATGCCTTGGTGAAATCAAATAAAATCATTCAAAGTTTGAACATGACCTTTGCTAACCTTGGATATTTTGAGCACAATTTATAATAGGAACAAATAAGATATGACAACAGGCATAATTCACATTAACATGATCATTTCAAATATGAACTTTGGAAGTTAAACTTCCAAATAATTAATACAATGTCCATGAATAACAATTCAATTATGAATTACAAATATGTATAAGAATATGAATTGATTCAGCCACAAGTCCATTTAGTGCCAAATGCCACTTGGCTATTCAAAATAAAGATTATTAGAGGATAATCACCATGCCACCTAGGATAGTTATCCAATTGAAAATATCATAGGATAGTTATCCACCTGAAAATATCTTAGGAGAGTTATCCACTTGAAAATATCTTCCTTTACTTGAACCCCAAGTAATGCTCATGCATGAGAGCTTGACAACAAGTAGCTTACTCACCTTGCTCAAACAACAGTCATCACTTGAGGTGTCAACTTGTGGTGAGCCTCGGGATACTATAAAAGGAACCCCTTGGCATCCATTTTGACACCACAAAATCATGGTAGGAGGACACCAACGAATTTGGGCCATATCATACATTAGATAGGGCCAAAAAACACCACCATCACACCAGCAACACCACCACACAATCCACCGTGCTCATGAGTTGAGCAACAGGGCAGGATTCACCACCACCAGCACAACCACAAGAACTAAACCAGCAAGACCAAGACCAAATGGTTACTTAGTTCAATTAGGAACTAGGTCAAGCAGCTAGGAGGTGCAGGCATGCCACAAGATGCAGGTTTATCAGATTTCCCAAAGAACAAGCTTCACAAGACCACCAGGTTGGTCCAGGATGAGAGTAGAGGAGTGTACTTAGAGGGAAAAGGGAAGAACTCACCATAAGCAAGATAAATATATGCCTATGATCTGAAATCATCTACTAAAAACATATACATGATCCAGGAGCATATCACATACATCTAAAGGATCATATGAGCACCAAGAACAAACAAGTAAATTTACTAGGAAGCAAATCAAACCCAGATAATGTAGAGTAGCTATTCATATCATGCATATGTCTGTACCAAGAAATTTACTATCAACATATGCATAATATTCATACACCTACACTTGCATAACAAAGGATAGAACATTATCTTCAGCTGCCATTAGTTAGTGAACACACCAATAGTTAATTGTGTGAATGCTTATATAGCCTAGCATGCTAAGATAAATTAGTATACACTCTAATACCTCACTTACATATTATTTGAGATGCATCTTTGCATATAGCCAAATTAACTAGATACCATGTCCTTTGCAAGAGCATGTGTGGAATTAATTGCCAGAACACCACCTTTAGAAAAGCACCCTTTCATTTAAATAAACACTTGCATGTATGTATCTCAACAAACAAGTATCATAGGGATGAACTAGGTCATCTAGCACCATACCACCACCCATGACCAGATAGCATAGGGAAATATCATCAGCAAAACCCTCTAATCATTTGATTATCTCTAAATCCAAGAGTTGCATCCAAACAATAATTGATTAGTGATCAACCAAGTCCTTTATTTGGTGATCAACCCACATAATGGATTGCATCTTTATTCTAAACTCAACTCTCCTTTATAAAAATGAGGAGAAACATAAAAGCATGTTATAGGGTACACACCTTAATATTAAATTCAACATAACTATTAGTATCATCCTACCATATCACTGCAAATTAGTGGTTCTGCATATTACTAGTAATTGTCCAAGACTTGATCAAAGTTCTGGACATTCTAATAATAGTATTTGAATTCATTCCTATTAAAATCCCTACCTAAACTCAAATAATATATACATTATAGTTATGTGCTACTGCACCTAAACATTGCCTAATACACCATTACATAATATTAAATAACCTATCAAAATATTGGACAAAGTTCAAACAAATGAAAACCTGCAAAACAGAATCAAATTCAAATAAAAATCAGCAAATAGAAAACAAATGAAAAAGAAAAAGAATCAAACAGAGAATAAATAGAGAGAGAAGTGTACCAGGTCGCAGCCCATCAAGCCGGTCCAGCTAGCCAGCCCATCCGGGGCCCGGCTTGTATACCAGTTCAATCTTAGTCCGACAGGTGGGACCCACCCGTCAGAAGAAGAGGTCATCGTCTTCCTCTTCCTCTCTTCCGCATGGTCGACACGACGCCGGCATGCTCCACATCCTCGTTGACGATAAGATCACCTCGAGCCCTATAAATACCCTGGGAGGTCTATCATGCCACACTTTTCCTTCGCCGCCCCCTCGTTCCCTCTCTATCCCTCTCTATCTTCTCCACCCAGCCCCAGGATCTCGCCGGAGCTTTGCAGGCCACCGTCAATGGAGGGCACCCCGAGCTCCAATAAGTGATCTGGGAGGAGCTCCTCACTTTGCTGATCATCTAGGAGGAACAAATCATCAAGGGGAGGCCTACACCGAGCCAATTTGACAATTCCTTTCCGCAGAAGCTCGCCGGAATCCGTGAAGCTCCGTTCACCACCGTCATCAATCAGCCTCACTGAGCATCTCTTCGTGTTCAGGGTAATCATGCGCACCTTTAGAGCATCCTATTGTAGCATTAGGGCGTCTGTATCGTGTAATCAGAGATCACCGTCGTGCGCCACCGCAGGGGTAGGTCACTGGACAAGCTCCGGTGACCATTAGGTTTCGGCACCGCCACTTTATGGTTCAGCGTAGTGTCCTGGTTCTAACCGTGCAACCCACGCATCCCGGGGAGGCCTGCGTCGTCGTCTCCGGCGATCGCCGGCATCGAACCACGCCCAGTCAACGTGTTTGACCCGGTCATGCCTGCGTGGCCTCTGACCTGGACTTTGGCCCCACTTGTCAGCCCGTGTGGCTAGGATCCTCTAGGTACAAAAAGTTTAACCAGTCAAGCTTTGACTTGTCTCTGCCAATGTGGAAGCTGACTAGGCCTGGACCCACTAGTCAGTAGCCCGGGCTAGGTGCAGCTTCGGTAGAAAAAGATCTTCCTGTTAATTAGAAATTCCAGAAAAACATCCAAACTTAGAAAAATCATATCTATTTCATTTTGAATCAGAAAAATGCAAATAAGATATCAAAATGATCAAAAAAATAAGACCTATCTGTTTGTGCTGCGATATTATATACTTGTGTGGAATAATTTTGAGTGAAATTTAAAAACATGCTTAAGTACTATTTTTGAATATGAATTGGAATCAAATTTAGGAATCAAATAATTTATCAAATTATGTAGTAAATATTGTTACACTTAAACAACCCTATTGTAGTTACTACTTCATTATTATAGGATCTTAAATTCAACTTTTCCATTAGCACTTAAATCACTAGAGCTATTTTCCATGGAAAATTTTAAAGTGCTAAAATTATGCAGGACATCAACAAATAATAGTAATTTGTATTTGAAGTTATTTCTTAACTTTCATTCATTAAATAAGTAACTAGTTCTAAGTGCTTAATTCAACCATGATGAATGATTAACTTAATTACTTTAACATTTTAGGTTAAAAACCTAGAAACTTATAATAAGAAGAATCATGTTCTATTAATTAACCCAAATTCCTAAGAATAAATGTGATCACATAAAATGAGTTTAATACTAATTACCCTTTTAAAGAATGTGTTCTTCAAAAGTTATTCTTTTGAGATGCCTTGAAAATAAGCATCAAACCATTTCCTTTTTGTTATAAATTAAAACCCTAAGTTACATTAAGATTGTTGTCAACCCTAGAACTACTTAGATATTACTATGTGTATACTTTACTTTGACTTTGCATATCCATGATCAACCAAGTGCTTGCTAATTACAAGATGCAACTTAAAAGTATTACCTTCATGTCTTCACCATCAACCATCGTTCTCTTGTAGCAAGGAATGATTATAACACCCTGAAACAATAGCTCTTGTTAAAGTCTTATTCTTTTAATAGCACCTGATAGTGATCTAACCTAAAATGCTTAACAACCATGTTATGGTGTGATTTAAAAGTGCAACACATCATAAAGAAATCACCCTCACTCAACGATAACAAATCATCGGGGTTAGGTTACGCTTAGAGTGATGCATATCATATCTTATGCATATCATGCTGCAGATTTCTAACATCATCCCTACCGGATGATGATTGCTATTTCAGAAGTGGGATTTCTATCATATCGAAGACCCTAACTCGCATAATCTTGCAGTCAAAAAGGCAAGTTCACTCTTGCTCATATCTCTTGTTAAGTTTTAGCAAATTACTTGTAAATATACCGGTGGTATTACTACTGCATTCAAAGCAAAAGGTTCTCTTTTCATAATTAATATGACTAGCTGGTTATCGACCCGAGTGGTGGTAACCTAGGATGGCTGGCAAATGGAACCATGGTATGATTGTTGTGGTGGAGGTTCCATTTGCACGGGAAAGTGAACCCTAGGACTTAACAACCAATGTCGCCAGTGATTCTAGCACCATAAACAATGGTCAACCATGAGATCTGGAATGGGATGGAGAAGTCAGCTGTATCTTTTCCCTCTCGCGTGCCAACGGATCAGTAGCGAGGGTTGTCCTGTTCGGGCTACTATAGTGCAAAGGGGGCAAATGCGTTCCCTGTTTGGTCTGCCTATAGTATAGGGGGGGCAAACTAGCTAATTGGTCTATGATGGATTGTAAGAGTCATCCGGATCGGACGACCCATATTGTATAGGAGCGGGCATCTAGGTTCGGATCGGTCTACCTATGGGAGCGTCCATAGTGTAAAGGGGAGGACCAGTGCGCCAATCGGTCTGCATATGGGTATAGGGGAGGATGGACTTACAAAAGGGTGGGTCTGCGGGGTCACGGAGAAGAACAGTGATTTGCTTGGATCACAGGACTGGGCCCCACACCAAGGAAGTGTGGATGATGCCAGCTGCTCGGTTGTGCAACAAGGCTTTGATCTCTCATGGGTACAAGTGACCACCTCTGCAGAGTGTAAGAAAGTATATGGATACTCCCTGTTCCGGGAAGGAGCTGCGAACGCGGAAGAAATGGAGCCCATCGAAGCTCTAATCAACCTATGAAGGCCGACGGACATAGTTCTTTTGAATAGAAGCAACCTCTTGAAGAAATGTTTATGAAAACTTGCATTGCCAAATGACTCTTGGGTCTAAGGCTGTAGATAGTGCATTAAACACCTTATTCCTTATATGAACTTGTTGGGTAACGCTCGTTCCTCACCCCACTCCCTCGTAACCCTTGCTTAGATTGGAGGCAACACAAGGAGGCAACCTCGAGAAACTAAAGATGAAGATGAAGACCTCGACCAATGTCAGATTTATCAATGAAGTCAACAACTATGTCAAGCCTGGTGGAAAACTAGAATAGGAATAGAAGGGAACCAATTCCCTAATCCTAGAACCGAAGTAGTTAGGGTAATTCTGTAGAAAGCCAACTGCATTAGTTGTAGCTTTAGTTTAGTCTTCTAGTTGTTCTTTCTCGTTTGTAATCGCCAGGACTAAACCTCTACCTGTTGAGGAGGTTCTGAAGATCTTCTATATGATGAAATTTGTAATCCTATGCACCTACCTTGGACCTGCGATGTTTCTGTTGTACCACTCTGATCGATGTAATACTAGTGAGACGGTGTTTCATTGGTGTTATGTCAACGACTTGCATACTACACATGCAGTGGTATGCTGGGTCACCACAGTTGGTATCAGAGAAAACGCTTTGACCCTAGGATTAAAACCCTTTAATAGGAGACCTGTAGGTTTGGTAGTGACTATAGGAAGCCATCTTATCTAAAATAATTCTTCTTATGACTTGAGATGGGTATTCAATAAAAGGATACTCCTGACACACTCGAGTTAAAGGTTCTTACCTATTTTCTTAAGTGAAGCTAGATATCTTGTTCCATACCAAGTAGCTATGACATCATTAGAGCCTTACATAAAGGATGGAAATAGGTTACAATTGGCATACAATACATGGTAGTCCAAAGAGAGGATACAACCGGAATGGGAACTATCCTATTGGAAGAAGTATACCAAGGGCAGTATGTCATGCTTGAGTCATCCAAAACTGTAGTAGGATGATGTTAAGTGATGAAGTGAAGCTATATGAGGTAGAAAGACCCCAATTAAGTCATGTATGTGGATACTCAAGAATTCCATATACAAGTAAGAAGTACCCACGGTGTAAAAGCTTGGAGCATGTTGGATTCACTTGAGAATCCCTACATGCCGGAGTAGAGCTCTACAGTAAACTAGCAATTCCTTGCTGAGGAAGAAGATGTTCAATAAGAAAGATGAATGAAGTGTTCCAAACCATGGTAACTAGGTCAAGTGTACCACAATTATAGTCTTTAGCTCGAGGAGATTTAGCAAAGCACAACAGAGAACCCCATGAAAATCATGGCGTTGTGCGAACCATGCTTAGCGAAGTAGGTGCTTAGAGCAGCTACGCTAGAAGTTTCAAGATATAACATGAGGATAGTCTTCAATAGAACGGAAGGTAAGTTATAAAAGGATAGAAAGGCACGTATAGGTCAGCTATAAAGACTCACAAACCCATTTTGTTCAAATTATTTGGTTGCAATTGAGCAATTGAAGTAAATATTGAGACAAAGAGTAGTAGTCCACCACTATGTGCAATATAGCACGATATAAACCTATATTACTTGGTGCTATAAAGTACACATCTAAGCCTGAATTATAGAGATGTTTTACTCAACAGGCTTATGATGATGTATGTTGCCAGCACATATTTGGATTTTTCTTGGATTTTTATTGATTGACTAGATCCATACATGAAGTTTAACTCTGATATGCAAATGCATGTTGCATTATCAAGTTCTTACTTCATGGTATTCATCTAGAGGGTTAAAGGATTCGTGTGAGGAAGAGACGAGTTTCGAAGACAGTCAAGACAATGATGAAGAAATCACAAGAAGAAGGAAGCCAAATAAGAAGGGAATGCAAGAGAAGTCACTTAAGGAACAACATATTAGGATTCCAATGGTGTATTTCTTGCAATACAAACCCTTGAAGAGGAAAAATTGATTAAGAGATACCACAGTAGAAAGACACATTCATGGAAGTATCATGAAGTGGTAGTAGTATGAAGTATTGGAATTTAGTGGAACTCTAAGTTCGTAAATACTAGATCCTAACACCAGATCATGGAATAGAACCACTAATTAGGTTAGCTACAGTTGAGTTTGAGGTATTTGAGCTCGTTGTTATGCAGCCTTGGTTATGCTTAGTACATCACGGGTCGATTGAGGTGTTGTAGTACCGATGATCCATTCCGGTATTGCCTGCTGCTTTACTCAGCCTGGGAGTGGTAACCCCAGTAACCCTCGTTGCTAGCATGACTAAGACACATAACATTTCTGTATAACTTTGATCCCTAGTCCCGAAATCTTGAATTGTAGATTGGTGGTTAAGACGTTAGCGATGCTTTTTCTTATCTTAGAGTTGTAGTCTTTGTCTACGGACCAAGACTTGTGAGATTTTCATGTTAGCAATGTTCCGTTGATCCATTGGTTCGTTTATATCCCTGTTAGTTCTTATTTTGTCCAATATATACAACTGCCTGTCGTGGATGTCCTCCGGTACAAGAGAAACTCTGCCGGATTTCTCCCGTGGCTTTGTATAGATACCCTCCAGTCTGAATTAGGATGGATAGCGATGGGAAAACCCAATTCTCATCAACCTTTAGAACTTTGGGATGTACATACGTCCATAAGTGGAATAGAAGCCCTACCTAAACACATAATTGAAGAATTCATATCGGATATCCACAATTGTGTGGGTACACCACAGACTTCTTCGAGAAACCATTAGAACGATGTCATCGTAAGACAGACCAAGACTAATAGTCTAACCATGGAGCCCAAATGGTTAGAGGACAAGACTCATGGAGACCATTAGAAAAGTCTAAGGGGGAGAGTAGGCTTTTAGTTTGAAAGAAGTAGACCAAAGAAGTTGGAGTAAGAAGAAAACCTGGATGAAGGAGTATTTCAGAAACCAAAGGTGTTGGAAGTTGGACGAAGTATATTTGAAGGACACTTCCCTAAGATTCACCGTAGCTCCATTAGGAGAGCAGTGAAGGAGTTAGACAATTATGGACCATGAACCACCACTAGTATGAACCACACTGGGTAACTTTTCTAGCATAGAGGACCAAGATTAAACTTTTGAAGGTGAACCAAAACCCTAGATTGGGTAGGCTAAATGAGTCTAATCCATTTCTCGAAACTAAATCTTTAGGAATACCTATGCCTTAACGGACCTCTTAAGTATTATCTTGAGCTCCGTGGAACCTTATTTTATGAACCATAACTAGACCTAAAGTAGAAGGTTGATACCCCACTATGGAGACCTTACCAAAACAGCTTGTTAAACCAACTAAACTAAGGAGCTAAAAAGTATTGGATTCACTAAAGGTTATTGGAAGGCAGCGTAGGATTGGTTCCAGTAATAATTGTTCTGAGTTGGATAAAGAGGATTCAAGAGGCATTCTGAACAAAGGGATATCATCTATATCCAGTCAAATGGAGTAGGAGTTGCAAACTAGATGTTATCGACGATAAGCTCAGCCCAAACGTAAGAGAGTTCGAACTTCGAGGACGAAGTTGATTTTAAGGGGGAGAGTCTGTAACATCCCAGGATATGAGGCTAGAAATAGAGAGAACACAGAAGTGTGCATTGCATTCATGCATAGAAAATCTGGGAAATTTTTGTGCTTTTAAACAAAACTTGTCAAAATGATTGAAGCTTCTCTTGAGTTGATGGAATTGAAGTAGCTCATCGACTGAAGTGCGATAAACCTCAACATGACCTTTGTTAACAACCTTGTTTTGGGTAGAGATAATAATAACAATCAAAGGAGATGAATGTGAGGTAGGATTAATATATTAACACATCATTTTAGGACTTTATAACCAATTCTACCATGATCACCATGGTATTTCTTAAACCTAAATCATTGAAGCCATTCCTAGCTTAAAGGAAGACAACACAAGTCTTACCTTGACTTTTAATCTACTTTGTTTTCATATCTTGATTAACATAATCTTTCCCATCTAAGTCTATTTAGCTCCAGAACAAGGAGAGAGTCTATATCAAATCCAATATCATTCCTATCTCTTGAGATAGAACCATAGGATATAATTCAGAAGCTTCAGAAGAGGGAGAGACTAACCTAGTACCAAGATGATTAGAGGAGTTTACAATAGAGTTTAACTACTTAAATAATTAGCCAGTACTTCTGGGTATAATTTAATTCACTCTTAAACTTGTTACCAAAATTGGCAAACCACAAGGTCTAAAGTGCATTAAAGCCACCCATTCTTATTGAAATCATAACTTATTAAGTATATGAGATATAACAAAACTAAGCTCGTTTACATTACATTAAATAGTTTAAACTATTTGAATAAAATTAACTATGACCATTTTGAAACTCTTATGATCATGCCTTGGTGAAATCAAATAAAATCATTCAAAGTTTGAACATGACCTTTGCTAACCTTGGATATTTTGAGCACAATTTATAATAGGAACAAATAAGATATGACAATAGGCATAATTCACATTAACATGATCATTTTAAATATGAACTTTGGAAGATAAACTTCCAAATAATTAATAAAATGTCCATTAATAACAATTCAATTATAAATTACAAATATATATAAGAATATGAATTGATTTAGCCACAAGTCCATTTAGTGCCAAATTCCACTTGGCTACTCAAAATAAAGATTATTAGAGGATAATCATCATGCCACCTAGGATAGTTATCCACTTGAAAATATCTTAGGATAGTTATGCACCTGAAAATATCTTAGGATAGTTATCCACTTGAAAATATCTTCCTTTACTTGAACCCCAAGTAATGCTCATGCATGAGAGCTTGACAACAAGTAGCTTACTCACCTTGCTCAAACAAGAGTCATCACTTGAGGTGTCAACTTGTGGTGAGCCTCAAGATACTATAAAAGGAACCCCTTGGCATCCATTTTGACACCACAAAATCATGGTAGGAGGACACCAATGAATTTGGGCCATATCATAGATTAGATAGGGCCAAGAAACACCACCATCACACCAGCAACACCACCACACAATTGACCCTGCTCATGAGTTGAGTAACAGGGCAGGATTCACCACCACCAGCACAACCACAAGAACCAAACCAGCAAGACCATGACCAAATGATTCAATTAGGAACTAGGTCAAGCAGCTAGGAGGTGCAGGCATGCCACAAGATGCAGGTTTATCAGATTTCTTGAAGAACAAACTTCACAAGACCACCAGGTTGGCCCAGGATGAGAGTAGAGGAGTGTACTTAGAGGGAAAAGGGAAGAACTCGCCATAAGCAAGAGAAATATATGCCTATGATCTGAAATCATCTACTAAAAACATATACATGATCCAGGAGCATATCACATACATCCAAAGGATCATATGAGCACCAAGAACAAACAAGTAAATTTACTAGGAAGCAAATCCAACCCAGAAAATGTAGAGTAGCTATTCATATCATGCATATGTCTGTACCAAGAAATTTACTATCAACATATGCATAATATTCATACACCTGCACTTGCATAACAAAGGTTAGAACATTATCTTTAGCTGCCACTAGTTAGTGAACACCCCAATAGTTAATTGTGTGAATGCTTATATAGCCTAGCATGCTAAGATAAATTAGTATACACTCTAATACCTCACTTACATATTATTTGAGATGCATCTTTGCATATAGCCAAATTAAATAGATACCATCTCCTTTGCAAGAGCATGTGTGGAATTAATTGCCAGAACACCACCTTTAGAAAAGCACCCCTTTCATTTAAATAAACACTTGCATGTATGTATCTATCTCAACAAACAAGTATCATAGGGATGAACTAGGTCATCTAGCACCATACCACCACCCATGACCAGATATCATAGGGAAATATCATCAGCAAAACCCTCTAATCATTTGATTATCTCTAAATCCAAGAGTTGAATCCAAACAATAATTGATTAGTGATCAACCAAGTCCTTTATTTGGTGATCAACCCACATAATTGATTGCATCTTTATTCTAAACTCAACTCTCCTTTATAAAAATGAGGAGAAACATAAAAGCATGTTATAGGGTACACACCTTAATATTAAATTCAACATAACTATTAGTATCATCCTACCATATCACTGCAATTTAGTGCTTCTGCATATTACTAGTAATTGTCCAAGACTTGATCAAAGTTCTGGACATTCTAATAATAGTATTTGAATTCATTCCTATTAAAATCCCCACCTAAACTCAAATAATATATACATTATAGTTATGTGCTAATGCACCTAAACATTGCCTAATACACCATTACATAATATTAAATAACCTATCAAAATATTGGACAAAGTTCAAACAAATGAAAACCTGCAAAACAGAATCAAATTCAAATAAAAATCAGCAAATAGAAAATAGATGAAAAAGAAAAAGAATCAAACAGAGAAAAAATAGAGAGAGAAGCGTACCAGACCGCAGCCCATCAAGCCGGCCCAGCTAGCCAGCCCATCCGGGGCCCGGCTTGGATACCAGTTCGGTCTTAGACCGATAGGCGGGACCCACCCGTTAGAAGAAGAGGTCATCGTCTTCCTCTTCCTCTCTTCTGCACAGTCGACACGACGCCGGCGCGCTCCATGTCCTCGTTGACGATAAGATCAGCTTGAGCCCTATAAATACCCTGGGAGGTCCGTCGTGCCGCACGTTTCCTTCGACGCCCCCTCGTTCCCTCTCTATCCCTCTCTATCTTCTCCACCCAGCCCCAGGATCTCGCTGGAGCTTTGCAGGCCGCCGTCGATGGAGGGCACCCCCAGCTCCAACAAGTGATCTGGGAGGAGCTCCTCACTTTGCTGATCATCCAGGAGGAACAAATCATCAAGGGGAGGCCTACACCGAGCCAATTTGACCATTCCTTTCCGCAGAAGCTTGCCGGAATCCACAAAGCTCCGTTCACCACCGTCATCAATCAGCCTCACCGAGCATCTCTTCGTGTTAAGGGTAATCATGCGCACCTCTAGAGCATCCTATTGTAGCATTAGGGCATCTATATCGTGTAATCAGAGATCACCGTCGTGCGCCGCCGCAGGGGCAGGTCGCCGGACAAGCTCCGGTGACCATTAGGTCTCGGCACCGCCACTTTATGTTTCAGCGTAGTGTCCTGGTTCTAACCGTGCAACCCACGCATCTCGGGGAGGCCTGCATCGTCGTCTCCGGCGATCGCCGGCGTCGAACCACGCCCAGTCAACATGTTTGACCCAGTCATGCCTGCGTGGCCTCTGACCTGGACTTTGGCCCCACTTGTCAGCCCGTGTGGCTAGGATCCTCTAGGTACAAAAAGTTTAACCAGTCAAGCTTTGACTTGTCTCTGCCAACGTGGAAGCTGACTAGGCCTGGACCCACTAGTCAGTAGCCCGGGCTAGGTGCAGCTTCGGTAGAAAAAGTTCTTCCTGTTAATTAGAAATTCCAGAAAAACATCCAAACTTAGAAAAATCATATCTATTTCATTTTGAATCAGAAAAATGCAAATAAGATATCAAAATGATCACAAAAATAAGACATATATGTTTGTACTGTGATATTATATACTTGTGTGGAATAATTTTGAGTGAAATTTAAAACATGATGAAGTACTATTTTTGAATATGAATTGGAATCAAATTTAGGAATCAAATAATTTCTCTAATTATGTAGTAAATATTGTTACACTTAAACAACCCTATTGTAGTTACTACTTCATTATTATAGGATCTTAAATTCAACTTTGCCATTAGCACTTAAATCACTAGAGCTATTTTCCATGGATAATTTTGAAGTGCTAAAATTATGCAGGACATCAACAAATAATAGTAATTTGTATTTGAAGTTATTTCTTAACCTATCATTCATTAAATAAGTAACTAGTTCTAAGTGCTTAATTCAACCATGATGAATGATTAACTTAATTACTTTAACATTTTAGGTTAAAAACCTAGAAACTTATAATAAGAAGAATCATGTTGTATTAATTAACCCAAATGCCTAAGAATAACTATGATCACTTAAAATGAGTTTAATACTAATTACCCTTTTAAAGAATGTGTTCTTCAAAAGTTATTCTTTTGAGATGCCTTGAAAATAAGCATCAAACCATTTCCTTTTTGTTATAAATTAAAACCCTAAGTTACATTAAGATTGTTCTCAACCCTAGAACTACTTACATATTACTATGTGTATACTTTACTTTGACTTTGCATATCCATGATCAACCAAGTGCTTGCTAATTATAAGATGCAACTTAAAAGTGTTACCTTCATGTCTTCACCATCAACCATCGTTAAAGTCTTATTCTTTTAATAGCACCTGATAGTGATCTAACCAAAAATGCTTAACAACCATGTTATGGTGTGATTTAAAAGTGCAACACATCATAAAGAAATCACCCTCACTCAACGATAACAAATCATCAGGGTTAGGTTACGATTAGAGTGATGCATATCATATCTTATGCATATCATGCTGCAGATTTCTAACATCATCCCTACCGGATGATGATTGCTATTTCAGAATTGGGATTTCTATCGTATCGAAGACCCTGACTCACATAATCTTGCAGTCAGAAAGGCAAGTTCACTCTTGCTCATATCTCTTGTTAATTTTTAGCAAATTACTTGCAAATATATCGGTGGTATTACTACTGCATTCAAAGCAAAAGGTTCTCTTTTCATAGTTAATATGACTAGCTGGTTATCGACCCGAGTGGTGGTAACCTAGGATGGCTGGCAAATGGAACCATGGTATGATTGTTATGGTGGAGGTTCCATTTGCACGGGAAAGTGAACCCTAGGACTTAACAACCAATGTCGCCAGTGATTATAGCGGCATAAACAACGGTCAACCATGAGATCTGGAATGGGACAGAGAAGTCAGCTGTATCTTTTCCCTCTCACATGCCAACAGATCAGTAGCAAGGGTTGTCCTGTTCAGGCTACTATAGTGCAAAGGGGGGAAATGCGTTTCCTCTTCAGTCTGCCTATAGTATAGGGGGGACAAACTAGCTAATTGGTCTATGATGGATTGTAAGAGTCATCCGGATCGGTCTACCCATATTGTATAGGAGCGGGCATCTGGGTCCAGATCGGTCTACCTATGGGAGCGTCCATTGTGTAAAGGGGAGGACCAATGCGCCAATCGGTCTGCATATGGGTATAGGGGAGGATGGACTTACAAAAGGGTGGGTCTGCGGGGTCGCGGAGAAGAACAGTGATTGGCTTGGATCATAAGACTGAGCCCCACACCAAGGAAGTGTGGACGATGTCAGCTGCTCAGTTGTGCAACAAGGCTTTGATCTCTCATGGGTACAAGTGACCACCTCTGCAGAGTGTAAGAAAGTATCTGGATACTCCCTGTTCCGGGAAGGAGCTGCGAACATGGCAGGAAAGGAGCCCATCGAAGCTCTAATCAACCTGTGAAGGCTGACAGATATAGTTCTTTTGAATAAAAGCAACCTCTTGAAGAAATGTTTACGAAAACTTGCATTGCCAAACGACTCTTGGGTCTAAGGCTGTAGATAGTGCATTAAACACCTTATTCCTTATATGAACTTGCTGGGTAACGCTCGTTACTCACCCCACTCCCTCGTAACCCTTGCTTAGATTGGAGGCAACGCAAGGAGGCAACCTCGAGACACTAAAGATGAAGACCTCGACCAATGTCAAATTTATCAATGAAGTCAACAACTATGTCAAGCCTGGTGGAAAACTAGAATAGGAATAGAAGGGAACCAATTCCCTAATCCTAGAACCAAAGTAGTTAGGGTAATTCTGTAGAAAGCCAACTGCATTAGTTGTAGCTTTAGTTTAGTCTTCTAGTTGTTCTTTCTCATTTGTAATCGCCAGGACTAAACCTCTACCTGTTGAGGAGGTTCTGAAGATCTTCTGTATGATGAAATTTGTAATCCTATGCACCTACCTTGGACCTGCGATGTTTCTGTTGTACCACTCTGATCGATGTAATACTAGTGAGACGGTGTTTCATTGATGTTATGTCAATGACTTGCATACTACACATGCACTGGTATGTTGGGTCACCACAGCATCCGATGTCTAACGGGGTCCCAACATCGATAGCCCTTGTGCTCATCACTGTAGCCAAGAAACACATACTCAACAGACTGAGCAGTCAGTTTGGTGCGCTCGCGAGGGGCCAGAAGAACATAGCAAACGCAACCGAAAGGGCAAAGAGCCGAATAATTAGGGGAGCGAGCAAACAAATGCTCGAGAGGAATACCACCCTGTAAGGCAGTCGAGGGCTGAAGGTTAATGAGATAGGTGGAGGTAGAAACTGCCTCAGCCCAAAAGTGAGGCGGAAAAGAGGCGGCAATCATCAGCGCACAGGCCGTCTCAAGCATATGGCGATGCTTGCGCTCAGCCACGCCATTCTGAGCGTGAGCGCCGGGACAGGAGAACTGAGTGAGAGTCCCCTGCTCAGCGAGAAAACCACGCAACATCTGGGAGACATACTCGCCAGCAGAATCTGCTCGAAAAACACGAATAGGCGTGGAGAACTGGGTGTGAATCATGGCAGCAAATCGCTTATATATAGAGAGAACCTCGCTACAAGAAGTCATGAAGTAAAGCCAGGTATAGCGAAAGAAATCATTGATAAATATAACGAGGTTTGCTTCAGTGCGCCCCCCTTCCCCAAACTCAACCAAAATTTAAACATATCAAGGATTGAGATTGCTCTGTACCCCTTCATAACTTAATTACGAAGGGGTACGGAGCCATCTCATCCTTTCATGTGTTCGGGTTTAGGTTTAATTTAAGAAAGGGGGTGCACTAAAGCAAAAGCCAAATATAACATAGTAGCGATGGCCCCCCTTCAAAGCGAAGGGAGCCAGACCCCATACATCAGAATGTATCAAGTCAAAAGGACACTCCGACATGGAGGTACTAGTAGGATAGGGTAACTGAGTCTGTTTGCCAAGTCTACAACCTTGACACTGAAGCGAAACATCTCCTGAGACAGGCCCCAGAAGACCGCGATGAACTAAAGACGAGAGGCGAGAGCCACAAAGATGACCAAGTCGATGATGCCATTGCTGAAATGAAGCGGAAGCAGAAGTAGCAAGAGCATGTGAACAAGTGGTGACGCTGGTGTCGGCAGTTGGAAGACGAAGCCAATCAAGATCCCAAAGCCCTGGGGAGTCACGGCACTAAGGGCCAGCTCCAACCAGAAGCTGGGTGTGACTATCCTGGACAGAAACAGAATCAGCATCAAAGAGAACACGACAACCAGAGTCAGCAGTTTGAGCGACAGAAAGCAGATTCATAGTGAGGCGAGGAACAAGAGAAACATCAGGAATAGAAGAGGAGGGAGTAGAGAGAGTGCCACGACTGGTGACAGGAAGGGAAGTGTCGTCGACAGTAAGTACAGAAAGAGGAAAATCAAGAGAACGAAGAGAGGATAACGCAGAAGAGTCAGAAGTCATATGGAAAGAAGCTCTAGAATCCAAGACCCACAAGGAAGTACCTGACTGTGGAGACGGTGGCCGCTCAGTGCAGGAAACAGCAGTCACAGAACCAGTAGTGCCTGTCGAGGAAGAAGAGCCCGAGGTAGCCAATATGCGCCTCAGCATCGCAATATCCTGCGTAGAGAGGGACGAACCCGAAGAAGGAGGCCGAGTCCCACTCGAAGAAGCACAGCCCATATCTAGCATCTTCTTGTAGCAATCAGTCTCGAGGTGCCCTGGCTTCTGACAATAGCCACACTGAATGTGAGGAGGGCGAGAGCGACCTCCACCACAAAAGGGGCAACCTCCACTACCAGATGATGAGCGACCCATACCATCAGGAGGAGTAGCCAACAGTGGGGGGGCACTGGAACGAGAGGGCCCTGGAGCAGCAGCCAACACAGTAGGGGCTCAAGCAGCAAGCATAGAGGGAACACCAAGCAGGCCAACACCACAGAGGAGGGTCTCCTCAGCACGGAGCTCAGAAAGCACCATCGAGAGAGGAAAATGGCCACAAGCAATCAACTGAGCACGTCATTGCTCAAACTCTGGACGAAGCCAAGACAGGAACTCATAGACTCGCTGAAACTCCAGATCAAACCTCATAGTCCTGCAACAAGGACAGGTACCACAAACAGCAGAGCAAAGAGAGTCAAGCTAACGCCAAATAGCCGAACTCTGTGTGTAGAACTGCTCAATACTGGAATCACCCTGCTGGAGAGCATGTTCCTGACGGACCATAGACAAGTAGAGAGAGTCACTAGAGGGCTGATACCGCTGGCGAAGATGATCCCACATCTCAGAAGCAGTAGGAAGAGCCATAAACTCATAGGCAAACTGTGGCAGAACACTAGCAGTGAGAACAACCGCAACACGAGCATCCTCATCACACCACTGAGTATAAGAAGTCTGAGCATCACGATAAGTGGAGAGAGCTTCAGAGAAATCCGCTACTTGCTGATCATAAGCATCGACCACAGCATCATTGGCAGTCTTGGTAGCAATCCTGTCAGCCTTAGAAGCATCAGCAACAATAACCGGTGGCGTCGGCGGCACAGGTGCCACTAGAGCAAGGGGCGCGACGGACAAGGGACCTCGCCACAAAGAACACCCCAAAGCCGAAGTCCACGCATATGAACGCGCATGTGAGCAACAAAGTCCGCATAGTTGGTACCATCAAAGGTCAGTGGGCAGCGAGGAACAGCAACATAGCCCGATGAAGAAGACGCCATCGTGGCACCAGCAGAATTTTTTTCCTTCTCTCTTCTTTTTTTTTGAGAGAGAGTCAACGCTCACACGCACAGGCAAACATACACGAGCCGGTGGTCTGAAGCAACAGAGACAGGGATCTTGATCCCAAAACTCGGCCTAATCCGGCCTGGCCAGAGCAAGTCTAGCGAGATCAAGTGAGGGGCCGGCGAGATCCGGCCTGGCCGGACCTATTGCGGGCGTCCGGCGGCGGCGGAGTGGCAGCGTCTGGCCGGCGGCACTGGGCAGAGGCAGGGGCAGAGTGGCCAGACTGCAACCGGGCGAAGCCACGGGAGGACGAAGCCAGATCGTCAGTAGCAAGATCTAGATCGAGACAGCCGACCCAACCAGATCGACAAAGACGACAAATCTGTGCCCGAACCATAGCAGGACAGCAGCGATTTGGCCTAGATCTCAAGCAAGGACCAGTGGGGAAGAAGAAGCTACAGTGAGGAGGAACAACAATGTCGGGATGAACGTCGGCGTCCGGAAATCGCATGGAGTTGCAGCGTGCTGGAGCTAAACCTACAGCTCTGATACCATGTTAGGAATGAGCAACTCACATTCACAGGGGGCCAAAGTCCAATACATGTACATGTGTGGGTAATATGCAAAGAGCCCCTTATACTATGGGGAAATAGGAAAAGAAGACTATACATGTCTAACAGTGCTAAGGATATACGCTTGGTATGTGCAAATGATATGGTGCAAAGACAAATAGACATGAGCTCACTGCAATCCATATGATTGCACATAGAAATAGAAATAGAAATCATGATGAGTTTATTGGCTACTTACAAAAGAGTTCCTTCAAGGTTTTAACTGGAGTTGATGAGCTAAAACCAGAACTACTTTATGTGTCACAGACTCACAGTAAACCTAAGGGGAGGATAGGCGGCCCATTCCTTTCAATGTGCACTCACAATGGCAAATGATAGGGCAAAGGTGTCCGATCTTTCGATGAGATCTTGATATGTCGATTTGGTGGGTGTAGTTCGTGCTTGACGATCCGACTACATGTGCGAAGCTCGTGCGCCTATGCAATCGCTAGGACAATCTCTGGGAGTTACCAATCTTGCGGATGCACGATCAGCCTGACCAGCGAGGGTCTTAATTCCTACCTGAAATCGAGAACAAGTAAGAACTAATACTGCAATCAAGAAATTGCGGATGAAAGATGTATGCTTTATTCAAAAGGTGGGATTCCAAATAGGCGGTCTTCCTCTGGGCGATTGGCCTCAAAAGTCGAGCTCGTAGTTGCAACAATGGCCAACTTTAGTCTAAACAAAATCTGCTTTCTAATGACGGCTACAGGGGTATTTGAGGAGGAAAAGGTAGGGGTGCGACCAGCCATGGGTATGGTGGTCGAACGGAACCCTAACAGGCCTTTTCTCCTCAAATTCGGACTCCTAAAGTGGTTGTCTTATTTGCTACGAAAATTACATGGGCCTGGCCCAAAAATAAAAGTGACGCAGCACCATATTTATCTATGGACGAATTTATGAAGTAGCTCTTTGTATATTTCGTCCAAGTCTTCATCCATCATTATGTTGGCTTCAAAGTTCTGAAATCTCCACTCGTGGCATCTTCTTCCATCCTCAAACGCTTGCTGCCATCTCCATGCACGATCATGCTCCAATGCTTGTCCCTCTCATCCATGCTAGGTCCATCATTCCTAAGAGTAACAAACATATCTGATTTAGGAAGCATCATATTCTCATGTATGTGAGAAAGAGTTCCAAGAAACAAAAGTACCAGATAGTTAAGTTGCTTGGCACGAGCTCGAGTGATAGGTCCTTGTACGTGTTCCGCTGTAGGTGCAGCGGGTGTATCAATAGATGGGATGCCCTCATCAGGTTCCCCTTCTTGAATTGAAGTCGTCCTCAATGCAACCTCATCATCTTCACCAAAGTAAGGCTTCAAATCTGCAATGTTAAATGTAGGACTTACCGTACCAAAATCTGCAGGAAGCTCAAGTTTATATGCATTATCATTGATTTTCGCTATCACCTTAAAAGGACCATCAGCACGTGGCATTAACTTAGACTTGCGCAAATCAGGAAAATGATCTTTGTGAAAATGCAACCAAACAAGATCACCAACCTCAAACACAACATGCTTTAATCCTCTATACCCAGCAACTTTATACTTAACATTCATGTGTTCTATGTTGTCTTTAGTAGTTCCATGCAATTTTAAAATCAATTCAGCATGTTGTGTAGCATCGAAATTATTTTGCACTGAAAATGGTAAAGGCAACAAATCAATAGGTGCACGTGGGACAAAACCATAGACAATCTGAAAAGGGCTCATCTTTGTGGTAGAATGCAGCGAACGATTATAAGCAAATTCAATATGAAGCAAACACTCTTCCCACAATTTTAAGTTCTTCTTTAAAACAACCAGAAACATAGTAGATAAAGTTCTATTAACTACTTCAGTTTGTCCATCAGTTTGGGGATGACATGTAGTAGTAAACAGCAATTTAGTCCCCAACTTAGCCCATAAACATCTCCAAAAGTGGCTAAGAAATTTAGAATCACGGTCAGAAACAATAGTATTTGGCACACCATGCAAACGAACGATATCACGAAAAAACAAATCAGCAATGTGCGCAGCATCATCGGTCTTGTGACAAGGAATAAAGTGTACCATCTTAGAAAACCGATCCACAACATGAAAAATACTATCCCTCCCCTTTTGTGTACGAGGTAATCCCAAAACAAAGTCCATCAAAATATCCTCCCAAGGAACACTAGGAATAGGAAGAGGCATATATAAACCATGTGGATTAAGGTGAGACTTAGCTTTTTGCCAAATAGTGCAGTGTGCCACGAATCTCTCAACATCTCGCCGCATGCGTGGCCAAAAGAAGTTTGCAGCAAGAACATCCTCCGTCTTCTTGACACCAAAGTGTCCCATTAATCCTCCTCCATGCGCCTCCTGTAACAACAAAAGACAAACGGAACCATCTGGGATGCATAGTTTGTTAGCACGGAACACAAAGCCATCATTAAGGATGAATTTGTTCCATGTTCTACCATCTCTACAATTCTGCAACAAATCTTTAAATTCAGCATCATGCAAGTATTGTTCCTTTATAGTTTCCAACCCAGAAATTTATAAGTCAAGCTGAGATAGCATAGTATAGCGGCGCGACAAAGCATCAGCAATTACATTATCTTTACCCTTTTTGTGTTTGATAACATAAGGAAAAGATTCAATAAATTCAACCCACTTTGCATGGCGACGATTCAGTTTTGCTTGATTACAAATATGCTTCAAAGATTCATGATCAGAATGTATAACAAATTCTTTAGGCCATAAATAATGTTGCCAAGTTTCTAATGTCCGAACCAGCGCATATAATTCTTTATCATAAGTAGAATAGTTCAGACTAGGCCCACTCAATTTTTTACTAAAATATGCTACATGTTTGCCTTCTTGTAATAACATACCTCCCAAACCAATTCCACTTGCATCACATTCAAGTTCAAACGTCTTATTAAAATTAGGAAGTTGGAGTAATGGAGCATGTGTTAACTTATCTTTCAGTATCATGAAAGCTTCTTGTTGTGCCTTGCCCCAAACAAAGGGCACATCCTTCTTTGTGAGCTCATTCAATGGCGCAGCAATAGAACCAAAATCTTTGACAAAGCGCCTATAAAACACAGTAAGGCCAAGAAAACTCCTCACTTGTGTGACCGTCTTGGGCTGCGGCCAATTCTCAATAGCTTCAATCTTGGCTGGATCAACTTCAGTTCCCTGTTGTGTAACAACATAACCAAGAAAAGCAACTCTATTTGTGCAAAAGGTGCACTTCTCAAGATTACCATACAAACGTGCATCACGTAAAGCATTGAAAACAACACGTAAATGATCCAAATGGTCCTCTAAAGATTTGCTATATATGAGAATGTCATCAAAATATACCACCACAAAACGACCAATAAAAGCGCGTAAAACTTCGTTCATTAGTCTCGTAAAGGTACTAGGTGCATTAGTTAAACCAAACGGCATTACTAACCACTCATATAAACCGAACTTAGTTTTAAAAGTTGTTTTCCATTCATCTCCTAATTGCATACGAATTTGGTGGTAACCACTATGCAAATCAACTTTAGAGAACATAATAGAACCACTCAACTCATCCAGCATGTCATCCAAACGAGGTATAGGGTGACGATATCGAATGGTAATATTATTAATACCTCGACAATCAGTACATATACGTGAAGAACCATCTTTCTTAGGTACTAAAATAATAGGAATAGCGCATGGACTAAGAGACTCACGAATATAACCTTTGTCCAATAAACTCTGGATTTGTCGTTGGATCTCTTTTGTTTCTTCAGGATTGGTGCGATATGGCGCATGGTTGGGCAGCGAGGCTCCTGGAATAAATCAATTTGGTGTTCTATCCCACGAATAGGTGGAAGTCCAGGTGGAACATCTTGTGGGAAAATGTCCATGTATTCCTGCAAAAGGTTAGCAACCGCAGGTGGCAAAGAAGGAGGCATATCCTCAAATGAAAACAGAACTTCTTTGCAAACAATGGCATAGCATGGAGTAATATTCACATCAATTTCAGCAAGTTCGGATTTGCTAGCAAGTAAACAAGGATTCTTCAAATGAATTTCAGTAGCATGGTTAGAATCACATTTAGAAGTATGCTTAGGGGGTACAAAATCTACAGCAATAATCTGATTCTCACTCTTATGTTTTTCCTTGTTTTTTAATCTACTATCTCTAGCAAGATCATCTTTCAAAATTTGTTCCGGAGTCATGGATTTAAGTCCAATTTTCTTGCCAGCATGTGTAAGAGAATACTGATTAGTTTTACCATTATCTATAGATTCTCTATCAAATTGCCATGGTCTACCAAGTAACAAAGAACAAGCTTGCATAGGTACAACATCACAATCAACAAAATCTGAATAGGTACCAATAGTAAAATGCACGCATGCAGTTCTTGTTACCTTGAGCTTACGGGAGCTCTCAAACCATTGAATGTAATAGGGATGAGGTCATTGTCATGTGGGTAGAGCAAGCTTCTCCACTATGTCAATACTAGCCAGATTGTTACAACTCCCTCCATCAATGATGATCCGGATAGCTCTCTCCTTAACAATGCCTCTTGTTTGAAACAAATTGTGGCGTTGATCATGCTCAGCTTTGCTCAATTGCACACTCAAGACATGTTGTGCAACTAAACTCTTGTATTGATCAGCAGCTTCAGCTCCCATTACCTCCATCTCCTTATCAGAATTAGAATTAGCACCATCACGTGCAGCAATAAGTGCCAATGTATCATCATCAAAATCACTCGCAGAGTCATATTCGGCATCTTCAAGCACCATCATCACACATTTGGTTCTACATTATTTTTCGATGTGACCAAACCCAAAACATTTGCGACATTGAATGTCATGAGTCTTCCCCGTGAAGGCCATGGAAGAAGAACTCCGTGTCGGACCAGCAGATGGTGATGGAGCAGGAGCAGGTGGCATTCTTAATGTGGGTGTGGTATACCTGGAGGTGGAAGGCCCTGGTGCATCCCCACGAGAAGGTGGAGCTGATTGGTGCGCAGACCATGAAGAAGTATGACCTGCAGAATTATTAGCTCTTCTCCATGATGGTTGACGATCCTGCACTTTAAGTTCAGCTTTGCAAGCAAGATGAAATAAATGAGTAATAGTGTTGTACTCCTTATAGTCTAAAATATGTTGATTCTCCTTATTTAAACCACCAAAGAAACATGCAAGCATAGCTTCATTATCCTCTACAATACTACAACGAATCATGCCCGTTTGTAACTCTTGATAATATTCTTGTACGGAATTTTTGCCTTGTTCTAAATGAGCTAATTTTTTAAGCAAGTCCCGTTGATAATGTGGAGGTACAAAATGAGTACGCATGGCATGTTTTAGACCAAGACAAGTAGCATGAGTATTAGCATGATTGACTCTACAATGTTCAGACCACCAGATAGAAGCAAAATCTGTAAATTCACATGTAGCAGCACTAACACGCAAATGCTCAGGATAGTGTAAAGATGCAAAATGTTTCTCTACTTCTAATTCCCAAGTGAGATATGCATCAGGATTATATCTACCCTCAAATGGCAGAATATTTAATTTCAGTTTGGCAACATGTTCATCATCACGTACCGGACGTGGGGGTGGACGAGCGTTGCGGTTGTATTGCCGCGGACGGCCAGGTGCAGGTTGTTGGACCTCGTCCTCCTCGAGCTCATTTTCATCTTCGAACTCGTGTTCCCCCTCGTCAGCAGCATATCCATCCTGGGTAGCCGCCTCCGTAGCGGCCGCAGCAGCTGCCGCAGCTGTAATGGTACCCGCAGATGGCGGTACGAGAGGAACACGGCGAGCACGTGGTGCATGGACGCTCGGCTGTGGCTGTGGAGGTAAACGGGCCAGGACTTCCTGAAACTTGGCGTCGAGCTTGGTGTTGAAGGATGCCTCAAGGCCAGCAATCTTGTCCATCGCATCAGAAAGCTTGGAATCAACATCATCCAAGCGTGTGTCCACATCTTGTGCACGCCCCACCAACAGCCGAGTGAAGTGGGCATGCAACTCTGCACTAGTCATCTTCTCCGGATCAACAACATCCTTCGTGGTTCCTATCATGGTTAGCGTAGAAGCAACCACAAATATATATACCTACGCACTACGGAATATGGTGGAATCACGCGTAATTCATCAAGCAGTATAGAAAGCTCTTACAAGTTCTTACAAAACAGGAGGAAGGTCATATGCAACCAGCAAAGATCAGCGACTCCCAAAATTGCACAAAGCGATTACCAGGTGTCGATACAAAGCACGTGCAGAAATATGTGGAGCTGTAGGAAGGCTTATATGGTAGCAAAAACAGCAAATATCAAAACAGTAATGTAATATTGAAAGAATGCTCAACAACGGTACTGTACTGGTCCTGGGCTAGCCCGTGCTAGAGACGCAAGCCGAGAACACTAAGAAAGTCACGGCGTGGCACAACAAGCAGAAAGAAACAGCTCAAAAGCAAGATATAAGTGAAGATCTGCAGAAATTTCTGAGTCCAAAACTTTAGAGGGCAAAAACTCGACCTTCCCAGACTCTTTTGGGAATTCTGAGCGTTTCGAGTGGTCGCACGTCGAAAACGGAGTTCGTATGCAAAAGTTATGGCCAATTGAAGTTTGCTGTCAAAAACTGTCAAAAACTGACGAAATTGTTCAATTCGGACTAAATTCGGACTGGACTAGTAGGAATCGGGTCAAACCGACTTGGATGCGGATTTGACTTTTTTTTTGGAATTTTTTTCGGAATTTTTTTTGTTGTTGCTCTTCTTCTTCCTCTTGCTTGCCTGGCGACCAAAACTTAACTCACGGACTCTGAAAAGGTCATGGATGAAATTGGAAGGAACGAACAAAACCTAATGTGAGGGCGGTGGCGGAAGTATATGGCGTGGTGGTGGAAGGATATGGTGGAGCGGTGGTGCAAGCGTGCGGCGGCGTGACTATGGTGATTCGAACTCGAAACTCTAATGGAACAGACACTAAGACCAGCAACTCGACACGCGGATGCAGACACAAATTCAACTATGCAAACTGAAAAGACAATGCAAAGGCTCGGATGGTTTATGGGACGAGATGGTCTAAACCCTAACTGTATTTTTGGCTTTTTCGTGGTTTATAGGTAAGAACACACATGCAATCTAGACTACGAAAACAGTAAATCTCACTGAGCAACCTGAAATCTGATACCACTTGATAGGGCAAAGGTGTCCGATCTTTCAATGAGATCTTGATATGTCGATTTGGTGGGTGGAGTTCGTGCTTGACGATCCAAATACACGTGCAAAGCTCGTGCCCCTATGCAATCGCTAGGACAATCTCTGGGAGTTACCGATCTTGCGGATGCATGATCAGCCTGACCAGCGAGGGTCTTAATTCATATATGAAATCAAGAACAAGTAAGAACTAATACTGCAATCAAGAAATTGTGGATGAAAGATGTATGCTTTATTCAAAAGGTGAGATTCCGAATAGGCGGTCTTCTTCTGGGCGATTGGCCTCAAAAGTCAAGCTCGTAGTTGCAGCAATGGCTAACTTTAGTCTAAATAAAATCCGCATTCTAATGATGGCTACGGGGGGTATTTGAGGAGGAAAAGGTAGGGGTGCGACCAGCCATGGGTATGGTGGTCGAACGGAACCCTAACAGGCCTTTTCTCCTCAAATTCGGACTCCTAAAAGTGGCTGTCTTATTTGCAACGAAAATTACATGGGCCTGGCCCAAAAATAAAAGCGACGCAACACTATATTTATCTATGGACGAATTTATGAAGTAGCTCTTTGTATATTTCATCCAAGTCTTCATCCATCATTATGGTGGCTTCAAAGTTCTGAAATCTCCACTCGTGGCATCTTCTTCCATCCTCAAACGCTTGCTGCCATCTCCATGCACGATCATGCTCCAATGCTTGTCCCTCTCATCCATGCTAGGTCCATCATGTTAGATTGATCTCACAGAGACCGAGTCCAACGAGTCGATCTCCTCCCTCTCTCGCGCCCTGATCGGGGGCGTCCAACCGAAATATGGTTGGTGGGCCCCCGTGGCAGCGCTATATAAAGAGGTGGAGGGCCGGGGCGCACAGTACGAGGTTGACCGTGTTGCCAATCGCTCCACCGATACACCCTACCGATCTAGGGCTAGCGCTCAGCCACGGGAAGCACCCCCGCCACCACATACCCACGACCTCGCCACCACCCATCGCCATGGCCACCGGCTCGTCTTCCTCAAGTCAAGGTGCAGGTAGTCTCCTTTCCCATCTCTCTCTCAGATCTGGAGTCCCCAGTGCATAGACAGAATATCACCGATATTGTTCTAGCCTAGTTCAACAATGGTATCAGAGCGTCTTTTGCTAGTGCTAGATGGTTTTCGGTGGAAAAGATTTCAAAGTACAAACCCTAGTTTTCCCCTCAGTCAAAATCCCAAAAGAAAATCACAGAGAGAAAAGTGAAAAGTACTCACCGGCGTCGCCGACAAAGTGCGCCGCCACCATGGCCGCGCTTGTTCCTCTCGATCCCGATGCGCATCGGCAAGTTGAGGCATCGGGAAGAAGAACACCTACCCCTTCCAGGGGCAAAGGGCACCGCCGCCAAACCGTTCGACGGCGGCGCGCTCACCGCAAGGGGAACGCGCAACCGGCGAAGGGGATGGCAACGGCGCAAAGGGGACAATAGGTCTTGTGCTCTTCTCACTCGCTGTCAGGTCGCTGACCGTGGATGGGAGAAAAGGCAGAGAAAGAGAAATAGAAGAAAGGAAGAGGGCCCCACCGGCGAGGGGGTGCCGGCCGTCGCCATCGGCGCGCCGGCAGCGGGGACTCGACCTCTTCTGGCCGTCGCCGCGCGAGAGAGGAAAAGAAGCGGGACGGTGTGCGCCGTCCGCCGCCGCCGCGGTGAGCTCCGGCCGTCGCCGGCGGCGCGCCGGCCGCAGGGACGGAGACTCCTCGGCAAGCTCCCAGCTGCCGCTTGCGAGCGGAGACAGAGAACGGGGACGGGAGAATGACTCGCTAGGGTTTCGTTTCGGTTCGGGTCGTTTTGACCCTGCCGATGGACGCGCCTGGCCGTCCGATGAAGATCCGACGGATAGAAAACCAGGGAGCTGAGCGGTGCTGGTCAGACGGGCCGCGGGCCGTGTTTCAGACGGGCCGAAGGGTGAGCGGCAGAAAGTAAGTGCCGCACAGGGCGCTGGCGGGCTGTGGGCCGCCAGTTTGCGACAGAAAAGTGTTTTTCTCTGTTTTTATTTACAGAACACAGTTTTGTTGTTTTTTGTTCAGTTTTTTGAGCAAATTTCATATAGTTTTCTCTATTCAAATTATTCCAACGAAAATTTGTTTAGAGAATTCAAAAGTTACAGAAACTTTTCTATAAAGTTTAAAGTTTATGAATTTTATTCATGTTTCCGCTGCAAATAGTTAAAAGAAATTGCTTAAATGCAATAAAGTGGTATTTAATTTTTTGAAAGATGTGATAAAGTGGATTTAAAAGTGATTGTGATTCTGTTATTATATAACCAACGTTGTTAATAGCATGATCATGATTTATTCATTGTATGTTAAAAGGTGTATTTATCTCTATTTTTGCCTAACGGTAATATAGTTTTAATTGCACAAACAGTTGTATGTGTTGATTTATACCAACGTTGGATTAATGCATGCAATTGTTTTGTTATCTCACATCTTTGTGAATTTCAGGAGGCTACAGTCTGATGAGTTGCCTCAAAGACGTTCCGACGCTCAGGGGTGACAACTACACTGAGTGGAGGAAGAAAGTTGATCTGGCTTTTGTCTGCGCTGAGGTCGACTGGGTTGTGGACACTCCACAGCCAGTCAAGCCGACAGAGCCAGTCAGAGATGCAAAGGATGATGATGCTGCATGGGAGAACAAGAAAAAGGACTTTGCTCCAGTGGAGCTGGCATATGTGCTAGAGAACCAAAAGTGGGTCAATGCAAACAAAAAGTGCATGGCCTTTATAAAGAATACGATTGAGAACGCCATTGCGGGCTCAATCGCAGAGTGCACTTCCGTTGGGGAGTTTCTGGAAAAGATAAAGAGCCAGTTCACTGGCTCTTCAAAGGTGTATGCTACCCAGCTGCTCAAACAGCTGGTCACAGAAAAGTACACAGGAGGTGCACATGGCATCAGGGAGCACATCTTGAGGATGAGCAACATGGCTTCTAAACTGAAGCCCATGGATGCTGATCTGGAATTAAAGCCTGCTCTGCTTGTTCACCTTGTCATGGCTTCATTGCCCAAAGAGTTTGATAACTTTGTTATCAACTACAACATGTCCCCTGATAAATGGGACATAGAAAAGATGATTGCCATGTGTGTACAAGAGGAAGATAGGCTTAAAGCCTCAAATGGTGGTTCCATCAACTATGTCAAGGACAACAAGAAAAGGAACTACCAGAACTTCCAGAACAGCAATCAAGGTTCTCCCTCCAAGCCATATGGCAAAGGTCCCCAACAGTATCATCAGCCCACTCTCCCAGTGGATAAAGACCAGTGTCTCCACTGCAAGAAGACTGGGCACTTCAAGAAAGACTGTCCAGTATGGCTCAAGTCCATAATGGCAAGGAAAGGTATAGATACAGTTTCTTTTGTTAATGAATCCCTGTATTCACAGTTTTCGAAATCTACTTGGTGGATTGACTCAGGTGCAACTGTTCATGTTGCAAATTCTTTATAGGGATTCCATTCGACAAGGACTATGAAAAGAAATGAAAGATGCATTGAAGTTGCGAATGGAGTTCAAGCAGACGTTGAAGTTGTTGGCGACATCTCCTTGGAGTTAGCTGATGGTTTTTCGATTCTGCTTAGAGATATGTTATTTGTTCCTTCACTTCATAGAAACTTAATAAGTGTATCACGTTTGGATAAAGACAGTTATCAGTGTTATTTTGCACACAGCAAGTGTGCCATATGGTTTAAAGATGCTTGTGTGGGTGTTGCTTTACTTCACAACGAGCTTTATTTGTTATCCTTACGTGAAAAAGTGCATTCTGTGTGTAATGTGAATGAACAAACTTCCTTGTCGAACAAAGAACAAAAGAAAAGAAAGAGAACTCATGACTCATCGAAGTTATGGCACTGTCGATTAGGCCATATTTCCAGGGGAAGAATCGAAAACCTCGTTAAAAATGATATTCTTCCTCCGTTAGAGTTCTCCGATATAGAACAATGCATAGATTGCATAAAAGGAAAGTATGTAAAGCAAATTAAAAAGGGTGCAAACCGAAGTACAGCAACACTAGAAATAATCCACACTGATATTTGTGGACCATTTTCTGTGAAAAGTGTGGATGGCTATGACTCGTTCATAACATTCACAGATGATTACTCCCGATATGGTTACATTTATCCAATTAAAGAAAGGTCTGAAGCATTGGATAAATTTAAAATATTCAAAGCAGAGGTTGAAAATCAACATGATAAAAGAATTAAGATAGTCCGGTCCGATCGTGGTGGGGAGTACTACGGTCGGCACACTCCATATGGTCAAGTACCTGGACCTTTTGCAAGGTTCTTACAGGAAAATGGAATAGTCGCCCAGTATTCTATGCCGGGTGAACCTCAGCAAAATGGAGTAGCTGAAAGGCGCAACCGTACTCTTATGGATATGGTGCGCAGTATGATGAGTTATTCCACCCTTCCATTGGGATTATGGATGGAGGCGCTTAAAACCGCCATTCACATTCTCAACAGAGTACCAAGCAAGTCGGTGCCCAAAACACCGTATGAGTTGTGGACAGGGAGAGTTCCCTCCCTGCGCCACTTGAGGGTCTGGGGGAGCCCAGCTGAGGCAAAAGTATTTAATCCAAATATTTCAAAGTTAGACCCCAAAACAGTAACTTGCCACTTCATTGGCTATCCTGACAGATCAAAAGGTTATCGTTTCTACTGTTCAGAAAAATACACAAAGTTTGTAGAAACGAGACATGCAGTCTTCTTGGAAAACGAACTGATGAGGGGGAGCATGGTAGCTCGAAAAATTGATCTTGAGGAGAAGAGGGTGCATGCACCTAATCCGATGATTCAGGAGCCATTTTTCTCGCTACCTGTTGTACCTGCACCGGCAATCCCTGAGGTTGCGGTGCAAGCACCTGTTGTAACTCCACCCGTGACAACAAGGAGTGAAGGTTCGGAACCTGTCCGTCAGGAGCCGACTGAACCATTTATTGAGCATGAAAGGGAGCTGCAGCAGCCACCTTTAATAGATGTACCAGAAGTTGAGGTACAAAATGAGCCAGAGAATGAGGCTCTTAGAAGGTCCAAAAGAGTCATGAAATCAGCTATTTCTACTGACTATAAAGTTTATAACACAGAAACAGTTCATATGGAAGGCGATCCCACTTCATATGAAGAAGCTATGGAAGGCCCCAACTCATCGAGGTGGCTAGAGGCCATGGAAGATGAAATGAGGTCGATGAGTTCCAACAATGTTTGGGACTTAGAGGAAATTCCCAAAGGAGCCAAAACAGTAGGCTGTAAATGGGTCTACAAAACAAAGTATGACTCTAACGGGAACATAGAAAAGTATAAAGCGCGTCTAGTGGCAAAAGGATTTACACAAAGAGAAGGGGTAGATTACAATGAGACATTTTCTCCAGTCTCATGTAAGGATTCCTTCAGAATCATAATGGCACTAGTTGCACATTTTGATTTAGAGTTGCATCAAATGGATGTAAAGACGGCATTTCTAAATGGAGATTTAGAAGAAAAAGTGTACATGAAACAACCCAAGGGTTTTTTCATGGAGGGGAATGAACACATGGGATGCCGTCTAAAGAAATCCATTTATGGATTAAAGCAAGCCTCTAGACAGTGGTATCTAAAGTTTAATGATACTATCAAAAGATTTGGATTTAAAGAAAACATCGAGGACAACTGCGTTTATGCAAAGTTTAAAAGTGGGAAATATATTTTCCTAATCTTGTATGTGGATGATATCCTGCTTGCTAGCAGTGATGTTAGTCTTCTGCGAGAAACAAAGAAGTTTTTGTCCTCAAACTTTGATATGAAAGATCTTGGTGAAGCATCATATGTTTTGGGCATAGAAATTCACCGAGATAGAAAGAATGGAGTGTTAGGACTATCACAGAAGGCATATTTAGAAAAAGTTATAATAAAGTATAATATGCATAAGAGTAATGCCACACCTGCTCCGATAGTCAAGGGCGATAGTTTTGGGGAATATCAATGTCCTAAGAATCAATATGAGATCGATAAAATGAAAGCAGTACCATGCTTCGGCTGTTGGAAGCTTACAGTATGCACAAGTGTGCACTCACCCTGACTTAGCTTTTATCACCGGGGTACTCGGTAGATATCAGTCAAATCCAGGCATAGAGCACTGGAAGATGGTAAAGAAAGTATTGCATTATGTGCAAGGCACAAAAGACCTCATGCTAACCTATAGAAGATCGGATTCCCTAGAGATAAAAGGGTATTCAGATGCAGATTATGCGGGAGACAAAGATGAAAGAAAGTCCACAACTGGATATGTGTTCACTCTCGCAGGAGGGGCTATTTTGTGGAGAAGTTGCAAACAGACAATAGTTGCATCATCCACGATGTATGCCGAATTTATAGCATGTTTTGAGGCCACGAATCAGGTGTTATGGCTAAAGAAATTTATACCCGACTTGAAAGTAGTGGATTGTATTGACAAACCAATAAAGATGTACTGTGACAACCAGCCTGCAGTATTTTATGCTCACAACAACAAGTCGAGTAAAGCTACCAGACCAATAGAAGTAAAGTATTATGTTGTGAAAGATAAAATCCAGGATCAAACTATAAGACTCGAGCATATAAGGACAAAGGATATGCTTGCGGATCCGCTAACGAAAGGCTTACCACCCAATGTGTTCAAGGAACACTTAGCCGGCATGGGTTTAATGGCAAGCCTATGATTCCTGGATCATAAGAGGCCCAAAAGTAACAGAATTTGTTTCAAAACAGAAAAGTGTATAGTGGCTGTCTGATTCTATCGGCAATTGAGCTGTGACGATGAAACATGCTCTATGTACTGATCCGTGATGAAACGAGTAAAGTGTAAAGTATAAAGTCAAAAGTAAAGTTGAGATCAAGGGGGAGAATGTTAGATTGATCTCACAGAGATCGAGTCCAACGACTCGATCTCCTCCCTCTCTCGCGCCCTGATCGGGGGCGTCCAACCGAAATATGGTTGGTGGGCCCCCGTGGCAGCGCTATATAAAGAGGTGGAGGGCCGGGGCGCACAGTACGAGGTTGACCGTGTTGCCAATCGCTCCACCGATACACCCTACTGATCTAGGGCTAGCGCTCAGCCACGGGAAGCACCGCCGCCACCACATACCCACGACCTCGCCACCACCCATCGCCATGGCCACCGGCTCGTCTTCCTCAAGTCAAGGTGCAGGTAGTCTCCTTTCCCATCTCTCTCTCAGATCTCGAGTCCCCAGTGCATAGACAGAATATCACCGATATTGTTCTAGCCTAGTTCAACACATCATTCCTAAGAGTAACAAACATATCTGATTTAGGCAGCATCATATTCTCATGTATGTGAGAAAGAGTTCCAAGAAACAAAAGTACCTGATAGTTAAGTTGCTTGGCACGAGCTCGAGTGATACGTCCTTGTATGTGTTCCGCTGTAGGTGCAGCGGGTGTATCAATAGATGGGATGTCCTCAACAGCAAAATCCCGCATTTCTTCCTCCGACGCAATGGCGTTCCCACGACTATGCTCTCGCACGGTGCGGTCTATCCCTATTGTCATCGTCAGCGATTTCTCCTCGTTGTCACGCCTCATCATCCTAGAGATCCCACGCAGGTAGCTACCCACACCGCCGCCCTTCGCATCTTCATGCCTCCCGGGCGATCGCGCGCCGGTGGAATTGGACTTGGATCCCCAGCCCAGCGGCAGTTTGTTGCCGAAGCATGGCGACTGACGGGACGCCTTGAAGCCGAGCCGGTCTCCGGTAGAGGAGGAGGAAATTGTGGAGGCAGGGCTAGAGGATCCCGACACGGACGCGTTGGCGGCTGGCCGGCTCTTGGCCTGTCGTCGGTGACCCTTTAGGTCCTCAGCGGCCGGCGGCGTGGCCACGCCACCCTTGGGCGTCGCAGCCCTCGACACGGCCTCCTTCCGCTTGCGGCCGCGCGCGCCGAAGCACCGCGGCGAGGCGGAGCGGCCGAGCTGCATAGGCGACGCTTCCAACCCAACCCAGTCGCCGAGCGAGCAGGCCGACGAGGATGTGGAGGAAGGCGAAGGGGAGGAGCCTGCCGACGCCACCTGCCCGCCCACGCTCGATGCCCGCGGCGACGATGAGTGTTCGTGCTCGTGATCGACGGCCGCCGACGCGTTGAGCGCCATCGTTGCGCACACGGTGCAGGGAAGCAGCCACGCAGCGGCGAGCTGGAAGATCTGCATTGCGCGTGCGTCGGAGTTGGGAGGAAGGAGGAGTCGGTGGGGTGGCACCTTCTTATGTTGTACGCACACGGTGCAGATTGCAGCGTGACATCTGTGCAAAAAAAAATATTGCAGCGTGACACAGCGGCCATTACGGCTACAGGCGCGCGTATTCCCCGAAATGTCATGCCATCGAAAAGCTATGGCTAATTTTCCTGTGATCTCTTGCTTGCGTGACACAGCGGCCATTACAATACTTCCATGTTTAGTCAATTGCCGGGCGGTTGATTGATTGGATGCTCGATCATACATTTAAGGAAAAATCTGTACGTAGGCGCCGCACCAGCTGGTACCGTGTGCGACGCTTTAGGATTCGTGCGTCTCCTATAACAACTGTTGCCTCCGTTCCTTAGACCAGCCACGGCGTTCAGACAAATCGGTTCCAGGACCGCTTGCAGTCGGTTCAATACAGTGTAGCGACCCGATTTAATCTTTCTGACAAGAAAAGCGATGCCTGATTCAATCAATTAAGTATAGTTTTCTGGTATGGATGGCAATTGGGTAGGTATGGACAGGGTAGAATACTATATATACCCATACCCGTATAGTTGATGAGTATAAAATTTCACCCATACCCGTGCCTATGGTATGAAACTTCACTCGTACCCGTTTGGTACCCAACGGGTAGATCAAATATTGCAGATGATATTCACTATTTTACGTAAGCACAATGATGAAAAATATCACTCATCTCAACTCAATAAGAGGTAGAAATAGGAACTTATATTACTAACCACTACAAAAGTTTGTTCATGTCATCTGCAGGCCCGCCAAATGATGAGTTGCTCGACCATGTTCCAAATTCGGTGACGGATGAGATGAACAATTCCCTATGCTGTGAGTTCTCGCTTGAGGAGGTTAAAGAGGCTCTCGATTCCATAGGAGACCTCAAGGCACCATGTCCTGATGGTATGCCAGCGATTTTCTATAAGAAGTTTTGGCATCTGGTTGGTCCCAAGATCCAAGAGGAAGTGATTGAGGTTCTTAATGGGGGGCAAATGCCCACTGGTTGGAATGTAACAACAATAGTATTGATACCAAAAACAAAGGACCCGAAGAGAGTGACGGCGTTCAGACCCATCAGTCTTTGCAATGTGCTTTACAAGATTATATCCAAGGTCTTGGCAAACAGACTGAAAATCATCCTGCCACATATAATCAGCCCAACACAATCAACTGACAATGTCTTGCTGGCTTATGAGATTACACATATGATGCACCGGAGGAAAGGTGGTCGAGACGGAATGGTGGCAGTAAAATTGGACATGAGTAAAGCTTATGGCAGAGTGGAGTGGAGTTTCTTGGAGGGGATCATGCTGAAACCGGGCTTTGCACCACAATGGGTTGATCTCGTGATGAGATGTGTGAAAACGGTCTCTTATTAGATAAAGGTTAATGGGAGATTGTGTGAGGCGTTTGTACCACAAAGGGGGCAGCAACAAGGAGATCCACTTTCTCCTTACTTGTTTATACTATGCGCAGAAGGTTTTCGGTTCTGCTTCGTAAGGCGGAGGAGGAGGGGTTGATTGAAGGGATTCAACTATGCCCAGAAGCACCAAAGATAAATCACCTTTTCTTTGCTGACGATTCGCTGATTGTTATGAAAGCAAATCTCAAGAATGCAGAAAGCTTGAAATAGGTTCTGGCGCTTTACGAAGCACAGTCCGGGCAGATGATTAACGCCACTAAATCGTCGGCCATGTTCAGTAAGGGTACCTCGAGGGGGGCAAAAGAAGCGGTCTTAGCAGCCCTTGGAATTCCAAGGGAGTCCCGTAATGAGCGGTACCTAGGACTGCCAGTACATTTGGGTGCATCAAAAGCAAAAGAATTTGCATATCTGAAGGAGAGAGTGTGGCAATGTATCCAAGGGTGGAAGGAGCGTCTGTTGTCTAAAGCCGGGAAGGAGATCTTGATCAAAGCTATTGCACAGGCAATACCAACTTGTGCCATGTCATGTTTTGATTTGACTAAGGCAATATGTGATGCAATTGGTTCGATGATTTGTCAGTATTGGTGGGACCATCAAGAGGACAAAAATAGATGTCATTGGGTTAGCTGGGAAACCATGACAAGGTCAAAGAAGGATGGTGGGATGGGCTTCAGAGACCTGCATATGTTTAATCTAGCAATGCTGGCTAGACAGAGCTGGAGATTATTGCATAACCCAGATTCTCTGTGTTGTATAGTTTTGAAGGGGATGTACTTCCCTAACAAGTCAATCTTGGATGTGACTCCAACCCCCGGGATGTCCTACACTTGGCGTAGCATCTTGAGAGGGCTAGACCTTCTAAAAGAAGGGGTAGTGTGGCGTGTAGGATCGAGGGAACAAATAGAGGTGTGGAAGGACCCATGGATTCCGAGCATGTCAACACAAAAGCCAAGAGCGCCAGATGAGATGGAGGAAGACGTGAGAGTGGCAGATCTCATAAACCCCACTACAAATCAGTGGGATGAGGTCCTGCAGGGCTATTCTGTGACGAGGATATCACTGCGATTTTGTCCATTCCGATCAGGGGGGGTGGAAGATTGTGTGGCCTGGCACCCAGATAAGAGGGGTGTTTTTCTGTGAAGTCTGCATACCACCTGGGCATGTATCTGAGAGCAAACAAAAGCGGCCAGGTAGCAGCAACTTCTGCAGTTTCAGAGGGTGCATCACCTTTGTGGAAGAAGATCTGGAGTCTGAAATTACCGAGGAAGGTTAAAATTTTCATTTGGAGGTTGGCACACAATAGCTTGCCAACAAGAATGAATATTCAGAGAAAGAGAGTGGATCTTGATACTAGATGCCCCATGTGTTATCGGCTAGATGAGGATGGAGGGCACCTTTTCTTGAAATGCAAGCTGGTCAAGAAAATTTGGAGAGCAATGTTTATGGAAGACATACGGCTGTCTTTGCTGAATGTGGCTACCCCGACTCTGGTAATTGAACAGGTACTGGCATTACCAAAAGAGAAGGGCATCCAAGTCTTCACTATGTTATGGGACTGGTGGACTAATCGGAATAAGAGCAATGCAGGTGAGTTGCCGAGATCAACTGAGCAGGTGTGCCATGTTATTCACAAACACCTGCTAGATTTCATGCCCGGGGTAACTGGAAGTGTGTCTGGAACGCCAATGGAAGACAACGTAAACCACCCAAAACTAGTGTGGCTGAAGCTGAAGGAGAATTTTACCAAGGTAAATTTTGATGCCGGCTTTCACAAAGATACTGGAGAAGGGTCTTGGGGCTTTGTGGCGCGAACAGACGAGGGAGAATTCATAGCAGCTGCAGCAGGTAAACTGAGACACCTGCGGGATGCACTGCAAGCGGAAGCAGAGGCCTGTGTCGCGGTGACCGAGGGAGCGGCGTCGATGGGGCTTCATAGAGTGATTTTCGAGTCTGATTGCCAAACTCTGGTAAAGGCTCTGAACTCTAGCAGCCATGAGCTAGCGGAGATCGGTATTCTACTCCGTGAGGCGAGGAGTATCTGTCATAGTGCCTTTGAGGCCTTTGAATTCAATTTTTGTCCCATAACTTGTAATAGGGTTGCGCATGAGCTGGCGCAATCTGGCTTCAGATCAGAAGTTGAGTGTGTGGGATGGGCAGAGAATAGTCCATCGTTTGTAACAGATTTGTTGGCCAGCGATTTTGCTGTGCCATCTGGTTAATTAATCCTCTATTTTCCCGTAAAAAATAAGAGGTAGTACATGAAAAATTATGATAATTTAGAAATCACTGTCTCTCATAATCATATCTCATAATCATAACGTAAGTCAACAGAGTTGACGAGTCACATGATGACAATTTCATATATATTCAAAATGTCACCGTAAATAGGTAGGGTATGGGTATACCCACGGCCCATGGGTACAAGGCTATACCCGTACCCTACCCATGACTTAACGGGTAGGGTGTGTGTATTACCCATGGGTACGAAAGTGTGCCCATACCCTACCCATGTGGATACGATACCCACGGGTACCCGTACCCATAGGTAAAATTGTTTTCTTTTTTTCTTGGCCTTATAAGCTGCATGCAAAGGCATGCATCACCGCGGCAGCATGAAAGGAAGGCAGGAGTTCATATTTTTTATTTTTGTTTGCGGGTCCCATCTCTGTGTTGTACCGGCTTCACACAGTGTAGCTAAATACAATCGATTTTATGAATTAGACCCTTTTGCCTTGAACCGCATACACAATGTGGTTGGTCTTATACCACCGGTCTGGTCACACCTGACCTTATCCTCTAGCCTAGCGCCTCGCAACCATACACTCCCTATCTCTGACCACCTCTGCTTGCAGCGTCGCGCCGGGAGGACTCATCGAAGAAGCACCGGAGCGCCGCGCTACCACTGCGGGCACGCCGTGTTGGGGGCATCGCCGACACGCCGCGCAGCCGTTGTGAGCATGCCGCGGTGAGGAGTGCCGCCGAACACGCCACGCTGCCGCTGCGAGCATGCACGGAGAGGCTGCCGCACTGGCGCTGGAGCGCCGTGCTATCGCGGTTGAGCATGCCGTGGTTGGAGCGCCGCTTAGCATGCCATGATGAGGGGTGCTGCCAAGCACGTGGCGGAGAGGGCTCCACCGACGAGCGCATGGAGGCATTGTCGGCTAGTGCTAGGAGGCCGCCGAGCATGCAATGGTGATGGCGCCACCATCGAGTGGATGGAGGCATCCCTCGGTTAGTTCGGCCGTGCGGGGATGCCGCCACCAAAGTCCGCTACATCTTTTAATTCTTCGGTGGTGGCTGGTGATGGCGTATAGATTACATTCTGTTGGGAACCCCAAGAGGAAGGTATGATGAGCACAACAGCAAATCTTCCCTCAGTTGTGAAACCAAGGTTTATCGAACCAGTAGGAGAAAGCCAAACTTCAGAAGGTGATGCCTGCTAGCTTCGCGACAGCTCGGACAATTTATAAGGCGCCTCGTCCAGGGCTTTGCTTTGCACCAGCAGCAACGTGAAACCTGCACACAACACAACCAAGAACTTTGCTCCCAACTTACGATGAGGTTGTCAATCTCACCGGTTTGCTGTAAACAAAGGATTGAGCGTATCGAGTGGTAAAAGGTAATAGTATGTGGGAATGTAAATAAGCAAGTAAAAGTAAACGGTAATAGCAATGTAAAGGAAATTGGACCGAGGTCCACAATTCACTAGTGGTGTCTCTCCTTAAGATAAATAACAACATGCTGGGTAAACAAATTACAGTTGGGCAATTGATAGAGTAAAGATAATGTACATATGTCATGGGGATCACTATGAGATTCACTTTGGGCATTACGACAAAATACATAGAACGTAATCCAACTGCATCTATCACTAATAATCCACCCTCCGAATGTCGTCCGAGCAAACATTGGGTATTAAGTTGTGAGCAACGAATAATTGCATTAAGCAAAGTGCGTAAAGTAAACAAAGAAAATGTCCTTGGACACAAGAATGTTGTTTTATCCCTAGTGGCAACAACACATCTACAACCTTAGAGGTTTCTGTCACTCCCCCAGATTACTAGAGGCATGAACCCAACTATCGAGCATAAAAACTCCCTCTTGGAGTCACTAGCATCTACTCGGCCAAGATATCTACTAGGAACGAAGAGCATGCAAGATCATAAATAATATAGAGATAACATAAAGATAATATTCAGCACATCAACTTAACATAGTACCAATACTCATCGGATCCCAACAAACACAACAGGTACAATTACATAAAGATGATCTTGATCATGTAGGGCAGCTCACAAGATCTAAACATGAAGCACATGGTGGAGAAGATGACCATCTAGCTACTGCTATGGACCCGTAGTCCAAGGTAGACTACTCACACATCAGTCCGGAGGCGACCATGGTGGTGGAGAAGGCCTCCGGCAGGGATTCCCCTCTTCGGCATGGTACCGGGAAGAGCTCCTAGATCCTCCCGATCTCGCGTCGATGACAGCGGCGGCTTGCAGTATGTTTCGAGGAAAAGTGATCCGTCCCTTAGGTTCTTCGCGTCGAGGGGAATATATAGGCGAAAGGGCAGCGTCAGGAGATGGGCCAGCTGGCCTCACCACCTGGTGGCGCGGCTAGGGGCTGGGCCGCGCCACCCTATGGTGTGGCTGGCCCTTGGCCCCCCTCTATCTCATCTTCGGTCGTCGCGAAGCTTCAGTAAAAATAGGAGGTTCGGCTTTTGTTTCGTCCAATTCTGAGAATATTTCCTGTGTAGCTTTTCTGAAACACAAAAACAGCAGAGAACAGGGAACTGGCACTGTGGCATCTCATTAGTAGGTTAGTTCCGGAAAATGCATAAAAATGCCACGAAGTGTAACAAAACACAAAGCAAATGGTGTATAAACAAGCATGGAGCATCAAAAATTATAGATATGTTTGAGACGTATCAAGCATCCCCAAGCTTAACTCCTGCTCGTCCTCGAGTAGGTAAGTGATAACAAATGAATAATTTTTGAGGTGACATGCACCATTACAATCTTATTCAACGATGTAAAGCATTGAGTGTTGGGATCAAAGAACTTAAAACTTGGGCATAAGAGACATAATCTTGACAATAAAAACTTAGCAACCATGTTATACCATGAAAAGAAACACAAACAAAAGATCATGAACAATGAAACATTGAAAGTCAAGTGTGTGTTCAAATCATATAGAAAAACATATCAAAGTGGTTTTCAGCTTGTCCTTCATGGAATAGCAAAACATAAATGCATAGGACACCTTCAAGTTTAAGAGGGCAACTAGATACAAATAATTTAAGAACAAGCAAAACCATAATCATGAATAAATCAATAATAAACTTTGGGACTATGCACATTATATTCAGAATGGCAACTATGCTCTCTTAGACGGTGCATAAAGGTAGAAGGTGGAGACTCAACATAAAAGTAAAAGAAAGGCCCTTCGCAGAGGGAAGCGGTGATTAAACATGTGCTAGAGCTTTTCATTTGTAAAACAGAGAGATAAAAATTGGTTTTGAGAGGTGGTTGTCTTTGTCAACGACTGGCAATGGGGTTCTTACTATCTTCCATACAAAAATGAAGCAAGTTTTTGAAAGAGAGATTGGCACTTTGGTGCTCTTTTATAAAGCTTGGCACTCCTCCCCACCTTTTTCCTTTCACAAACCATGGCTAATTGATTCCATCGGGTGCCCACCAACTTTTACATACCATAGAGGAGTGCCTTTTTTTTGAATAAAAAAATATGGAAGATAGCAAATCCGACCACTACGTCCCCATGAGCTGAAAACAGTGTCACAAAACGAGAACTATTTTGAAGGTTTTTTGAAAGGTAGCACATGAAAATTTACTTGGAATGGCTTACAAATACCATGCATAGGAATTTATAGTGGACACATAGGCAAACTTGGTTTTTCGGAGTTCGATGCACGAGTAGAGCTCATACTCAGTACAAAACGACGGCTAGCAAAAGACTGGGAGCGACCAACAAAGAGAGCAATAACAGCCATAATCATGCATAGCGACAAAACATCATTAAAAGAAGCATAAAATGGCATCACAAGGCAAAAACCAAATGATCATAGAGGCTTATGGCGACTTGTTAGAGTCAAACATGTTGTAAGCATGCGCCAAGTCAACCCAAATAAAGCATCAAGGAGAAAACCAAATAAATGCTTCCATATAATAAAAACAACGCATGATTTTTTCAAAGGCTCATTAAGCAATCTCAGTCATTTGAGACAAGTCATGCTACAGCAAAAATCACTAAGCATACTATCAAAATGACATCAAGCATGGCATACAAAAGTTTAAGCCGCAGTCTAAACAAGCTCTTTTTGTACCACTTTTTGCATGAAACTTTTTTATCTTTTCCAACACGATTCAAACCTTTTTGAAACAACTCTTTTGATGAAAACCAGCATAGACCAGTAGTCTAAATACACCTATAACAAGATCTGAACAAAAATCAAGGCAAAAAACAAAAGCTAAACGCAGTTCTAGAAAAAGAGAACACTCGTTGAACGATAAGAGTGAAAAATAGAGTGTTCTTGGCAAATGAAAAACGGAGTGCGTGTCCTCCAAAAGAAATTTGTTGGGGTCCAACCATTTATTGCAGCAAACAAAACAAAAGAAAACTGACAGCAAAAGTAAAGACGCTCCAAGAAAAATGCATAGTGAATGAAGCAATAAAAATATAGTGTGTTGAAAGGTGACCTGATTTTTGCCGATGAAGAAGGGGTGCTTCGGGGGCATCGCCAAGCTTTGACGCTTGTACCTTTTGGATATTTCTTGGGGTGACATGGGCATCCCCAAGCTTGAGCTTTTGTCCATACTTCATCTGATCTCATCACTCTCCATTCCCTACACTTGAAAACTTCCTTCATACAAAACTTCACACAATTCTATTAGCAACGTTAGCATAACACATAATAGTAAATCAACCATTTTGGTCCAGGTTTCAACTCAAAAACACCACATATAAATCATATACTACTGTAACAACTTCCTCAAAAGTTCCGTGATCAAAAGAACTCAAAAAGAAAGCGATCGAGAGGCAAACACAAATAGTGGCAGAAATCTGTCAAAACAGAACAACTGACAAAGATCGAGTTTTTAGAGGACCTTCTATTGCTCAAATCGAAAAGTCCAAAACTAATGAAAGTTTGGATATAAACTGGGGCATACGCACAAGAAATCGCAGATCAAAAAGATATTCTGAGAATTTTTACGGTGCAGCACCGAAATCTGTTTCAGGACAACAACTTCCCCAAATCTTACCTCCCTCAAATTAGGGGTTCTTCTTGGCACAACAACGAAATAAAAAGGATAAGGAGAGGTCATTACAGTAGTAATAACTTACAAGACTCAAGTAAAAGAAAAAGTACTGTAAAGAAAACATTGGGTTATCTCCCAAGAGTGCTTTTCTTTAACGCCTTTGAGCTAGGCGCAGAAAGTGCAAATCAAGTAATATCAAATGAGGCATTAAGATCAATTGCAGAAGTCTTTTCAACAATGAATTGAATTGTATCCAAATGAGTTTTTGAAGATCCCTTGTGAACACTCTTTGGTTCACTACTTTCATCGAAAGGGTTTTCAGGACAAATCCAATCAAAATTCTTTTCCAAAGCTTCATGCAATCCTACAAGTTTGCAAGGTATTGGTACTTTGATGTCTTCTTTGGTTGTACCAACAACCTCTACATGTGAGCCAAGCATATTAAAACACTCAAAAACTTTCCTAGCTTCAATAACAACATCTCTAAATTCTCTACGCAAAGTCTCCAAAATAAAGTCTTTCTTTTCAGAGTCTTCGATGTTATGAAGCATAAGAAACATTTGTTGCATAAAAGGATTAAGGTTAACAAACCTAGGCTCCAACATGTGAACTAAATAAGCAGCAGCAACTTCATAACTAGGAGCGAGCTCAGCCAAAGATCTATCCTCAACATCGTTATGCATACTAACATGATTAAAGAACTCCTCAATGTTGCCTTTCCCAATGATAGAACCACTACCTACGGAGAGGTCCTCCAAAGCATACTTAGGGAACAACATAATGAACTAAAAGTAAAAGTAACAGAATGCAAACTATCAAAGGAACTAATTTTTTGTGTTTTTGATAAAACAATGCATGTAAAAATAAAATAAAGCAAAACAATAACAAAGTAAATCGTTGAGCGTGAGAGACTCCCCTTGAAGAAATCTTCTTTCTCCCCAGCAACGGCGCCAGAAAAATAGCTTGATGGCGTATAGATTACACCCCGTTGGAAACCCCAAGAGGAAGGTATGATGAGCACAGCAGCAAGTCTTCCCTCAGTTGTGAAACCAAGGTTTATTGAACTAGTAGAAGAAAGCCAAACTTCAGAAGGTGATGCCTGCTAGCTTGGCGATAGCTCCGGACAATTTATAAGGCGCCTCGTCCAAGGCTTTGCTTTGCACCAGCAGCAACGTGGAACCTGCACACAACACAACCAAGAACTTTGCTCCCAACGTACGATGAGGTTGTCAATCTCACCGGTTTGCTGTAAACAAAGGATTGAGCGTATCGAGTGGTAAAAGGTAATAGTATGCAGGAATGTAAATAAGCAAGTAAAAGTAAACGGTAATAGCAATGTAAAGGAAATTGGACCGGGGTCCACAGTTCACTAGTGGTGTCTCTCCATAAGGTAAATAACAACATGCTGGGTAAACAAATTACAGTTGGGCAATTGATAGAGTAAAGATAACGTACATATGTCATGAGGATCACTATGAGATTCACTCTGGGCATTACGACAAAATACATAGACCATAATCCAACTGCATCTATGACTAATAATCCACCCTCTGAATGTCGTCTGAGCAAACATTGGGTATTAAGTTGTGAACAACGGATAATTGCATTAAGCAAAGTGCGTAAAGTAAACAAAGCAAATGTCCTTGGACATAATAATGTTGTTTTCTCCCTAGCGTGGCAACATCACATCTATAACCTTAGAGGTTTATGTCACTCCCCCATATTACTAGAGGCATGAACCCAACTACCGAGCATAAATACTCCCTCTTGGAGTCACTAGCATCTACTCAGCCAAGATATCTAGTAGCAATGGAGAGCATGCAAGATTATAAATAACATAGAGATAACATAAAGATAATATTCAGAACATCAACTTAACATAGTACCAATACTCATCGGATCCCAACAAACACAACATGTAGAATTACATAAAGATGATCTTGATCATGTAGGGCAGCTTACAAGATCTAAACATGAAGTACATGGTAGAGAAGACGACCATCTAGCTACTGCTATGGACCCGTAGTCCGAGGTAGACTACTCACACATCACTCCGGAGGCGATCATGGTGGTGGCGAAGGCCTCCGGCAGGGATTCCCCTCTCCGGCAGTGACAAGGGTATAGCTAATAGAGCCTGTTAGTTGAGTACCCCTGAGGCCCGTTAAGCTAGGCCCAATTGTAATAATAGTCGAGATACGAGTCCTTACCGTATGTCAATATTGTAATCTGTATCGGACCCTACCCAATCCTCGAGACCTGGCCACCTATATGTAGGGGCCAGGAGGGGACGGTGTAGGCCAGATTGAAAGCAAGCCAGGTTCAACACCCAAGTTTACTTTCGATATACACCTATTTCGATTAACCTTACCTTCGAGTTCATCCGACGCCCTATCTCCCCGATCCTAAGTCCTTCATCTAGGACATTTGTCGAGTTAACCCTCATCAATTGGCGCCGACCGTGGGGAATCTGGGCGTTGGAATCATGAATTCATCGGCTTTTTTGCTTTTAGCCAACAGCAGCACAGAAGTCGACGAAAATCAAGAGACGGAGCTGACGATCGGAAGTTTTAGCATCTTAATCGAACATTCGGGTTCGACCCGCCTTTCGGATTCAATGAAACCAGATCCGTCGGCAAGTGAGCCTAAAATAGTAGTAATGCTGGAATCATCGGAAGGCTCTTCCAACGAGGTAAACTCGCCGGTCAGCCTAGGAGAAGCAAAAATCATAGAAGGTGACAATATTCGGGAAAAACTTGACTTGGAGGAGACAACGCGTAAAAAGCACAACAGTACAAGGGACTTCGCCGCTGGAAGTAGTGGCGTCTCCAAAAAAGTACACCAGCTATGCGTCATCATCACTGAAGCAGAAGAAGAAAACAACAACGAAGGGGTCGACAAGCAAGTCGACAAGGTAAAGGAGTGCAATAAAAAGGAGAAGGAGAAGGTTCACGTCTCAGCCGGAGAGTGGAGGACATCATGTCAGCTATAAATCATGGCACAGAGGTACCCGAAGGATCGAGAAGAGAAGTTCTAATGGGATATCAGTACGCATTGCACCAGCATAGGAAGAAACTAAGAGAGGAAAGAGACATATTCTTTCAAGATAACAACAGTATGTCAAAAGGAGAGTATTGGGATGATTATAGCGAGGATTCAGAGTACAGCAGGGAAAGGCGTGGAGACCCAAAGCATAACAGAGGGGCAGCAGCGCAAAGTAGAGAGGAAAGATATTCGAGGAGTATTACTCCACAACCAGAGGAGGAGGAAAAAGACTTCGTGCAAGAAACACCAGAAGCAGCGCTGATAGCAGCACAAGCATATTTACTAACTACATGGCCCGAACCCGGAGATCCGCGGGAAGACATGCACCAAGCCGCAATACGAGGCCTCGGGATAGTAGAAGACAAGATCAGGGGAAAAGGTCCAAAGACAAAGTCGACAAGCTACAAGGGAAGGCGAAAGGAGAAGTTCAAACACAATATCACACGAAACGAGTCTAGCGAGTCATCAGAAGAAGAAAGACGATGAAAAAGGAGGGAGGACGCAAGAAATATAATAGCGCAGGCTTGAGTAAATAAATCATGCCACGCCTGGAGGGAGGAAAATTATGAAGACGATGAAAAAGAGATGGGCGCGTTGTGCTTTACCCGCAGGGTTCGCAAAACGTGGGTACCCAAAGGATTCAAGTTACCACATGACCAGCAAAAATATGATGGGTCGCAAGAGCCTATCCTATGGTTATCGGATTATCTGCAAGCAGTACAGATATTAGGAGGAACAAAAGTGACTGCAATGCAAAGTTTGCAACTACACCTCACTGACGCAGCACGGTCTTGGTTGAATACCCTACCCAATGAATCCATTAGAAGCTGGGGAGAACTCGAAAGCCAATTCACAAGAAATTTCCGTTCAACATACAAGCGCCCAGCATCAATGGAGGAAGTCAAAGCGTGTGTGCAAAGGAAAGGCGAAACTCTACGTTCTTATATACAACGATGGAGTGTAATCAAAAACTTGGCAGAGGACGTCTCTGACGAACGAGCAATAGACGCTTTTTCAGCCGGACTTCGTCGCTCAGATCTCGTGGAAGAGATAGGAAGAACAAGACCAACGACAGTAGCTGAGCTAATGGAAGAAGCCAACAAATTCGCTGACGGAGAGGACGCATATAATAACAAAAGAGGACGTTCACCATAAGTCGACAGAACAAGTAGATAGAGGAGACAACACCGCAGCAGGGATAACCAAGGAAGGCAAAATCAGGTAGCCATGGGTTACGGAGCAGGAGAAGAGGATGGATATGAAAACAGGAGGTTTAAGGCAAAAGGAGCATAAAAACCGAGATACTCCGGCCCTTCGGCTGAGGACATGCTATACGGATCTTGTCGAATCCACTACGCATATCTTGATGGAAAAAGAGTCTCAAATCACCAAATGAAGGATTGTAGAATGTTCCTGAGGCTACAAAGCGCCATGGGCTCAAGCCAAGGGGGATGGCAAGGAGAAAACACAAGTCAAGGATATCAGGTGCAAAGGCTAGTGAGGCACCTAGAGTCGAAAGTTTACATATCAGCAATGATTCAACCGGTGCTTAAGTCAAAGAAAGAGCGAAAGAGCATATCCAGGCAAGTGAACCTAGCAATATCATCGCCACCAGCCACCACTGAATACCTGCGGTGGTCAGACCAATCAGTTAAGTTCAGCAGAGCAGACCACCCAAGGAAAGTTCCCAGGCGGGGCCACGCGCCAATGGTGTTAAAGGCGCAAATAGGAGGATACGACATCGGGAGAGTATTTATGGATGCAGAAAGTGGCATAAACCTAATATATGCTAGAACCCTGAAGCCAATGTGTATATCACTGACAAGCCTGAAGCCAACAGATTGTTCTTTCCATGGAATAGTACCAGGAGCTGCAAATTACCCCCTGGGGAAAATAGAACTCGACGTCTGCTTCGGCAGTAGCAGCAACTATCGCAGGGAGAAGTTGGAATTCGAAGTCATGGACTGGCCATCACAGTACCACGTAATTCTAGGGCGCCCAGCATTTGCAAAGTTCATGGCAGTACCTCACTACGCGTATCTAACGTTGAAAATTCTAGGACCCAAAGGAACAATTACAGTGCAAGGGAGCTTCGAAGTAGCCAACACTTGCGACAGAAAATTCAATAGAATGGCGCAAACCTTCGGCATGATAGAAGAATATGAGAGGCTGAAAGGGGAAACCGATCATAATGTGCTACCCCACATTGGATGATCCCTACCAGATCAGGCTTTTGACACAACTCAAGATTCAAAGAAGATCCAGGTCCACCCTACGGACCCAAGCAAGACAACATCGATTGCGGTAAACCTGCATCCCACATAGGAAAGCGCGCTCATCGAGTTCCTTCGTGAGCGCTGGGAAATCTTCACCTGGTGTCCTTCAGACATGCCAGGGGTCCCCAAGGAACTCGTCGAGCACGCGTTAAATGTAGATCCTAAGGCAAAGCCAGTCAAGCAACCATTGCGACGATTTGATGAACCCAAAAGGAAGGCGATAGCATCAGAATTGCACAGGCTAGAAAACGCCGGATTTATCAGAGAAATAAAAACCTCGAGTTGGGTATCCAATCCAGTCATTGTACGCAAGAAGAATACAGATGTACAAAGAGTGTGTGTCGATTACACATCTCTCAATAAGCATTGTCCAAAGGATCCCTTCCCTCTACCCCGCATCGACCAGATAATTGACTCGACGGCGGGATGCGCAAGGCTTTCCTTTTTGGACGCATATTCTGGTTACAACCAGATCAAGTTGAAAAAAGAAGACGAAGAAAAGACAGCCTTCATCACACCATATGGGGTGTTTTGCTATCAAGTAATGCCATTCGGCCTAAAAAATGCAGGAGCAACTTATCAACGGATGATGCAAAATTGCCTCGGGAGCCAAATAGGATGCAACATCCAAGTCTACATTGACGATGTAGTCATCACCACAAGAGAGGAGGAATCCCTAATCAGCGACTTGGCAGAAACCTTCGACAACCTGAGAAGGTACAAGCTTAAGCTTAACCCGACAAAGTGTTCCTTCGGCGTATCGGCAGGACAACTCTTAGGGTTCCTGGTGTCAGCACGAGGAATAGAGACGAATCTAGAGAAGATCCAAGCAATTTTGACAATGGGGAAACCCACGAAACTAGACGACATACAGAAACTCGCAGGACGCGTCGCGGCTCTAAGTCGCTTCGTTGCTCGATTGGGAGAAAAGGCGCTTCCTTTCTATGCACTTATGAAGAAGTTAGAGGATAAATTTGAATGGACGGAAGAAGCAGACGCAGCTTTTGCGCACCTGAAAAAAGTGCTCTCCACGCCACCAGTGCTGGTCGCACCAAAAGAAAAAGAGCCACTACTACTCTACATCGCCGCAACCCATCAGGTGGTGAGTACAGTATTAGTATTCAAAAGAAGTGAAGAAGGAAAAGCCCACGGCATCCAGAGGCCGGTATATTTCATCAGTGAAGTATTATCTCCGACGAAATAGAGGTACCCGCATTATCAAAAGCTAGCATATAGTGTCTTTACAACAGCACGGTAATTGCGACAGTACTTTGCGGTGCACCCAATCATAGTGGTTAATGAAGCGTCACTATCGAATATATTGAACAATCCTTTGGCAACAGGACGTGTATCTTTGTGGGGAATCGAATTATCTCCCATGGACATCACGTACGAAAAAAGGAAGGCGATCAAGTCGCAAATCTTGCCAGATTTCATAACAGAGTGGCTGGAGCTGCAGAGCACAGGACCCCCAGATTTATCGAGTGTCTGGGCAATGTACTTCGACGGTTCTAAGAGAGTCCAAGGTGCAGGCGCAGGAGTAGTATTGATATCGCCGCATGGCGACAAATTGAAGTACGTTTTAAGGATGAGTTTTCCGTAGGCCTCCAATAATGAAGCAAAGTACGAGGCTTTGTTGCATGGAATGAAGATGGCCAAAGCATGTGGAGCAACTCATCTAAAAATATTCGGATATTCAAACCTTGTCGTCCAACAAGTTATGAATAGGTGCGACACAATCAATGATAATATGATGGCCTACAAGAACCTATATCACTATCTAGAAGGAACATTCGATGGATGCGAAGTCTCGCACATCAGCAGAAACAGCAATGAGGAAGCCGACAATTTAGCAAATATCGGGTCACAGTGTTTGCCCGTGCCATCTGGAGTCTTTTGGGAAGAAATAGTGGAAAGGTCGATAAAAAGCGTCAAAAGTTCGACTACTGCAGCAGGCTCGGGGGCTGCGCCAGAACCCGAAGAAGTCATGATGATAGAAGAAACCTGGATGCAGCCATATCTCGCGTACATGATAAATAAACAGTTACCAGAAGATGCAGTGGAAGCCAAGAGAATAACTCGACGATCGAAGGCATTTGTCGTGTTGCAAGGGAAATTATACAAAAAGAGCATAACTGGTGTTTTGCAGCGTTGCGTAACACCTCAAGAAGGACAAGTAATATTAAAAGATATACACGTCGGAGTATGTGGCCATCATGCTAGCAGCAGGGCCATAGCGGCAAAAGCATTCCGAGCAGGATTCTATTGGCTAACAGCCATTGAAGACGCGAAAGATATAGTTCGGAAGTGTGAAGCATGTCAAAGATTTGCATCTCGACCGCACACGCCAGTAGCAGAGTTACAACCAATACCATTATCCTGGCCCTTTGTACAATGGGGCCTCGATATGGTAGGGAAGCTGCACAAATCCTGGCCAGGAGGGCACGTTTATATGCTAGTAGCAGTCGACAAATTTACCAAATGGGTGGAAGCAGCCCCGGTAACAACTCAAGATTCGACAGCAGCAATCAATTTCATCAAGTCAATAGTATTCCGCTTCGGTGTACCATATAGCATCATCACGGACAATGGGACAAATTTCACTTCAAAAGAATTCAAGAGTTACTGCGAAGGATTGGGAATCAAGCTCAAATTCGCCTCCGTAGCACACCCGAAGACAAATGGGCAAGTCAAAAAAGCCAATGGCATAATATGCAATGGGATAAAAAAGAGGCTCTTAGCACCTCTCGAGAAAGCTAAGAGCGCTTGGGTAGATGAATTACCCTCCGTTCTCTGGAGTTTAAGAACCACGCCTAACGCAGCTACTCAAGAAACTCCTTTCTTTCTGGTCCATGGCGCAGAAGCCGTGCTTCCAGTTGAAGTTACACACGAAGCTCCAAGAGTGACGGCATACGACGAAGTAACATCAACAGAAGCGTTACAGGACGACGTCGATGCACTAGATGAAGCAAGAGATAAAGCATTAGAAAGAGCTACGCAGTATCAACAGAGCCTGCGGAACTACCATAGTAGTCGAGTTCGACCACGATCCTTTGTGGTGGGAGATCTAGTCTTACGACTCAGGCAGGACAGCCACGGCAAACTAGAGTCCCCTTGGGTGGGACCTTACATCGTCACAGAAGTGATACCAGGAGGAGCTTATCGACTACAAGACAAGAAGATAGGAAAAGATGAGAGCAACCCATGGAATGCGGAGCAGCTACGATGTTTTTACGCATAGAAGAAATCCAGTGGTATAAGTAAACTCGAGTTAGCCCTCTGAACCTAGAACATGAGGCCATAGGTCGGGCTCCTTGGGTTGAACTTGACAAATTGTACAAATATTTTACTTCTCCGCTCGGGGGCTTCAACCCTCGGGTCGTACGAAAGAAAGTTTTATCGCGATATGGAGCTCTTTTACACTACTAGGTTGTGCAGACAACCCGATATTCTTCAAAGTAATATAATTGGTTCACAAGAACCCGATAAATATAAAGCATGCCTCGGAACAACGATTTGTTCCCATGGTCTATTACAAAACATCAAAGCAAAATACAAGTATTCATTACAGATAGCACGACGGCAAGGCAACTAGAAAAAGAGATTACAGAAAGAAGATTCTAATGGAAGTGAACTTCAGCTTCATACTCCTTCTGGCACTGGGTGCCGTCGTAGATTTTCACGTCGAACTTTGACGTGCCGATATGGAAGTCGAAAGTCATGAAGAAGCCTTGGTGGAGGTCGTGGTCTTCTGCAAACTGCGACCAGCCGCCCTTGAAGTATTGCTCGCCGGCGCCATCGTACCAAACCTCCACTTCGTATGGAGTTCCTCCACCAGATTGTTCACGAATAACCGCTTCTCGCAGTTCTCGCCCATCCATGAACTTGGTAAAATTCAGCGGCAAGCGCTGAATCTCACGGCACTGCGCGTGGGCGATGCAAAAGAAAGAAAATATCCTGGGAGAAGTAGGAGAAGCACTAGGAGGAGGAGCGCTTGGACCTGGGGCGGCGCTAGTCACCTTTGGTTTATTCTTACTACCAGGCGGGCGGCCGGGACGACGCTTCACCGGAGCGGACGACGATGATCCTACAGTAGCTGGAGTTGTCTTGTTTTTGCTGCCACGAGGGCGGCCGCGACCCCACGGCACCGTCGGAGAACCAAGGTCAAGACGGGACCCATCTGCACCAGACATGTGGAAAGGTGGGAAGAAAAGAAACCCTAGATGGAAAAGAAGACGATGCGGCGGAGGAGGAATCTGTTTAGGGTTTTTACCCTCACCGAAGGTGCTTTATTTATAAGCACATATTAATAGGCCTCCGTAATAGCAAGGCCCATAAACATATTTACAAAGGAGTTAAATTCTACACATAGCATACGATAATAACAAAAAGGAAAAGAATGTATCATAGAAGGTATCAAACAGCCTCGCCTTCGGCTCAGGGGCTTATAAACAGGAAGAAGAGGTCAATTTGAGCCTATGATTGACTACAAGTATACAACCATAGCCTCGGGGGCTACTCCCATTGGGAGCGCTGAGCGCGCACCCGATAGAAAATGAGACAATCAGCGATAAAGATGAAGAAGGCTACGAGCCGCTCAACATCTCGACAATCATAAAACTTCGACTACGTAGTTGACAAAATATAGAGCGACTACTCCCATCGGGAGTTACTTGGGAAAAATTAATTCGAGATTCTTTGATATTCTATCAGTCAAAAGAGACTGCGACATGTGATTCTCGAGTTACGTTATCGCAACGAAACTCGAATGCCGTGATTTATCACGAAGGTAAGACCCCGGGATCCATCCTGTGTGGCCCGGTATACGCACATGGATGCGCTCTGCTGGTATGTATTCGTGTCTACGATGCAAAGAAAATCCTGGTGGACGCACTAGGTACCCTGAGAATCACTGGGATTCATTCTTTGTAAGTCCTAAATGCGGCAAAAGAGTGGGTTTGACCGGTATCCCGAATTCAAATCCAAGGGGATTGAATTTGAAGTAGGTGGCAAGTATCTGTTCCGGCAGTTAACTGACCTCTTGATCCGTCAGAGTTGTCAGGCTTGTTCATCAAAACCCCTTACGAAATATTATCATGAAAATAAGTCGAAAGACCAAGTCAAAGATTTGAAGATATGAAGAAGTCGAAGAGTTGATCAAGTCAAAGATTTAAAAATTAGAGATTCAACCTGAATCTGCAATTCTGGTAGAATCTCAGGGGCTACTGACAAGGGTATAGCTAATAGAGCCCGTTAGTTGAGTACCCCTGAGGCCCGTTAAGCTAGGCCCAATTGTAATAATAATCGAGATACGAGTCCTTACCGTATGTCGATATTGTAATCTGTATCGGACCCTACCCGATCCTCGAGACCTGGCCACCTATATGTAGGGGCCAGGAGGGGACGGTGTAGGCCAGATTGAAAGCAAGCCAGGTTCAACACCCAAGTTTACTTTTGATATACACCTATTTCGATTAACCTTACCTTCGAGTTCATCCGACGCCCTATCTCCCCGATCCTAAGTCCTTCATCTAGGATATTTATCGAGTTAACCCTCGTCAGGCAGGGTGCCGGGAAGAGCTCCTAGATCCTCCCGATCTCGCGTCGATGACGGCAGCCGCTTGCAGTATGTTTCGAGGAAAAGCGATCTGTCCCTTAGGTTTTTCCCATCGAGGGGAATATATAGGAGAAAGGGCAGCGTCAGGAGGTAGGCCAGCTGGCCTCACCACCTGGTGGCGCGGCCAGGGGCTGGGCCGCGCCACCCTATAGTGTGGCTGGCCCCTAGCCCCCCTCCGTCTCATCTTCGGTCTTCGCGAAGCTTCGGTAAAAATAGGAGGTTCGGCTTTTGTTTTGTCCAATTTCGAGAATATTTCCTGTGTAGCTTTTCTGAAACACAAAAACAGCAGAAAACAGGGAACTGACACTGTGCCATCTCGTTAGTAGGTTAGTTCTGGAAAATGCATAAAAATGCCATGAAGTGTAACAAAACATAAAGCAAATGGTGTATAAACAAGCATGGAGCATCAAAAATTATAGATACGTTTGAGACGTATCAGCCGATGTCATGAGTGTTCCTCTCCCCTCTACATCTCTTGATTCTTCGGTGGACGTACTCGTCGATTTGTCATGGCTTTGGTGTGTAAATTGATCTGTCAGTGGTGCTAGTTTTATCTATCTTATTTTTCTGCAGAATTTTTTTTGTATTTTCTATAAGTAGGTAGTATGAATTTGGCAATTTGAAGTAGAAATTTGGCAATTAGGCATTTTAGGCTATAAGAATTTGGTAACTAGCAGTAAGAATTCGACAAGTAGGTTGTGAATATTTGGTGGGCAGTAGGAATTTGGCAATTAGGCATTATGAATTTGGTAATTAGGCTCTGAGTTAGTAAACTAGTGGTAGGAATTTGGGAATTAGGAATTATGAATTTGGTAATTAGGCTCTGAGAAATTGGTAAACTAGGAGTAGGAATTTGGAAAATAGGCCGTGAATTTTTTGCAGGCAATAGGAATTTGGCAATTAGAGGTAGAAATTTGGCAATTAGGCTATGAGAATTTGGTAATTAGCAGTATGAATTTAGAAAATAGGCTGTGAATTTTGACAACTAAGCACTAAAAATTGGCAATGAAGCACCATGAATTGCATTAGGTAGGCGGGCGCAATGAACTTCTAGTTAGATACTAATTAACTTGGAAAAAACTATTTTTTTTAAAAAAAAGATGTAACTTGAGCCACTGTTTGTGAACATTGTCCTTTTACAATCATGTAATGTCGTCTCCTGCCATTTTTCCATTTTTTGCATGCGGTATGGGATGTCAGCCCGCCACCATGTCCCTCACATTTATTTAGTTAGTATTTGGGTGGAGAAACACTTCAACGCAGTGGGCCAGTGGCTAAGATGGAATTTGTGGTCGCGTGACCACCCGCCGCACGGAGCGTCAAATGTGCGGCGCCATTGTATAGCAAAGCCCTACATTTAAACATACAGATGCACCGGGTGAGACTTTTCTGGCGGCACCGCGGCCTAGCGGTGTGAAATCGACCACGGAGTTGTGCTTCGTGATTCGCGATTCAATTTTAGGTATAGCTAAGTTATTTGTCGGTATTGCTTGGATGTTAGCGGTACTGTACGCGTAACGAAGCATAATTCTGTACTATTAAATTGGGGTCTGTGATGGTACGTCATCTCAATTTTTTTTATATCAAACATTGGAGCCATCTAGACCTTTTAATCTACATCTAATGGTGCAGTAATGACTGACTTAGGTATTTACCTTTCTCTGCCACCGATTAGACCATGTCTAACGGAGCCCATATAGCTCCGGCACCCTTATAATCGCGGCCGTTTCACGGGCTATGGGCCGCGTGTGCGAGCTATCGGAGCCCGTAAACGGCCTGGCCCGTATAAAAATTTCACGGAAACCCGCACTCGGCCCGGCGAGAACGGTACAAGTACCAGCTCGAGCGGCGGAGACGGGTCGAACCCGTATTCCCTCCGCCGCAAACCCTAGCCGCCGCCGCCACCCTCTGCGTAGCTCCGGCGAGCAATTAGCACGCGACCGGCGACAGATCGATGGCGACGAGGAGCGGCGGCTTGGGCGTTGGCGGCGGCCGTGCTGGTAGGGGAGGAGGGGGAAGCGGGGGTGGCCGCTGCGCACCCGGCGGCGACGACGAGGAGGAGCGGCGCCGCATCCGCTCCATCGCGGCGAAGAAGCACGCCAGCCGGCGGTGGACGAACTGGGGGAGGACCCCACCACCCTCGCTCGCCCCTACGCCGTTGGCGCGCGCACAACACTGAGGCGCGCGCGAGCCGGCGGTCCGCCTTTCCCCTCCACCGGCGAGCTGGGACATCGGGGAGGCCTCCTTGTCGGCATTGGCGCCGCGGCGAGGACGACAGCGACGATGAGCTCGCCATTTTGGCCATCTCGGAGGACGCCGAGGCGAGCTCCGCCTCTAACTATGTGTTATAATTTTTAGCTAATTTTGTTGTATAAAATCTACTTTGCTACTATCCGTTCTCGCGCGAATGAAATTTCCCGGGAAATTTCAAATTTCAAGTTTTATGGTTGGCACTTGCGGGTTTTGATCGCCGCCACTGCCAACAAACCTGCAAATCACGAGTACAGAAGCCTATACTCACGATATACAGGTCGCGTGAGTACAGACTCTATTAGTCATGCTCTTAGGGTGTGTTTGGTAGCCCGGTCCAACCGAGAATAGCTATCTGCTCTCATACAAGCTCACCTTAGCTAGGCCGAGTTGAGATTTTGTAGTGTGTTTGGTAGGTCGGGTTGGTTGAGACATGCTGACTTCATCTGTTGTTTGTTAGGTTGTATGTGCTGAGAAGGTCTAAAACTTACACAACGATCCCTATCTACAAAATAAGAAAGCAATCAAGTCCCTACATACAAAATACAAAGCAATCGGGTCCTTTAAAAAAGCAATCGGGTCCCTAAAAAGCAATCGGGTCCCTGGCGAGAAAACTCCGGTGAGGGAGCTCCGGTGACGGCGTGGGCGGCGCTGGCAGGTGCAGGGCGGCGCTGGCAGGTACTTCGCGGTCCCGGGAGCTCCGGTGTGCGGCGCTAGCAGGGAGCTTCAGTGGCGGTGCTGGTAGGGAGTTCCGGTGGCGGCGCTGGCAGGGAGCTCCGGTGGCGGCGCTGGCAGGGAGCTCCGGTGGCGGCGCTGGCGAGGGCGGGGCAGCATAGATCGGGGGGAGGGTGGTGCAAATCGAAGAAGGGGAGGTGCAGATCGGGCCGGATACGACCAACACGGAATAGCTCGGCCGCGCCTCTGCTTGGGGGCGCGAGAAGGCTTGGCGCCCGAGGATGCTTGGCGGCGCGAGGAGCCGCCGCCGGCGACGGTCTTGGCGGCGCGAGGAGCTCCCACCGGCCACTGTCTTGGCGGCGCAAGAAGAGCAGCGAGCTGGTGGCGACTCTCTGTCGGTCTCGATAGAGAACGAGATGGGGGAGAAATGGACCTGGGGGCGTTTGACCCCTCTCGGTTTCGTCCCACGTGCAGGGCGCGGGGTGGATTTTCCGGGCCAAGTGAGCTCGGCCGAGATGAGAAGCTCGTTTTGAGCTTCACAACCGGGCAGGGCTGAGGGGGCATTTCTGTGCGAGGTGGGCAGGGCTGAAAGACCAAAACCGGGCTAACAAACACGTGAAACTCGGCTGAGGTGGGATTTTCTCGGTTGGACCGGGCTACCAAACACACCCTTAGTATCCTCCTCAAACCGATTGGGTCCCGTTAAAAAAACGATTGGGGACCTACAGAATCGTCGCCTAGGTTCGGCCGCGCTGCGGCATCCTTCGATGCTGCCGCACACCCGGAGCTCTCGACAGACGTCGCCACACTCCTTGTCTTCTCCAGCACTAGCCGCAACCATCCCACACGCACGTGAGTAGCCATGGGGAGGAGGCAGATCCTCATGCTGCTCAACTTCCTCTGCCTCTCCGTATTGTTGCTGCCCGGACCGGCGCCGCCGCCGGCCGGGAGGAAGCATCGTTGGGCCGATCCCAGCGACGGTCGGTAGGAAGTAGCATTGGTCCGTGTTCGACCATTCGTGATGGCGCTGCACTGGCCGGGCATCGCGTGCTAGCTCAGACAGCTGCAGCCTGTAGGTCCCCATTCCTCACCCCTGTCTCGCTAGATCTCTCTCCTGCAATTCTTCCTTTCACGCACATTGCCGTTGTGATAGCTGCTTGAGTCCAGAGATAACTTGGTCCCTCTTTGTGTTCTGCATATCAGACCCTCTGAACTGGCTCACGATTGTTTTATTCATAATGCCCCAAGCCCCCGACTGATTATTGTATCTTGTGGAGATTCCAATCACATATACCATGTGGTGTTTAGTTTCATAGTTATTCAACAAGCTCATTATCTCTACATTGCAGGACATCTCGATTCCCCTGCTGTCAAAAGGCTTAGTGATAAATGAAGTTCTTATTTAGCTGGCTTTTCTTGACAGGGGATTCAGCCTTCTGGTCATCAACTCTAAGTAGTATTGGGCATCTTGCTGTAGCTCTAAAAGAGTTAATGATCAACACAGTTACCTGCTTGTATTATGTATTCTGGATTTCTGGTACGTTGCTTGATTTTCTATTCCTGTGAGTTTATTATGCACTTTATAGGAAAGTTCGTTTCACAAAATGGTTGACAATGTTCCTTAGATCATGTGTCTGTTACTAGGCTCTCGACAATGGTATTTCTCTGGCTTCCATGCTCTGATGGGTCTGTTCATGATCTGACATTGAAAGGGAAAAATGTGATGTTTATATAGGGGAAATGTACAGTTTGTACCAGCATTCATGGCTCTGCATTTCATCTTCTGACCTGTTCGGAAGGATGTATTATATCTCTGACACCGTACATGCATATATCCAAATCAAGCGTATTTCTTTCCTTTTTTCTTATACACAAGCAACCATGATTTTGAGTCGCTGTAGAGTTGCTGTATAGCGTCGTATAGTCGCCTGGCTGATCCGCGCAGGCGACTTGACTCACGGAGCGAGTCGCGCGACTTCCTGGCTCGCTAGCATCTATACAGCGACTATACAGGGATTTCGAGAGTTGCCAAGTCGTTTTGGAGAGAAGGGATGTAAGGGGGAGAGAAAGGGTGACCTCAGGAGCAGAGTCACGAGTCGCCACTGCTCCTCGCTGGTGGCGCAGGAGAAGGAGATAGTTCGAGGGGAGTGCTTCGAGCCACCACTGTTGCTCCTTGCCGGTGGTGCAGAGGAAAGAGGAGAGCTTCGAGCCACCGCCGCCGCTCCTCGCCGGCGGTACAGAGGTCGGCCGTGCAGAGGAAAGAGAAAGTTGGAGGGCTAGCGGCAGAGGGTTCATGTGAGGGGACACAAGGTGCTAGGTTATAACGATTGGATGAGGCCGGGAGCTGTTTAGCTGGGCCTGGCCGGTCTGGCTGCAATCAACTTTAGTATGGCATTATGGGCTATTGGCATTATGTACCGGTCCGGTCTGGCCAATTTAGGAGGTACTGCTGTGGCGACTTGGGGCGACTAATCAAGCTGAGTCGTTGACTCAAGCCAGCAAGTCACAAGCCGCAGCCCTGGCAACTTGGTTTGACTCGGCGACTCAAAAACCATGCAAGCAACAACACAAATTGAGGGGTTTCTGTAGTTGAGAATTACGTTGTGGCACCTCATACATGGATGCACCTCTAGAAAAGCCACTGTTGTGGTGACCCAGCATACCACTGCATGTTGTAGTATGCAAGTTGTTGACATAACACTTGTGAAGTACTAATTCACAAATATTACATCCCTTAGAGTGGTACAATAGAAACATAGCGGTCTTTATTCAAGCACTAAATATTAAAAGCCATAATGTTACAAAGGACTCCAGTTCCTCCTTGGTCCAAAGAGGAACACTAGCAGGTTCTATATTAATACTGCAAACCTTAGCTAAAACAGAAAGTAGTAAACTAAACATGGTACTCTAGTCAAGTCGCTTTATTCTATAGGGTTCAGTGCGACTTAAGTTACTACACTAAACTACTAGTTATCGGCCTCCTCCTCGGTTCCTTCGCTGATACCATAGGCGATGGTATAGTCAACGCCTTCGACTCCACCGGAAAGGTCCGACTCCTCGTAGTAAACTTCTTCAGTGTCTTCCGAGGCTCCTCCAGTGATACGGGTGACCTTCGGACACCACCGCATCAAGGGCGTCAACAACATCCACACTCAAGTCCGACATCATCGAGGCGTGGAAGAGAAGGAAGAAGAAGAACCACCGGAAAGAAGCTTGGAAGCACCGCAAGAAGAGGCGGCAGCTGAAGCTGGACCGGCTAAAATCGGCCCCACCGGCTATAGCCGGACTGGACACCGGCTATAGCCGGTCTACCCGAGTCAACTCTGCTTTGGCCATGAAGCCACCTATGTTATCTATCTCCCTAGTGACCAAATTACCCTTAGCTCGTGGCTTCCTATATATATGGGTCACTCTCCCCCTCCCTAGGATAGAGATGAATTAAGATAAGAATTGGCATGATGCCTCCTCCCTTGTGGGAACCCAACTAGATCTACATCTAGAAATCACCCTCTTTGTTTGGGATCTCTTATATTTGGGGAATTCTACCTTGATTTGGATCTCTTGCATACAAGAATGTGTAATTCTATCCAATTGATTGGTCTCTTCCCCAATTGGAATTCTATTCCAAGCATATCAATCTCTCACAAGGAATTCTACTCTTGGAGTCTCTTCCTTGTGATTCTATTGAGTTGGTGAATCGGGCCAACGAGGACAATCGGTGTGTATCTTGTGTGTGTGAGTTTGCCCTTCGATTTGTGTGTCGTGTTCGTCGTGTTCTTCGTGTTCATCCTCTTTCCCTGCCACAAATCTCGTGAATCCGTGAAGATCGGGCCACCCTCAAGGGGTACCCCTTATCATATGGTATCAGCAGCTTTTGGTTGCCACAGATTTACTCTTGTTTGTGATTTCCACCATAAATTTCGAAAATCCAAAAAATAGCCCCACAATTGCCTTGAATTTTGATCTCTAGATTTGTTCAGTTTTTTGTGGTTTTGATCCATAGATTTGATGTCTTGGGTGTTGATCTACATTGCCACAAAATTTTTAGCCCCAATTCCTCTTATTTCTCCCGGAATCACCGATTTTCCATCCCATTTTCTGCCCAAATCGAAGAACTTTGCGACCAGGATTTTCTCAAAAAAATGCGAGCTGGCAAAAGCCGGACCGCAGACCGGCTAAAGCCGGCCCACAGTCCGGCTAAACCGGTCCTGCCAGTGAACGCCAGTAACCGCCCACGCCGCTCTGCCTCGTTGCTCGTTCCGCCATCGCGCCTGCTCCTGCTTCCGCAACGATCCGCTCCGCCTAGCCTCGCCCTTTCCTTCGCTCGCCGCGCTCTCGTCTCGTTCCACGACTCTGCCTTCCGCTGGCTCGGCAGCGCACCAACCGCCGCTGCTAAGTAGCTCCCGTCTGACGTGCTCTTGCTCCCCGCCATCTCCTACTGGCTCAGCTAGACGCCGCCCCCGGCCCAGCTCACCTCCTGCTCGGTTTGACCGCCGACCAGCGCGCCACCTCCCGCCCAAGCTTCGCTCGACTCCACATGCCTGCTCAGATCGCCACACCTGCCCAGCACCCCCGTTCAGCCTCCACGCCAGCACGCGCAAGCTCCTGCCACTCCTTGCAGCTCACCCCGTTCAGCCCCACGCTAGCTCGCTCCACCGACCGGAAATAGCCAGTCCACTCCGGCTAAAGCCGGCCTACATCGGCCCGCTCTAATTTTGACACCTCTTTGATACCAATTTGTTCCTGTTCTAACACCATATTACCTCTTTTGACATCCATTTGACACTTTGACACAATATTCGGCGTTATCTTGACACAAACTTTTGACAACTTTTATGAGTCCTTTTTGCTCCAAATTTTCGGGCATTAACTTGTGTGTTCGGATTTTGGTTTTTGCGTGCCTTGTTCATGCCAAATACTACCGCATCTACATCATCATTGCGACGAAGGCATCGGCACCCCAGAACTTCGACTAGTCTTTGACTCCACCTTCATTGACATCACCGCAAGTCGTGTGTTTTGACACGGCCTAACCTTTGCATAGGTATAACTTGCACCACCTTTGTAACCCCTTTTCTTCCTTTGTGTACCTATCCTATTGAGAGTGGCTTTTCGAGTGTTGCGAAGCATTGCACAAGTGTTCACGACCGTGAGAGGGTTTGTGTGTGTGCGTAAGTTGAGCAAAGCTAGCTCGGTGAGAAAGATACACAAAAGAAGAAATAGTCATTGTGTGACATACATAGATAGAACATAAGCTTTTAAGCATCGAAACGCAAAAATACCAAAAAAGAGTGTGTGTTCCACCGATACAAAGGAGTTCAAAACTTGTAAGCAAAAAGAGAGAAATGAGAAGAGTGGCATCTTGTGCAAATCTTGTTGCTTCTTTCTTATGCAACCAAGCTACAGTCTCTCTTGTGTTGGCGTGACACCGAGCTAATAGTCTTCATTAGGACCATTTTGTTTCGTGCTCACTTCCTTGGTCAGGCTAACCCCATTATATCTTTTTGTGTGTGTTTCCGTGTTTCCTTGACGTAGATCCTCGTTCTTGACATTTGCCTTTGGATTTTACCCACATTTGACAATAGACTTTTCTTTTGATCATTTCGTTTGGCATTTCCACATTTCTTACCCATCCACTATATAGCCTTTTGCGTGTGTTCTAACTTGTGCACCACGGTTGTCCTTCGGTGTTTCATCCTTTCAATAGTTTCTACGGGAAGTGTTCCAATTGTAGTTTTCTAACCCCCACCACTTCTACATATATGTATATATATATATATATCTTGCCTTGTGTGAGCAATGTCTAGGGACGACGAAAGCTATGATGGAGAGTTCATAGAGGACTACACCGACTACGACATCTCATGCCATAATGGTGACTCCATGATGAGCGACATCGACTACTACTCAAGCATGGAGGGCATGGGCAACAACTTCGACAACATGAGCAAGGTGGACAAGGAACACTACATTGACGACTCCTTCGACTACGACATGGTGGCGCACAACATCGACTAAGCCCAAGCAAGCATGGATGACTTCACCGCCTACACCGTCGACACCATGCATAATGAGGTGGACAACATCTACACCATGCCCCACAAAACCACCTCCTCCAAAGTGGAATGGCCAAGATTTGAGCAAGGCGCAACATACTTCGACTCAATTTCTTCTTCACATCCAAGACGGTGCCACCACGACAAGCGTCCATTGGCACATCAAGATACTCGAGACCATCAAATAGTTCCCCAAGCACAACGCCAACATGATCTTCCTCGACAACCTTCAAGATGGCGTCTGCAATGTACTTCGGGCTTCCCTAATCTACGGCTCACCGACACGTTCACCGACACCACTGTCCAACAAGCTTTAAGACAACATGAGCACCAAGAACAACTCCGTCGCCAACACATACGCGAAAGGAAACGTGTCGAGGCTCTTCAATGTCTCAAACAAGAACATCATGAAGAGCCCAAACCTCAAGATTCTTGGTGGACTACGGCTCATCGCACAAGGTTGAGCTCATCAAGATCTTCTTCACGCTCCAGCCATGTGGGTGACCATGAGCGTCGTCGCCAACAACTTCAAGAGCATGGTGCAAACCACCACCAACCTACACGGTGTCCACGACATGAACAGCCCTGTTACGAGAACGTCAACGACAACTCCTCAAGGAGGACCACCACAAGAGCTCCAAGATTGCCAAGTCATGAGATGTCCTACCATGATGCGATGCTTTCTCCAATGGTGTCTCCCATACCACATGCCACCTCCGCAAAGTCTCCTACAAGACGGTCTCATCACCACGAGAAGCATTCCAAGGCTCATGATCGTCACCATCAAAGACATCATGAACATCCTCAACAAGCTCAAGAACAACTATGACAAGTGGCACATCAACCTCAAGGCCAACCACATCATGGTGCCCCACCTTTGGTGAATCAAGATCGGCACCAAGCAAACCAACAACACCATCCTGATAGCCACCATCTTGAACCTATCCCACGCAAGGATGAGAGCCACTTACATATTGAGAGCAAGAGTGATACACCACATGAGATGAGTGAGGACATTCTGCTTTCTAACAACTTAACCTCTACCCCTCTTGTGTTGTCTTCTTCTTTGCTAGGTTGCTCGGGTGATGATGACGTCCATTCCATGGAGATGAGGGACTCCACTATATGTGAGATAAGTGAATCCACTATATGTGAGATGAGTGAATCCACTATATGTGAGATGAGTGAATCCACTATATGTGATATGAGTGAATCCACTATATGTGAGAGTGAATGCTTCCACTTTGAGGGCATGAGTGATACACCGAGTTAGACAAGATTGGTACTTGATAGGTCAAGTGAGGCCATTTCGATTTCTAACTACTTACCCTCTATCTTGAGTGTGTTCTCTCATGTTGCAATAGATCCCATGGATGAAGCGACCCCAACCTTGGAAAATATGTACATGGTGCATACACTTGATGATAATACACCATGCTTAGAAGATGATGAGCATGTCGGCCACATGGAGCTACCTACTTCAACAACACCTACCTCAAAGGAGTGCGACTACAAAGGTAACAACATAGGTGTTGGTGATGCCATGATTCCCCTAGTAGACATGAACATGCTAAGCTTTGAGTGCTTCACTTTATCTCCTATTGCATGCAATATGTTGAACAATTGCTCTTTCCCATGTATTGCTTGCAATGATGACAATGATGCTTGTGTTGGGACAACCTTGTCGAACAATTGCTCTTTCCCTAGGTTTGTCGACAACAAGGATAAAATTGTGAACATGTTTTGTGCACAATGCTTGCAATATTCTTCCATTAATGCAACCAAAATATTGAACAATTGCTCTTTTCAATGCTTGGTTTGCAATAATGTTAATATGTTTGACGATGAGATGGCCCCCATAGCTATCTCAAATAATGAAGATTTTGCATTTGCGCATGATAAGCATGTTTTCACACATTCATTGCATAGTCACCATGAATATTATGATATCTTGTTTGATGCTAATGGTGATGTGCAAATAAAGAGATGCATCATGATGGATGATGTATTCATCTACCATGCACACACGTTGTTTTTGCTATCTTTTGTGTGTGTAGATACGCGGACAAAACCGTCAACTTCAATTGAGCACGAGTTGGTAAAAAGAGCTCTTGAGAGCATAATAATTGTGAGTTCAAACTCAAACTCCGCTCGCATACCCTTCACATGCTATGCATCAAACATGTTGAGAACTTGTTCTTCCATATGGTTTCTTTGCAAGCATGTTGATGAATTTTGTGCCACTTGTGATAATCATGCTCCCATGATATTGAACATTGATGCGTTATGTGTTGCAACATACATGTGGAACGATTTCTCTTTCTTTTGTTTTGTGTGCAACCACATTGCTATATTGGTCATGACTTGTCACATGTGTTACCGCTTTGAGTTCATTGGTGTTGCATCCAACAAATTGACTAATTGCTCTTTCTTTTGGTTGGGATGCATAACCACTTGTGATAATGATGTTTTCTTCTACTTTTGGATGAATATGATTTGTGTTGCAACAAATATGATGAACAGTTGTTCTTTCCTATGGTTTGTTTGCACACATGTTGATGATAATTTTGACATCTTGCCGTATGTGTTTTTGCCAAACTCTCCTCTTATTGCTTCAAGGATGTTGACTACTTGCTCTTTCCAAAGCCTTCAGCGCAATAATATGCATATCTTTCAACATGAGATGGACACCATGGTCTTCTCAAATTTTGATGGAGTTTTTGTGTTCCCACATTTGGAAGATGTTCAAACAATTTGCTTACACATAGACCTTGCATATGCATTCCCTTTATTATACTTGTGTTGTGCTAATTGTGTTGTGAACAAGAATGGACATGTCCTTGATGATATGCTCCCCTATCACGCACACACATACTTTGCTTGGTCTTTGTTGTGCATAGGTACACATGGATATTATTGGTGGATGCGCTCCCGCGAGTGGTTTCAATCAAACACTTCTACAACAAGAGCAAATCAACAATTTAGTAAGGTGACCTCCTTCTACTCGCGAACTCATGCCATAAACTCTAAGAATTGGCTACTCTTTGAGTGTTGTTTCGCTTTGCTTGTGACCTTTGTAGGCCTCATGGAAGGTGAACGACCATTGAAGAGTTGCCAAACCGATCTTCGCAAGTACGACCACATGGCACACTCCAAGTACAATCACCTACATCTACCTCCCCTACATGATGATGTTGAATCAACATCGAGGGCGATGTTCTTTAAAGCGGGGGGAGATGATACGGGGTGGCCTTCGGACACCACCGTATCATGTGCGTCAACAACATCCACACTCAAGTCCGACATCATCGAGGCGTGGAAGAGAAGTAAGAAGAAGAACCACCGGAAAGAAGCTTGGAAGCGCCGCAAGAAGAGGCGGCGGCTGAAGCTAGACCGGCTAAAGCTGGTCCCAAACCGGCTAAAGCCAACCCCACCGGCTATAGCCGGACTGGACACCGGCTATAGCCGGTCTACCCGAGTCAACTCTGCTTTGTCCATGAAGCCACCTATGTTATCTATCTCCCTATTGACCAAACTACCCTTAGCTCGTGGCTTCCTATATATATGGGTCACTCTCCCCCTCCCTAGGATAGAGATGAATTAAGATAAGAATTGGCATGATGCCTCCTCCCTTGTGGGAACCCAACTAGATCTACATCTAGAAATCACCCTCTTTGTTTGGGATCTCTTCTATTTGGGGAATTCTACCTTGATTTGGATCTCTTGCAGACAAGAGTGTGTAATTCTATCCAATTGATTGGTCTCTTCCCCAATTGGAATTCTATTCCAAGCATATCAATCTCTCACAAGAATTCTACTCTTGGAGTCTCTTCCTTGTGATTCTATTGAGTTGGTGAATCGGGCCAACGAGGACAACCGGTGTGTATCTTGTGTGTGTGAGTTTGCCCTTCGATTTGTGTGTCATGTTCATCATGTTCGTCGTGTTCTTCGTGTTCATCCTCTTCTCCCGCCACAAATCTCATGAATCCGTGAAGATCGGGCCACCCTCAAGGGGTTACCCCTTATCATTCAGTCTCCTCGTACTGGCCCTCCGAGTCTAAGCAAGGGTTAAGAGGGAGTGGGGTGAGTAACGAGCGTTACCTAGCAAGTTCAATTAAAAGCATAGTTGTGTTTGATGCACTAGCTACGACCGTAGACTTGAAAGTCCTAGGTCAAATGCAGTTTTCATAATCATTTCTTCAAAGGTTGATTTTATTCAGAAAACAATGTCCGTCAGTCTTCACAGGTTGATTAGAGCTTCGATGGGCTCCTTTCCTGCCGTGTTCTTTCTTACACTCTGCAGAGGTGGTCACTTGTACCCATAAGAGATCAAAGCCTTGCTGCACAACCGGGCGTACTTTCCCGTCCATACTTATTTTGTATGGGGCCCAGTCGATGATCCAAGCCAATCACTGTCCTCCTCCGCAAGCCCACATACCCACCCATTATGTAATTACCGATAAGAGCCTCTTCTCTATACCGGCCCTGGCTTTAGGTTTTATTCTCCCATTTTTGGGTTTTTACCTCTACCAGCTTAATTACAATCCATCATAGATCAATTAGCAAGTCTGTCCCCCTCTATATCCATAGATAGACTGGTAGACACATCCCCCTTTACTCTATAGATAGACTAGGCTGGACAACCCTCTACTACTGATCCGTTGATATGCGAGAGGAAGTCAGTACAACTGACTTCTCCGTCCCATACCAGATCTCATGGTTGACCATTGTTTACGGTGCTAGAATCACTGGCGACATTGGTTATTAATTCCTAGGTGAACTTTCCAGTTGCGATGGGACCTCCACCAATACTCATACCATGGTCACACTGCCCACAATCCTAGGGTAACAACCACCGTAGTTGCTAACCACTAATCAAATTGATTAAGAAAGCAGAACTTTTGCTTTAAATGCAGTAGTAATACCATGGGTATATTTGCAAGTAGTTTGCTAAAAATAAACAAAAGGTATGAGCAAGAGTGAACTTGCTTGCAAACTGCAAGGTAGTGTAGTTGGATTTGATGGAGTGACCCGGGACCTCGGGTTCTGGAAAACGGCATCATTGTCCGATAAGGGCAATGGTTAAAGATTCAATTGATGCATGCTTTATGGTGTGTGTTCCCTTTATATCCCCATGAAGTGATTTATTCATTTGCTTGTATTTATATATTCCTTTTATGATTTTAAAGAATATATGTTAATAATATCTTCATTCAAGAATAATGGCTAAGTATTCTTGAATGGAGTTTATTTAATAAAGAGTTAAGATTTTTAACCAGATTTTTCTTAGATATCTCACAAGCTTAAATATTTTAGAAAAGCCTTTTAAATTCCTTTTCTTTTTGCACAAATAATCTTTAAGATTATTTCAAATCCCAATTAAATCTCAAGGTTCATATAAAGACTAAGAATAGTTAATTTTCACTTTGGGTTATTTTTATAATTTATTTCTGGTGCTGATAAATTCTAATTAGGGTTTTATAGGTTTTTTAGTTATTAAAAGAAAATCTGACTGCCTGGGCCCACTGGTCAGACCCACCCGAGCGGGTTAGGTCGAACCAGCCCGGCCCAGTCGGGCTGAGCCCCCTGTCACTCCCCCAACAAAACCCTAACCCTAATTCCCTCCTCACGCTCTGGTGACTGCGCGTCGCCGACGGCGTCGCCGCGCAATTCCGATGAGCTCCGGCGGTTTCCGCCGCTGCCGTGTGGGGGCAAATGAACCGCCTCCTCGCGTGCTTCCTTCTGACTGTGGGGAAACGTCTTCCTCTTCTCCGTTCGTCTCCCTCGACTCTATTCGCCTCCGCCCAGTCGAGTTCACCCCCGTGCTGCGGCGATTCATCAACCATGGCCTCTCATGCTGGGGTCTCGGTGGCTTGGCTCCTGGTGAGGAGCCTCGACAGGCACTGCAGGTGCGGCCTGGCGCAGATCGGGGCCGCCATGCCTCTGTGCTACTGTGTCGCGGTGCCGCCGGCACTACATTCACCTCGGGTCAGATAAGTGCTCATCTCCTCCGTCTCTTCTTGACCCTCTGATGCTCTGTGGCTAAGCATGGTGATGATGCTCTGGTGCTTGCTTAGCTTGCCGATGACTAGCTTGATGGCTAGCCTGTTCCTTGCGTCGATGTTGTGACCCTATCTTGGCCTGATGCTTGTTGTGATGTGCTTGATACACACCCAGTACTTATTAGTTGTCTACTAATCTTAGTATTAAAGCATGGATAAGCATGGCAACTGATGCTTGTTGCTACTGTTAGCTTCAGATAGAGATTCAGTTAATTCTTTAACTGAATCTTGTTGGTTTCAGTTATCTTGTTCCAGTTGCTGGAACTGAATTGAGGAATGTTATATTCCTATACTGTTAATTAAACAGTTTGCTGATTATAAGTTGGCTGTGAACTTGGCTGTGGCTTATAGCATGATCTTGAGATTCATATGCTAAGATATTCTAAGTGTGGTGATTAAATTGTGCCTGTATGACCTAGTGTCAAACTGGCAGTGGAAATATTCAGAGATAGTCTTTAACTGAATTTTCCCTTTGAAATATGAACTGAATGTTATTCAGTGATGATTTGCATTTCTTATTGAGCTTCTATAGCTGGTGCCTTGAGTATGCTGGTGATATTGTTCTGGCATTAATTTCTTGATAGCCTTTTAGTTCCAGCATGTTACTACTTGATTTCCATCAAGCATTGAGGTGCCCCCCTTGTGAGTGTGTCCAGTCTCTTGGAATAAGAGTTGGATGGCTGCTGTGAATTAACAGTGCTATTGGCATTGGTTTTGTGACTTTGGCTCCAGATCATGTGTATGATCTTGTTCAGGCTAGAAACTGATAAGAACAGTCACTGCCTTGTTTGAAAATTGGCCTAGCCCATGATGCAAAGTCTGAGGCTCTTTTCTAGAATAAGAACATATATTTAACTGACGCATAAAGGCTATGTGATGAACTTGCATAGCATTTCTATGCAAGTCTAAGAGTTCATCACCTCTCTGTCCTCCTAGGTACAAACCTAGTGGAAGGTAGTTAGCTCTGGTGTATTTCCTTGATGATTTCTGGTCAACAACCTTGCTTGACTCATCTAAAAGTGTGTCGCTGTGCTCTGTGCTGCCTGCCTGGGAGATAAACCTGTGGGTTTACTCCCAACACTTATGCATGTTTTGATTCAGTAGTAACCTGTTGCTAGAGAGTAGCTTGTTCTTCTGGATGTTTCTGATAACCTGCTTCTTGTGGCAAGCCTGCTCCTCCTAGCTGCTTAACCTAGTTCCTAGTTTAACTAAGTAACCATCTTGGCTGTGGTTTTGCTGGTTTGGTTCTTGATGATGTGCTGCTGGTGGTGAATCCCTCCCTATTGCTCAACTCATGAGCAGGGTGGATTATGTGATGGTGTTGCTAGCTGTGATTGCTCACAGTGATGTTTTGAACTGTGGTGATGTGGTGGTGTGCTGTTGTGGTGGTGTGGTGGTCGGCTGGTTGTTCTTGGCCGGCCAAATCCATCAACAGTGACCTATTTATACTTGATCTTGTGTTGCTGGTGTGTTGACACCACTAAGCACGCATTTGGTGAGTGTGCTGCCTACCAGCTTGCTTGCTTCCAGGCTGGCCTGGGATCTTTTCTCTGCGAGCTGTGGTGATAAGCTCCAACCTTCTGATGGTTATCAACAGTGACTTATTTTTTTGACCCGACACTTGGCTATTACCCTCCTGGCCGTGTTTCTTTCTTGTTAATGTTGCAGGTGACAAAAAGAAGAGAAAGAGAAGAAAGAAAAGAAGACTCTTAGTTTTAGGAATTAATTTCCTTGTCTCCTTTTATTAATTTTTGTAATATTCCTTTTTTATTCTTTCCACTATTTTAATTATTCTTTTATTCTCAGAATTTTGTAAAGACACTGTATCTTGTGTTGATGATTAATAAAGTTCAAGTTTTCCTTCTAATTAAATGTTTATCCTTTCTAAATGTGCCTTTTAAATTCAAATTCAAATTTCATAATTCAAAGTTAAATTTGAATTCTCTATTTATGTTAGGGTTTGTTTATTCAAATTCATCCCGTCCCCACAATCAGGAGATCAAAAGAGATCATGTCGAATTCTTTCGCACTTCAAGAGTGTACCATACCCCCTCAAAGAGAGACTCAATCCCTCCTAAGTTTTAGTGATAAAAGCGCGAAAAAATCCCATAATTTCAGATGATATGCACAAAAGCCCTCTAATTTACCCCGGAATTGTCCTACATGCTGGGATGTTACAGACTTCCCCCTTAACAAAAACTTCGTCCCGAAGTTTGGGGTAAGGTGTACCTAAAGAAATCTGGATATGCTGTCCTTAGATCCTCTTCTTTTTCCCAAGTAGCTTCTCTCTCCAGCTGATGTTTCCATTGCACTTTGCAATATTTGATGGCCCTGTTACAAAGTTGCTTCCAGTTTTCTGCTAGAATCTTTGACAGTTCTTCAACATAAGTCAAATCAGCTTGCAGTTCAATCTCTTCATAGGATATGGTTTCCTCCGGTGTCTTCATACACTTGCGAAGTTGAGAAGCACGGAACACATTATGGACTTGAGATAGCTTCTTTGGCAGTTCCATTTCAAAGGCTACTCCTCGATTTTGACTCGGAATCTTGAAAGGTCCAGTGTATCCGGGGCTGAGTTTTCCCTTGACTCCAAAGCGATGTACTCCCTTCATGGGACTAACCCTGAGATAAACCATGTCCCCAACTTGAGGTTCCCATGTTCTCCTTTTTAAATCTGCATAGCTTTTCTGCCGACTTTGAGCAGCCTTCAATCGATCTAGAATGATATCAATGACATGCTGCTTCTCCTTGACATAATCCAGATGGAACTCCTTATTGGCTCCAGTTTCATACCAGCAGATAGGTGATCAACACTTTCTTCCATAGAGTGCTTCAAATGGTGCCATTTGTATACTACTTTGGTAACTATTGTTATATGAGAATTCTGCCAGTGGTAAGTGTTCTTCCCATGATCCTCTGAAGTCCAATGCACATGCTCTGAGCATATCCTCCAGAATCTGATTGGTTCTTTCAATTTGACCTCCTGTCTATGGATGATAAGCAGTACTAAAGTCTAGCTTAGACCCTAGAGCTTCATGTAACTGCTTCCAGAAGGCTGAAGTGAATACGGACCCTCGGTCCGACACAATTGTTTTTGGCACTCCGTGCTTGCTCACAATCTCTTGAACATATAGATTTACCAGTTTTTCTCCGGAATCCTTCTGATTAACGGCTAAGAAATGTGCACTTTTAGTCAATCTGTCCACGATTACCCAGATCATGTCTTTGTTCTTAGGTGTCAGTGGTAACCCTGTGATAAAGTCCATCCCAATTTATTCCCACTTCCACTCTGGAATATTCAATGGTTGCATAAGTCCAGCGGGACTTTGATGTTCCGCCTTCACTCTCTGACAAGTATGGCATTCAGACACAAACTTGGCTATCTCCCGCTTCATGTTGTTCCACCAGAATAGTTCTTTACGATCCATGTACATCTTGGTACTCCCCGAATGTATTGAGTATGGGGTTTCATGTGCCTCCTTGAGTATCAATTCCTTGATTTTAGGTATGTCCGGCACACAGATTCTGTTATGGAACCAAAGTGAATTAAAATTACCTAAGCGGAATTCAGACGGTCTACCTTCTTCAATTCTGCAAATCTCCTCAGCAATGAATGAATCTTCACCTCGTCGTCAGAATATCATATATTTGAGATCACTTTGTTGTTCTTCCATCACCTTCATGGTAGATAAACTACCCAGAGATTGCACTTCCAGACATTGAATTTCTAACCTTTCCAAATCCACAAGTAATTCATTAGGAAGTTCTCGAAACATTGGTTGAGTGTTTGTGTTCTTTCTGCTTAAAACGTCGACTACCACATTTGCCTTCCCGGGTATATAGTTGATGGTCAAATCATAATCCTTGATCAATTCTAACCATCTTCGTTGTCTCATGTCTAATTCTTTCTGAGTGAAGAAGTATTTGAGACTCTTGTGATCCGTATAGAGTTCACACTTAGCTCCATAAAGAAAATGTCTCCATCCTTTCAGTGCAAACACCATGGTTGCTAACTCAAGGTCATGTGTTGGTTAGTTAACTTCATGTGGTCGTAATTGCCTCGACCCATAAGCTATAACATTCCTATCTTGCATCACACCCAAGTCCGTTCTTGGATGCATCACAATACACCGTGTAATCCTTGCCAGTTTCGTGCGGTGGTTAACTTCTCCTTGAGTGTTTGAAAGCTTGCCTCACATTCTTCTGACCAAACAAATGGTGTATTCTTCTGGAGCAACTTTGTCATTGGTCCTGCAATCTTGGAGAACCCTTCAATAAACCTTATGTAGTACCCTGCCATTCCTAGAAATCCTCTAATCTGCTTGACATTCTTCGGTGCCTCCCATTCCAGAACAGATGCTACTTTGCTTGAATTCACTACTATGCCTTCTTTACCGATCACATGCCCAAGGAACTCCACTTGGTCCTACCAGAATTCGCGCTTACTGAACTTGGCGTACAATTGATGTTCCCGTAGAATCTATAGAGCAATCCTCAAGTGTTTGACATGTTCTTCCTTGTCTTTAGAGTAGATCAAGATATCATCTATGAATACTATCACAAACTTGTCCAAGTAAGGCATAAAGATCTTATTCATGAGGTTCATGAAAATTATCGGTGCATTTGTCAATCCAAAAGGTACGACTAGATATTCATGATGTTCGTACCTGGACACAAAAGCTGTCTTTGGAATGTCCTCCTTCTTGATCTTAATTTGGTGGTATCCTGATCGAAGATCTATCTTGGAAAATACTCCTGCTCCCCTGACTTGATCAAATAAGTCCTGAATTCTTGGCAAGGGATACTTGTTCTTGATAGTAACATTGTTGAGGTTTCTGTAATCTCCACACATTCTGCGTCCTCCATCCCTCTTATCAAAAAATATCACTGGTGTTCCCCACAGTGAAATACTTTCTTGAATGAATCCTTTCTCACTACTAGGAAAACAGCTACCCGTAGCGCACCTATAATTGCTACCCGTAGCGCATGCCCTCGCCCTGCCACTACCACGCCACTGGTAATGAATTACCCGTAGCGCTCCACCAGCGTGCGCTACGGATATCTATGTTACCCGTAGCGCATGCACGTTGTGCGCTACGGGTAATTTCTGGTGCGCTACGGGTAATTTCTGGTGCGCTACGGGTATGTGCGTTAGGCGTAGCGCACCGCTTGTACCATGCGCTACGGGTATAGCATAATACCAGTAGCGCATCGTTTGTCAATGCGCTACGGGTATAGGATATACCCGTAGCGCATCTTTTGTCAATGCGCTACGGGTATGTTTTTTCAAATTTTGAAAATATAGCTATTTATACTGCCAAATTATAGTTTTTATACAGGAAATTGCAGAAATACAAGATCACAAGAAGTATACAGGAAAATGCAATATAAATAGTATGAAATAGACACGAAATATGAATCTGATTATTTCCGAAATGAAGCAATCACATATTACATGAATGTCTCTAAGTCATCGACACCGGTCAAGTACGCAAGTTCATCATCCCACATTACATGAATAAGATAGTCACCTACGGTACGATGAAGTAACTACAACCGCAATCACCGCGGTGAGCAAGATGGCGGTGGTGACGCTGAAGAAGGTCGTCCTCCTCTCCTCTCGAAGGTGGTTCCTCCACCTAGCTTCCGCCTCCGCCATCGTCTTGTAGCCTTTGTAGCTGTTGCCCTTGAACATGTTGACTTGCTTCAAGCAATCTTCCCAGTGGACATAAACTCCAGGAACCCTACCTCTATACACCACGTACGGCATCCCTACCTTCAAGACAAATAAGGTTAGATAACAGAAAGCAAGGAGTTCATCACATGTATGCAATAGTAATGAAATGACATAATTAACTAGGATGTACTTATTAACTTTACACCACGACTAAGTTCATCACACGACACGATCATCGATCAGAACTAAGTTCACCGATTGTCTACGAAACATGCCATGCTAACCAAGCTAGGAACAAAGTGTACTTATTATTACAAATTTGGCTTGCCAATATCAGGAACAAAGCGGAAGCCGCCTCCTGGCAACAAGAATGCCCTGTCGTCGCCCTGCAGAAGTAGCTTCTGATCTACTTCTTCATTTGACGGCTTTAGCTCGGCAGTGTAGAACATCCCGCCTCTTCTGATGACATCTTGAAAGATGATTGTCACAAACTGCTCCTAGATGCGATAGAACTATCCTCGTAGATTGTCATCATCAATCATCGCCAACTTTTGGGCCTAGGGTTGGAGTGAATCTGGCAGCGTCAAGTTTCTCTTGTCCCATACCATCGCCAGCATATGATATAAGGCGTAATAGGCCTCCTTGTGACTTCCCTCGGGCTGCTTGATGCAGGGGAACGACGTAGTATGGGCAAAGGTGTACATGCCGTGCTTAGTCGGCCGTTTACTCTTGAATGAGCCACCCTGATGGACGTACTTGGTAAGAGCATCATCCAAAACTATCTTGACATGCGTATAGTTCTTCTTGATTGCACTGCCCGAGTCCAAAAATAGGGTACGCACATACATCGGGGAGATGTGGATGAGTGTGCAGTATTTGTCACTGTGCAAAACAATTCAAACAAAATGTTGGCAAAGACCGAGATGGAAATCTAAGAAAGAAGGCGGCGAGCCAATCACTTACTCGGGAAAGTAGGCCAGGAGCAAGTCCTTCCCAATGTTTGACGTCATGACGTCGCTTTGATAGTTAGTCGCGGCATTTTGGCCCGCCAATGTAGACAATTGGCATTCACGCATGTAGTAGGGGTCCACTACCGCGATGCCCGGGGTCTTGTCTCTAATGATCTGCATTTGGATACTTAGAGAAAATAGGCGGACGAGGGTCTGGTATAGCCGATACATGTGAAATAGGTCGAAGATGTCGGCAAACCGAAGAAGCATAATATCGGCGGGGGCAGCCTCGACAAAGCCCTTGCCCTTTGGCACCTTGGCCATGTAAAGCGGGTACGTTGAATCATTTTCAGCAAGTTGGCGCTGTTCTAGGTATAGAATAGAGTCATGTAGACTCCGCATATCCGCACTGCAAGCCTTGAGCATTCGCTCATTTAGCATCGGCTCACCCATAGTATGCACGATGTGATTAAGACCCTTGTGTCTTGGTGGCCCGTCATGAGCTCGGATCGGTTTCGTAACCGGCGGCGGCTGGCTCTCAATTTTCTTCTTATTTTTCCTTTTCCTTTCCTTCTTCTTCATGGGAATTGCATTCTGCTTCTCGGCCACCTTAAGGAGTGTCTTGGGGGAGATAAAGTTTTCAGGCTTTCCTCTTGGAGGCTCCGTCTAGGCGGCATCTGGAGGCGTCTCCTGAGAATGGAATGACAAACGTTTGGTGATAGTTTGTCATTTGTCCGAGGAACCTTCAAGGTCATCTAAGCCATCACAGTAGGCAGTATTGATGTAGGCATCAACGTCGACATCATCATCATCATCGTTTGGATCCTGTGCCATCTGCATATCAGGATCAGGATCAGCCACCACATGGCTTGGCCCCGGCATGACCGGCAGTGTTATGCATGGGGCGGTGCTCCGTGCCCCCAGATGAATCTGACTCTCCGGCCATAGCATTATGTGGCCAAAGCACTGTCTAAGGGCTTTCGGCTCTTCATCTTCGTCTCCCTCGGGCTGAAAGGGAGGCATCACGTGGTCACAGCCCCGCAGCGTCTGAGCCACTTGGACCCTTAACACGTTTGATGGCACCTGCCCACCACGGAACATCCTGTTTCCCGGTTGCATGATACTACCAGTGGCAACATCCTTCAACATGCCATCGACGTAATGTAGGAGAGTGCAAGGAATGTTGGCGCCCGTGGCCTGCGAAAATAGGTGTAGGCCAGATGTTATGCAAGTGTATAGGTTACACAATGCGGAATGTGTAAGTTGAGCCACCGCCGCTTAGTTACCTTGACGGCGTTGAGCTCGGCTGCTGTAGAAGGACCGCCGACATACGTCGGTGTGCAGGTCATGGATGGAGTGCTTCGTTGCGCGGTACCTGCCGCTGCATTAATCTCCGGCGCCGCGATGTTGGCGACGGGTGTCACCAATACGTTTGGCACCGCGGTGTTCGCGGCCGGTGGTACATTCGGCGCCGCGGCATTGTTTGAGTTGTTGCCGACCATGCTGGGTATCGGGGGCGGCCGAACTCGACCTGTCGCTTCCCAACTCCCAAGCGCTTGAACAATGGTAGGGATGAAGGAGGTCATCTTTTCTTGAACTTGTTTTTTGACAAGCTCTGGAATATGTGCCACTTTCTCCCTGAGTTCTTGAAGCTAGTGGCTTTCATCTGCATTGAGTGACTTCTTTCCCCTTTCTGGCTTGCCAAACTTGTCCGACCATTTTACGGACAATCCTTCGCCGAGCACACGGCCAGCTGATGTCGGTGGTTTCAACTTTGGCCGTCCCTTCATCACATTCACAGCTCTATTCAAAGCTGTGTCCCACCTAGATGACCCAGCGGTGGTCGAACCCTGGGATGACGACGTCTGAGATGCCTTTTCTTCAGCTAGCAGAACCTCCTCAAACTTCTTCACCTTTGGATCCATGGTAAGTTGCTTGGTTTTCGGGTCCCAATGGTACTTGGACCTAATTACTGCCCTGGCCACTGGATCTTCGATCCTGTGCCAAGGGTTTTCGATGCCCTTTGCCGCATATTCTGCGTCCTCTCGCGCCCATATCTTATCCTTCCCTCGGTAACCACCGCTACCGAGGTTGTGGACACCCAAGTTCTTGGACTGCAATTTCTTTCCCCAGTCACTCTTTTCCTTGGTACGTATGTCGTTGGGGTCGCACTTGAGCTTCATCTCATCGTAGTCCGCCTCCATGACCATGGGGTTGCTCTTATTGACCTCCTCAAATGTTTGACCCTTGAGGATCAATTTCTTCACCCTGCCTTTCCAGCTGGCTAGGGCGGTGCTCATCTTCGTGATGGCGGCGTTGTTCACAGGATTCTTACTGATATCCGTGTTGACATACTCGGGAGTGAAAATGTATAGAGCATGAAGCTTTTGCAAGAGGAGTGTGCGGTAATGCTCGTTCTCCTCACTCCTCAGGTTCTCGGTGTTGAGCGGGACAGTGTTTCGGAGTATGCACGCGACTTGCCCTCCGTACCCGGCCACAACCTCCTCGGGTGCTAGAGGATACCCATTCTCCGACACTTGTGTGATTTCTTGTCGGTCGGGCAGCAGCTGGTTCGGGCGCCGATCCTTCCTATCCTTCCGTGGCTTCTTCTTCTTCCGTTGGGTACCATCTTCACCACCAAATGTGGTGGTAGTGGTGTCATCGGCACCCTGATCCATATCATCTTCTTCTACATCCATATCATCGGGATCTGCGCCCTCCATCTATGAATTTAGTTCTATGATGAGGGAAACAAAACAAAGCACCTGTTACTGTCAGACCAGTTACTTCTTTGTACTACCAGAGCTGGGCCACTTTAATGCAAGTAATCGAACATTATTCAGAGACTCTAAAGCTAACTGAACATTATTCAGTTACTAACATCTAAAGCTAACTGAACATTATTCAGAGACTCTAAAGCTAACTGAACATTATTATTCAGAGACTCTAAAGCTAACTGAACATTCAGAGACTAAGAGTGCTAATCTGAAACTCTAAAGCTAACTGAACATTATTCAGGGACTAACATCTAGATTAATGGTAACATTATTCAGAGACTAACATCTACTAAATATCTTAATATAAAATAGTAGTGAGTAGCTTGTATTGGAAGCAAATAGCACTGTCTTCTTATTTAACTTAGCTGCAGCTCTGCTTTTGACTTATATTTTTTGCTATTTCCCTATTATCTAGCTCAGGCTCCAAGTCTTGAAAGATTGCTTCAGTATGCAAATTGTATAATGATAATATCTTGAAAAGGCACTGATTTGATGATGTTTCCAGTCCTTGCATGTAGATTTTAAAAAAATCTTTGGAACCCTCTCTGGACCCCAGTAGATCACTGGATCCATTCACATGGTTTTAGCAATTGCTACTTAGATAGTAGTTCTAATATTTTAATCTAACTTGGTTGCAGTACCATTATATGATTGCACCTATCCACTGTTGTATTACATACATGTTGTATTACATACAGTAACTAATGTTGAACACTTACCAGTTCATTGTATGAAGCATAATAAAAAGTGTCATTCCGATGGTTATGAGTCTATATTGCTAGAGGTGATCCTACATTACGATTTTATGAATATTTTCAACCAGCATCAATTTTTATTTGTGATAGGCACATGAAAAGGAACTGTCGGGGAATCCAAGCACTATTTTAAATTTGCATTGTCCACTGTCTACTGTAAAAAGAGAATAACCCAAGGAATAGATTTGCCAATCGAATTCGAATCCACCGCTAAGTTACCGAGCACTAGCAGTAGCAATTTGTGTTAGTGGACGGGCGCAGACAGGCGCAGGGGAGAGGGGAAGACCCAAGGAACTGGAGAGCATGCACTCGAAGGAGAGGGGAAGGCAGGCGTAGGGGATAGGGGAAGACGGGCGCTCACCGAGGCTGACGGCGTCCGGGGCTCTGCGAGGACGACGGCGACCGGGGCTCTGCGAGGACGACGGCGGGGCTCCTCTGCGACGCGGCTCCTCTGCGACATGGCAACCTCTGCGCCAGGGCTCCTCTGCGACACGGCGGCGAGGCTCCTCTGCGTCGGGCTCCTCTTCGACGCGGCGGCGCTAGGGTTGGACGCGGCGGCGCTAGTGAGAAGTGGTCGATCTGGAGGTTAGGGGAGAAGAGGGGCGTGGGTGTTGGCTATGAAGCACCATAGCCGTAGCGCACGGGGGGCTGGTGCGCTACGGGTAATATTACCCGTAGTGCACGGGGGTGCTGATGCGCTACGGCTAATGAGAGATATAGTTTAAAAACAAACAAACCCGTGTAAGACACAAGCTTCTCTCTACCCTAGTGGCTTCGGCCAGCCTGCCTGTTCTAAACCTAGGAGTTCTAGGTTTGAGTCCTAGAACCCAAATTTTTTTGTTTTATTTTTTAATTAACTTTTTAGCATGTTATTACATTCTTATATATTATAATATATATTATAAAGTAAATAAGCACAAATAATATTTTTGTATCATGCCAAAAATACAAAAGTGATTGATAAATGATACAAAATATGAGTTACATGTCTAGTTTGGTCCGAAAATGGAAAAGTGATACATAATAATAATATGCCCACACACATGGTCAAGCTTGCTACCGTTTCACAATCTTTTTGCCCTTCTTTGTCAATGTTGAATAATTAAGCCCCGGAACCGCGAGACTTCTTCTCTTGAATGGTAGACCTTTAGGTTGGGTGGTCCGGCTTCTTCTTATTGTGTATGGTTCATCGGCATCGCTTTCATCTTCCATCTTCGGGTCACCGTACATGTCAAAGTCTTGCTCGTTGGCGACTCCATCCATTTCGATGATGTTCCTTTTGCCTCTTCTCACGACAACCCGGGTAGGCTTTGGCGGGTTGGTAATGAAGAAGCATTGGTCCACTTGGCTTGCCAGTACGCATGGCTCATTTTTCGCGGTGACGTTTGCGCCGGCAGTCTTGGATTTGGCTTCGGGTATAACCATGGTGGTGAAATATCGGTCTTCTTTTATGACGTTTTTGGCCCATCTAACATGAAACATCGGCACCTTCTCCCCAGCGTAGCTCAGCTCCCAGATCTCCTCGATCCTTCCGTAGTATCTTTGCTTGACATCACTGGTGTAGGCTTCCATCGTTACCCCTGAGTTCTGGTAATCGCAATTACTGTCCTTTTCCTCAGTGTAAAATGTGTAGCCATTGATATCATATGTCTGATAGGTCATTAGACAGTGTTCAGTGCCCTGTGACAAGGCAAATATGAGTTTTTGTTCCTCGGAAGATTGCATTTGTGGGGGATTAGCTAGAATCTTGTCCTTGAACCAACGCATGAAATTGGAGTTGTGCTCATTGATTATTGCTCTTTCCGTCTTCTGCTCGCCCCTGTCACTATACTTATTCGCAATAAAGCTTTTGTGCTCTTCTACCCAAGGGTCGATCAGTTGCATGTGTTGTAGCGCGACTAGGTTTGCTCTATCAAAGTCGGTGCGTCGACCAGTGTAGTCGACATGCATTTCACGATGACCCTCGTGGTGACCCCATCCATCGATCCTATCAAGGTGCTTGTTGACGGGCAGACCAACAGGGTTTTCGATGTTAAGATAATTCGTGCAGAAGGAGATGCAGTCTTCGGTCAGGAAGCCCTTGGCTATGCTTCCATCGGGACGTGATCTATTGCGAACGTATCCTTTGATGACACCATTCATCCTCTCGAACGGCATCATGCTGTGCAGGAACATCGGCCCGAGTTGGACAATATCCTCCACGATATGGACTAGCAGATGTACAATAATGTCAAAGAATGTGGGCGGGAAGTACATCTCGAGCTCGCATAGAATCACCACGATCTCTTCCTGTAGCCTGTCAAGTTTCCTCAGGCTAATTGACTTCCGAGAGATGACGTCAAAAAATTTGCAGAGGCCAAACAACGTTTGGTGGACGTGCTCGTCCATTATTCCTCGAATTGCAACCGGCAGTATCTGTGTCATCAGCACATGACAGTCATGAGACTTCATCCCGCTGAACTTTTGCTTCGCTTTGTCTAGGTATCTACTTATCTTGCCCGAGTAACCGTAAGGAACTTTGACTCCTAGGAGGCAGTTGAAAAACTGCTCGATCTCCTGAGGACTTAGAGTGAAGCACGAAGCGGGGCAGTGATAGTCGTTCCTCTTGGCCTTTTTTCCCTTGTGACGACCATTGGTCTCCTCATCATCATCGTCATCATCAGATCGTCCTAAGTGAAGGTCTTCCCTGATCTTCATAAATGCCAAGTCGTGCCTTGCTTTTGGTCCGTCTTTGGTCCTATCAGGCATGTTGAGAAGGGTGCCAAGCAGACTCTCGCACACGTTTTTGGTGATATGCATGACATCAAGGCTATGGGGCATCCGGAGGATCTTCCAATAAGGCAGATCCCAGAAAACAGACCTCCTTTTCCATACCTTCAGGAGCGGCTTGGGCGCCTTTCGCTTCTTTCCCGGTGCAGGGCACTCTGGCCAACTTGTCAACAACTCATCGATTTCCTCACCGCTCCTTAGACATGGGGCATCTCAGAGCTCAAGTTTACCATTGAACAGATCTTTGCGTTTTCTCCACGGGTCATCCTTGCGAAGCCACCTTCGATGCCCAAGGAACATGGTCTTTGAAGAACTGGGATCTTTCTGTAGCTGGTGATATGTTGTGTCATCCATGCACCAAATACAGGCACAATATCCGTGGACCACCTGCCCCGAGACATATCCGCAACCGAGATAGTCATGCACTGTCGTGACCAACGCGGCTCTCATAGGAAAATAATCTTGTGCGACGGCGTCCCACGTATTGGGTGGTGTGTCCCATAACGTGGCTAGTTCCTCTGTCAACAGACTGAGATACAGTTGTATGTCGTTTCCTGGTTGTTTCGGACCTTGAATTAGCATAGTCATTTGTATGTACCTCCTCTTCATGCACAGCCAGGGGGGGTAGGTTGTACATCCATACAAATACGGGCCAGGTGCTATGGGTGCTGCTCTGGCTACCAAACAGATTGAGTCCATCGGTGCTCACACCCAACCCGACGTTCCTTGGATCATTACCAAATTATGGGCACTCGATGTCCAATGCCTTCCACTGGCTAGCATCTGAAGGGTGTCTCAGTATCATGTCCTCCTGATCATCATCGTCATCATATTTTGGCTTCTTCCTTTCCGCGTGCCAGCGCATAAGCTTTGCTTCCTTAGGGTCTGCGAAATATCGTTGTAGACGAGGAGTGATTGAAAAGTACCATACCACCTTTCGAGGAGCTTTCTTCCCACTCTTGTATCGAGATGCGCCGCACACCAGACATGTGTTTCTCTCCGCATCTTCTCCCAGATAAATGATGCAATCATTAATGCAAGCATGGTATCTCACATGAGGTAAATCAAGAGGGCACATGATTTTCTTGGCCGCCTCGATACTAGTTGTACACTTGTTCCCCTCGGGAAGACGCTCTTGCCAGAATGCCATGTTTTTGTCAAAGCTTTTGTCGGTCCATTTGTGTCTTGCCTTCATCTGCAGAGCCCTGAGCGTGACATCCAAACATGTATCCCCGGGCCTGCATCCTGCATACAATGGAGTAACCGCGTCCTTCTCTAGGCTCACCAGCTTGGCTTTCTCTTTAGCGGCATCCCGCGCGTTGCTTGTCTGCTTGAGAAGCAGTGCTTGAACGTAAGGGTTCTGCACCCAGCTACCTGATGGTGTTCCATCTGCTCCGGCATCTTGATCTTCTTCACCATGTCCAGCATCTTGATCTTCTTCACCATGTCTGGCATCTTGATCTTCCCCACCATGTCCGGCATCTTCTCCGCCTTCATCATGACCGGGAAAATCTTCATCACCACCATGCCCTTCCTCATCATTTCCCATCGCCGCTCCATGGACGTTATCATCATCTTCATCACTTATCCACCGAGTGTAGCCATCCATGAAACCGCGAGAGAGCAGGTGGCTCTGCAGTTGTCCGGAATAAGGGTCGATATAGCACTTCAGTTTGCATCTGTGACACGGACATTTTTTCTCCGTTTGGTTATTTTGAATCATGTCGTGCGTCGCGGCTTTCATATATCTTGCCACTGTGCCTTCATTCATCGATCGGACCATGGTCGCCTGGTATACATATATATAGAGCAAGAGAATATCTTAGAACCGGCCAAATACACACATAGTCGTCCGAAAATTTCGGCATGACCTTGCCTAAAAATGGACCTATGCGTGGTGCCAAACTATACCGAAATGGAAGTGAATCAACATTTCGGCAAAACAACATTGGCACCATCAGCAAATCATCATATTTGGATCCAAACAAATTAGAATTCATAAACATATGCAAGCAAATGCATATATGTACAAACGTGTTTCGATGCCACACAAGCATGCATACATACAAACAACGATGACACACCTACAAGCATACCCGTAGGGCATACAAACACCGATGCCACACAATCTTAAGCATGGATGTCCTCATATTACTCAACTATTATAGACGATACCGCGACACGAGAGAACGAGAGAGTGTGTGTGGATGAGAGAGTAATAAAGTGATATCTAAAGGTTAGTAGACATTGCACTCACATATCTACCAACCAAAGTAGCTTTAATAAGCTAAAATAGATGGAAGAATGATGAAATTAGGTTGGGGAGGAGGAGGAGGATGGCCAGATCTAGTGCCGAATGGAGGGGGAAGAAGGGGGGCAATGATTGGTGCTAGGTGGCTTCATGCCTTAAAAATAAGCATCCCAGGTTACCCGTAGTGCATTGGAGAGGCATGCGCTGCGGGTAGTGCACTTACCCGTAGCGCATGGGGGTAGCATGCGCTACGGGTAACCTACACCATATGCCTATATATCCCTACTCAACTTACCCGCAGCGCACCCTTCGTGAATGCGCTACGGGTAACCCTTAGTACCCGTAGCGCATTCACGAAGGGTGCGCTGCGGGTAAGTTGAGGGGGGGCGGCCGTCCAGGCCTATGAATACCTGTAGCGCACATGTGGTAGGGGTGCGCTGCGGGTAATGGAGACATGCACGGTGCACTGAAGCAGGTGCGCTACGGCTAAATAGCTGCAGCGCACCACTGTTACAATGCGCTATGAGTATGTCTACTACCTATAGCTGTTTTCCTAGTAGTGTCTGTTCTAACTCATCCAGTTGTTCCTTCAACTCTACTAATTCCTTGGGTCCCATATTGTATAGTGCCTGAGCTATTGGTGTTGTCCCCAGAATTAAATCAATAGTGAACTCAATCTCTCTGTCTTGTGGCATTCCTAGTAATTCCTTGATATACTATCCTCCCCCTCCTGGGCTTCATAGTGACACAGTTTTCTCCTTGTAGTCAATCTGAGCTCCATTCTCCTCTATCATGGTTTTGTCGGAGTCATGTACTTCCTCCAGGTTGGTGGAGTTGAGTTTCCCGAATGGTCGGGGCCTTTTCCCAACATTGTTGCCTCCAGAATTCCCACATTTATTCGATCCTCCTGTAGTCGCTCTTCCTCCCCACGCGGCTTTGTTTGGACACTGGTTCTTCATGTGTCCCTCTTATTGCACCCATAACAAATTACCTTGGGCCTCTTACAGTCCCTTGTAAAGTGTCCTTTGGCTCCACATGAATGACAGATAACTCCACCTCTAGGATTTCCTCCTCCAGCCCGGGGTAGCATTCCCTGATTTTGTGGTCGCGGCTTCAAACAAAGATCTATAGTTGGTTTGTTGATTGGATACTTCCTGGGTTCCAGCTTTGCCTTCTTCTGTCATTCCTCCTGAACTTGCTTGAAATCATCTTCCATAGTGATAGTTGCGTCAACAAGCTCCTGGAAATCCGCTGCCTTTAACATTCTCAGTTGCATTTTTGCCATTGGATGTAAACCTCTCATAAACCATTTCTTCCTCTTCCCATCGGTGTTCACTACATCTGAAGCATAGCGTGATAGAAGAGTAAACTCCTTGACATACCTCATAATGGTCTTGTCTTTCTGTTCTAGGTTATCAAACTCCCTTCTCTTTAATTCCATGATGCTTTCGGGCACCTTCGCCTCCCTGAACTTCTTCTTGAATTCATCCCAGGTGAATACTCTTCCTGGAGGATGTATTGCCACAATAATGTCCCACTATGCTGCCGCTGGTCCACATAACAAATGCGTAGCATATCTAATCTTCTCACCGTCATTGCAGTTCATGGTGTTGAGCTTCCTTTCTGTGTCTAGCAACTAGTCTTCAGCATCCATTGGTTCCTGAGCTGTCGCAAATGGAATTGGTCTTGTATTCAGAAAGTCTGCCAGTGAGACTCCATGTACTACTTCATTTCGATCTTCTCGATTGCGGTCCATCAAATCCTGCACCATCTTTGTCTGACATTCAATGAGCATACGCTGCCTTTCATCCGCAATCCTCATGTATTGAGCAAAATCCTGCTGCGTCAGAAATGGTGGTGGTGGTGGTAATGGTTCCCTTGCCACTGCATCGGCCGCCTCCTTAGCTTTGGCTTTAGTCTCCATCCTCTGTTGTTCTGACTCCTCACCCACTACCATCACCATTTAATCCCCTAACCCTATTACATCAAGCGAAACTCATAGTTACACCATGCTCATGCTTGCTGAGCTCAACTTCATGCATAGAGTTAGTCACACAATAAAATCCAAATAAACACAGCCACATAACACCAAACATATACCATGTATATACATGGGTAAAACCAACATAGTGTTACATAGCTCATTGTCTTATGAGTAACTACACTCACTTATTCAAACTGTGAAAGCAAATACTACATATTACACATATGGTACATATGTTACACAACATGACGCCTCCATCTAGGTGGTAGTCCTCTACGGGTAGTCGGACTCCCGGTACATCCTCGGTGTCCAACCGGTAGCTCACGATGTCCGCCTGAGTGTAGCAGGGGCGTAGGATGACTCATCCGGTGAATAGTCGAAATCAGGTGTAGTACCTAAGTTGAAATCAGTCATCCCTAGATAACTGCTCAACGACGGGTATACACTATCTGTGGCACCCCTCTCCATCTTGGGCCTCGAGCATTCTCCATGCTCCATGTGTATAGGCATCTCTCCCTCCGAATCCGACCCTATGTCTATGGGCTTTCCTGCCACGTCTCCAGCGTGGTGAACAACCCTGAACTGACTCGTTACCTCCTCATCCGAGTCACACGGAATCGGATCTCCGGCTGTCCCCATATACTCATCAAATCGCCAACCCATGGAGTTTCCTCCAAAACTGTCATCATGGGGCATTCCCCACGACTCCATTCCTGCCTCGTATCCGGCTCCAGTCGAGCCGTGTGCGAAATGTGCTGGTGGCATCTCCGGTTTGGCCTCAGCTCGAACTCCCGCTCCTCGGGATCGACCTCCTCCTCTAAAGTGATAAAATCTCAAGTCAATAAGGCTGGAGTTGGTGCCCGTGGTGGTCTAGAAGTCTCCCCCGTACACCATGGAGTCCGGGTTGACTCGGTGATCTCCTTCGCTAGACTCTGTATCTCTCCAACTAAAGCTCTGTGGACGTGATAGAACACACTAAGTAGATGCTTACACCTGTCCATGTGCTCTGCTGCGGCATGTGGGTGCTTCTTCGCAAACTTGTAACTATCCCGACGAGGGTCTTCTCCCTCCTCATCGAGTGGGATGTGCGTGAACTTAGTACCCAATAACTGCTCCGTTTTGTGTTCGTGGATATCAGTTATGGCCTTCATGACTGCTATCTTATAAACTACACTAATTGACGAGGGTTAACTCGACAAATGTCCAAGATGAATGACTTAGGATCGGGGGAATAGGGCGTCGGATGAACTCGAAGGTAAAGATCAGTCAAACAAGGCGTGTGTTGAGAATAAACTTGGTGGTCGACTTGGCTTGCTCTCAATCTGTCCCCGACCGGCCTCTCCTGGCCCCTATATATAGGTGGCCAGGTCTCAAGGAACCAGTCGGGTCTGATACATATTACAATATCGATATACGACATGGACTCGTACTTCGACTATGATTACACTTGGGCCTAGCTTAACAGGCCTCAGGGGTACTCAAGTAACGGGCTCTATTATCTATACCCTTGTCAGTAGCCCCCGAGATTCTACCAGAATTGTAGATTCGGGTTGAATCTCAGATCTTCATATCTTCGACTTGATAAATCTTTCGACTTCTTCTTCTCCTTGTACTAAAAAATAAACAACTTTCATTATATTGTCTCGCAAGGGATTTTGGTTAACAAGCCTGACAGCTCTGACGGATCAAGAGGTCAGTTAACTGTCGGAGCAGATACTTGTTACCTACTTCAAACTCAATCCCCTTAGACCTGAATCTGGGAAACTGGTCAAACCCATTCTTTTGCCGCATTTAGGAATTACAAAGAACGAGTTCCAGTGGTTCTCAGGGTACCCAGTGCGTCCACCAGGATTTTCTTCGCGTCATAGACACAGAAAGTTACTAGCAGAGCGCATTCAGGTGCATATACTAGGCCACACAGGACGGATCCTGGGGTCTTACCTTCGTGATCTTTTATGACCACGGCATTCAAGCTTTGTCGCGATGACTTAGCCCGAGAATTTTTATTGATCTTCTTTGCAAGCCTTGTTTGGCTGTTGAGATATGTGAAATATTCAAGTTGTTCTTCCTTCTAATAATCGCGAATAACTCCCGATGGGAGTAATCGATGTCATTTTGTCGACAACATAGTCGAAGATTACTTGTCGACAAAGGTAGTTGATTATACTTTTGAACTTTTTTTACTTCAACGTTATCCATCGTCATCGGGTGCACGACCAGTGCTCCCGATGGGAGTAGCCCCCGAGGCTGTAGTCAAAATTTTTCGGGTATAGCCTCAAAATATACATATTGTCATCTCATCTTCCATCTGCGGTACTCTTGGTACGATTGTGCTTAGCTACTTGTCTAGATATTCTAATGATAGTAGCCTCCGAGTCCATAAGGGGGTGTGTTGTAATCTTTTCTATGCTCCAATATTGTTCCTTGCATTTGCTTTTTATCCTTGTAGCTTTGCATGTATCTCTTCCCTGTCCTTTATATATGCGGCCGCTGCTTTATTTCCTGCTCGGGGCAAAATGTAAAAGGCCGTAGATTTATTTGGACCTGTAGCTTGCTGAGGCCCACAAAAGGTTACTGATAAATACAGTACGCCGACTAGGGGAAACCCTAATCCCTTCATTACCAACTTGCTCTGCTGCATCGTCTTCTTCTTCCACATCTCATCTAGGGTTTTTCCTCTCACCAAGCGCAACTTCTCAATGGCGGATGCTGGTGGTGCCAATCTGGACACCGGTGTGCGGATGGAGAAGCGGGGACGCGGCCATCCCCGCGGTAGCCAGAATAAACCAAAGGACGCCTCCCTGGTGGCCTCTTCATCTGTATCTGCAAAACGGCGCCCTAGCCGCCCCTTGGGAGCAAGAACAAACCCAAGGTATCTGCTGCTGCTACTCCAGGCTCCAGCGTTGCTCCACGCAATGCTTCTCCTCCTCCTCCCAAGATCTATTCCTTCTTCTGCATCGCTGGCGCTCAATGCTGTGAGCAGCAGCGCGTCCTGCTGAAGTTCACCAAGTTCATGGATGGGCGCGAGCTTCGTGAAGCAATCCTTCATGAACAATATGGAAGCGAGACGCCATATGAGGTGGAAGTGTACTACGATGGGCGGGGCGAGATGTACTTTAGGGGCGGATGGCCCCAGTTTGCCGAGGACCATGAGCTGCATGAAGGGTTCTTTATGCTTTTCAACTACCATTGCGGTACGTCAAAGTTCGACATGAAAATCTATGATGGCACACAGTGCCAGAGGAAGTATGAAGCCGAAGTTCACTTTTAGTAGATGCTTCCTTGATGTAATCTCTTGTTTAGTTCTCTCTTCGCTTGCTTCTTGTAATAAGTATATGTAATGAACTTTGTTTTATGCCATCATGTTGCTTAGTAATAGACCAGAGGAACTACCAGTATTCCAAGGTATGTTTAATTTACTTGCATGTTTCCTTGAACTATGCTTTTGCTTTGTGCCGAATATCGGGTTGTAAACAACCTTGCAATAATTCTTGAAGACATATCAGTACAGGATCTCGATAATTTCCAAATTCTTTCATACGACTCGAGGGTCGGAGCCCCCAAGTGGAAAATAGTGACATATTATACATATTGTTGAGTTAACCCAAAAAACCTGACCTATGGCCTCATGTTCTGGGTTCAGAGGGTCATAACTCGAAGTTTTCTATCGTCATGCTCCTACGCATAAAAGCGCCGGAGTTGTTCTGCATTCCATGGATTGCTCTCATATTTCCCTGTCTTCTTGTCTTGTAATTGATAAGCTCCTCCTGGAATTACTTCTCTAACAATGTAAGGTCCCACCCATGGGGACTCTAATTTGTCATGGTCGTACTGCTTGAGTCATAAAACTAGATCCCCTATGACGAAAGACCGAGGACGAACTCGACTACTATGAGAGTTTCGTAGACTTTGCTGGTACTGCGTAGCTCTGGCTAGTGCTACGTCTCTTGCTTCATCGAGTGCGTTCACGTCGTCTTGGAGTGCTTCTATGGAAGTTGTCTCATCGTAAGCCGCAATTCTTGGGGCTTCATGAGTGATTTCTACTGGAAGCACGGCTTCTGCGCCATGGACCAAGAAAAAGGGTGTTTCTTGGGTAGCCGTATTGGGCGTAGTTCTCAGACTCCAAAGCACGGAGGGCAACTCATCTACCCAGGCGTGTTTAGCTTTCTCCAGGGGTGCTAGTAGCCTCTTTTTTTATTCCATTGCATATTAAGCCGTTGGCTTTTTTGACTTGTTCATTTGTTTTTGGATGCACCACAGATGAGAACTTTAGTTTGATTCCCATACTCTCGCAGTAGTTTTTAAACTCTTTTGACGTGAAATTTGTTCCATTGTCTGTGATGATACTGTTTGGTACTCTGAAGCGAAATACTATGGACTTGATGAAATTGATTGCTGCCATGGAATCTTGAGTTGTTACCAGGGCTGCTTCTACCCACTTGGTAAATTTATCCACTGCCACCAACATGTAGACGTGCCCTCCTGGTCAAGATTTGTGTAGTTTTCCTACCATGTCTAGACCCCATTGTGCAAAGGGCCAAGACAGTGGTATTGGTTGTAGCTCTGCTGCCGATGCGTGTGGCCGAGATGTGAATCGTTGACAAGCCTCACACCTTCGAACTATATCTTTTGTGTCTTCGATGGCCGTTAACCAATAAAATCCTGCTCGAAAAGCTTTAGCTGCTATAGCCCTGCTACTAGCATGATGCCCGCATACTCCTGCGCGGATGTCTTTCAATATCTCTTGTCCTTCCTGAGGGGTGACGCATCGCAGTAAGACGCCAGTTATGCTTTTCTTGTACAACTTCCCTTGTAACGACGAAAGCCTTGGATCGTCGTATTATCCTTCTTGCTTCAGCTGTATCTTCGGGTAGTGTTTTGTTTATCATATATGCTAAGTATGGCTGCATCCAGGTTTTTTGATCATCATAACTTCCTTTGGTTCTACTGTGCTTCCTATGTCAGGCTTGCTAGCCCCCGAGCCTGTTGTTGGGTGCTGGCTTGGTTCTCCTGTAGTGGAAGTCTTGCTATGTTTTATTTACCTCTCTATGATTTCTTCCCAAAAGACTCCTAGTGGTATAGGCAGGCATTGGGACCCGATATTTGCTAAATTGTTGGCTTCCTCGTTGCTGGCCCTGCTGACGTGTTAAACTTCGCATCCATCGAATATTCCCTCTAGATAGTATTATAAGTTTCTGTATGCCGTCATGTTGTCACTGATGGCGTCGCACTGGTTCATCACTTGCTAGACGACGAGATTCGAGTCCCCGAATATTTTCAATCGAGTTGCTCCACATGCTTTGGCCATTTTCATTCCATGGAGCAAAGCCTCGTATTCGGCTTCATTATTGGAAGCTTGCGGAAAACTCATCCTTAACACATACTTCAATTTGTCGCCTTGCAGTGATATCAAAACTACTCCTACGCCTTGGACTCTTTTTGATCCGTCGAAGTACATTGTCCATACACTCGATAAATCTGGTGGTCCTGTGTTTTGTAGTTCTAGCCACTCTGCTATGAAATCCGGTAGTACTTGAGATTTGATTGCTTTCCATTTCTCATACGTGATGTCCAGGGGTTATAGTTCGATTCCCCGTAAAGAGACATGTTCTGTTGCTGCAGGGTTGTTCAATATATTGTATAGTGGGGCTTCGTTAACCACTATGATTGGATGCACTGTGAAATGTTGCCATAGCTTTCGTGTTGTTGTGAATATGCTGTATGCAAGCTTTTGATAGTGCGGGTACCTCTGCTTTGTTGGAGATAATACTTCACTGAGGAAATATACTGGCCTCTGGAATCCATGCACCTTTCCTTCTTTGCTTCTCTCGACTACTAATACCGTGCTTACCACTTGATGTGTGGCTGCGATATATAGTAGTAGCGGCTCTTTTTCCTTTGGTGCGACCAACACTGGTGGTGTGGAGAGCACTTTTTTTAGTTGCGCAAAAGCTGTATCTGCTTCTTCTGTCCACTAGAACTTGTCATTTGATTTTTTCATGAGTGCGTAGAAGGGAAGAGCTTTTTCTCCTAATTGTGTGACAAAACGACTTAATGCCGTGATGCGTCCTACGAGTTTATGTATGTCGTGTAACTTTGCTGGTTTCCCCATTGTTAGTATTGCTTGAATTTTCTTTGGGTTTGCCTCTATGCCTCTTGCTGACACCAAGAATCTCAGAAGTTGCCCTATGATGTCTACGCAAGCGTCTATTCTTGTAGACAGTGTTGGGCCTCCAAGTGCAGAGGTTTGTAGAAAAGCAGCAAGTTTCTCTTAAGTGGATCACCCAAGGTTTATCAAACTCAGGGAGGAAGAGGTCAAAGCTATCCCTCTCAAGCAACCCTGCAATTACGATACAGAAAGTCTCTTGTGTCCCCAACACACCCAATACACTTGTCAGATGTATAGGTGCACTAGTTCGGCGAAGAGATAGTGAAATACAAGTAGTAGTGATGATTATAAATAGCAAATACAATCTGAAATAAAAATGGTAGCAAGCAAACAAGTAACAAAACAGTGAGTAAACAGTGTGCAAAGCTTGGAAACAAGGCTTAGGGATCATACTTTCACTAGTGGACACACTCCCAACAAATATAACATAATTGAACCAATAGATACTATCATCCATATGCAACTCAAAACAGTTCTCCAATGGAAAACGAACACTAATCATGTGTAGGGCTACGAAGCACTCCTCAAAGTCCGTATGTACCCAAACTAGATTGTCCCACACTATCACTGTGAACGCACTAGATGGTTCCAACAAACACAAACATTTCATAGAGACATAATCCAAAAAGATACACATGATGCACACACTAGTCACCTTTATACCATGATACGAGGTATCTCCGGAGAGTATAATAATAAAGCACAGGAGAAGCATAATATCTGAATAATAACATCTACCAATTCAACTAGATACAAAGCTCACGATCACATAAAGATCATATCATGGGAGAGAGAGGTGAACCATATAGCTACCGGTACCCCGGGGGAGAACTACTCCCTCCTCATCATAGGAGATAGCAAGGTTGATGGAGATGGCGGTGAGGTCGATGGAGACGGCGGAGACGGCGATGGAGACCGATGGAGATGGCTTCGCGGGCACTTCCCCATCCCGGCAGGGTGCCGGAATAGAGACTTCTGTCCCCTGAAATTTGGCTTTGACGGCGGCGGCGCTGCGGAACTGTTCTGGAAATTTCGCCCACTCCTCTAGGGTTTTCTGTCCTGATGCTTTATATAGGCGAAGGGGCATCGTCAGGGGGCTGCCAGGGCACCCTCACACATAGGGGTCGCGGCCAGGGCCTGGGCCGCGCCGCCCTGGTGTGTGGGGCCCCCGTGGCCCTACTCCGCCTCCTCTTCGGTTCTTTGGAAGCTTCAGTGAAATTCTGGGCGACTGGCTTTTGTTTCGTCCAATTCCAAGAATATTTCCTGTGTAACTTTTTTGCAACACAAAAATAGCAGAAAACAGGGAACTGGCTTTGTGGCATCTTGTCAATAGGTTAGTTCTAGAAATCGCATAAAAACGCCACGAAGTGTAACGAAACACAAGGCAAATGGTGTAAAAACAAGCATGGTGCATCAAAAATTATAGATACGTTTGAGACGTATCACCCTGCTGACACACCAAAAGAACATTTTGTCGGGTTAAGCTTGAGCTTTTACCTATTTAGGTTGTCAAAGGTTTCTGTCAAATCACTGATTAAGGACTCCTCCTTTCTTGTGGTGATGACCATGTCATCGATGTAGACTTTGATGTTGCGTCCTATTTGACTTCTGAGGCAGTTTTGCATCATCTGTTGGTAAGTTGCTCCCGCGTTTTTGAGGCTGAAAGGCATGACTTGATAGCAGAACACGCCGTATGGTGTGATAAAAGCTGTTTTTTCTTTGTCTTCTTTTTTCAACTTGATCTGGTTATAGCCAGAATATGCATCCAAGAAGGAAAGCCTCGCGCACCCCCACCGTTGAGTCTATTATCTGATAAATGCGAGGTAGCGGAAAGAGATCCTTGGGACAATGCTTGTTGAGAGATCTGTAGTCGACACATACTCTTTGTACGTCTGTATTTTTCTTGGGGACGATAACTGGGTTGGATACCCAAGTTGATGCTTGATTTCTCTGATGAATTCTGGGTTTTCTAGCCTGTGTAGCTCAGATGCTATTGCTTTTCTTTTGGGTTCATCGAACCGTCGCAGAGGTTGCTTGAGTGGTTTTGCCTATGGATCCACATTTAGTGCGTGCTCGACGAGTTCCCTTGGAACCCCTGGCATGTCTGAAGGACACCAGGCGAAGATTTTCAAGCGCTCATGGAGGAACTCGACGAGCGCGCTTTCCTATGTGGGGTCCAAGTTTACTGCTATGGAGGTGGTTTTGTTCGGGTCCGTAGGGTGGACCTAGATTTTCTTCGAGTCTTGGGTTGCGTCGAAAGCCTGATCTAGCAGGGATCGACCGACGTCGGGTAGCACATTATGATCAGTTTCACCCCTGAGTCTTGCATATTCAGCTGTCATGCTGAAGGTTTGTGCCATCCTATTGAATTCTCTGTCGCAAGTATTGGATACTTCGAAACTGCCTTGTACTGTGATGGTCCCTTTAGGTCCTGGAATTTTGAGTGTTAAATATGCGTAATGAGGGACTGCCATGAATTTTGCAAATGTTGGTCACCCCAGGATTGCGTGATACTGCGAAGGCCAGTCCATTACTTCGAACTCCAGCTTCTCTCTACGGTAATTGCCACTGTTGCTGAAGCAAACGTCAAGTTCTATTTTCCCGAGGGGGTAGTTTGCGCTCCTTGGTACTATTCCGTGGAAGGAGCAATCTGTCGGCTTCAGGCTTTCTAGCGAGATGCTCATTGCTCTTAGAGTTCTTGCGTATATTAGGTTTATGTCACTTCATGTGTCCATGAATACTCGCCCAATTTCGTATCCTCCTATTTGCGCCTTCAACACCATTGGTGCGTGCCCTGGCCTAGGCACTTTCCTTCGGTGGTCTGCTCTGCTAAACCTGACTGGTTGGTCGGACCACCTCAAGTACTCTATAGTGGCTGGTGGTGATGAAATTGCTAAGTTTACTTGTCTTGATATGTTCTTCTACTCTTTCTTGGATTTTGGTACCGGCTGGATCATTGCGGATATGTATACTTTTGATTCCGGATGTTTTGCGAGATGTTGCATTTGATATCCCTGACTTGTACTCCTTCCTCCATGATGTGTTTCTTGGTTTGGATCCAGGGCACTTTGCAACCTTAAGAATGTTCTGTAGTCCTTCATCTGGTGATTAGAAACTCTCTTCCCATCCAAATACGTATAGTGAAAGCGACAGAGGCCATGGAGCATGTCTTCTACCGACGGGCCAGAGTAGTTGGCTTTTCTTTTCTGTGACTGCTTCTGTCTTGAAACTCCTTGCTTTCGTAGCCTTCCTCTTCCCTTCTTTCATATCCTGCGGCTATCTGATTTCGCCTTGTGCGGCTATCCTCATTGCGAGACCTTCGCCTTTGCCTGCTTGCTCTGTCGACTTCTGGTGAGCGTGCCCTTTTGTTATTGTATGCGTCTTCTCCATCAGCGAATCTGTTTGCTACTTCCATTAGTTCCGATACTGTCCTGGGCTTTGTTCTCCCTAACTCTTCCACGAGATCCAAATGGCGAAGGCCAGCCGAAAAAGTATCTACTGCCCGCTCGTCGGAGACGTCTTATGTAGAGTTTTTTTTATTATACTCCACCGTTGTATGTACGAACGTAGAGTTTCGTCCTTCCTCTGTATGCAGGACTTGACTTCTTCTAGCGACGTTGGACGTTTGTATGTCGAACAAAAATTTCTTGTAAATTGACTCTCCAGTTCTCCCCAACTTCCAATGGAATCGTTGGGTAGAATGCTTAACCAGGACCGTGCTGCGCCGGTGAGGTGTAACTGCAAGCTTTGCATTGTCGTTGCTATTGTCCCTCCGATTATTTGTACTGCATGGAGGTAGTCTGATAACCACAGTTTAGGTTCCTGTGATCCATCATACTTTTGCTGATCGTGTGGTAGTTTAAATCCTTTGGGTACTCACGTCCTGCGAACTCTTCGGGTAAAGCATAGCGCGCCCATCTCTTTTTTGTCGTCTTCATAATTTTCTTCTTTCCACGCATATCGTGCATTGTTTACTCTTTCTTGCGCTATGATATTCCTTGCATCCTGATGTCTACGCACGCGTCTGTTCTTGTAGACAGTGTTGGGCCTCCAAGTGCAGAGGTTTGTAGAGCAGCAGCAAGTTTACCTTAAGTGGATCACCCAAGGTTTATCGAACTCAGGGAGGAAGAGGTCAAAGCTATCCCTCTCAAGCAACCCTGCAATTACGATACAGAAAGTCTCTTGTGTCCCCAACACACCCAATACACTTGTCAGATGTATAGGTGCACTAGTTCGGCAAAGAGATAGTGAAATACAAGTGGTATGGATGATTATAAGTAGTAAATGCAATCTGGAATAAAAATGGCAGCAAGCAAACAAGTAACAAAATAGCAAGTAAACGGTGTGCAAAGCTTGGAAACAAAGCCTAGGGGTCATACTTTCACTAGTGGACACACTCCCAACAAATATAACATGATTGAACAAATAAATAACTTCTCTTCACTATGGTACTCTGAATTACTCTCCTATTGAATAACACTAATCATTGCGTAGGGCTACGAAGCACTCCTCAAAGTTCATCAAGTACTTGACAAACACCACTCATAGAGATATCCAAATCAAATCACAACTCAAGATAGATATTATTGCAACTTAGACCAAGTACTAACACGGTGCACACACTGTCAACATTACACCATGAAAGGAGGAATAGATCACTTCAATACTATCATAGCGATAATTATTCTCATAATCCATAAGAGATCACAATCGTAGCCTAGACCAAGTACCACCATGATGCATGCACTGTCACCGTTACACCATGGCAGGAGGAATAGATTACTTTAATAACACCACTAGAGTACACATAATATCTGAATAATAACATCTACTTGTTCAACATGATACAAAGCTCACGATCACATAAAGATCACATCATGGGAGAGAGAGGTGAACCACATAGCTACTGGTAGAGCCCTCAGCCCCGGGGATGAACTACTCCCTCCTCATCATAGGAGACAGCAAGGTTGATGGAGATGGCGATGAGGTCGATGAAGACGGCGGAGACGGCGATGGAGACCGATGGAGATGGCTCCGGGGGCACTTCCCCATCCCGGCAGGGTGCCGGAACAGAGACTTCTGTCCCCCGAAATTCGTCGACGGCGGCGGCGGAGCTACGGAACTGTTCTGGAAATTTCGCCGACTCCCATAGGGTTTTCCGTCCCGAGGCTTTATATAGGCGAAGGGGCATCGTCAGAGGGCAGCCAGGGGCTCCTCACACCAGGGTGGCGCGGCCAGGGCCTGGGCAACGCCACCTATGTGTGAGGGTGGCCTCTAGCCCCCCTCCGGCTCTCTTTCGGTCTTCGGGAAGCTTCCGAGAAAAATAAGACTTCTAGAACTTGTTTCGTCCAATTCCGAGAATATTTCCTGTGTAGCTTTTCTGAAACACAAAAACAGTAGAAAACAGGGAACTGGCACTGTGGCATCTTGTCAATAGGTTAGTTCCAGAAATCGCATAAAAACGCCACGAAGTGTAACAAAACATTAGGCAAATGGTGTAAAAACAAGCATGGAGCATCAAAAATTATAAATACGTTTGAGACGTATCAGCATCCCCAAACTTAACTGATGAGGATACAATCATGGATCATGCTGATTTTGAGTGTTTGAGCTGGAAGGAAATATTGAGTCTAATTGATGATTATTATAAGGTGAATTCTTTCCTAGTTGAAAAGAATGTCTTGATATCTCCGAATTATATACTACCTAAAGCAATGTACTATGTTGTATTTAGGTATGTCATCTATCAAGATATCGCCAGCGGGAGGGGAGGGAGGACGGCGATCGAGAGACAAGTGGAGATCAAGTCTGGATGAGCACGCGCACGTGATGGCGCACTAGGACTGCCTTCGACACGATGTCTACACGTCTAAGGCGCGCTATACACATGGCCTGCGTGCTAAAATTAGGCCGAACCCATGTATGGGTCGGTATGTACCCGTTTGAGTCGAACCGAGTCAGTTTGGGCCCAAACCAGGCATGTTTTGGGCCAGGTCTTTGCTGAGGACGCCCAGCCACCTATAAGTAGCCCTGGGCGCCCCCTCAATTAGGGTTAGACCACGTTTAGACTACAGATTATTTTGTTGAACTGCTGTAAGCATTCATCTGAATTCCTCCGCACCAATTCATCTGGATTTGGTGTTATACTGCTGCAAGTTTAGTGTGATCTGTTGTTCCATTGGGAATCAGTAGATTGCAAACTACCATTTCGTGGTCGACGGCTACGTGCGCAAGTGTGTGGAGTCATGAATATCCTACAGGGTTTGAGAGTTGTTGCATTGGCATCAGGGTTCAAGCGAGGAGAGTTCATCGGTGACACCAAGTTATCCCCGACAATCATCCGCTGCCATCATCACCATCGCTTTGCTCACGAGAAGATCGGGCCACCCCATATCATCTTGGTATCAGATTTCCATGGTTTACTCGGTGAGCATCCACAATTTCATCCCCACAATTTGTTTCTGTTTTCAGTCCTATCCAGAAAAAGCCTTAAAAAAAATAGGGTTCTTAGTTTTGCCATAGCCTAGATTGCACCGTTTTGAGTTTTAGTCGCTGATCGTGTTTCGCATATCTGTTCATCCAATTCGTAGGAGGCTAGGGTCATCAATCTTTTCTGCAACTTATTTTCGTGTTTGGATCAAGTTAGACGTGTCCTTGATCGTCGTCTTCTTCGATGGTTCATAGCGTGTTCTTCACGAGTAGCTTTGACTTGAGCAATTAGCAGATCCGATCGTACACAAAAAACAAAAAAAACAAAAAAATAGAAAAAAGGGGACGTGTCTGCACACGCTGCACCTATATATATATAAAAAAGAGACAAACTACTTTGTCTGTTTCGCGTCGCCGTCGCGCTGCCGTGTGTTTCCGGCGTCGTATATCTCTGCCGCGCCGCGTTTTTTTGTCATTTTCTCTACCGCGATAGCGTGTTACCACTGTGTCCACATAGCGTCCTTTTCTACATGATTTTGATCGCTTTAGCTACAGCCTGTCTACAACATCGTGTTAGGACCTTACCCATACGAGACTAGCTACTTCGTGCTCATCAGGCTGCTGCCGTGTGCGCAATCTTGTGTCTGTTCGTCGAGCCAGTGCTAGCGTCTCTCTTGTGCATTGCAACACGAGCTACTGTGCGTTGTCACTTATATCTCTTGAGCTCTTTTTCAGAGTTGCTTTGCCTCGCTTATCTCCACCGTGTGTGTTTCGTGGGTCTTATCATACGATCAGCACTAGGACTTATTTGCGGTGTAATTAGGATACCATACCTACAGCTCCACCATATATTCCTGGTTTGTCGTGTGATCGCTCTTATACCCTCGGTATTCACTTCTTCACATCAGTGCATTGGTCATTTATCCGATTTGGTAAGCATCGCTATTCACCTTGGAACGGTAAGATTCACCTTTTCTTGTCAGTTTTGAGTGAGTAGAGTGTTTCACCATATATACATATTTGTTGCTGCACTAATTATGGCAGATGATGTTATGGATATTGTGGAGGCTGGCAGATATCATTTTTTCTGCCATAGATATTGTAGTGCCACTTTTTGGGAGGAAGAACGTGGCAACTTTGACGGTGATGGGCTCTTTCACCATGGTGTGATGATTGGAGATAGATGTGCTGCAACCACCATTGACCAAATCTCTACAATCAATTTAATCAGCATTGAGGTCGTCGAGACGTTGCATCTAGCCACACGTGCTAGTACAGCGCCATACCTCTTGCGTTCCTCATATGGCACCTTGCTGATTTCACACATAGCCGATGTTCCTGTTACTTACGGAGGGTATACTGAGGTTGTTCATTGTGGTGTATCCCCGATGCCACTTGACTCTTGTCACATTCTTTTGGGGTATCCTTGGTTCCACACCTATCACGCTCAGCCTTGTCGTGATAGGCTGACAGTTTCGTTCAAGTGGAATAAGCAGCGGCGTGCTTGGCTGCGTCTAACAGCTGAAAAGTTTCATAAGAATCATCTTCTTTGCAAGGAGAGGACAAAGGAGTTCTGCTTGTCGCCTAAGCACAAGGTCATGATGGATGGTGGCAGTCCCATTATTTGCCATCTTGACCATGGTGTGCTTCACAACCCATGTGAGAATGAGAGCCACATAGCCAAATTGAGTGAGAGTGTTATAAAAAGTGAGCTGTGTGATTCCACGAAACGTGAGGTTGAGAGCATACACTTTGAGAGTATGAGCAAAAATCAAAACACAAGAGTAGTCGACGATAGGATATGAGAGGATATTTCAACTAATGTAACTCTGTCTACTCCTAGTGTTGTTTCTTGTGATATGCAGGTTGCTTTTGAAGAAAGGGAGCCGCCTATTTTACAACCTGCATCACTGGTTTGTGCATTATCACTTGAGGAGGATGTTCCAGTACCTACTTCTTCTGAGGAGCATGTCATTGACCTCGGTACTGATTTGGAGCCACAACCAGCAGCTATGGATATTTGTGAGTCTACTCCTTTGCTGGTTCCTTCTAGTGATTTATCTAGCACTAATGTCTCAGCACCATGTGATAATTTGTATATTTCAAATTTTGAACATGTGGTAGTGCTGACACATAAGGAAGTACTTGCTAGAATACCATCGAATGACATTGTGTATTCCATCATGCTAAAAGAACCTCTTAGTTTGCGTTGTGCTATGAATAAGATTTCTGAAATTTCATATTTGAATTCTAGCACACATGCCTATTGCTTCATGTTTAACTTGATTGGTGAATATAGCATGAATGATAATTTTCTTGTCGATCACATATGCATAACCTGTGATAGAATTCATAAACTGAAACTTGCTATTTTTAGTCCTATATGCTATGTGTCGCAGTCCTTTTGCTGTGGGACACTAGATTATGTTCGAAATAGTTTGATGCATTCTGGTCTAGTTGAAGTGTTTCAGCCCACAAAACTTGATATGTTGGGTTGCTCTAATCTTGCTAGTTTGCCATCAAATTGGTTTAATTCATTGTGTTTGTTCCACAATTTGTTGCCTATGTGTGCTACTGATCCTTACTTCACTTATATTAGCACATTGAGTTGCATGTTACCTACAGGACATAATGATCATGCACACATCACTGAATACTATTGTGTCCATTCATCACTTGTTCATAATAATCCGAGTAGCACAGCTGAGGCATGGCATAAACCACTTTTGTTTTCACATGTTTTGGACTGGTTTGACCTTCTTCATCATAAATTTGATCATCGGTCTTCTTTGCGAAAACTGAATTTAATATTGAACAACAAGATTATATATCTCTTTGTTTTTCACCATTATGATGATTCTTTGTACATCACTTATATCTGCAATTTAAGTTGCTTGATGTCTAGTCGACATATTTTTCATGTGAACAAAAATAATACAACATGTTATGTATACATATACTCTACATACATGTTGTTCTTTTTGTTCCTACCACTTTCAGCTTACCCAAAGCCGAGGACGGCTTTTCATGAAGAAAGGGAGGATGATGAGGATACAATCATGGATCATGCTGATTTTGAGTGTTTGAGCTGGAAGGAAATATTGAGTCTAATTGATGATTATTATAAGGTGAATTCTTTCCTAGTTGAAAAGAATGTCTTGATATCTCCGAATTATATACTACCTAAAGCAATGTACTATGTTCTATTTAGGTATGTCATCTGTCAAGATATCGCCAGCGGGAGGAGAGGGAGGACGGCGATCGAGAGACAAGTGGAGATCAAGTCTGGATGAGCACGAGCACGTGATGGCGCACTAGGACTACCTTCGACACGATGTCTACATGTCTAAGGCGCGCTATACACATGGCCTGCGTGCTAAAATTAGGCCGAACCCATATATGGGTCGGTATGTACCCGTTTGAGTCGAACCGAGTCAGTTTGGGCCCAAACCAGGCATGTTTTGGGCCAGGTCTTTGCTGAGGACGCCCGGCCACCTATAAGTAGCCCTGGGCGCCCCCTCAATTAGGGTTAGACCACGTTTAGACTACAGATTATTTTGTTGAACTGCTGTAAGTATTCATCTGAATTCCTCCGCACCAATTCATCTGGATTTAGTGTTATACTGCTGCAAGTTTAGTGTGATCTGTTGTTCCATTGGGAATCAGTAGATTGCAAACTACCGTTTCGTGGTCGACGGCTACGTGCGCAAGTGTGTGGAGTCGTGAATAACCTACAGGGTTTGAGAGCTGTTGCATTGGCATCAGGGTTCAAGCGAGGAGAGTTCATCGGTGACACCAAGTTATCCCCGACAATCATCCGCTACCATCATCACCATCGCTTCGCTCAAGAGAAGATCGGGCCACCCCATATCATTAACTCCTGCTCGTCCTCGAGTAGGTAAGTGATAACAAAAGAAATAATTTCTGAGGTGACATGCACCTACACAATCTTGATCATATATGTAAGCATTGTGAGCTGGGATCAAAAGAACTTAAAACATGGGCATGAAGATATAATCTTGACAATAAGAAACTTAGCAACCATGTTGTAAACATGCAAATGAACACAAACAAAAGATCATGAAAATGAAACAATGAAAGTCAAACGTGTGTTCGAATCATAAGGAAAACATACAAATGGTTTTCAGCTTGTCCTTCATAGAGAGCAAAACATAAATGCATAGGACACCTTCAAGTTTAAGAGGGCGACTAGATACAAATAATTTGAGAACAAGTGAAACCAACAATATGAATCAATCAATGAAAACTTTGGGACAATGCACATTATACTAAGAATGATAACTATGCTCTCTTAATGGTGCATAAAGATAGAAGGTGGTGACTCAACAATAAAGTAAAAGAAAGGCCCTTCGCAGAGGGAAGCAGTGATTAAACATGTGCTAGAGCGTTTCATTTGTAAAATAGAGAGATAAAAATTGGGTTTTGAGAGGTGGTTGCTTTTGTCAACGACTAGCAATGGGGTTCTTACTATCTTCCATACAAAAATGAAGCAAGTTTTTGAGAGAGAGAGATTGGCACTTTTGTGCTCTTTTATAAGGCTTGGCACTCCTCCCCACCTTTTTTTTTCCTTTCTCAAACCATGGCTAACCGATTCCATCGGGTGCCCACCAACATTCACATACCATGGAGGAGTGCCTTTTTTCTTTCTTTTTTTCTCTTTTTTTATTTCCTTTTTGGAATAAGACAATATGGAAGATAGCAAATCCGACCACTACGTCCCCATGAGCTGAAAACAATGTCACAAAATGAGAAGTGTTTTGAAGGTTTTTTGAAAGGTAGCACATGAAAATTTACTTGGAATGGCTTGCAAATACCATGCATAGGAATTTATAGTAGACACAATGGCAAACTTGGTTTTTGGGAGTTGGATGCACGAGTAGAGCTCATACTCAGTATAAAATGAGGGCTAGCAAAAGACTGGGAGCGACCAACTAAGAGAGCAATAATGGCCATAATCATGCAAAGCGACAAAGCGACATTAAAAGAAGCATACGATGGCATCAAAAGTCAAAAACTAAATGATCATAGAGGCTATTGGCGACTTTGTAAGAGTCTCACATATGTGAGCATGCGCCAAGTCAACCCAAATAAAGCATCAAGGAGAAAACCAAAATAATGCTTCCAAATAATAAAAACAACGCATGATTTTTTCAAAGGCTCATTAAGCAGTCTCAGTTATTTGAGACAAGTCATGCTACAGCAAAACCACTAAGCATGCTATCAAAAAGACATCAAGCATGACATGAAAAAGCCTAGGCCGCAGTCTACACAAGCTCTTCTTGTACCACTTTTTTGCATAAAGCTTTTTCTCTTTTCCAACACCATTCAAACTTTTTATAAACACCTCTTTTGATAAACACCAGAAACAGTTTCAGGATAGCAACATCCCCAAATCTTACCTCACTCAAATTAGAGGCTTCTCTTGGCACAAAAACGAAATAAAAAGGATAAGGAGATGTTATTACAGTAGTAATAACTTCCAAGACTCAAATAAAAGAAAAAGTACTGAAAATAAAACAATGGGTTATCTCCCAATAGTGCTTTTCTTTAACGCCTTTGAGCTAGGCGCAGTAATTTGCAAAGATGCTCATGTGGGCGCCATATAAGAGCTTGAGGCAAAGGCGCCATATAGGAACTTAAAGCAATAGAGAGCATCAAAAAGCAAGTATGAAACACATTTAAATCTAAACCACTTCCTATGAAAAATAGTCTTGTAAAGAGACAAGTCATAAAAGCGCAAAGCGAAAAACATAGGAAGGCAAAACAAGTACAACTTCAAGAATTGCAACATAAAGAGGGGAAACTCAATATTATTGAGATCCATCAAACCATGTTTCCCTGTCTCATAATAACTTTCAGTAGTATCATGAATAGAACTAATAATATAACTATCACATAAAGCATCTCTATCATGAGCCACATGCATAAAAGAATTAATACTCCCCACATGAACAATAGTAGTAGGAGCAGATTCAACAGAATAATTATTCTCATCACCATAATTATCAAAAATAGGAGGCATATTGTAATCATAACTAATTTTATCCTCAATAGTAGGTGAACTGAAAATAACATAATCATCATTGTAATCATCATATATTGGAGGTAAAGTATCATCAAAGTAAATTTTCTCCTCCAAAGCTAGGGGACTAAAAAGATCATTTTCATCAAAACTAGCTTCCCCAAGCTTAGAATTTTCCATAACATTAGCAATAATGGTGTTCAAAGAGTTCATACTAATAACATTTCCATTAGCATGCAAATCAAGTTCCATAGGTTTTTTAATTTTCTCTTCAAACACTTCATGTCCTAACTCAAGATAAATACTATAAAGCTCTCTAATTTTTTTTTTCCATTAAGCCTAACTAGTGAAAATAAAAACAAGAAACAAAAAGATGTAATTGCAGAATCTAAAGGAAATAACTCCGAGAACTCACACAGGAGGATGCGAGTACCTTTTACCTTACCTCCCCGGCAGCGGCGCCAGAAAAGAGCTTGATGTCTACGCACGCGTCTGTTCTTGTAGACAGTGTTGGGCCTCCAAGTGCAGAGGTTTGTAGAGCAGCAACAAGTTTCCCTTAAGTGGATCACCCAAGGTGTATCGAACTCAGGGAGGAAGAGGTCAAAGCTATCCCTCTCAAGCAACCCTGCAATTACGATACAGAAAGTCTCTTGTGTCCCCAACACACCCAATACACTTGTCAGATGTATAGGTGCACTAGTTTGGCAAAGAGATAGTGAAATACAAGTGGTATGGATGATTATAAGTAGTAAATGCAATCTGGAATAAAAATGGCAGCAAGCAAACAAGTAACAAAACAGCAAGTAAACGATGTGCAAAGCTTGGAAACAAAGCCTAGGGATCATACTTTCACTAGTGGACACACTCCCAACAAATATAACATGATTGAACAAATAAATAACTTCTCTTCACTATGGTACTCTGAATTACTCTCCTATTGAATAACACTAATCATTGCGTAGGGCTACGAAGCACTCCTCAAAGTTCATCAAGTACTTGACAAACACCACTCATAGAGATATCCAAATCAAATCACAACTCAAGATAGATATTATTGCAACTTAGACCAAGTACTAACACGGTGCACACACTGTCAACATTACACCATGAAAGGAGGAATAGATCACTTCAATACTATCATAGCGATAATTATTCTCATAATCCATAAGAGATCACAATCGTAGCCTAGACCAAGTACCACCATGATGCACGCACTATCACCGTTACACCATGGCAGGAGGAATAGATTACTTTAATAACACCACTAGAGTACACATAATATTTGAATAATAACATCTACTTGTTCAACATGATACAAAGCTCACGATCACATAAAGATCACATCATGGGAGAGAGAGGTGAACCACATAGCTACCGGTAGAGCCCTCAGCCCCGGGGATGAACTACTCCCTCCTCATCATAGGAGACAGCAAGGTTGATGGAGATGGCGGTGAGGTCGATGGAGACGGCGGAGACGGCGATGGAGACCGATGGAGATGGCTCCGGGGGCACTTCCCCATCCCGGCAGGGTGCCGGAACAGAGACTTCTGTCCCCCAAAATTCGTCGACGGCGGCGGCGGAGCTACGGAACTGTTCTGGAAATTTCGCCGACTCCCATAGGGTTTTCCGTCCCGAGGCTTTATATAGGCGAAGGGGCATCATCAGAGGGCAGCCAGGGGCTCCTCACACCAGGGTGGCGCGGCCAGGGCCTGGGCCGCGCCACCTATTTGTGAGGGCGGCCTCTGGCCCCCCTCCGGCTCTCTTTCGGTCTTTAGGAAGCTTCCGGGAAAAATAAGACTTCTGGAACTTGTTTCGTCCAATTCTGAGAATATTTCCTGTGTAGCTTTTCTGAAACACAAAAACAGCAGAAAACAGGGAATTGGCACTGTGGCATCTTGTCAATAGGTTAGTTCCGGAAATCGCATAAAAATGCCACGAAGTGTAACGAAACATTAGGCAAATGGTGTAAAAACAAGCATGGAGCATCAAAAATTATAGATACGTTTGAGACGTATCACATCCTTCCTTCGTGCGCTGCGCTTTTCGTCATCTGTCGAGTCGCTAGTTTGGCTTTTCGGGGATTGGTACTTTATGCTTTCCTTTCCCTTGTCCTCGTAATATGTCGCCTTCCTCTCTGGAGAATGTTTCCTTAGTATATCTTCTACCAACCCGAGGCTTCTTATTCTGGCTTGATGCATGTGCTCCTGTGGATCTTTGGGTTCTGGTTGTGTAGTTAGTAGGTATGCCTGTGCTGCTACTAATGCTGCTTCTAGTGTTTCTTGTAGAAAATCCTCCTCATCATCTGATGGACATACACTTATGCTCCTTGCACTGTTCTCTTCCCTAGCTCACGCCGTTGTTCTCCTATTGTGTTTTTGATCTCTATGTCTGTCTCTGCTGGATTTTGATGCTTCGTTGTACTCATCCCAGCATTCTCCACTTGATACACTATTGTTTTCTTGGATCCTTCTGAACTCGTCTTTTTCCTCCCTCAACTTCTTTTTGTGTTGATGCAGGGCATACTGATACCCCATCAGAACTTCTCTTCTTGGATTGGTGGGTACTTCCGTACCATGATTGATGGCTGACATGATGATTCTCCACTCCCCGGTGGCGACATGAATTTTCTCCTTCTCCTTCTTATTATTGCTCCTTGATTTGTCGACTTGCGCATCGATTGCTGTGTTGTCTGCATGGTCATTCTCTTCTGCTGCTTCGGTGATGATGACACATAACTATTGTATATTGCCGGAGATGCCTCCAGTTTGGGTGATGAAGTCCTTTTGGCTAGGATATGATTGGCCCACGGTTTCTCCTATGTCGAGTTTTTCCATGGTTTTGTCGAGTTCTTCAATTTTTTCTCCTATATCTTCTGTTGTTGCGAAGCTGACCGGCGAGTTTACCTCGCTAGAAGAGCCCACCGATGATCCAGACATTGTGATTGTCTTGATTTTGCTCGCCGATGGATCCAGTTTCGTCGAATCTGAAGGGCGCATCGAACCCAAAGGTCTGATGAAAAAGCTCAGACTTTCGATCGTCAACTCCATCTTCTGGTTTTCGTCGACTTCCGAACTGTTGTTGGCTAAAAGCGAAAAAGCCATCGAATTCATGATTCCAACGCCCAGAGTCCCCATTGTCGGTGCCAATTGATGAGGGTTAACTCGACAAATGTTCAAGATGAAGGACTTAGGATCAGGGGAATAGGGCGTCGGATGAACTCGAAGGTAAAGATTAGTCAAACAAGGCGTGTGTTGAGAATAAACTTGGTGGTCGACTTGGCTTGCTCTCAATCTGTCCCTGACCGGCCTCTCCTGGCCCCTATATATAGGTGGCCAGGTCTCGAGGAACCGGTCAGATCTGATACATATTATAATATCGATATACGACATGGACTCGTACTTCGACTATGATTACACTTGGGCCTAGCTTAACGGGCCTTAGGGGTACTCAAGTAACGGGCTCTATTATCTATACCCTTGTCACTAACTGTGCGTGCCTCTTCAGCTGGGATGATCACGCTCATGCCCAATTTGGCGGGGAGCATGATCCCTACCCTATACTTCTGAAAGACTCTACCCTCATAATAAGCATACTTCTTGACAGGGATATGGGTTTCACACCCGCACTCCTGTAAGATGCCTCGTAGCATGTCGGATAGATTTCCATCATACTCATCCAGAGTCACATCTCGAACTTGCACGGTCCTTGACGGGTTTGTGCTTGCCATCCTGGCAGTATATAAGAGATATTAATTAGTACATGATGCATCATAATATTAACAATAAAGAATTGTAACACTGAAAAGTATGACTGTTATTCTCAAGTGAATAATGTCATGAACATTTTAGAGAACTCTTTACTATTCCTATTTGACTCCTATAGGTCGTTCCCATTTACTAGGCATCCAACCTAAGGTCAAAGATTTTGCTCTGATACCAACTATGGTGACCCAGCATACCACTACATGTTGTAGTATGCAAGTCGTTGACATAACACTTGTGAAGTACTAATTCACAAATATTACATCCCTTAGAGTTGTACAACAGAAACATAGCGGTCTTTATTCAAGCACTAAATATTACAAGCCATAATGTTACAAAGGACTCCAGTTCCTCCTCGGTTCAAAGAGAACACTAGCAGGTTCTATATTAATACTACAAACCTTAGCTAAAATAGAAAGTAGTAAACTAAACATGGTACTCTACTCAAGTCGCTTTATTCCATAGGGTTCGGTGCGACTTAAGTTACTACACTAAACTACTAGTTATCGACCTCCTCCTCGGTTCCTTCGCTGATACCATAGGCGATGGTATAGTCAACGCCTTCGACTCCACCAGAAAGGTCCAGCTCCTCGTAGTAAACATCTTTAGTGTCTTCCGAGGCTCCTTCGGTCTCCTCGTACTGGCCCTCTGAGTCTAAGCAAGGGTTAAGAGGGAGTGGGGTGAGTAACGAGCATTACCCAGCAAGTTCAATTAAAAGCATAGTTGTGTTTGATGCACTAGCTACGACCGTAGACTTAAAAGTCCTAGGTCAAATGCAGTTTTCATAATCATTTCTTCAAAGGTTGATTTTATTCAGAAAACTATGTCCGTCAGTCTTCACAGGTTGATTAGAGCTTCGATGGGCTCCTTTCCTGCCGTGTTCGTAGCTCCGTCCTGGAACAGGGAGTATCCAGATACTTTCTTACACTCTGCAGAGGTGGTCACTTGTACCCATAAGAGATCAAAGCCTGCTGCACAACCGGGCGTACTTTCCCGTCCATACTTCTTTTATATGGGGCCCAGTCAATGATCCAAGCCAATCACTGTCCACCTCCACGACCCAGTACTTATTAGTTGTCTACTAATCTTAGTATTAAAGCATGGATAGGCATGGCTACTGATGCTTGTTGCTACTGTTAGCTTCAGACAGAGATTCAGTTAATTCTTTAACTGAATCTTGTTGGTTTCAGTTATCTTGTTCCAGTTGCTGGAACAGAACTGAGGAATGTTATATTCCTATACTATTAATTAAACAGTTTGCTGATTATAAGTTGGCTGTGGCTTATAGCATGATCTTGAGATTCAGATGCTAAGATATTCTAAGTGTGGTGATTAAATTGTGCCTGTATGACCTAGTTTCAAACTGGCAGTGGAAATATTCAGAGATAGTCTTCAACTGAATTTTCCCTTTGAAATATGAACTGAATGTTATTCAGTGATGATTTGCATTTCTTATTGAGCTTCTATAGTTGGTGCCTTAAGTATGCTAAAGATATTGTTCTGGCATTAATTTCTTGATAGCCTTTTAGTTCCAGCATGTTACTACTTGATTTCCATCAAGCATTGAGGTGCCCCCCTTGTGAGTGTGCCCAATCTCTTGGAATAAGAGTTGGATGGCTGTTGTGAATTAACAGTGCTATTGGCATTGGTTTTGTGACTTTGGCTCCAGATCATGTGTATGATCTTGTTCAGGCTAGAAACTGATAAGAACAGTCACTGCCTTGTTTGAAAATTGGCCTAGCCCATGATGCAAAGTTGAGGCTCTTTTCTAGAATAAGAACAGATATTTAACTGACACATAAAGGCTCTGTGATGAACTTGCATAGCATTTCTATGCAAGTCTGAGAGTTCATCACCTCTCTGTCCTCCTAGGTACAAACCTAGTGGAAGGTAGTTAGGTCTGGTGTATTGCCTTGATGATTTCTGGTCAGCAACCTTGCTTGAATCATCTAAAAGTGTGTGGTTGTGCTCTGTGCTGCCTGCCTGGGAGATAAACATGTGGGTTTACTCCTTGCACTTATGCATGTTTTGATTCAGTAGTAACCTGCTGCTGGAGAGTAGCTTGTTCTTCTGGATGTTTCTGATAACCTGCTTCTTGTGGCAAGCCTGCTCCTCCTAGCTGCTTGACCTAGTTCCTAGTTTAATTAAGTAACCATCTTGGTTGTGGTTTTGCTGGTTTGGTTCTTGATGATGTGCTGGTGGTGGTGAATCCCTCCATGTTGCTCAACTCATGAGCAGGATGGATTGTGTGATGGTGTTGCTGGATGTGATTGCTCACAATGATGTTTTGAACTGTGGTGTTGTGGTGGTGTGCTGCTGTGGTGGTGTGGTGGTCGACTGGTTGTTCTTGGCCGGTCAAATCCATCAACAATGACCTATTTATACTTGATGTTGTGTTGCTGGTGTGTTGACACCACTAAGCATGCATTTGGTGAGTGTGCTGCCTACCAGCTTGCTTGCTTCCAGGCTGGCCTAGGATCTTTTCCCTGCGAGCTGTGGTGATAAGCTCCAACCTTCTGATGGTTATCAATAGTGACTTATTTTTTTTACCCGACACTTGGCTATTACCCTCTTGGCCGTGTTTCTTTCTTGTTAATGTTGTAGGTGACAAAAAGAAGAGAAAGAGAAGAAAGAAAAGAAGACTTTTAGTTTTAGGAATTAATTTCCTTGTCTCCTTTTATGAATTTTTGTAATATTCCTTTTTTATTCTTTCCACTATTGTAATGATTCTTTTATTCTCAGAATTTTGTAAATACATTGTAACTTGTGTTGGTGATTAATAAAGTTCAAGTTTTCCTTCTAATTAAATGTTTATCCTTTCAAAATGTGTCTTTTCAATTCAAATTCAAATTTCATAATTCAATGTTAAATTTGAATTCTCTATTTATGTTAGGGTTTGTTTATTCAAATTCATCCTTTCCGCACAATCAAGAGATCAAAAGAGATCATGTCAAATTCTTTCGCACTTCGAGAGTGTACCATACCCCCTCGAAGAGAGACTCGGTCCCTCCTAAGTTTTAGTGATAAAAGCGCGAAAAAATCCCATAATTTCAGATGATATGAACAAAAGCCCTCTAATTTACCCCGAAATTTTCCTATGTGCTGGGATGTTACAACTGTTTAGTGAACAAGAAGTTTCTGCTTTCTCATGTTTTACATATAAATCTCTCTGCTGTAGTTTTCTGAAAAGCGAAGGAACTCAGTTTTGTCCATGAGATGTTCATATATGTTTACCACTTTGCAAACCGGCTAATCTTTTAAAGAAGAACCTCATTTTCGGAAATATGGCAAATCTCTTAATTTATAGGTTAAACTATACATTCTTTTCTAACTTCAAAACTTGTGCAGCTTCCTTTGTGTGTAAGTTCATTTATGTACATTGACAAAATTAGAAGTAAATGATCTCCATATGGAGATCTGGCTTGAGCCATATCAAGGAGTTGTGTTGGTTAACTTGTTACGTTATCCTAATTCAGATAAATCTTGAGGCATGAGTCAGGGATAAGATACATCACGTCTTTACAATTAATAAAGCATGATTAATTGATTATAGTTGTGTTGTTCTGGACAATGGATTTTCATAGAAGCTTTCCGTTGTTTATTTCTTATCCAAAAGCTGAATACAAGTACGATGTCTGTTCCTACCATTTAACTAAAAGTAAGTTATGAAAATCATTTGTTTAGAACTTATATATGTTAGTCTGCATATCATCTCGATCTTGATATTTTGACTAAACTAGCTAAGTGTCCGTGCGTTGCAATGAGAAATAAAGAAACATATAGAAACAATAAAAAAATACCAAGTTACACAAATTCAAGTGTCAAGCATGTTTTTTAGGAGGGCACTCTCAAATGACCCCTGAAGCCCCACCTATTTTCTCCCCCTTCTCTAATATACCACACAAGAAGACTGCATGTATTTCATCTTCCTCCACATCTTTTCCTAGCTCCATCGATTTCGGTGCATAGCCTTCCGTCTTTTCCACCACTTTTCCTGTGTGTACAACTCTTTTGTGCTTCTTATGGATTAAATTTTAGTAACATGCTGTACAACCATTTCAAGCTTTCTATACTTTATTTTGAGGTGGTCCTTGCCTTTTACAATTCTAAATTATAACAAACTAAGTTCTACTACAACTCGTGCATGGCGGCCTCCTTGAGGCCGGAACAAATTTGATGACATATTGTAAACTCTAGTGAACAACCTCCTTGAGGCTATGAAGAAATAAATTTGAAACAATTAGGTATATATAAATATGTTACCTAAGCACAAATGCTAATCAAATTATATATTAATATATTACCTAAGTATGAAAAAGATCTTACACATGCATGCAGAAAATGCTATTTGCATTTCATTGGTGAGTAAATATTTGACAAGTTGTTTGAAAAGTTAAATCGGAATACTGGGTTCATCATCAGCTTTGCTTCCTGGGAGTTTGTTGCTGGCCTCCTTGAGGACACAAGAGAAACATGCTCAACTGAAAGGGAAAACACACACCAACAATGTGCGCACCGGTTCAGTTCCCCACCAAAGAAGTAAAACTTAAATTTACAAAATAAACTCAATGATGGACTCCAGTTTACAAATCAAATCTCAGCTATGCACTTGTAATGTCAGATTGACCTCAGACCTATCAGTGCCCTGCTGAACAGAGATAGAAATATGGGAAACGCCATTGAGACATAGGCTTCTTCCTTAAAAAAACAACAGGTGTACTGCCATATAATATTCGTGCGTGTTGAACTATTGATTTGGTAAGACCTCCATCACTCCTAAGTTGGTTGTCATTGCATAGAAGAATCAAAATAATGATTTCACACGCGACATAGAGTGGGATTAGACATGCACTTGTAATGTCAGATTGACCTCAGACCTATCAGTGCCCTGCTGCACTGAACAGAGATAGAAATATGGGAAACGCCATTGAGACATAGGCTTCTTCCTTAAAAAAAACAACAGGTGTACTGCCATATAATATTCGTGCGTGTTGAACTATTGATTCGGTAAGACCTCCATCACTCCTAAGTTAGTTGTCATTGCATAGAAGAATCAAATTAATGATTTCACACGCGACATAGAGTGGGATTGGATATAGTCACCTTTTCAAGATGTACAGGAAGTCGTAGAAGTAGACTGGAAAGGCGGAGAGGCGGGGCAGAGCGCAACAGACCTCTCACTTGTTCATCGAAGCGGTGCAGCCCCATAGGCCATAGCGAGCTGCATAGCAGACGGCGAGCAAGCTGGCAAAGGGCAGGACCTCCACATGGTCCTACCGACGGGGAGCGAGTGGCCCAGCAGCAAGCGCGGCCTCCGCTGTTCCAGCGAGCAAGTGCGCCAGCAGTGGGATAGGCGAGCAGTTCGCAGGCAGCACTCGCGGCGTCCGTGCGATTCCGGTGGCTGCAAGCAAGTACGACGGCGACGTACTGTGCACGATAGACGCGGAGGAAACAAAACTTCAAAAAGGAAGAGGGAGTGGGAGGAATCAGGCCATGCGATAGCATGTGGACTTGGGGAGAAGCTTCAGTTTGAAATTTCAACCGCTGTCAACGACGACAGAGCACTCCATACGGCAGGAGGTGGCTGACTGGGAGATGTCAGGGAGATCGGATGGTGCCTTTTTTTCTTTTGAGGCTGGTTTTGGTCGTTGGGAGGGAGGGGATTTCGCTTCAGTGGAATTTTTGTGGGCCCTACGTATCAGGTTTGAGAGGGGAAAGGTGAACGGACCATGGACTGCATCTTTTATAAGTAGGAAAGAAAAACACAAATTGTTATTCTAAGAAGAGGGTTCAACTGAAGTTGAGATATTTTACTCTGCATATTATCTCAATCTTGATCTCAACTGGTAGACAGGGTGAGTCACACTCACACCTGCTATTTGATCTTGATGGCATGAGTCTCCCTTATGGGCATGTCGAGATATCTACAAGTTATTTCTTTATATTTTTAATACTCCCTCCGATCCATATTACTCTTCGCTAATACGAATATATCTATCAATAAAATGTGTCTAGATACATTCATATTAGCGAAGAGTATTATGGATCGGAGGTAGTATCCTATAATGGAAACTTTTTCTCTGTACATAAAAGTTTGTGTGCACTATCACTACATATATCATATGCGTCTCAACTGTTTGGTAGATTTGCTCTTGGAATTACATGATTCTTTGAAGGTTAATTAATTTGCATTTGTCTTGACATAAATTTGAAAATGCTCAGTGATGTGTGAAAACTTTTATGAAGAAAGACATAGAAAACAACTTGATATTGTAGTAATGTTTCCTCTCCTTTCTCCTATACACTAATTTATCAGTTGTACGTTACTCTTTATGGCAAAATTTATCAATAATCAATCTCTGTTGTCAAATCTTTTTACGCTGATGCTAAGATGAATGTTGGTGCAGTGGTACACAAATCCAATTGATACAAAAAGTGGTTTGATGAGCCTAGGCTGAAATGGAAGTTATCAAGGTTAGGAATTATGTTAGGAACCGTTCTCTGAAGATAGGTTGGCATCGTCAGGGTTCAGTTAGCCAACGGTTCAGATCTTTCGGTACCGCTTCAGGTCTCATCCAACGGCCCTTAGCTCATCTTCTACCTTTTTGAAATCTCTCTGGTTTTGGCGCGTTAAGCGTGTTTATCCTGTAATCTAATCACTGTAATTAAACTTGGTTCACGTGGCTCAGCTGGGAACTCCTTATAACCAGCGAGAGTGGGTGGTCAGGTGGCACGCTACCAAAAAAACCAAAAATATCAAACCCTACCTTCTTGTTTTGCTAGTTTCTTACCTAGTTTTAGATCTGAGCATCGAGCTCCTCCTTCTTCCTCTGCTCCGGCCGTCGTCGGCGACCACCGGGTCCTGACAAGGTGGTATCAGAGCCTTCGTCCTCGGACTGGCTGTCCCACCCTCCCTCCCTCTTCTCTTTCGGCATCATCGAGGTTACCAGACGCTGGATCTGGCCGTAAAATCCCTCCTTGTTTGTTCGTTCTACCATGCCGTCGGGAACGCGCTCTCGCTCGTCCTCTCGCGACAGATCGTTGAGAGCAGCTGTTGATGGCCACCCCTCACCGTTCAACACGGATGATGACCGCGATGATGAACTCTTGGCGCGCCGTCTTCCTAGAGAGATCCGCGCTATTGGCAGGCGCCTAGATCGTCAAGATGCCGATTCCGCGTTCACAGCGACAGCGCTGACTTCCCTCCAAGGTGAGATGAATCGCATGAGTGAGATGATTTTAACCATGAACTCCAATTTTTCACGTTTGCTTCCTACTGATCATCGACCTACTTCCACTCCGCCACCAACGTCCCAAAATCCCACCTTTTTTACTCCACACCACCACCCACCCCACTCTCTATCACCTATTCCGGAAATCATCACACCAAACACTGATTCGTATCCTCCATGCTTTGGCAAACTTACACCAGATAAGCTACCACACCCCACCTATCCACCCACAACACAAACCTTTCCTACCAAGCTGCCTGTGTATACGGATTCAGCGTCGGTCGCCACTTCCCATCAGCCGCTGCAGCCTCACAGTCACGTTTTCTAGTACACCAACCCTCAGACACACCCACACCTTTATCAACCATATTCTCCTCACTGGCAATCCTGTCCCCAAACTGACCCATTTACACATTTTGTCCCTGGGTGAAATCAAGCATGGGTGCACCAATGTAATCCTCCAGCTTTCTCTGCCACACAGCATAACCAGTGTGCCCCAAATGCTCAGCAACTCTAGCTTTGTTGTGGGCGTGCAGCTTCTGAACAGTATGCTAAAGCAAACCCTCCAGTGCTGGGAAATCAGTCATCAGCCGCCCAAGATGCAGTTTTTCCTCGATAGCAGCGACCAAGCAGTCCTGCAAAGAGTCATCACCAGCCAGGAATTCCCCCACAACCCGCAAACGTGATCAATCAGCAACAATCTTCTGAAATTCATCTTAGAACTCCTCATATGGAGCTACCTTTATTCACTGGAGAGAACCCTAGAGCTTGGCTGCTGGAGTGTGAGGACATTTTCAACTTGATCAAAATTCCTGCAGATGCAAGAGCACAATGGGGTATTGCTCACATTAGAGGGCAAGCTAAAACTTGGCTGAATACAGCTGGCTTTCATCTACAACATATGAGTTGGCCAGAATTGGGTTCTGTATTGTTGGAAAGATTTCCTGATGCTATCACCTCTTATCCTATGGAATTGCTGCAACAGTTGAAGCAAACCACAACTGTGGACTTGTATATTGATTCTTATGAAAATTGGATGACATTGATGAAAAGGGGAAGAAATTATCTGCCACAAGATTTTTTTGTGGATAGATTTATCAGTGGTCTAAAAGACACTATCAAGCACCATGTTCACTGTCAGAAACCAGATTCCTTGCTCTCTACTTACTGGTATGCCAGATAGTATGAAAAGGCTTATTTATCTGCAACCAGGAAACCCATTGTTCCTCCAGTCCAAAGACAAGGTCCTCTCCCTCCTATGAGAGCTCCACCAGCCAGGGAAAATAGAAATAGACAACTTCTTAACAGAATGAGGGAACCAAGGAAATGTTGGTACTACCCTGACAACTGGGTAGTCGGACACAGGTGTCAACCTCTGCAATGAGCTCTTCATGCAATGGAAATGCAAGGCCATGACCTTGATGATGATCGGCTTCAGGAGCAAATCCCAGTCCAGGCAGGAGAAATTCTGGAACATGACCAAAATATACCCCCTAAAGAAGTGCCTCCTGTAGAAGAAGGAGCTGAAGTACTCATGAATATTTCTTCAGCTGCTTATAAAGGTTGTCCGAGTGATTCCCCTATCTCCTTGGCCCTGCATATTGATCACACTACTACTATTGCCCTAGCTGACACTGGCAGCACAAACACATTTATGGACAAAGCTTTTGCTCTCAAGCACAACATTGATATTACTTCTACTACTCAAAGAACTGTCAAAGTAGCAGGAGGTGGAGTACTACAATCAGATGCAGTTGCTTACAACTGTCCTTTTGCTATCCAAGGAAACAAATTCTGCACCAATGATACATCTCCAATGTATCTATAATTTTTGATGCTCCATGCTTGTTTATACACCATTTGCCTACTGTTTCGTTACACTTCGTGGCACTTTTATGCATTTTCCGGAACTAACCTATTAACAAGTCGCCACAGTGCCAGTTCCCCGTTTTCTGCTGTTTTTGTGTTTCAGAAGTGATACACAGGAAATATTCTCGGAATTCGACGAAACAAGTTCCTGAAGTCTTATTTTTCCCGGAAGCTTCCAGATATCCGAAGAGGAGTTGGAGGGGGGCCACGAGGGCCCCACACACCAGGGCGGCGCGGCCAGGGGCCTGGCCACGCCCCCTATGTGTGAGAGTCCCTTGGGCCACCTCTGATGATGCCCCTTCGCCTATAAAGACCCCCCGACGGAAAAAACCTAAGTACCCGATCAATTTTCCAGAACACATCGCGATCCGCCGCTGCCGTCGACCTGAAGATCGGGAGGGTCCAGAAGCTCTTCCCGGCACCCTGCCGGAGAGGGGAATCGCCACCGGAGGTCTTCTTCATCGCCATGCTTGCCTCCGGAGTGATGAGTGAGTAGTCTACCTTGGACTATGGGTCCATAGCAGTAGCTAGATGGTTGTCTTCTCTACCATGTGCTTCATGTTTAGATCTCATGAGCTGCCTGATACGTCTCAAACGTATCTATAATTTTTTATGCTCCATGCTTGTTTTTACACCATTTGCCTATTGTTTCGTTACACTTCGTGGCACTTTTATGCATTTTCCGGAACTAACCTATTAACGAGTTGCCACAGTGCCAGTTCCCTGTTTTCTGCTATTTTTGTGTTTCAGAAGTGATACACAGGAAATATTCTCGGAATTGGACGAAATAAGTTCCTGAAGTCTTATTTTACCCGGAAGCTTCCAGAGATCCGAAGGAGAGTAGGAGGGGAGCCACCAGGGCCCCACACACAGGGGTGGCGCGGCCAGCCCCTGGCCCGCGCCACCATGGTGTGAGGGCACCTGGCCCCTCCTCTGACATCGCCCTTTTACCTATAAAGACCCCCCGACGGAAAAAACCTAAGGACCCGATCACTTTTTCAGAACACATCGCGATCCGCCGCCGCCATCGACCCGAAGATTGGGAGGGTCCAGAAGCTCTTCCCGGCACCCTGCCGGAGAGGGGAATCACCACCGGAGGTCTTCTTCATCGCCATGCTTGCCTCTGGAGCAATGAGTGAGTAGTCTACCTCGGACTATGGGTCCATAGCAGTAGCTAGATGGTTGTCTTCTCCACCATGTGCTTCATGTTTACATCTCATGAGCTGCCCTACATGATTGAGATCACCGTTATGTAATTCTACATGTTTGGTTTGTTGGGATCCGATGAATATTGGTGTTTATGATTGAGTTGCTGTACTGAATATTATCTTTTGTTATCTCTATGTTGTTTATGATCTTGCATGCTCTCCGTTGTTAGTAGCTATCTTGGCCGAGTAGTTGCTAGTGACTCCAAGAGGGGGTATTTATGCTCGATAGTGGGTTCATGCCTCTATTTAACCTGGGGGAGTGACAGAAACCTCTAAGGTTATAGATGTGCTGTTGCTACTAGGGAGAAAACAACATTCATATGCTCAAGGGCATATGCTTTGTTTACATTACACACTTTGCTTAATGCAATTATCTGTTGTTCGCAACTTAATACTCATGGGGTGTTCGGATTGATATCCCCGGGAGTGGATTATTAGTCATAGATGCAGTTGGATGGCGCTCTATGTATTTTGTTGTAATGCCCAGAGTAAATCTCATAGTGATCTTCTTGACATATCACGTTTATCTTTATTCTATCAATTGCCCAACTGTAATTTGTTTACCCAGCTTGTGTTATTCATCTTATGGAGAGACACCACTAGTGAACTGTGGACCCCGGTCCTATTTCCATCATATTGCTATCACCTGTTTACTTTACTCGCACTATTTACTTTACTCGCATACTCTACTGTTTTCCACTCGATACACTCATAACCTTTGTTTCAAGCAAACCGGTGAGATTGACAACCTCATCGTAAGTTGGGGACAAAGTATTTGTTTGTGTGTGTGCAGGTTCCACATTGCAGCTAGCAAGCAAAGCTTGGACGAGGCGCCATATATAAATTGTCCGGAGCTGTCGCAAACTAGCAACCATCACCTTCAGTCGCCTATCTCTCCTCTCCAAGAACGATAAACCTTGGTTTCTTAACTGAGGGAAAACTAGCTGCTATACTCATCATACCTTCCTCTTGGGGTTCCCAACGGGCTGGTCATTCACCACGCACAAGGACTGTTGCTGGGGGACGAAGAAGAATAATCACCTTCATCAACTAAGCAATCAGCTGTTTTTCTGGCGTCGTTGCCGGGAAGGAAGTAGAAGACTTCTGCGAGGGGAGTTTTCGCACGCACATCCTTTACTTTGTTTTATTGTTTTGCTTTACTTTATTTATTTTACCTGCATCGTTTTATATCAAAAACCCAAAAAAATTAGAATCCTTGGTAGTTGTTATTTCTTTACTTTTAGTTCATCATGTTGTTCCCTAAGTTCATTCTGGAGGACCTCTCAGTAGGTAGTGGTTCGATTATTGGAAAAAGTAACATTGAGGAGTTCTTTAATCATATTAGTATGCATGAGGAAGTTGAGGAAAAGTCTTTGGTTGAGCTAGCTCCTAGTATTGAAGTTGCTTCTACTTATTTAATTCACATGTTGGAAGCTAGGTTTGCTAGCCTTAATCCTTTTATTCAATACATGTTCCTTAAGCTTCATGAAATTGAGGATCCCGAAAAGAAAGCTTTTATTTTGGAAACTTTGCGCCTAGAATTTAAAGATGTCATTATTGAAGCTAGAAAAGTTCTTAAACGTTTTAATAAACTCAGTTCACCTATAAAGGTTATTAGTACAAATGATGAAGGAGCCGAAATACCTATACCTAGCAAGCTCTTTGGATTGTGTGAAGCTTTCGAAAATAATTTTGACTGGATCTGTCCCAAAAATCTTTTTTGTGATTTGAGTGAACCAAAGCATGATCACAAAGGGTCTTCTAAAACTTATGTGGACGAAATACAATGCCTTATTGACAAGACCTCTGCAGTTGATCTTAACGCTTCTCTTGATGTTACTTGATTCGCAATTTTCTGCGCCTAGCTCAAAGGCGTTAAAGAAAAGCACTCTTGGGAGATAACCCAATGTTTTCTTTTCAGTACTTTTTTCTTTTATTTGAGTCTTGGAAGTCATTACTACTGTAATGACCGCTCCTTATCCTTTTTATTTTGTTTTTGTGCCAAGAGAAGCCTCTAATTTGAGCGAGGTAAAGATTTGGGGATGTTGCTGTCCTGAAACTGTTTTCTGTGCTTCACCGTAAAAATTCGTATAAATTATCTGTATATCTTTTGGACCTGCGATTTCTTGTGCATATGCCCCAGGTTATATCAAAACTTTTGTTAGTTGAACACTTTTTGATATGAGCAACAGAAAACCCCTCAAAAATTCGGCCTTTGCCAGCTGTTCAGTTTTGACAGATTTCTGCCAATATTTGTTTTTGCCACTTTATCGCTTTCTTTGCGAGTTCTTTTGATCATGGAACTCTTGTGGAAGTTGCTACAGTAGTATTTACTTTATATGTGGTGATTTTGGGTTGAAACCTGAAGCAAAAAGAGGTTGATTATATGTTATGCCTACACTAATGTTGCTAATAGAATTGTGTTTAGTTTTGTATGAAGGACGTTTTCAAGTGTAGGGATTGGAGAATGATGAGATGAGTTGAAGAATGGACAAAAGCTCAAGCTTGGGGATGCCCATGCATCACCCCAAGAAATATCTAAGAAGTACAAGCGTCAAAGCTTGGGGATGCCCCCGAGGCACCCCTTCTTCATCGGCAAAAATCAGGTCACCTTTCAAGACACTATATTTTTATTGCTTCATGCACTATGTGTTTTTCTTGGAGCGTCAGTTGTTTTAGTTTTCTTAGTTGGTTTGTTTTGTTTGCTACAATAAATGGTTGGACCCCAACAAATTTCCTTTGGAGGAGATGTACTCGTTTTCATTTGCCAAGAACACTCAGTTTTTCACTCTTATCGTTCATCGAGTGTTCTTCTTTTTCTGCTACTACTTTTGGTTTTCGTTTTTGCCTTGATTTGCGTTCAGACCTTGTCATATCTTTTCATCAAGGTGTATTTTTGCCTCTGATCTTTATTGATTTTCATCAAAAGAGGTGTTTACAAAAATTTCAAATGGTGTTGGAAAAGAGAAAAAGCTTTGTGCAAAATAGTGGTACAAGAAGGAGCTTGTGTAGACTGCGGCTTAGGCTTTTTTATGTCGTGCTTGATGTCTTTTTGATAGTATGCTTAGTGGTTTTGCTGTAGCATGACTTGTCTCAAATAACTGAGATTGCTTAATGAGCCTTTGAAAAAATCATGCGTTGTTTTAATTGTTTGGAAGCATTATTTTGGTTTTCTCCTTTATGCTTTATTTGGGTTGACTTGGCGCATGCTCACACATATTAGACTCTTACAAAGTCGCCAATAGCCTCTATGATCATTTAGTTTTTGACTTTTGATGCCATCTTATGCTTCTTTTAATGTCGCTTTGTCGCTCTGCATGATTATGGCCATTATTGCTCTCTTAGTTGGTCGCTCCCAGTCTTTTGCTAGCCCTCGCCTTGTACTGAGTATGAGCTCTACTCGTGCATCCAACTCCTAAAAACCAAGTTTTCCAAAGTGTCCACCATACATACCTACTAGCAATTTGCTATTCCAAGTAAATTTGACTTGCTTTTATTTTCTCTTCAAATTAAACTCTTACCAGTGTTATGCGAAATTCGGTCAGTAAAGCTCTCACGAACCGGAAGGCACACTTTACTTTTTCCTGTTCTTAAAAATTTGACATTATGGTCTCTTATGTTGAGTTGTTATGCTTGCAAGTTGTAAGTTGGAGACTAGCCTAGCCATGCAGTCATGGGCAAGCTTTCAACATTGCACTTCTTATTTGAGTTGATATCGTGATCTTTTGTTTATGGATGGCCGTGGTGTGAAATGAATTGGGAATCTTGTGGGGATCATGGAGTTTTTATATGTGTTAGGGAAACGCCAGGCCGCCAATCTAAGCCATGCATAACTCATGGTGGAAATTTGCAGCATACCCATGGTGAACATTCGACGACGCATCTCACAATAAAAAGCTAAACAAATGGCAAATAAAAGAGATGTTGAGGTTTTCATTGTCTGCTTGTCCTGTCATTTTGGTATGGGCTTGTTCCATGTCATCGGGCACGGAGGTACCCCATTGGCGGTTCTCAATGATATGCATATATTTACAATGACAAGAGCCTTGCTTGGGACTCTAAGTAAAGTAGCATGAGGTTTGGGTACTCGTATTCACGGGACACGAGGTTTTCAACTTATGATTTGTCAAGCATATGCATCATAATTGTTCTCGCATTAACTTTAACCATTCAAGATGCTTATGATGGGGGCAATGAGAGCTCAAAGCCGGTAACTACCATAATTTTTGAAGGTTATAAAACTTGCAATCACTGCTTCCCTCTGGAAGGGCCTTTCTTCTACTTTTATGTTGAGTCACCACCTTCTATCTGTATGCACCATTAAGAGAGCATAGTTGTCATTCTTAGTATAATGTGCATTGTCCCAAAGTTTTCATTGATTGATTCATATTGTTGGTTTCACTTGTTCTCAAATTATTTGTATCTAGTCGCCCTCTTAAACTTGAAGGTGTCCTATGCATTTATGTTTTGCTCTCTTTGAAGGACAAGCTGAAAACCATTTGTATGTTTTTCCTTATGATTTGAACACACATTTGACTTTTATTGTTTCATTTTCATGATCTTTTGTTTGTGTTCATTTGCATGTTTACAACATGGTTGCTAAGTTTCTTATTGTCATGATTATATCTTCATGCCCATGTTTTATGTTCTTATGATCCCAGCTCACAAATGCTTACATATGTGATCAAGATTGTGTAGGTGCATGTCACCTCAAATATTATTCTTTTGTTATCACTTACCTACTCAAGGACGAGCAGGAGTTAAGCTTGGGGATGCTTGATACGTCTCAAACGTATCTATAATTTTTGATGCTCCATGCTTGTTTTTACACCATTTGCCTATTGTTTCGTTACACTTCATGGCACTTTTCTGCTGTTTTTGTGTTTCAGAAGTGATACACAGGAAATATTCTCGGAATTGGACGAAACAAGTTCCTGAAGTCTTATTTTACCCGGAAGCTTCCAGAGATCCGAAGGAGAGTAGGAGGGGAGCCACCAGGGCCCCACACATAGGGGTGGCGCGGCCAGCCCCTGGCCCACGCCACCATGGTGTGAGGGCACTTGGCCCCTCCTCTGACATCGCCCCTTCGCCTATAAAGACCCCCCGACGGAAAAAACCTAAGGACCCGATCACTTTTCCAGAACATATCGCGATCCGCCGCCGCCGTCGACCCGAAGATCGGGAGGGTCCAGAAGCTCTTCCCGGCACCCTGCCGGAGAGGGGAATCGCCACCGGAGGTCTTCTTCATCGCCATGCTTGCCTCCGGAGCGATGAGTGAGTAGTCTACCTTGGACTATGGGTCCATAGCAGTAGCTAGATGGTTGTCTTCTCCACCATGTGCTTCATGTTTAGATCTCATGAGCTGCCCTACATGATTGAGATCACCGTTATGTAATTCTACATGTTTGGTTTGTTGGGATCCGATGAATATCGGTGTTTATGATTGAGTTGATGTACTGAATATTATCTTTTGTTATCTCTATGTTGTTTATGATCTTGCATGCTCTCCGTTGTTAGTAGCTATCTTGGCCGAGTAGTTGCTAGTGACTCCAAGAGGGGGTATTTATGCTCGATAGTGGGTTCATGCCTCTATTTAACCTGGGGGAGTGACAGAAACCTCTAAGGTTGTAGATGTGCTGTTGCTACTAGGGAGAAAACAACATTCATATGCTCAAGGGCATATGCTTTGTTTACATTACACACTTTGCTTAATGCAATTATCTGTTGTTCGCAACTTAATACTCATGGGGTGTTCGGATTGATATCCCCGGGAGTGGATTATTAGTCATAGATGCAGTTGGATGGCGGTCTATGTATTTTGTTGTAATACCGAGAGTAAATCTCATAGTGATCTTCTTGACATATCACGTTTATCTTTATTCTATCAATTGCCCAACTGTAATTTGTTTACCCAGCTTGTGTTATTTATTTTATGGAAAAACACCACTAGTGAACTGTGGACCCCGGTCCTATTTCCATCATATTGCTATCACCTGTTTACTTTACTCGCACTGTTTACTTTACTCGCATACTCTACTGTTTTCCACTCGATACACTCATAACCTTTGTTTCAAGCAAACCGGTGAGATTGACAACCTCATCGTAAGTTGGGGACAAAGTATTTGTTTGTGTGTGTGCAGGTTCCACGTTGCAGCTAGCAAGCAAAGCTTGGACGAGGCGCCATATATAAATTGTCCGGAGCTGTCACAAACTAGCAAGCATCACCTTCAGTCGCCTGTCTCTTCTCTCCAAGAACGATAAACCTTGGTTTCTTAACTGAGGGAAAACCAGCTGCTATACTCATCATACCTTCCTCTTGGGGTTCCCAACGGGCTGGTCATTCACCACGCACAAGGACTGTTGCTGGGGGACGAAGAAGAATAATCACCTTCGTCAACTAAGCAATCACTGCCCTACATGATTGAGATCACCGTTATGTAATTCTACATGTTTGGTTTGTTGGGATCCGATGAATATTGGTGTTATGATTGAGTTGCTATATTGAAATATATCTTATGTTATCTCTATGTTGTTTATGATCTTGCATGCTCTCCGTTGTTAGTAGCTATCTTGGCCGAGTAGTTGCTAGTGACTCCAAGAGGGGGTATTTATGCTCGATAGTGGGTTCATGCCTCTATTTAATCTGGGGGAGTGACAGAAACCTCTAAGGTTGTAGATGTGCTGTTGCTACTAGGGAGAAAACAACATTCATATGCTCAAGGGCATATGCTTTGTTTACATTACACAATTTTCTTAATGCAATTATCTGTTGTTCGCAACTTAATACTTGTGGAGATCTCGGATTGATTCGCCACAAGTGGATTATTAGTCATAGATGCAGTTGGATGGCGGTCTATGTATTTTGTTGTAATGCCCAGAGTGAATCGCATAGTGATCTTCTTGACATATCACGTTATCTTTATTCTATCAATTGCCCAACTGTAATTTGTTTACCCAGCATGTGTTATTTATCTTATGGAGAGACACCACTAGTGAACTGTGGACCCTGGTCCTATTTCCATCATATTGCTATCACCTGTTTACTTTACTCGCACTGTTTACTTTACTCGCATACTTCTACTGTTTTTCACTCGATACGCTCATAACCTTTGTTTCAAGCAAACCGGTGAGATTGACAACCTCATCGCAAGTTGGGAACAAAGTATTTGGTTGTGTGTGTGCAGGTTCCGCGTTGCTACTGGCCGAAGACGAGTCAACAAGTGTCGTAAACGGCGCCCTTGTTGGAGTGCTATTAAGCCAGTCCGCATCACCTTCAGTCGTAATTGTCTGCTTTTCTCCTGAACGATAAACCTTGGTTTCTTAACTGAGGGAAAACTTGCTGCTATCTTCATCAAACCTTCTCTTGGGGTTCCCAACTGGCCGGTTATTTACTTCATCAACTCAGTAGCATCAAGCTCTTTCTGGCGCCGTTGCCGGGGAAGAGTGGAAGACCTCTGCAAGGGGAGTTTTTCACACACACATCCTTTACTTTGTTATTGTTTTGCTTTACTTTATTTATTTTATTTTACCTGCATCGTTTTATATCAAAAACCCAAAAAAAATTATAATCCTTGGTAGTTGCTATTTCTTTACTTTAGTTTATGATGTCTAGTTCAGTTGCTACTACTATGTCGCCCGAGGATATGATTTTCACTTTTAAACAAAAGGATGAGGAAAGTTTTAAAGAAGCTTGGTCTAGAATTTATGATTGGCATGAAAAAACTGAACCTAAAATGACTTTGAGTTTGCTTCTTAGTAGCTTTTACTTTGGACTTGCTCTTCGTTATAGATATGCTTTGGATGCTACTACAGAAGGAGATTTCCTTCATTGTGATGGAGATCAAGCCTTCAATATTATAAAAAAGTTGATTACAATTTATAGCATGCCAACCTATTTTGATTCCTCTCTTGTGTACATTTTTAATAGACTTGATACTCTTGAGACTCGCACTGCTAGTTTGAATTCTTGCTACAATACTTTGCGCCAGCATTTTTATTATGTGCCAACAAATTCTGAACCTTCGAGTTGGTATTCTACAGTAAAAATCACCATTAGTGGTGAAACTTTTCATGCTCGTTGTGATATTATGTCTGAATTTTGTCTTATGCCAAAGGATGTTTATGAATCTTTGAGCCTTTGGAAGCTTTCTGAGGGGGGAGAAGGAATTTCTCTTACTAACAATGCCACTATATTCCCCATTGGAATAGCTGAAGGAGTTTTTACAAAAGTCCTAGGAAGAATGATATCTACTGATTATCTTATTATTGAATGTGTAGGAAAAGGACAAATCACACTTGGAAGATCCCTACTGAAACTCCTGGGCGTCGTCATTGATGTGGGAAAAGGGAATATAAGATTTATCTCTCCACCTTGCAATAGCCATGTCTTTCCTAGAGTTAAGAGCAAAGGTAAGAAAGAAAGACGTAAGGCACCCGCTGACCCTAGCACTTCATCACTTGATGTTACTTGATTCGCAATTTTCTGCGCCTAGCTCAAAGGCGCTAAAGAAAAGCACTCTTGAGAGATAACCCAATGTTTTATTTCCAGTACTTTTTCTTTTATTTGAGTTTTGGAAGTCATTACTACTGTAATGACCGCTCCTTATCCTTTTTATTTTATTGTTGTGCCAAGAGAAGCCTCTAATTTGAGAGAGGTAAAGATTTGGGGATGCTGCTGTCCTGAAACTGTTTTCGGTGCTGCACCGTAAAAATTCATATAAATTCTCTGTATATCTTTTGGACCTGCGATTTCTTGTACATATGCCCCAGGTTATATCCAAACTTTCGTTAGTTGAACACTTTTTGATTTGAGCAACAGAAAACCCCTTAACAATTTGGCCTTTGTCAGCTATTCTGTTTTGACAGATTTCTGCCAATATTTGTGTTTGCCGCTTTATCGCTTTCTTTTGAGTTCTTTTGATCACGGAACTTTTGAGGAAGTTGCTACAGTAGTATATGCTATATATTTGGTGGTTTTGGGTTGAAACCTGAAGCAAAAAGAGGTTAATTATATGTTATGCTTACACTAATGTTGCTAATAGATTTGTGTTTAGTTTTGTATAAAGGAAGTTTTTAAGTGTAGGGATTGGAGAATGATGAGATGAGTTGAAGAATGGACAAAAGCTCAAGCTTGGGGATTCCCATGCATCACCCCAAGAAATATCCAAGAAGTACAAGCGTCAAAGCTTGGGGATGCCCCCGAGGCACCCCTTCTTCATCGGCAAAAATCAGGTCACCTTTCAAGACACTATATTTTTATTGCTTCATTTACTATGTGTTTTTCTTGGAGCGTCAGTTGTTTTAGTTTTCTTAGTTAGTTTAGTTTTGTTTGCTGCAATAAATGGTTGGACCCCAACAAATTTCTTTTCGAGAAGTTGCCTTGCTTTTCATTTGCCAAGAACGCTCTAGTTTTCACTCTTATCAAAAATCGAGTGTTCTTCTTTTTCTGCTACTGCTTTTGGTTTTTGTTTTCGCCTTGATTTGCGTTCAGACCTTGTCATATCTCTTCATCAAGGTGTATTTTTGCCTCTGATCTTTATTGGTTTTCATCAAAAGAGGTGTCTTTAAAAATTTCAAATGGTGTTGGAAAAGAGAAAAAGCTTTGTGCAAAATAGTGGTACAAGAAGGAGCTTGTGTAGACTGCGGCTTAGGCTTTTTCATGTCATGCTTGATGTCTTTTTGATAGTATGCTTAGTGGTTTTTCTGTAGCATGACTTGTCTCAAATAACTGAGATTGCTTAATGAGCCTTTGAAAAAATCATGCGTTGTTTTTAATTGTATGGAAGCATTATTTTGGTTTTCTCCTTGATGCTTTATTTGGGTTGACTTGGCGCATGCTCACACATGTTAGACTCTTACAAAGTCACCAATAGCCTCTATGATCATTTAGTTTTTGACTTTTGATGCCATCTTATGCTTCTTTTAATGTCGCTTTGCATGATTATGGCCATTATTGCTCTCTTAGTTGGTCGCTCCCAGTCTTTTGCTAGCCCTCGCCTTGTACTGAGTATGAGCTCTACTCGTGCATCCAACTCCTAAAAACCAAGTTTTCCAAAGTGTCCACCATACATACCTACTAGCAATTTGCTATTCCAAGTAAATTTGACTTGCTTTTATTTTCTCTTCAAATTAAACTCTTACCAGTGTTATGCGAAAATTGGTCAGTAAAGCTCTCACGAACCGGAAGGCACACTTTACTTTTCCTGTTCTTAAAAATTTGACATTGTGGTCTCTTATGTTGAGTTGTTATGCTTGCAAGTTGTAAGTTGGATTCTAGCCCATCCATGCTGTCATGGGGCAAGCTTTCAACATTGCACTTCTTATTTGAGTTGATATCGTGATCTTTTGTTTATGGATGCCCGCGGTGTGAAATGAATTGGGAATCTTGTGGGGATCATGGAGTTTGTATATGTGTTAGAGAAACGCCTGGGCCGCCAATCTAAGCCATGCATAATTCATGGTGGAAATTTGCAGCATACCCATGGTGGACATTCGACGATGCATCTCACAATAAAAAGCTAAACAAATGGCAAATAAAAGAGATGTCAAGGTGTTCATTGTCTGCTTGTCCTGTCATTTTGATGTGGGCTTGTTCCATGTCATCGGGCACGGAGGTACCCCGTTGGCGGTTTTCGATGATACATATATACTTACAATGACAAGAGCCTTGCTTGGGACTCTAAGTTGAGTAGCATGAGGTTTGGGTACTCGTATTCACGGGACACGAGGTTTTCAACTTATGATTTGTCAAGCATATGCATCATAATTGTTCTCGCATTAACTTTAACCATTCAAGATGCTTATGATGGGGGCAATGAGAGCTCAAAGCCGGTAAGTACCATAATTTTTGAAGGTTATAAAACTTGCAATCACTGCTTCCCTCTGCGAATGGCCTTTCTTTTACTTTTATGTTGAGTCACCACCTTCTATCTTTATGCACCATTAAGAGAGCATAGTTGTCATTCTTAGTATAATGTGCATTGTCCCAAAGTTTTCATTGATTGATTCATATTGTTGGTTTCACTTGTTCTCAAATTATTTGTATCTAGTCGCCCTCTTAAACTTGAAGGTGTCCTATGCATTTATGTTTTGCTCTCTATGAAGAACAAGCTGAAAACCATTTGTATGTTTTTCCTTATGATTTGAACACACGTTTGACTTTCATTGTTTCATTTTCATGATCTTTTGTTTGTGTTTCATTTACATGTTTACAACACGGTTGCTAAGTTCCTATTGTCAAGATTATATCTTCATGCCCATGTTTTAAGTTCTTATGATCCCAGCTCACAAATGCTTACATATATGATCAAGATTGTGTAGGTGCATGTCACCTCAAAATTTATTCTTTGTTATCACTTACCTACTCGAGGACGAGTAGGAGTTAAGCTTGGGGATGCTTGATACGTCTCCAACGTATCTATAATTTTTGATGCTCCATGCTTGTTTATACACCATTTGCCTACTGTTTCGTTACACTTCGGGGCACTTTTATGCATTTTCTGGAACTAACCTATTAACAAGTCGCCACAGTGCCAGTTCCCTGTTTTCTGCTATTTTTGTGTTTCAGAAGTGATACACAGGAAATATTCTCGGAATTGGACGAAACAAGTTCCTGAAGTCTTATTTTCCCGAAAGCTTCCAGAGATCCAAAGAGGAGTTGGAGGGGGGCCACGAGGGCCCCACACACCAGGGCAGTGCGGCCAGGGGCCTGGTCGCACCCCCTATGTGTGAGAGCCCCTCGGGCCACCTCTGACGATGCCCCTTCGCCTATAAAGACCCCCCGACGGAAAAAACCTAAGTACCCAATCAATTTTCCAGAACACATCGCGATCCGCCACCGCCGTCGACCCGAAGATCGGGAGGGTCCAGAAGCTCTTCCCGGCACCCTGCCGGAGAGGGGAATCACCACCGGAGGTCTTCTTCATCGCCATGCTTGCCTTCGGAGCGATGAGTGAGTAGTCTACCTTGGACTATGGGTCCATAGCAGTAGCTAGATGGTTGTCTTCTCCACCATGTGCTTCATGTTTAGATCGCATGAGCTGCCCTACATGATTGAGATCACCGTTATGTAATTCTACATGTTTGGTTTGTTGGGATCCGATGAATATTGGTGTTATGATTGAGTTGCTATACTGAAATATATCTTATGTTATCTCTATGTTGTTTATGATCTTGCATGCTCTCCGTTGTTAGTAGCTGTCTTGGCCGAGTAGTTGCTAGTGACTCCAAGAGGGGGTATTTATGCTCGATAGTGGGTTCATGCCTCTATTTAATCTGGGGGAGTGACAGAAACCTCTAAGGTTGTAGATGTGCTGTTGCTACTAGGGAGAAAACAACATTCATATGCTCAAGGGCATATGCTTTGTTTACATTACACACTTTGTTTAATGCAATTATCTATTGTTCGCAACTTAATACTTGTGGAGTTCTCGGATTGATTCGCCACAAGTGGATTATTAGTCATAGATGCAGTTGGATGGCGGTCTATGTATTTTGTTGTAATGCCCAGAGTGAATCGCATAGTGATCTTCTTGACATATCATGTTATCTTTATTCTATCAATTGCCCAACTGTAATTTGTTTACCCAGCATGTGTTATTTATCTTATGGAGAGACACCACTAGTGAACTGTGGACCCCGGTCCTATTTCCATCATATTGCTATCACCTGTTTACTTTACTCGCACTGTTTACTTTACTCGCATACTTCTACTGTTTTCCACTCGATACGCTCATAACCTTTGTTTCAAGCAAACCGGTGAGATTGACAACCTCATCGCAAGTTGGGAACAAAGTATTTGGTTGTGTGTGTGCAGGTTCCGCGTTGCTACTGGCCGAAGACGAGTCAACAAGTGTCGTAAATGGCGCCCTTGTTGGAGTGCTATTAAGCCAGTCCGCATCACCTTCAGTCGTAATTGTCTACTTTTCTCTTGAACGATAAACCTTGGTTTCTTAACTGAGGGAAAACTTGCTGCTATCTTCATCAAACCTTCTCTTGGGGTTCCCAACTGGCTGGTTATTTACTTCATCAACTCGGTAGCATCAACCAACTTCAGAATCTTGGAATTACAAGGAACAGACATCATATTAGGAGTTAACTGGTTCTCAAAACATAATCCAGTTACCTTTGATTTCCTGGGGAGACAGCTGACAATTTCAGTGCAAGGCACCCCTGTTACCTTCCAAGATCATCTGTTACCCAAGGATAAACTCTTCATTTCATCAAACCAGTGCAGTAAATTGGTTGCTCAAGGAGCTGAGGGTTACATGCTCATTCCAAACTCTGATACTTCACAACAGTTGAGCCAGGACACCAATTCCAGTAACTCTTCTGGGGTTCAGCAGCTACTTCAACAATTCACTGATATTTTCCAACAACCAGTGGACTTGCCTCCCCATAGGGAATGTGATCACAGTATCCCTACTATTCCTGGGGCAAAACCACCTAACCTCAGACCTTACAGAATGTCCTTTAGCCAAAAGAACACCATTGAAAGCATTAATCCAAGAGATGCTCAAGAATGCTGAGATTAGGCCTAGCAAGAGTCCTTTCTCCTCTCCAGTAATCCTAGTCAGGAAAAAAGACAAGTCCTGGAGGCTTTGTGTGGACTTTAGGGGACTGAATGAAATGACTGTCAAAAATAAATTTCCTATACCAGTTATTGAAGATTTATTGGATGAACTCCAAGGAGCCACCATCTTTTGAAAGTTTGATCTCAGATCAGGGTACCATCAAATTCGCATGAATGAGGCAGACATACACAAGACTGCATTTTCTACTCACTTAGGCCATTATGAATATCTGGTCATGCCTTTTGGCTTGTGCAATGCTCCAGCTACCTTTCAGAACTTGATGAACACCATCTTTGCTCCATTTCTGAGAAAATTCGTCTTGGTTTTCTTTGATGACATATTAGTTTTCAGCAAGACTGAAGCAGACCATCACAACCATCTGCTCCAAGTCATGCAATTTTTAGAGAACACAACTTAAAGGCTAAGTTATCCAAATGCCAGTTTGAACAGGATAAAATAGAGTATTTGGGACATGTCATTTCTGGGAAAGGAGTAGCTACAGATCCTTCTAAAATTCAGGACATTGTTAAGTGGAAGACTCCTGTCACCATCAAAAAACTCAGAGGGTTTTTAGGCCTTACTGGTTATTATAGAAGATTCATTCCTCATTATGCTTTGGTCTGCCAGCCTCTTTACACTGTGCTCAAGAAGAATGCTTTTCAATGGGGCCCTGAACAACAAACTGCTTTTGACAAGCTCAAATCCATTATGGCAAACCCTCCTCTCTTAGCTCTGCCAGACTTCACTCTTCCTTTTACCTTGGAGACTGATGCTTGTGCTACTGGTATAGGAGCTGTTTTGATGCAACAAGGAAAACCCCTAGCATTTTATAGCAAAGGGCTGGGCAGTCATAACAGTACCAAATCCATATATGAAAAGGAAGCCATGGCCATTCTGCTTGCCCTTAAGAAATGGAGACATTATTTCCTAGGGAACAAGCTCATAATTAAAACAGATCAGAGTAGTCTGAAGTACTTGGCTAGCCAGAAACTATTAGAGGGCATTCAACACAAGTTAATGCTCAAGCTGTTGGAATTTGATTTCATCATCCAATACAAGAAAGGCTCTGATAATACTGCAGCAGATGCATTATCTCGAAAATATCAACTGGATTCCCTTTCCATGCCTGTCTACAAGGTACCACTATGGCTGTCCCTTCTTGGACAACTGACATTACCACTTCCTACTCACAAGATGAATACTGTTCCAAACTGCTGCAAGACTTGGCTGTCTCTCCTGCTAGCCATCCTCATTTCACCTTGCTAGCTGGCATTTTAAGGTACAAAGGTAGAATTGTGATTGGGTCCTCTTCTGATCTCAGAGACAAACTGTTCCAAACAGTCCATGCTTCCGCATTGGGTGGTCATTCTGGCAATAGAGTCACATACCACAAACTTAAACAACATTTCTTTTGGCCTAGAATGAAATCAGACCTAGAGAAACAAATTGCTGCTTGCCCAGTCTGCCAGATATCCAAAACTGAGAGAATTCAGTATCCTGGTCTTCTTGCTCCTCTTCCTATAACAAATGCAAAATGGGTTGAGATCAGCATGGACTTTGTAGAAGGTTTGCCCAAATCTAAGGGCAAGGCTGTGATACTAGTTGTGGTGGACAGATTAACCAAGTATGCTCACTTCATTCCTTTAGCACATCCTTATTCAGTTCAGAAAGTTGCTGCCCTCTTTATGGATACAATCATCAAACTACATGGTCCTCCAACAGTCATAGTAACTGACAGAGATAGAATATTCCTGAGCAAACTATGGCAATAAATTTTTTCTGCCCTTCAAATTTCGTTGCACTTCTCCACTTCCTATCATCCAGAATCTGATGGTCAAACTGAACGGGTGGACCAATGCATGTAACAATACCTCAGATGCATGGCCTTTGAAGCTCCTCAGAAATGGATGGACTGGTTGCCAACAGCTGAGTATTGGTATAACACCAGTTTCCAGACCTCGATCAAAATGACTCCCTTTGAGGCTTTATATGAGTACCCCCCTCCTCATCTAACTACCCTACCAGACACCACCAATCTCTCCTCTGAAGCCCAGGAGACTCTGTTGGAAAAAGGCCAAATGGTTTCCACCTTGCAACACCACCTGCAACTGGCTCAAGATAAGATGAAGAAACAAGCAGATAAACACAGGACACCCAGAGAATTTGTCATTGGAGATATGGTCTATCTCAAGATGCTACCTCAACGAGAAAAAGCTCTAGGCCACGGCAATCCGTTGAAATTGGCTTCTAAATGGTATGGTCCATTCAGGGTTTTGCAGATAGTGGGGAAATGTGCTTACAAGCTTCAGTTACCTGAGGGTACACAACTCCATGACGTTTTCCATGTCAGCCACCTGAAGAAGCACATTGGCGATCACGCGGTTCCAAACCCGTCGCTACCTCTCCTCACTCCATCAGGCAAATTGAAATGGTCCCCCATCAAGGTGCTCCAACGCCGTCAGATACCGCGCAGCATTGGGGAATACGACATTGCCATTCCACAATGGCTGGTGCAGTGGCAGGGCCTCCCGGAAGAAGAATCAACTTGGGAAGACGCCTCCTTCGTGCAAGCTACCTTCCCTTCGTTCCAGCCCTGATGTCTAGTCTTTGGGGGGGGGGGGGGTAGTGTCAGGACCCGTTCTCTAAAGATAGGTTGGCATCGTCAGGGTTCAGTTAGCCAACGGTTCAGATCTTTCGATACCGCTTCGGGTCTCATCCAACGGCCCTTAGCTCATCTTCTACCTTTTTGAAATCTCTCTGGTTTTGGCACGTTAAGCGTGTTTATCCTATAATCTAATCACTGTAATTAAACTTGGTTCGCGTGGCTCAGCTGGGAACTCCTTATAACCAGCGAGAGTGGGTGGTCGGGTGGCACGCTACCAAAAAAACCAAAAATATCAAACCCTACCTTCTTGTTTTGCAAGTTTCTTACCTAGTTTTAGATCTGAGCATCGAGCTCCTCCTTCTTCCTCTGCTCCGGCCGTCGTCGACGACCACCGGGTCCTGACAGACGTTAAACAAAGTTTCATAGATGATGTGGTATATTTTGGTTTGGGTTTTGTTATTATTTTTTATTTGTGGTCTGAATTCTACTCAAGTTACTCTGGATACTATATAAGATCTGCTTAATGAGAGTAAAATATGTTTTCTCATGTTTTTCAAATTAGATTATTTTTCTTTTGATTTTATAATTCTAGGAAATTATTTTTATATCCATATCAATTATTTTTATATCTAGGCCTGTTAAAACTTTATATGCCGTAGCAAGGCACGGGCATTCAACAAAAGGCACCGTCCGTGGGAACGGGCTCCTCTGACATTGCTCTTGCAAAGTCAGGAAGCTACAGTACCCTGACTTGGTGGGTTTTGAACCGTTGGATCGTGAATAAACAGCTCAGATTTGACACTGTAGCATGCAAACACTGTAGACAGAGTACTGTGGCCCTTTGGTCGGGATGGATACTGTGCGCATCGGTACTGTAGACAAAACACTGCATACTAGACTGTTCATATGGGCCAGTGTTAGATCTAAGCTGTTTATTCACTCAGACGGTTCAAAACCCACCAAGTCAGGGTACTGGCATCCTAACTTTGCAAGAGCAACGTTAGAGGAGCCGGTTCCCCGTCCGTGGTGCGCTCTCTCTCTTCTCTCATCATTCCTCTCCCTGCATCTCGATCCAGAAAAAGCGGCCCGAGTGCTCGAGTTTGTGCGGCGAAAGGGCGGCGCCGTTCGAACCGTGAGGCTGTAGCAACGGCGGTGAAGCTGCGGAGGGACGACGAGCTTGTGTGCTGACTGGCGAGACTGCACCCGGAAGGACGACGGGGCTGCAGGCCTGTGGCCGAAACGAGGGCGACGGCGCGAGGCTGCGAGCCTGTGGACGAGCGAGGACGGTGGCGGTGGCGCCGATTCAAGCTAGGTCGGGGACCTGCTACATGGAGTTTGCTTGTATTGTTTTGTCTGCTTCGAGCCCTGTCAATCAGATCTACTCTGTTCTTCGTTTGCTACAAAAGCCTTCTTATTCTTTTGGTTTTCCCTGATGCTGTTTGCATGTAATGTTTTCCTCGCGCATGGATTTGTGGTTTGCTGCATGCCTCTAGCGTATCTAACCGCTAACAGGGTTTAGCAAATGTGATTGTGATTACATTACTTTATTATTTCTTAATTGTTACTAATAGATTGTATTTGGTATGACCAAAAATTCAGAAGTCAATGAAGTCAATGATCCAATTATCAGGCAAATGTGTCATATGCAGTTCGTACGCACCAATTTGATTTTAAAAAGATATCTGATGTGCCATCGTATGTTCATATAACACTGATATCCATAATCGAACTATTGAATTTTAAACATAATTAGATCATACTTGGTATGGCATAAATTTCAGAAAATATGTGACACCTTTGGCATATTTAGGAAAAATTATTTCCCTCAGTATCTGTTAAAACTTTACCAAGAATTGGTAGTGACCATACTCCCTTGCTTGTTGATACTGGAGCTTTTACTCCTCCTGCTGTTAAGCAATTTAGGTTTGAGAAGTGGTGGTTACAAGTTGAGGGTTTTAAGGAGCTGGTAATGAAAACTTGGAATTTACCTTGTATTGCAAGGAAATCCATGGATATTTGGCAATTTAAAATTAGGAATTTGAGGAAAACTATTAAAGGTTGGGCTATTAATATTGAGTCACAGCAGAATAAACATAAGAAGCAACTTATTGCTGAATATGATATGCTGGATATACTCTCTGAGACTCAACCTTTATCTCCTGGTGCTAAAAATCAGATGAAATCTATTGCAGGGGAGCTGCAGAAAATTTGGAGGAATGAAGAGATTAAAAGTAGACAGAGAGCTAGGGAAAGGGATATTCTGGAAGGTGATCAAAACACCAAATATTTTCATGCTATGGCTAACAAAAGAAGGAGAAAGAAGCAGATTGTTTCTCTGGAAGGCCCCAGTGGGGAGGTCACTACTACTGAAGGTATACTGAACATTGCTGTAGACTATTATAAATCTCTCTTTGGCTTTGAGAGTAGTATGGATATTGATCTGTCTGATAACTTCTGGAACCCTGCTGAACTAGTGTCTGAATCTCATAACACTAATCTGTGTAGAGAGTTTTCGGAAAAGGAGATTAGGGATGCTGTCTTTGGCTCTTATGCTAAAGGAGCCCCAGGCCCTGATGGGTTCCCTTTTCTATTCTATCAAAGTTTTTGGGATTTGGTTAAACCTGAAATTCTGGCTATGTTCAGAGATTGGCATTTGGGCAAGTTGGATTTGTTTCGTTTGAATTTTTCCCTTTTAACTTTAATTCCGAAAGAGCCTGATGCTAGGACTATTCAAAAGTTTAGGCCAATTGCCTTGACTAACTGCAGTTTCAAAAATTTTTCGAAGTGTGTGACGAATAGGCTGGGTGTGGTTAGTGAGGAGTTGATTGCTCCGAACCAAACTGCTTTTATAAGAGGAAGATTTATTTTGGAGTCAGTTGTCTCTGCTCATGAAATTATTCATGATGCTGTTCATAAAAAAGAGAGTGGCTTTATTTTTAAGCTGGATTACGAAAAGGCATATGATAAAGTGGATAGAAGATTTCTTATGAAAATGTTGGCTCAAAGAGGCTTTAGCCCTGCTTTTCTCTCGCTAATTACATCATTGCTGCATAAAGGGTCTGTGGGAGTAAGGATAAATGATGTTAATAGTGATTATTTTGAGGCTGGGAGAGGTGTTAGACAGGGAGACCCTATATCCCCTGTTCTCTTTAATTTTGTGGCTGATGTCTTTACCAGAATGCTTATTAAAGCAGCTGATAGACAACTTATTTCTGGTATGTTTAGGTCATTTAGTCCTACTGGTATTGTGAGCATGCAATATGCTGATGATACTTTACTTTTCCTTGAGAAGAATCTTGATAATGCTAGAAACTTGAAATGGCTATTATCTTGTTTTGAGCAAATGTCAGGTATGCGTATCAATTTTCACAAATGTGATCTGGTACCCATTAACATTAGTACTGAGGAGTCCCAAGTGTATGCTCAGTCTCTGAGTTGTAAACTTGGATGTTTCCCTGTTAAATATTTAGGAGCTCCTTTGCACTATAGGAGGTTAAGAAAAGAAGATTTACAACCTGTTATAGATAAAATTATTAAGAAAGCTGGAGGATGGAGAGGCAAATTATTGTCCTATAAAGCAAAAATTATTCTGATTAGGTCTGTGTTAGCAAGCATTCCTAACTACCTGATGAGTGTGATTAAGTTCCCAAAATGGGCCATTTCCCTGATTAACTCCCAAATGGCTCATTGCCTCTGGGATGATTATGAAGGAAATCATAAATATCACTTGGCCAATTGGGGTATGGTAGCACAGAAAATTGAGTATGGTGGTTTAGGTATCCCTAATCTAGCTGAGATGAACCTTTGTCTCTTAGCTTCTTGGATTAGGAGATATCAAATGGATGGCAATAAGTTGTGGAAGCAAATTATTGACCATAAATATAGGACTGATGCACCAAATATTTTTGCCTGCCCTGTGCAAGGCCTCTCTCCATTTTGGAAGGGGGTGATGTGGGCTGCAAGGGCTGCAAAGATGGGGTATCAGTGGAAAGTGGGTAATGGTAGAAAAATTAATTTCTGGGAAGATCATTGGTTTGGGCATTGTAGTCTGGCCATTTTATACTGGGATCTTTATGTCCTGGTCAATGAACAAAGTAGCAGTATTGCAGAGGTGTGGGATGGTACTAATTTAAAATTAACCTTTAGGAGATGTGTGGATCAACATTTGATGCGAAGATGGTATGAACTAAAAAGCATTGCTGAATCTATTCAGTTTACTGAAACAGAAGACTCTCTCATTTGGAAATTTGAATCCAAGGGAGAGTATTCTGTCAGTTCTCTTTATGCGATTGTCAATTTTAGAGGCGTTCAACCTGTTTACATTCCCTCTGTGTGGAAGTTAAAAATTCCACCGAGGGTCCATGTCTTTCTCTGGTTACTATTTTATAATAAACTTTTAACTAGAGATAATTTGCATAAGAGGCAAGAACTCCCTGAACTTTGTTGTATTTTTTGCCTAGAAGAGGAAAATATCCCTCATCTATTCTTTGAATGTGTGGTGGCTCGTAAGCTTTGGGAACATATTGCTAGAATTACGAGGATCTGCGAGCAGGTTGATCTGCTGGCGATTACTCGATTATGGATCTGTGAAAAGACACATATTATCCCTAACATTGTCCATGCAGCTGTGTTATGGTCGTTATGGAAATGTAGGAACGATGTGTGTTTTAACAGGAGATCATGGTCTTGTATGCAGGTTATTTATCTGAGGGTGGCTTACACTCTTGCTCGATGGAAGCTGCTGTGTCCGGAGGGAAACCGAAACGCGCTCGAAGAGGTGATTCTGGCCTTGGAGCAGTTGGCTCGTCAGCCCCCCCTGTTGACATGGCCGGAACCTGGGTGAAGAAGGTTGATGGAAAGATTCATCAACTTGTGGTAAAGAAGCTAGAAGCGACCTGGAGCGGACCGTGGATCTACAATGAGGATACTGATGATTGGGAAGCTACAACTTCGTCTCTGGCAAAGAATTTGGGCACAAACGCACTTGCACTGGAGGATGATGGTCAAGGGATGCTGAGAGTGATTTGATTTTAGCAGGTTGTCGCTCCTGTGTGAGTGTTTATGAAATGTGAGTAGGGATCTTCTCCTGGTTTGAGCTCCAGTAGGAGTTGGAACTTCTTGGCTATGTGCTGCATTTTGGGTTTTGTGGTGGAGTTGTAAAACAGATTACTGCTGCGGTTTCTTTATTGGAACCGGGGGTGACCCTCTTTATCTAAAAAACCTTTGGCATATTTCTTTGATACCTTGATACCGATGACACTGAATTCATATTTGGAAAATATATTGTTCGTTTGATTTGAGGTTCTCACAAAAAATTGAAAAACATTTTATAAAAAATAATTTATTTTTGAACGTAATTAGATCATACTTGGTATGGCACAAGTTTCAGAAAATATATGAACCATACGGCATATTTCTTTGATACCGATGTTACTGAACCCATACTTGGAGAAATATTTTGTTAGTTCGATTTGAGTTGATCACAAAAAAATGAAAAACATTTTATAAAGATTCTAAAACTAATTGAAACTGTTTCAAAATAATTATAACTGGAATATGTCTGAATCATATTTTTGTGCAAAAATAAAATAACTGGAATATATGTGAAAAAACGAACTGAACTACTACACGTTTTCCTAAGATTCATACAAAGAAAGATTTTAGATTGGTACCGGAAAGTTTTTTAAGAACATGGGCACCAGTGAAACCTTTTTTTTTTTTTGAAAATTTTAAAACCTCATATGTCTATGTTTCAAAAAATTAAGGCGTTAAATATATGAAAAAATATATACAGGAGGAGCGTACACAAAAAAGTCTCGTTTAAAAATACTTTATACTTTAAGAAATACAAAAAAGACAAATTTTTAACAAAAAGATCCTGCCTGTCGTTCCTCTCGATCCCCTGATCCCCTGCCAACGCCCCCTTGCACGGCCAGGCGACGATCTCCCACAGGCCAAAGCGCATCCGACCGCCTCCTAGCATACCAGCAGGAGCCCCCCTTCTTTGCTGTCCTACGATCTACGCCGCATCGCTCCAGCCTTCCTCGTGAGCATCTCGCAGCACCCGAAATCGATGTTTTAATCAGTGAAATTGATGTTCCCCGCCGTCCAAATCGACATGTCGGCGCTGCTGGAATCGAACCTGACTCCAGGCACTGCCACAGGCTCCCTGCGGCAGGACTCACGCTCGCCGCCGCCTCGAGGTCTAGCTATGGCCACGAATGACGGGAGCTCCTCCCTCACGATCCCCACGACCAGACTTGCTCGCACCTCGCAGCGCAGACGTGCTCTTCCCCTCATGCATGATCTCCCTGCCGCCGCCTCGAGGTCACGTTGTAACCCTCCCCCACGAACAAAACCTGCGAGAGGAGGTCCTCCCGCTGGAACAAGCTCCGGATGAGCTTGATTGCTCACAACAAGGGGGATGTTTCCGTTGTGTACTTTGCCATCTCTGTACGCACAAACTATACTTTATATTGCTTAGAGCATCTCCAACAGTCGCGCTAAATTTCGGCGCTGCAAACGGCGCTGCTAGCGCGAGTTTTCCCCCACCGAAAGCGCTAAACTGGAGCGAGGTCGCGAGCGCCAAAACGTTCCTTCGCTGGGCGCGTCATTATACAGCGCGCAGCGCCGGCAGAAACAACAATCACACCCAACTATGCATCAAAGAAGATCAAACAAACTTCATAAATTCACAAATAAATATACCATACAAATAAACAAATTGTTCACAACAAATACAACAAATACATCAAATTGTTCACAACAAATACAATAAGTTTACGGATCAACATACAACAATACAACATAGTTTTGAAACAATACACCATATAGTTTTCAAACAGTATGCAACTATTGTTGTCCATGCCAATTCCATCATTCTTCCATGAGATCTTTTTGGAGCTCATCATGTGTGTCGTTGCAGCGAATAGCATGGTATGAGGCAATGAACCGGGCAATCCTATGTGTGGACCTCCTCACTTGCATGGGAACCCGCATCAACTCATAGTGGGTATGATCAACATTTTTCCCACGATCATCCTCTATAATCATGTTATGCATGATGACACAAGCGGTCATGATATACCAAAGACACTCTTGGTCCCAAAATCTAGCCGGCCCCCTCACAATGGCAAATTGAGCTTGCAAAATCCCAAATGCTCTCTCTACATCTTTCCTAGCCGCCGCTTGTGCAGCGTGAAATTGAGTTTGTTTCTTACCTCGTGGATGACTAATTGGCTTCACAAATGTTTGCCACCTTGGATATATACCGTCGGCGAGGAAGTAGCCATAGTTGTAGTTGTGGCCATTTGCTTCAAACTCCACCGATGGACCTTCTCGCATTGCAAGTCTTGTCATTAGTGGTGACCGTTGAAGAACATTGATGTCATTGCAAGACCCGGGCATTCCAAAAAATGCATGCCATATCTAAGTCTCATGATCGGCGACCGCTTCAAGGACTATCGTGGGATTCTTCTTGTACCCTTTGAATTGTCCATGCCATACCGCTGGACAATTCTTGCAACTCCAATGCATATAATCAATAGAGCCAAGCATACCTGGAAATCCTCGGTCGGCGTTGAACTCCAAAAGTCTTTCCGTGTCTTGAGCATTGGGGGCTCTCAAGTATATAGATCCGAAAACATTCACAATTGCTACGGCAAAGCGCTTCACACACAATATAGAAGTGCTCTCTCCCATGGCCAAATGATCATCAATTAGATCTGCCGGTATACCATATGCCAACAGACGCAAGGCGGCGGTCACCTTTTGATATGTGCTATGACCAAGTTCTTCGGCCGCATTTCTCCGTTACTCAAAGAATCGATCATACCTGGTCACCTTCGTTGCGATGTGCTTGAACAAGTTGATGCTCATCCGAAAACGCCGCTGAAAATAGTTTTCGGGAAATATCGGATTCTCATTGAAATATGACCGCATCAACTTTTCATGCCCTTCAATCCTTTCTCTCCGCAACTTTTGTCTACCGAACACCGATCCACCTATTTTTGGCTTCTTGACGGCGCGGTATGCTAATAGCATGGATATGTTCTCCTCTTCCTCTTGGTCGTACTCGTCATCCGATGTATCGGATGATGAACTCTACAAATACACGTATAAAATGACTTCACTACCACTAGCTAGTACGGGAAAATTGGCTACAAATGATGGCGGCCGGCGGAAGCGCATACCTTGGAAGCAAACCGGCGAGCGTCTTGGCGGCGGCATGTTGACAGCAGGCTCGACGCCATGGCGACGGCGGTGCGGAGAGAGGCGGGAGAGAGAGAGAGAGCAGCGGCGGCGTCTCGGGCGACGCCGTCAGGCCATGACGTGGGGGCGACGGCGCCGGGAGGAGGCGCGGGCGAGGTGGATCTACGGCGCGGCGGCGAGCTACGGCGCGGCCGGCGGATGGAATCGACCGGCGGCGGCGAAATCTTACGGCGGGGAAAATGGAGGGCGCGGGCGCGGGGGGGGGGGGGGGGGGGGGGGATTTCAGCCCGTTGGGCATTCGCGCGCGTCCGAAGAGTTACCGCACGCTGCAGCCGACGCCTCACATTTGGTGCTCCGGATAGTGCAAACGCCCGCGCGCCCAAAAAAAATTTGCAGCGCTGCCGCGGATACCGCGCCTGCTGGAGGGCCGATTTCGCCTCCGCGCACGGTATACTAGCGGTTTTTTAGCGCGTCCGCGTTATAGCGCGTCTGTTGGAGATGCTCTTAGTGTCTACAAATAATATGGCGATGCGACTGGTATGTATGTACGTCCGTGTGTCGTGCTGTTTTCTGTTTTCACCCTCGACCTTTTAAGAAATTAAGACGCAGTTCACGTGTGGCCCGCTTATGTGCCGAGTCACCGGTTGATCCGTTCGATGACTTTGATCCGCCGCCGGGAGATCTTGGCGTTGACGCCGTGACCGACTCTGCCCTCGCAGGCCTCCCTCTTTTGAACGGGGAGACTGGAGACCGAGACATCGAGCCTTCTGGAGACGCATGGGGCGTCGTCAGGGGCTACGATTGCAGCTGGAGCAGTACGAGAGGAGGGCTAGGAGTAGAAATCATACGCGGAAATGATGTAGACCCATTCCCCATCTCGATCACGGGCGGGGCAGAGCAAAGGTCGCTGCATCTCGACCACTACTCGGCGCAAGGAGAGATGGCTGATGAACTCGCCGCCGGTCTCCCGCACCGCTACTGCTCAGCCTTCCTGTGCTATTTGTGGACGAAGAGGAGACAGCAGGCCCCACGGGTCCATCGAGCGCCGCTCCCTTCATCTATTCCTACACATGAATGAAAGCGCAACTCTCTTTCTTGTCAAGCGGCTACTGACTACTGCTGTGGAATTGATAGGACAAGGAAAAAGGCAAAGGGAGAGAGAGTGATATGTGGCGCAACCATGGTGAGAAGATAAGCCTTAAACGTGTGATGTTGAAAAACGAATCGCCATTTTTGCTGCTTGATTTTTCTTGACATGATATTGCAGCTCGACCGAAAATATTTTTGTTTATGTTCATTCATTTTTTTATTTGCTTTTGCTTACATGAGATTATGGTGAATTTTCATTTCCTCCGATTTGAAGATGTGGTATCTGCATGATTAAACAAATTTTCCTTGTATTTCTGAAAATTGATCATGAATTTGAAGATGTGGTATCTGCAAGATTTAAACAAATTTTTGTTGTATATCTAAAAATTGATCATGAAAATTTCAATCCACCACAGCCGTTGGGCCATCGTCGTCGCCACTAACCTCCACCGCCAGTCAAGACCTCGCCGCCACCATGGTGCACCGCCGCCCGCCGACGCTACCCCGCGTAGGTGCCCGAGCGCACGGGTAGGAAAGGCCTGCTGCCGCCAGCACTGCCCGGGCTTTGCCCGATAGATCTTGTCGGCGGCAATGCTAGAGGTGGGGTTTGGAGTCGGGGCAGAGATGGTCACCCGCCCAGTCGCCCGTGGGGGAGGGCTGAAGCGTTTTTTTCCCGATCACTACAAATGCCATATTTTTTGTAATTGTACTTTATTCTATCGGCTTTGGTAAATCCTACTATATGGTTTTTGTATTTCATTTTTAGAGAAGTACAATTATGATTATACTTGAAATTTTGATATTTTAATGCAGTTTAGTACTTTGAAGGAAGTATTTTTAGTTAAGCGATTTGACCGTAGAAACGCACGGGCTATGTGCTAGTGTCAATAACTTCAGAATTCCACAGTAATATATTGAGTATTACTACTTTGTCCCTTGATTTACAAACGAGAATACTGTAGATTGTAGGGATCATTGAATTGATTATGGATCTCTTATTACAGAATCATCATGGGAGTTTATTATAGGAGGTTTCTCACACTTGAGTTATGATTATTTATCCCTTTGTGCAGTGATTTTTATGATTCTTTAACAACTACCCAGAATGGAACAGGCATGCAACTGAGTGGATGCTCATAATTTTTGGATGTAGAGTACAAAATTCATTATGTTTCAGACATGAGGTTTTTTATTCTTAATTCTCAACGAGCGTAATTATCCTGGCCATTGAATTGATTATGGATCTCTTATTACAGAATCATCATGGGAGTTTACTATAGGGGGTTCTCACACTTGAGTTATGATTATTTATCCCTTTGTGCAGTGATTTTTTTATGATTCTTTAACAACTACCCAAAATGGAACAGGCATGAACCTGAGTGGATCCTCATAATTTTTGGATGTAGAGTGCAAAATTCATTATGTTTGAGACATGAGGTTTTTTATTCTGAATTCTCAACGAGCGTAATTATCCCGGCCAAACTATATATTGAGCAGAAGGCCTCAAGCCATGATTTTTTTACAGGAGAGCAAAAAGGAGAGGAGAGAAGGTTACACAACCAGGCAGGCAAGCCAGCTCTCTACGTCGCTATGCGGCAGGACGTTGGCGCCACCGGGCAGAATCCTCAGCTGGGACGCAGGTTACGGAAGGACGGGGCATCGCCTTTGAAGACAACCCTTATGAGCATGTTACAGAGTCGATATGAGTTGTTTCTCGCTGGTGAATGTTAGCTTAATTATTGTATCCGAAGAATGAAGCATAATATCAGAGAGACAGACTGTAAAGTGTAACCATCCATAATCTGGTTGCTTGGGTTACAACTTGTATTCTAGGCCACACAAAAATGAAAAAATATGAGAACAAAATCTAACAAATTTTAGTGAATAGTGCACATGCAACATTATATAATATGTCAGATTATGCTATTTTGTTAGTTTGGAATATAAATTAGTTTGTATTGAGATTTTATAATTTTTTAGTATTCATTATTTCCTACCTCTAGAATTTTGTTTTGTATTTCTTTGAAATTTTGAAATACGAATTTATATCTGTTTAAATATAAGGAGCTACATGTAGCTTGGTCTCCATATCCACTCTCGTGCTTTCCCTGGAATAGTGCGTATGATTTCAAAAGATGTTTTATTTATTCCCTCTATTCCAATTTATTTGAAGCTCTGGCCTCAATGTTTTTCTCAAAGTAATTGACGTCCTTTGAATCCAAGACTATAATATTTTAACACTTTCCCATTTTATCCTCACCGCCCAGTCAAGTCCATGTCTCACACTTCTCCTTTACCCAATCCACATCCAGTCCATTCCGTAATTGCACAGGCACGCATCACCACTGCGTCGATACTCTCTTGTCCTCTTCTGAAGTAGCGGTGGCGGCTGAGTCGTGCAAGCCAAAGGTATCCTTAAAGCGGCGGAGGGAGTGAGTAGCGTGTGAAGAAGCAGAAAATGCTATTAGCTCCCGGGCTCCCTGGAGCCCTATTTTTCAAACATCAAAAAAATTAAAATTTTAAAGTTTCAAAAATATTTTAAAAAATATCTTGATGTAGCCAACTGCATACACTACAACTATGGAAATTTTCAATACGAAATACCTTGTTACGTAGGCTCAGGATTAAAAACAAATTGAACAAATTTTGAAAGGAAAAAAAGCAACACTGTTCATGTTCCCAGATCTGGTCTTTTGTTATTTTTACCAAAGACATAATACAAGGTATTTCAAATTATAAATTTCCACGATCGTAGTATATACAGTTGGCTATGTCCACATATATTTTTTGAAATTTTTTAAAGCTTTGAAATTTGAATATTTTAAAGGTTTAAATAAAGGGCTCCAGTGAGCCCATGTGCTAAAACGACGCACTCGTGAAGAAGCCTCTACAACTGAGTGAGGCAACGGGATTGCGCCCCTCCACTAGGCCCATCGACAGCTTCGTCGTCTTTGTTGATGGCTAGTGGGGCATCGTTCAGGCTATGAAGGTCGTAGGAGTGCTACGAGCCTACGAGTGTGAACACATGGGTGGTGGACCTATCAGCTGTGGCGGTTCCATTAGGGTTGCCATCTTCCCCTCTGCCGATGTCTTCGTCATGGCCAAGAGTTCCACATCAAGCAGTGGAGCAGGATAGAGGGGACCGATCAGGTCATCGGGAAGAGGATTAGGTCGCCGATGTTTTCCACAGCAACGCGCGGGCATTCATCTAGTAGCTGTAATTTACGATACAATAGAAATACTGGCTTTAGGGTATGCGGTTTGCACGAATCACGAGACTTTTTGTGGTGGATTTTTAGCCGCTAGGACGTGGCACCGTTAGAAAACAATTTTCGTACAGGCACCATCTAGACATGATTTGGAAAAAAACATTGCCTATACATTATTTTCTTCCGACTAAGAGATACTACACCTAACCTTTACACCAAAAAATATCCCAAAACATCAAGGATACATATAACTAAAAAAGCAGCCACGGAGATCAATCACTCGGAGCAGCAGCACACAAACCATCACCAAATACAGCACCGGGACTATAAAGAAAGTTTTACAAAAGCAACATCTCCAAGAAAAAAACAGTACACAAACGCCACCGTACTCGATCAACGGATATTAGGTTTTCATCCTGTAAAAAGTCCGATAACACAAAACAATTCTTCAATAAGACTATTGCCAGATACAACGAATGAAGTTTAGACACTGGGTTTTAAATCTAGAAATCGTGACTCGATACCAAAAAAAGCACCACAAAAATGAAGTCCTCCAGTGCTACCGCCTCCACTTGCTCAGATCACTGTTGTAAGTCATCAAACATTAGGCTCACATGCAACATGTCCGAAATGGAAAGGAACAACCCTGCAAGCCATACCCGTACATCTGCCTATGAATATAGTCTTCATTGCACCCAATACCCTCCTCCGGTATTACTTCTAATGGTAGTTTTTCCTTTTTTTTGGAAAAGAAAGAGTTTTGTCGATTATCCATCCGGTGCATTGTGATATTGGACCACTTTCTCTTTAGAAAACCGTGGATCTTGGTAGTCAGGATTCCATCATGTTTTCATGTTAGAAGTGGTTTAGAAACGAAAATTTGCACTTCTATGACATAAAACATATGTGCTAGATTAACATATTTGCACTCCTATGCATGCGGGGTTTGAGGTGGGCTTTGGTGGCTAGGGTTTGAGGAAGAGAGCAGCAGGGTGCTGACGGCTAGGGTTTGAGGTGGGCTTCCCTTGGCCTCCCCTCCTTATATGGGGCTTTCCGGCTAGGGTAGCCCCCTCCCCAAGCTTCGTGGGTGACAACCAAGGGGGGACTTGGGGCAGGTCTCCCCTTCTAGAAGGCCCCCTTAGGGTTTTCCCTACGTATGGACGGCTGGGCCTTGGGGGGCTGGTCCGCATGCCCCATGAGGCCATGGTTCACTAGTGGAAAATAGGCCTTTGGTCAAGCCCCTTTAGTCCCGGCCGTTGTCTGGACCGGGACTAAAGGGCTGGCCACATCGCCCCATATCCACCAACCCACACGACACCCTTTAGTCCCGGTTCGTTAGAACCCTTTAGTCCTTGTTTGAGACACAAACCGGGACTAAAGGGCTATGCGGTGAGCGGCGCGCATGTGCACCCCCTTTAGTCCCGGTTTGTATCCCAAACCGGGACCAACGAGCTGTGCCTATAATATGGCCGCACCCCCTCTCCCCTCTACCTTGTTTTTTTCCTCGATGGAGGACTGTGGGTTTGTGCTAGTTTTGTATTTTATTTTTATGCACTAGAGGTATTTGTTGAAATGTGTGTTAGGGCGATGCCACTTAAGTTCACCAAACACAACGATGATATGAGGTGCCCGAGCCACGCTTAAGCCTCTTCCTCTTTATTTCCACTTGTTCTAAAAGGTTAGCAACTATATTTTCTCGTTTAGACCGTGCGGTACTAATTTTAGGATCGTGATTGCGTTTGATATACTGTTGTATGATGCAGATGAGCCATCCATGGATGTACGATGATCGATGCACAACCGCTTATAGAGAAGGCGTGCATTCTTTTCGAGATGCGGCCGAGGCGAACAAGCATGGTGGTGGCTTTATGTTTTGTCCATGTGTTGAATGTCGGAATGAGAAGGGTCACACTTCCTCAAGAGTCATTCAGAGCTACCTGCTTCGGATCGGTTTTATGTCTGGCTATAATGTTTGGACCAAGCATAGAGAAAGAGGGGTTATGATGGAAGACGACGGTGAAGAAGAGAACGATGATGACAACTACCGATCTATGTTCCCTGAGTATGCTGATACCGCAATGGAAGACAATGAAGAAGAAGGTCAGGGTGAAGAACGGGCACTAGATGAGCCCGCTGATGATCTTGGTTGGGTCATTTCTGATGCACGGCGAGGCTGCGACACAAAAAAGGAGAGGTTGCAGTTCGAGAAGATGTTACAGGACCACAACAAATTGTTGTACCCAACTTGTGAAGATGGCCAGAAGAAGCTGGGTAGCACACTGGAATTGCTGAAGTGGAATGCAGATATCGGTGTGACTGACTCGTCATTTGAAAAGTTGCTGGTACTGATGAAGAAGATGCTTCCAAGAAAGAAAGAATTGCCCGCCAGCACGTACGAAGCAAAGAAGCTCGTCTGCCCTCTAGGATTAGACGTGCAGAAGATACATGCATGCCCTATTGACTGCATCCTCTACCGCAGTGAGAAGGACGAGAATATGGATAAATGCCCGGTATGCACTGCATTGCGGTATAAGATCAGAAAAGATGACCCTGGTGATATTGAGGGCGAGCCACCTAGGAAGAGGGTTCCTGCCAAGGTGATGTGGTATGCTCCTATAATACCACGGTTGAAATGTCTATTCAGACATAAAGAGCATGCGAAGTTGTTGCGATGGCACATGGAAGACCGTATGAAAAGATGACAAGTTGAGGCACCCCGCTGATGGTCGGCAGTGGAGAAAAATCGAGAGAGAGTTCCTGGGATTTGCAGGTGACACACATAACTTATGGTTTGGTCTAAGTACAGATGGCATGAATTCTTTTGGGGAGTAGAGTTGCAGTCACAACACCTGGCCCGTTACTCTATGTATCTACAACCTTCCTCCTTGGTTGTGCATGAAGCGAAAGTTCATTATGATGCCAGTGCTCATCCAAGGTCCAAAGCAACCCGGCAATGATATTGATGTGTACCTAAGGCCATTAGTTGATGAACTTTTTGTAGTGACCTCACCTTTTAAAGATGACGATCCCTGTGCTTTTCAGTGCTAGTCCCTGGATCAAATGCTAGCACACACAGTTTAAGATGTAATATCAAGAAACAAAGGTCATTTTATTACATCGCATGATCCAGCAATTACATAAAAAAACTTTACAATGCTCATAGCATAAAGCTATCAGAGTTTACAATGAAATCAAAAATAGCATGGAGTCCTTCTTCTTCATGTGCCACAGGAGAACATGCTGCGGATAGACTCGTAACCCAGTCGTACATTTCTTATCGTCAAAACCTGCAACATGAAACGTTGCAGCCACAAAGGGTCAATACACTTAAATTGTATTGGCAAGATATCACTACTATGAGGTCTAACTTTTCAATCTTAGCTTAGGTTAAGTGGGGTTGCAAAAAAATAGTCTCAGACTCCGTCCTATCACTCTTTTAACTATGCAAAGGCATAAAGCTTCTAACTCCACGAGGGTACATGTCAGTAGGTCAGGCTCAAGCCCCTACCATGCCAATCTTTATTCCATCACCATGCATATAAGTAAGTCAGGCTCCATGCCCTAACCATGCCAATCTTCTTTTCTCCATTGCTCATGTCAGTAAGTCGGGCTCCATGCCCTTACCATGCCATTCTTTTTTCCACTATCGTACATGTCAGTAAGTCAGGCTCCAAGCCCTTACCATGCTAATCTCCAACACATTTAACAACTTAACCACTACACACGCACTTATACTCACAATCACAAAACTTGTATAGAACAGATAGAGACACCATAAAATGATACTTGCCTTAGTAATTTTCTGAAGATTGCACTTCTCTTAATCAACACACGTAGTCCTTTGTACAACTCTAAGATAGAAAAGAGCACAACATAAACACACCAATCAAGCAATATAAGAAAACAAGACAACAAAAGTGCTTATTTGTTTTAGCTTAGTCTTCAAAGTCTTAGTGATAATTGGACAAAAGATTGGGCATGAAGTTGACTTGATATGGATGGAGAGAATGGCTAAGTCAAAGACTTCAAAAAATTGATGGGGGTTTTCTAGATTGTTAAGAAGTGTCAAACACTTAGAAAAAACAGCTTCAAGGAGATTCTTAGGCTTGGGTTGAGAAGTTGGATGAATAAATTCTAAGTCATAAATCTATCACTTTTATCTTCTTGACTTCTCTTCTCTTGATCTTCTTGTTTGTCCTTCATCTCCTTGTATTCTCTTCAACTTCTTCTTTTTGCCTTCAACTCCTTGCCTTCCCTTCAACTTCTTCTCCATGGTCTTGATATGGGAAAACTTCTATGCCATAGTGTTGGATGGGGTAGTCAAAATACTTAGAAGAATTTTGGGTAAGATGAGATTGATAGTTTTTGCACTTGGGCAAGGATAGAGAGTAGATTTTCACTAAGTCACGGTAGAGTGGAATGGTCATTAGGACTTAGGATATTTCACACCATTTGTAGAATGGGACAAAAATCAAATAGCACAAAGTGCATGATAGGAATTGGGACTTGATATTTTCAAGGTGCTCAGAAATACAACTATTGCTTGTATTAGGATGAACTAGTGGAGTTCAATTTTGAATAAGTGTAAAAAGTGTATGAAGTATTCTGGTGGGTTTTAATTATCAATGTAAGCAATTTTACAAAAAGGAATTATGCCTAAAATATTTATAGAATTAAATCTAGAGGGAAAAATACTCAAATCCTCATTTGAATTTGAATACTTGAGATAATTGGTCCAAATAATTTGTGCAGTAGTTCTACTGGATAGGTAATAACAATATGATCCTATTGTAAAAAGAATCAATTTAAAAGGATTTATAGAATTTGAACTATGTCAAAAATACTCAAACTCACATATTTAAATTTGAATATTTTGAAATAGTTGGAAAGTGAGATTTTATTTCAGAATTGTGTTCTACACAATTTTAGGAGTTCTGGTTCAGGAATATATTATTTGCAATTTTTTGATGAGTGGATCAAAAGATATGATTTATGCAAGATTCAACTAAATTCAGATATGAAATTCTAATTTGAAACTGTTTAGATCGGAGACTGACATGTGGCCGTTTTCTATTGGACGGTACCGGTTCGGTAGGATCACCAACGTGGGGCGTTGGATCTTATGAGATCTGGACATCCCAGATCGTTCAGTACCGGTTTGTTAAGGGATTTGTTCTGGAGCGTTTGATCTAGATCCGACGGTTGAGAATAGAAAGAGGTGTGGGAGGGCTCACCTAGAATTCACTGTACATCGCCGGCGGTGAGTCTGCGGCTTGGGAACGAAGGACGGCGACGTTCCAAGGGTCCCTGGTGCTGTTGAAGATGCGGACGGAGATCAGCGCGGTGAGGGGAGGTCGATGACGTCGATGGCTTCATCGATTGCTTCCTCAGGCGAAGCGGAGTTGCGACTGGAGGGCCTCGGGCGGAGCTCCTCTTCGGTTCTCAAGGTGCTTGCTTGATCTGATGCAAAGCAGGATGAAACGAGGGGATCAGGAGGGGCGCCAGAGGAAAGAGAAGAGGGTAGGAGGGATAGGAGGGACGCGAGCTCACCAGATTCGCCGGAATTGAGCGGAAAAGCTTGCAGAGAGGGCGGATTCCGATGAGGGATTGCGTCGGTTTGAGGAGGAATTCGCGGGAGAGAAGAAAGGAGGGCGAGGGAGGAGTACCTGAGGGTTTTATAGGCGGGGTTACGTACGGGAGAGGCTGGGGTTTCGTAGGGGGAGGCAATCGAAGGCTGGCAGAAGCGCCGTGCACGCCTAGGTCTCCTGGCCAGAGCTAGGTGACGACCCGACAGGTGGGGTCCACCTGTCGGCGGGAGGAAGAGAGGGTGAGTATACCCTTTCGGGTGGAGGTGTAGTTGGGCCGCGGGCCGATTCTTCGGCTGGGCCGAACGGTTCGCCCCGACCTCTTTACTATATTTTTTTGTTCTTTTATTTTTATTTTTCTGTTTTGCTATTTCTTTTATAACTTTTGCAATAAAGCTTCAAATCAACTCAAACCACTTTCTAAAATTTTATAAAATTCAAAAATAGTCTTTTAAAACAGTGAACATCAAGTTTCCAAATTCAAACATGTTTTTGAATAAAACTTTATAGGTTTAGCAAGGAGGCTTTGTTTGCATAGACAAAACTAGAATTAGGGTTTGAGAATAAATCTTTGAATTTAGTGACAATTCTTTATAAAATATCATTTTGAAAATCACTCTCAAGCAAAGTTTTGAAAGGTAATCTTTAGTAAAACACATTTTTGATTCATTCCTTTGCAAGAAAGCTTGCATAGGTTTGAATACAAAGAAAGAAATAATATTTTGATACTTGGTCTTTCTCAAAGAAGTTTCTTTAAGAATACTAGGAAGTTTGAAATAGTTTTTATGATAAAGCTTTTAAATAAACTCAAAGGTTTTAAATTCTTGTGAATTTTCAATCAATACAAGCAAAACAAAAGCAAAAAAAAATTCCCCCAAAATTTTATAAAATCTTGGGATGTTACACTTTTACAGCTGTGGGCCGAACCAGGTGTACGTGTGTGGGACGAGCACAAACAAGAGGAATTTAACCTTCAAGCATTGCTTTTCGTAACCATCAATGATTGGCCTGCTCTTAGTAACATTTTAGGATAGTCAAACAAGGGATACAATGCATGCATGCACTATTTGAATGAGACAGAAAGTATATATCTGGACAAATGTAGGAAGAATGTGTACCCGTACAATCGTTGTTTTCTTCCGCCCAAGCATCCCTTAAAGAAAAAAGACAAGCATTTCAATGGCAAGGCAGAAATCCGGTCAAAGCCTGTCACCCGTACTGGTGCTGAAGTATTTGATATGGTCAAAGATTTAAAAGTAATCTATGGAAAGGGTCCTGGCAGCCAACCTATTCCTAACGGCCCTGATAAGCGCACACCCATGTGGAAGAAGAAATCTATATTTTGGGAGCTACCCTATTGGGAAGTCTATGAGGTCTGCTCCGCAATCGACATGATGCACCTGACAAAGAATCTCTGCGTGAATATTCTAGGCTTCCTGGGCTTGTATGGGAAGTCAAAAGATACACCCGAAGCACAGAAGGACCAGGAACGTCATAAAGGACGAGACGACATGCATCCAGGGCAGTTTCAAGGGCCTGCCAGCTACGCTCTTACCAAGGAAGAGAAGGAAATCTTCTTTGAAGTCCTTTTTAGTATTAAGGTCTCGACTAGCTTCTCGTCGAATATAAAGGGAATCATAAATATGAAAGAGAAAAAATTCCAAAACCTAAAGTCTCATGACTGCCACGTGCTTATGACGCAATTACTTCTGGTTGCATTGAGGGGAACTCTACCAGAAAATGTTCGCCTAGGAATTGTGAAGGTATGTGCATTCCTCAATGCAATTTCTCAGAAGGTAATCGATCGAGAAAGTCTATCAAGGTTACAGATTGATGTGGTCCAATGTCTGGTCAGCTTCGAGTTGTTGTTCCTGCCATCCTTCTTCAATATTATGACGCACCTTCTAGTTTACCTAGTCGAAGAGATTAGAATTCTCAGTCCTGTGTTTCTACACAATATGTTCCCCTTTGAGAGGTTCATGGGAGTCTTAAAGAAATATGTTCGTAACCGTGCTAGGCCAGAAGGAAGCATCTCCAAGGGCTATGGAACAGAGGAGGTCATTGATTTTTGTGTAGACTTTCTTCTGGACCTTAAGCCGATTGGTGTTCCTGAATCTCGGTATGAGGGTAGGCTGACGGGGAAAGGCACACTAGGAAGGAAACCAACAATATATATGGACGGGCATTCATTCACTCAAGCACACTACACAGTTCTACACAATTCCACCGTGGTCACTCAGTTTATCGAGAAACACAAGAATATTCTACGCTCCGAAAACCTGGGGAAGGCTGACTCTTGGATTAAAGGGGAACACGAGAAGACTTTTGGCAGTTAGTTGCAGACATATCTCATGAATAACACCACCATTGGAGATCAGCTGTACTGTTTGGCTAGGCCACCATCTTCGACTATATGTACTTTCCAAGGGTACGAGATAAATGGGAATACATTTTACACGGTTGCCCAAGATAAAAAGAGCACCAACCAAAACAGTGGTGTCCGCTTTGATGCAACAGACGATAATGGGCAGAAGGACACATATTACGGGTACATAGAGGAGATATGGGAACTTGACTATGGACCTGATGGGTTTCGTAGCATAGAAAACAAAATTTTTCCTACGAGTACGAACAAGAACAAGCCAAGATCTGATCTACGAGATGCAAAACAACGAGCGGGGAAATCAGATCTACATACCCTTGTAGATCGCATTGCGGAAACGTTCAGATGAACATGGTCGGCATAGTCGTACTAGCGTCTCCTCCTCGCGATCCGATCCGATCCAAGCGCCACAACGGGCGGCGCCTCCGAGCGATGCACACGTACAGCGCAGCGACTCCTCCTCCTCCTCGGTCCAGCAAGGCGCGGTGGAGTGGTAGATGGGATCAGCAGCATGACGGCGTGGTGCTTATGGTGGAGAGTATATGCGGGCAGGGCTTCGCCTACACACGCGAGGTGGAAGAAGATTGGGCAAAAGAACTAGTCAAACTAGGGCCAAAAGACTACAGGAGACCAGATGCGGCGACGAAGGCTAATCCAATCAGTCCTGCACGTCCTCGTGTGGTCTTTTTATAGTGAGCGAGTCTTAGAGCACAGGGTAGGGTTTCACAAACCCACCGTCTGATTAGCGGTATCCTTCGTATCGAAGGATCTGGAGCGGCGGCACCACGCATCCCTGTGTGCTGCACAGCGTGCAGGCCCGTCACTGGCCAACCTACGTGGCGCATGAGGCTAGAGCGATCGCTCCCGCTCCCGGCCTCGATCGCCTCAGCGCGTAGGCTCCTGGCGCCAGCGATGTGGCCTGGCCGTTGCGCTCGGCCTGGCTCTAGCCCAGCCGGCCCACCTAGCCCAGGTAAGGTCCGGCCGCAGGAGCGTGTGGGCTGCCGGCCCAGTCGGCCGGTCCATGCGCCCTGGCCTTCCCTTTTTTTCTTTTCCTTTGCTGACAAGGGTGTAGATAATAGAGCCCGTCAGTTAAAGTACCCCTGAGGCCCGTTAACCTAGGCCCAATTGTAATACTAGTCGATATATGAGTTCATGTCGTATGTCGATACTGTAATCTGTATCGGACCCCTCCCGATCCTTGAGACCTGGCCACCTATATATAGGGGCCAGGAGAGGACGGTAAGGGACAGATTGAAAGCAAGCCAAGTTTACTCTTACATTTACTTTCGACACACACCTTGTTTGACTGATTTTACCTTCGAGTTCATCCGACGCCCTACTCCCCCGATCCTAAGTCCTTCATATTGGACATTTGTCGAGTTAACCCTCGTCAATTGGCGCCGACCGTGGGGACTCTGGGCGTTGGAATCATAAATAAGATAGATTTTTCGCCTTTGGCCAACAAGAATCCGGAACTCGATGAAATCCAGATACCCTTCGGAACCGTCGATTTTCAACCTCACCAGTCAAGTTTCACGCAAGTATTCGAGAGCATGGATGAAGATATTTTTTGCGTCAGATCTTTAGGTTCGAATCGCCTTTTAGATCTAGCAAAACCGGGTCCGTCGGCAAGTGAGTCCAAGACTATAGTAATGCTGGAATCATCAGAAGGCTCCTCCAGCGAGGTAAACTCGCCGGTCAGCTTCGCAGAAGCAGAAGAAGGAAAAATCGCAGAAGGCGACAAAACCATGGAGAATTTCGACTTAGAAGTTCAACTCGAAGACCTCATGATCTGTCATAACGATACTTCAGACAAATCAACAAACACCTAGAAGACATGATTAGAGCTTCATAAAGATGACAGTTCAATCTTCTCAAGCTTCAACAGTAAGTTCGATAATCAATACCAAGTACTCGCCATTATAGGAGACAACTCAGAAGAGCTCGATGAAAACAACAATCCAGTGCTCAACCCAGCGAATGTAAACAGAGGGGCAAATCACCTGGCAGAAGGAGAAACTACAGATTCCCTGGCAACTAAGGAGAAAATTCTACTATCAATCGACGAGTGGAGAATAATCAAAATAGCCGTGGAGCATTGCACGCCAATACCAACAATCGCCAGCAAGAATATGCTTTTGGGGTACCACTATGCCTTAAGACAGCAGTCAAAGCAACTAGCAAAAGAGAGGATTGAAATATAGAAGAGGAGAGACTCAGCCATTGCAGCAAGCGACGCTGCTCGCAGAGCACGTAGCGATGCGTCATACACAAACAACAAAAGGCATCGTCGACATGGATCACGGTTCGAAAACCTCGAGTACTCAGAAAGGCAAAGCCTCTCCAAAAACCTCGACTCATCTTTCTTATCGGTCGACGAGCAAGGTAACATTATACCAAAGACACCCGAAGCAGCTGAAAGGATGAGATGTCGCCTAGAGGGGGGGGGGGGTGAATAGGCATTTTAAAAACTATTACGGATTTGGCTTGTAAGAATGCAGAATTAAACTAACGTTTATTTTACAAGCACAAAACCTAAATAAGCTAGGCTCAACTAAGTGCACCAACAACAACTAGAGCTAAGCAAGATAGCACAAGATATATTTCACAAGTGATAAACAAGATATAAGTATTTCAAGCACGAAGGCTATCACAAGGAAATAAACTCGGGTATAGAGATAATTGAGGCACGCGGAGACGAAGATGTATCCCGATGTTCACTTACATAAAGTAAGCTAATCACCGTTGGAGAGATGCGGGTAACCACGAAGGCCCCCGAATGCCATGAAGGCTCACCTTTTTCTCCGAGTCCCCCACGAAGCTAGGGACCCCTTCTTATGGTTAGCTTTTCCTCCACTCCAGAGATGGCAAGTTCCACAACCACTTCACAACTCCCACGAAGGGGAAGCCCGGGCCTCTTCACAATCTTCCACGAAGAGGACTGATGGCGCGGTCTTAATGTGGGAGATTCTTCTTCTTCAGTCCTCGGTAACGGTACCAGAAAACTTGTGATGTTTTGCTGGCGTGTAGTTGATGATGTAAATGACCGGCCAGTTGGAAACCCCAAGAGAAGGTTTGATGAATATAGCAGCAAGTTTTCCCTCAGTTATGAAACCAAGGTTATCAATCCAGTAGGAAAAAGACAATACTCCAGAAGGTGATGCCCGCTAGCTGCGTGACACTCCAACAAGGGCGCCATTAACGATACTTGTTAGCGCGTCTTCAACTAGTAGCAACGTGGAACCTGCACACAACACAACCAAATACTTTGTTCCCAACTTACGATGAGGTTGTCAATCTCACTGGTTTGCTTGAAACAAAGGGTATGAGTGTACCGAGTGGAAAATAGTAGTAGTATGCGAGTAAAGTAAACAGTGCGAGTATAGTAAACAGGTGATAGCAATATAAAGGAAATAGGACCGGGGTCCACAGTTCACTAGTGGTGTCTCTCCATAAGATAAAATAACACATGCTGGGTAAATAAAATACAGTTGGGCAATTGATAGAATAAAGACAACATGATATGTCAAGAGGATCACTATGAGATTTACTCTGGGCATTACAACAAGATACATAGACCGCCATCCAACTGCATCTATGACTAATAATCCACTTGTGGCGAATCAATCCGAGAACTCCACAAGTATTAAGTTGCTCACAACAGATAACTGCATTAAGCAAAGTGTGTAATGTAAACAAAGCATATGCCCTCGAGCATATGATTGTTGTTTTCCCCCTAGTAGCAACAGCACATCTACAACCTTAGAGGTTTCTGTCACTCCCCCAGATTAAATAGAGGCATGAACCCACTATCGAGCATAAATACCCCCTCTTGGAGTCACTAGCAACTACTCGGCCAAGATAGCTACTAACAACGGAGAGCATGCAAGATCATAAACAACATAGAGATAACATAAGATAAAATTCAGTACTTCAACTCAATCATAACACCAATATTCATCGGATCCCAACAAACACAACATGTAGAATTACATAACGGTGATCTCGATCATGTAAGGCAGCTCACAAGATCTAAACATGAAGCACATGGTGGAGAAGACAACTATCTAGCTACTGCTATGGACCCATAGTCCAAGGTAGACTACTCACTCATCGCGCTGGAGGCAAGCATGGTGATGAAGAAGACCTCCGGTGGCGATTCCCCTCTCCGGCAGGGTGTCGGGAAGAGCTTCTAGACCCTCCCGATCTCGGGTCGACGACGGCGGCACATCGCGATGTGTTTCTGGAAAAGTGATCGGGTGTTTTGGTTTTTCCTGTCGGGGGGTCTTTATAGGCGAAGGGGCAGCATCAGAAGTGGACCAGGGGGCCCACACCACAGGCCGGTGCGGGCCAAGGGCAGGCCGCGCCCCTGGTGGTGTGGCCGCCCTGTGGCTCCTTTCCGTCTCCTCTTCGGTTCTCTAGAAGCTTCGGTAAATATCTGGACATCTGGCTTTTGTTTCATCCAATTCCGAGAATATTTCCTGTGTAACTTTTCTGAAACACAAAAATAGCAAAAAACAGGGAACTGGCACCGTGGCATCTTGTTAATAGGTTAGTTCCGGAAAATGCATAAAAATGGTGTAAAAACAAGCATGGAGCATCAAAAATTATGGATACGTTGGAGACGTATCAGCATCCCCAAGGTTAACTCCTGCTCGCCCTCGAGTAGGTAAGTGATAACAAAAGAAATAATTTTTGAGGTGACATGCACCTACACAATTTTGATCATATATGTAAGCGTTGTGCGCTGGGATCAAAAGAACTTAAAACATGGGCATGAAAGATATAATCTTGATAGAAGAAACTTAGCAACCATGTTATAACATGAAAAAGAACACAAACAAAAGATCATGAAAATGAAACAATGAAAGTCAAACGTGTGTTCAAATCATATGGAAAAACATAACAAATGGTTTTTAGCTTGTCCTTCATGAGAGAGAAAAACATAAATGCATAGGACACCTTCAAGTTTAAGAGGGCGACTAGATACAAATAGTTTGATAACAAGTGAAACCAACATCATGAATCAATCAATGAAAACTTTGGGACAATGCACATTATACTCAGAATGACAACTATGCTCTCTTAGACGGTGCATAAAGATAGAAGGTGGAGACTCAACATAAAAGTAAAAGAAAGGCCCTTCGCGGAGGGAAGCAGTGATTAAACATGTGCTAGAGCTTTTCATTTGTAAAACAGAGAGATAAAAATTGGGTTTTGAGAGGTGGTTGCTTTTGTCAACGACTAGCAATGGGGTTCTTACTATCTTCCATAATAAACAAGTGAGAGAGTTCTTTGAAAATTTGGCACATTGGTGCTCTTTTATAAAGCTTTGGCACTCCTCCCTACCTTTTTTCCTTTCTCAAACCATGGCTAACAGATTCCATCGGGTGCCCACCAACATTCACATACCATGGTGGAGTGCCTTTTTTCTTTTTTTGGAATTAGATTGCAATGGTCTGACCTGCTCTCATGCAAAATTAATGATGAGCAGATGAAGCTGCCTAGTCGAGGGGTACCTAATTTAATATGGAAGATAGCAATTCCGGCCACTACGTCCCCATGAGCTAAAAACAGTGGCACAAAATGAGAAGTAGTTGAAGGTTTTTTCAAAGGTAGCACAGGAAAATTTACTTGGAATGGCTTACAAATACCATGCATAGGACTTTATAGTGGACACAATGCAAACTTGGTTTTTCGGAGTTGGATGCACAAGTAGAGCTCATACTCGGTACAAAATGAGGGCTAGCAAAAGACTGCGAGCGACCAACTAAGAGAGCAATAATGGCCATAATCATGCAAAGCGACAAAGCGACATTAAAAGAAGCATAAGATGGCATCAAAAGTCAAAAACTAAATGATCATAGAGGCAATGGCGACTTTGTATGAGTCTAACATGTGTGAGCATGCGCCAAATCAACCCAAATAAAGCATCAAGGAGAAAATCAAAATAATGCTTCCAAATAATTAAAACAACGCATGATTTTTTCAAAGGCTCATTAAGCAATCTCAGTCATTTGAGACAAGTCATGCTACAGCAAAAACACTAAGAATACTATCAAAAAGACATCAAGCACGACATGCAAAAGCCTAGGCCGCAGTCTACACAAGCTCCTTCTTGTACCACTTTTTTGCATAAAGCTTTTTCTCTTTTCCAACACCATTTGAACTTTTTATAAACAACTCTTTTGATGAAAACCAACATGGACCAGAGGCAAAAATACACCTTGATGCAAAGATATAACAAGATCTGAATAGAAATCAAAGCGAAAATCGAAAGCTAAACGCAGTTCTAGAAAAAGAGAACACTCGTTGAAACGATAAGAGTGAAAAATGGAGTGTTCTTGGCAAATGAAAAGCAAGGAAACTTCTCCAAAAGAAATTTGTTGGGGTCCAACCATTTATTGCAGCAAACAAAACTAAAGAAAACAGAAAACTAAGACAACTGACGCTCCAAGAAAAATGCATAGTGCATGAAGCAATAAAAATATAGTGTATTGAAAGGTGACCTGATTTTTGCCGATGAAGAAGGGGTGCCTCGGGGGCATCCCCAAGCTTTGGCGCTTGTACTTCTTGGATATTTCTTGGGGTGCATGGGCATCCCCAAGCTTGAGCTTTTGTCCATTCTTCAACTCATCTCATCATTCTCCAATCCCTACACTTGAAAACTTCCTTCATACAAAACTAAACACAAATCTATTAGCAACATTAGTGTAAGCATAACATTGAATCAAACCTTTTTGCTTCAGGTTTCAACTCAAAACCACCACATATAAAGTATATACTACTGTAGCAACTTCCCCAAAAGTTCCGTGATCAAAAGAACTCAAAAAGAAAGCAATAAAGCGGCAAACACAAATATTAGCAGAAATCTGTCAAAACAGAACAGCCGTCAAAGGTCGAATTTTTAGAGGGTTTTCTGTTGCTCAAATCAAAAAGTGTTCAACTAATGAAAGTTTGGATATAACCTGGGCCATATGCACAAGAAATCGCAGGTCCAAAAATATACAGAGAATTTTCACGAATGTTTACGGTGCAGCACCGAAAACTGTTTCAGGACAGCAACATCCCTAAATCTTACCTCACTCAAATTAGAGGCTTCTCTTGGCACAAAAAAGAAATAAAAATGATAAGGAGAGGTCATTACAGTAGTAATAACTTCCAAGACTCAAATAAAAGAAAAAGAACTGAATGTAAAAACATTGGGTTATCTCCCAAGAGTGCTTTTCTTTAACGCCTTTGAGCTAGGCGCAGAAAGTGCGAATCAAGTAATATCAAGTCATGAAGCATCAAGCTCATAATTTGCTCTAAGAATAGAGTCAAAAAGTAATTTCTTTCTCTTTCTAGGGAAGTGTTCCATACCTTTCTTGAGTGGGAATTGATATTTGATGGTGCCTTCCCTCATATCAATGATGGTACCTACAGTTCGAAGAAAGGGTCTTCCCAAAATAATAGGACATGAAGCATTGCATTCAACATCCATGACAAGAAAATCAACGGGAACAAGGTTATTGTTAACCATAATAAGAACATCATTAATTCTTCCCAAAGGTTTCTTCTTAGCAATATTAGCAATAGGAACATCATAATAACACTTTTCAAGAGGTGGTAAATCAAGCATGTCATAAATCTTCCTAGGCATGATAGAAATACTAGCACCTAGATCACATAAAGCATGGCAATCAAAACCATTAACATGCATATCAATGATGCGTTCCCAACCATCTTCTAACTTCTTGGGAACATAAGCTTTTTGCTTCAACTTTTCATCCCTAATTTTCATAAGAGCATTGGTAATATGCTTAGTAAAAGCAACATTTAAAGAACTAGCATTGGGAGTCAAAGCAAGCTTTTGCAAGAACAAAATAACTTCAGATATATTGCAGCCATCAACATCAAAATCATTAAAGGAAATAGAGCTATCATCTCCTACACTCCGAAAAATTTTAGCACTCTTTTGAGAAAAAGTTTTAGCAGTTTTAGGCTTTTTAACACAAGGAGTGGGAGTTTTCTCTACACCAATCAAAGTAAGAGGATTTCTAGAATTAGGAGCAACATCATTAGAGGTAGTAATGGTACATACCTTCATCTTTCTAGCCATCTCATCTTCACTTTCCCACCTGGCATGCAATTCTGCTAGCATCCTAACATTTTCATCAATTCTAACTTGGATGGAATTTGTAGTGACAAAAGTATTGTTCTCTTTCACATCATTAGGCAACACTTTTAATTTCAGAAGTTCAACATCATGAGCAAGGCTATCAACTTTAGAAGCAAGAATATCAATTTTGCCTAACTTTTCCTCAACAGACCTGTTAAAAGTATTTTGCTTACCGATGAAGTCCTTGAGCATTACCTCAAGCTCGGAGGGCGCGGTCCTAGTGTTGTTGGAGGAATTACCATAAGAATTACCATAACCATTACCATTGGTAGAAGGATACAACCTATAATTGTTACTAGCAAAATTGTTCCTATAAGCATTGTTGTTAAAATTATTATTTCTAATGAAGTTTACATCAACATGCTCTTCTTGAGCAACCAAAAAGGCTAAAGGAACATTATTAGGATCAACATGAGTTCTATCATTGGAAAGCATAAGCATAATAGCATCAATCTTATCACTCAAGGAAGAGGTTTCCTCAACAGAATTTACCTTCTTACCTTGTGGAGCTCTCTTGGTGTGCCATTCAGAGTAATTTACCATCATATTGTCGAGAAGCTTTGTTGTGGCGCCCAAGGTAAGGGACATAAAAGTGCCTCCAGCAGCTGAATCCAGTAGGTTCCTTGAAGAAAAATTCAAATCTGCATAAAAAGTTTGGACAATCATCCAAGTAGTCAGTCCATGAGTGTGACAATTCTTGATCATAGATTTCATTCTTTCCCAAGCTTGAGCAACATGTTCATTATCAAACTGACTAAACTTCATAATATTGCTACGCAAAGCTATAATCTTAGCAGGAGGATAGTATCTACCAATAAGAGCATCCTTACACTTTGCCCATGAATCAATACTATTTTTAGGCAAAGATAGCAACCAATCCTTAGCTTTTCCTCTCAAAGAAAAAGGAAACAACTTAAGCTTAATAATATCACTCTCTACATCCTTATATTTCTGCATCTCACATAGCTCAACAAAATTGTTGAGATGAGCTACAGCATCATCAGTACTAGCACCAGAAAATTGCTCTTTCATAACAAGGTTCAACAAAGCAGGCTTAATCTCATAAAAATTTGCAGCAGGAGCAGGTGGCGCAATAGGAGTGCAAATAAAATTACTATTATTAGTGCTAGTAAAATCACACAACTTGGTGTTTTCAGGAGTAGCCATTCTAGCAAAACTAAAAGCAGACAAGTAAAAACAACTATAAAGGATACTAATTTTTGTGTGTTTTTGATAAAACGATGCAAGTAAAAATAAAGTAAAGCAAAACTTTAAACAAAGTAAAGGATGTGCGTGCAAAACTCCCCTTGCAGAAGTCTTCTTTTTCCCCGGCAACGGCGCCAGAAAACTTGTTGATGGCGCGGTCTTGATGTGGGAGATTCTTCTTCTTCAGTCCTCGGTAACGGTACCAGAAAACTTGTGATGTTTTGCTGGCGTGTAGTTGATGATGTAAATGATCGGCCAGTTGGAAACCCCAAGAGAAGGTTTGATGAATATAGCAGCAAGTTTTCCCTCAGTTATGAAACCAAGGTTATCAATCCAGTAGGAAAAAGCCAATACTCCAGAAGGTGATGCCCGCTAGCTGCGTGACACTCCAACAAGGGTGCCGTTAACGATACTTGTTAGCGCATCTTCAACTAGTAGCTACGTGGAACCTGCACACAACACAACCAAATACTTTGTTCCCAACTTACGATGAGGTTGTCAATCTCACCGGTTTGCTTGAAACAAAGGGTATGAGTGTATCGAGTGGAAAACAGTAGTAGTATGCGAGTAAAGTAAACAGTGCGAGTATAGTAAACAGGTGATAGCAATATAAAGGAAATAGGACCGAGGTCCACAGTTCACTAGTGGTGTCTCTCCATAAGATAAAATAACACATGCTGGGTAAACCAATTACAGTTGGGCAATTGATAGAATAAAGACAACGTGATATGTCAAGAGGATCACTATGAGATTTACTCTGGGCATTACAACAAGATACATAAACTGCCATCCAACTGCATCTATGACTAATAATCCATTATGGCGAATCAATCTGAGAACTCCACAAGTATTAAGTTGCGAACAACAGATAACTGCATTAAGCAAAGTGTGTAATGTAAACAAAGCATATGCCCTCGAGCATATGAATGTTGTTTTCCCCCTAGTAGCAACATCACATCTACAACCTTAGAGGTTTCTGTCACTCCCCCAGATTAAATAGAGGCATGAACCCACTATCGAGCATAAATACCCCCTCTTGGAGTCACTAGCAACTACTCGGCCAAGATAGCTACTAACAACGGAGAGCATGCAAGATCATAAACAACATAGAGATAACATAAGATAAAATTCAGTACTTCAACTCAATCATAACAATAATATTCATCGGATCCCAACAAACACAACATGTAGAATTACATAACGGTGATCTCGATCATGTAAGGCAGCTCACGAGATCTAAACATGAAGCACATGGTGGAGAAGACAACCATCTAGCTACTGCTATGGACCCATAGTCTAAGGTAGACTACTCACTCATCGCGTCGGAGGCAAGCATGGCGATGAAGAAGACCTCCGGTGGCGATTCCCCTCTCCGGCAGGGTGCCAGGAAGAGCTTCTGGACCCTCCCGATCTCGGGTCGACGACGGCGGCGGATCGCGATGTGTTTCTGGAAAAGTGATCGGGTGTTTTGGTTTTTCCCATCGGGGGGTCTTTATAGGCGAAGGGGCAGCATCAGAAGTGGACCAGGGGGCCCACACCACAGGCCGGCGCAGGCCAGGGGCAGGCCGCGCCCCCTGGTGGTGTGGCCGCCCTGTGGCTCCTTTCCGTCTTCTCTTCGGTTCTCTGGAAGCTTCGGTAAATATCTGGACGTCTGGCTTTTGTTTCGTCCAATTCCGAGAATATTTCCCGTGTAACTTTTCTGAAACATAAAAATAGCAGAAAATAGGGAACTGGCACTATGGCATCTTGTTAATAGGTTAGTTCTGGAAAATGCATAAAAATGCCACGAAGTGTAACGAAACACTAAGGAAATGGTGTAAAAACAAGCATGGAGCATCAAAAATTATGGATACGTTGGAGACGTATCAAGGACACCGAGGCACCAACCGCCAAGCCAACTAGGAGGTCACCCTCCAAGAGTAACAAGCTCACGGTCTCTCACTCGAACAAATCGTAATGGAGAGCTCAACAATATGCAAGGATGCAAAGCAAGACCACAAGGGGAAGTGCTCAAATCCTTCTCTCTCAAATCCCACCAAGGCAACAAATGCTATGGAGGAGTTAGAGAGGAAGAACAAGGGTGGAGGTCAACCAATGACTCCAAGATCTTGATTCAAAGGATTCCCCTCACTTAGAGGAGGAATGAATTGGTGGAGATTGTAGATCAAGATCTCCTCTCTCAAATCCCTAAAAAATATGCAAGAATCATTGGAGGGAAGAGGAGGAAGAAAGCTCAAGAGGTTCAACAATGGAGGTGAGAGAAATGCTCAAGAACACACTAGGAACCCTAGAAAACCATTGGGGAAGAAGCCCCTTTTATATGGAAAGCCAAATATGGCCGTTGGGGTCATTTCCCACTTGTTCGGGTGATTTCCGGTCCAAAACTCGGTCCAACCGGACCCAAAACCGAAAATACAAGAAAACAGTTCTGCAACTTTTCGGTTGAAATTCCGGTTGAATTTCCGGTCCAACCGAGCAAGAAACCGGCAGAAAAATATCCTCACGAAAAATGCGATAACTTTCCATCCGAACTCGGATTTTAGCAAACTTGGTTTTTTTGAAAAGCTAAGAAAAATATCTATCTAATGGAGACCATAAAACCCAAGAAGAAGTAAGAGATAAAATACTAAATAAGAAGAGGTGAAAACCTCTTTTAAGAAAAAACCGGTAAAACCTCCAAAATCGAAAACGCGATAAAAGATGCATACGGATTCCGTTTTCGATGAACTTGGACTTGTTGGAAAGCTAGCAACAAGCACAAGAACCTCATATGGAGAAACACCAAGAAGCAACAAATTAGGAAGATGAAAAGTATGCAAAGGTTTGAGCTCCCTAAGACGATGTGATCAAGTTACCCGACCGAAAGCCCCTCTTGATAGTACGGCTATCTATCCTATAACCCGGTCTCCCAACAAACACCTTGAGACCGGTAAAAGGAAAACCTAGCAAGGACAAATCTTTTTCTTGCGCATCCCGCTTGATCTTGATGACGATATTTCATGCTTCCGTCAAGCCAGAATGCTTCACTTGATCATTGTTGCTTTGTGAGGACTTACAATATGCTGCCCCATACACCACTATGGGATACCTTCACTAAGGCATGTCTTCACAATTTCATTATCACCAAATGGATGATAAGCTTCAAGCATATGATCTTCTCGAGATGCTTATCTTGAAACTTGCACTTCTCAACCTTGATGACAACCACCACTTGATGTCATCCTTTCATGGGCTATATGAAATCTCACTAGTGATGCATATCCATGACACAATACCTAACCCACATAGACAACACAAACACATATATGTAATGGGTTAGTTCACAAAGCATAATTGACAAACCATACCATACCACAAGACCGATTGGTCCCATGTGGCACATTCCTTATGCTTCATGTGTTGACCAATCTAGAATCCAATCTTTGATCTTTGCCTTGGTCAACCTTGAATCTTCTCATGCTCTATCACAATATCTTGAGCCACATAAAGAATTCTTCATTTGATTGCATGCTCTAGGTATTAGTCAATCATATCTCAACTCATGAGACCATCATGACCTCGACATAGAGCCATATCTTGAATTCTTCTCTTGTAGCCAAACTCTCAAGATCTTGAAACTCCTTGGCTTAACACATAAGCTAGAGCATAGATTACATGAGTTCTACACAAGAAATACATCTTTATTTCTTCTTCTTGATCATAATGAATTCATCTCTTCTATTCAATGATCTTGATGCCAATACTTAAGATAAATCTTTATCTTCATGGCATCCAAGCCTTGAATCCAACACATGGACTTCAAGCAATTCCTAAGAACAATTCCTTCACAAAAAGCTCAATGAAAACATTTGTCCATAGGGATTGTCATTAATTACCAAAAACACACTTAGGGGCAATTTACCCTTACAATCTCCCCCATTTTGGTAATTGATGACAATCTCAAGAAGAGGGTTTATATAATGAATGATAGAAACTAATATGCAACTTATCCGAGAATAAATTGCATACAAGAGGTTGTATTTGATATGGTCAAGTAACATGAAGCTACTACCGCATATCAAAATCAATTGTACTCATATAAACTACAACAAATATGGTTGATGTGAGTGCAACCAAAATATTTAGAGCAAACTCCCCCACAATATATGCACGTGTGATGAACTTGAATTTCATTGCATACATTGTCAAGATAAACCTTTGATGGAGTTTACACTATATATTCAACCATGCAAAACATCTAACAAAGAAGAGATGCATGAAAGGCAAACACTTAGGCACAACCAAACTTAAGTATAAAAACCATTTCCCTTAAACCCTCTAAACTTCTCCCCCATTGGCAATGATTGCCAAAATGGATGAAGGAATTTAGAAGGCAAATATAGTATGAGTTCCTCCCCAAGATGTGCATTTCTCATAAAAATGAGTGAAATCATATGCACTTATCAAATTAACAATATTTGGAGGAAGTCAAGCCATATTGAGGATCAAAGATTGCAAAAAGATGACATAGTGAAGGAAGCTTCAACGAATGAAGCAAGCAAGCAATCAAGAGGCCCAAAGAACCAATTGGACACAAGAAGAAGTGATGATAAGAGCTACTAGGTGATTTAAATGAAATAAGGAAGCTCCCCAAGGTTCATGCATAAATTTTAATTTTTGTTGCATTTGAATACAATATGCACAAACATGGAATCTTCACTTCCTCTATATCATTTAAAACAAAACATGAACACAAAAGAATATAAAAGGATCAATACGCTTATCAAAGTGAACTTTAGTCCAAAAAGATTCACGAGATATGAGTGCGAGAAGAAGCAATAAAGAATAAACAAGCACCCATAAATCAAGTTCTTACCAACACCATCAAGAACAAAATGGATAAGAAAGATGGTCGGCAAAGAACGAGGATATCAAGGGAAGAAATTAACACTCTTATGCATATACATTTCTAAGTGGACAAAGAAATCATGATGAACAATCCACAAAGGAACATGTATACACAAGAGGTTAGTTGAAATTAAGAAAGACATGATATCCAAGAGAGAGTCATAGAATACACCAAATAACTTTGCTAGCAAGCATATATAGCTCAAGGCTCTATTTCCATTATGGTATATTAATGAACTCCCCACACAAAATCATCAAAGCCATCACAACTAGCAATAAGGGATCAAAAGATAGTTGGGATGCTTTGAAAGGCAACAAGCATAATAAAGAAGGGTATAACTTGCAAAATTATCTATATTGCACATGAGAGAGCATTGATGAATTAGTATGCAATAAATTGCTAAAAAGGCATATTTGGGATTGGTGAATCATGAACATGATTTTATATACTCCCCATCATATGCAATCATCTCAACTTGCTCACATATGAAATAAATAGATTTCTTTATAAGACCTTTGCAAGAACCACGACATTTATAAATAAATATTATCATGCCAAGAGCCAACCTACAAGAGTTGGGATGCTAGAAAAGTATGCATGAAGGTTATACTTGTTACCGAGATAGCAATGGTGTGATGTAGTAGATAAGAGTTCGCCGATCATCCTAGCTTGTCTCCAATAATCATATGGTGACAACACCTTCCTTATAAATGAAACAAGCATCCATTGCATCTCCAATGCACCTAAGACAACATTTAAGTACATCTTGGTCCCCAAACTTATTGGGTCCAAAGTGGTTAGACTAACCACAATACATATGATAGACTCCATATAAATATGTGCATAGTTAGAGATGAAATTTGAATTTCATGCACATCTTAGCCATTTAGGATTTGATGGAGTATAACATATATATTGGATCAAAGAAAGCAACTAAGATACAAAATTAAGCATAAAGAGAATATGCATGCACCTATCTTTCAAGATCCAAAGAAGATACAATTTAGACAAAAACACCAAGAGTACAAGGAGGTATAAAAGGTGTGGTAAAACACATTATTTGTCCAAATGATATCAAGGGAACAAATCAACAAATGATTTATTCATAAAATTCAACAAATGAACCTAACAACTTATTGAGCATGAAAGAATGAATAAATAAAAACATGTTCAAAGATTTATCTCATTCAAGCAAATAAATTATCGAAGAAGGAATGAGATAACTAACTCCCAAAAGAGAAAGGTTCCAACAAATAAACCAAAACCTCTACACTTTTCACAATGGCACAAGTACCAAAAAAAGGTTTGTCTTACATCAACACACACTTGATGGGGATCAAGAGATGAGACAAATTCAATCAAAAAGATCCTCAAGAAGGCAATAAGATAACGGGAGTCAAAATAATTTCTTGGCAAGAAATATGGGCAATAAGAGGCAAATTCCAAGGTGAAGATGATCTAGAGGTATTACCACGCATATATACGAATACCAATTGTCAAAGACAAGAAGTTCATATTGGAATTATTTTTCGGTGGTGTATTGCAAAGATATTCAAGATCAACTTCACAATAAAAGGCATATGGTTAAATATTCAAATTAAGCACCATGCACGAAAAAGGATTCTTGGTAGCTCCAAAAATAGTCAAACAATCATGCAAAGCAATGATTAGAGTAACTAGAAACAAACGGCTTCCTACGTATGATATATATATATATATATATATAAATATATATTTGAGTGAAACCGCACCAAGAATTCTTACTCAAACCAAGACCAAAGAAATGAGCAACAAAATGTTTTAAGAAAGAATGGAGCTTGTTTGAGCAAACATGCCACCTAGGAACAAGATAATTAACAATATCAACTCTAAGTGGCAATACCTCAAATGTTCACATTTCCTAGGCTTGTGATATGCACAAAGCATATTACTCCCCCATAATGTGATATTCAATTCTTTACTATAAGAGGCAAATAAAATCCAACTAGAGATAATTAATGGAAATATAAAAATTTGAATCTCTCATGAGCATGGCATACCACATAGTGACTAGATAATCTTGCAATATCAATACTAAGTGGTATTACTCATGTGCACATATTTTTAGGATTGTGAGATGCCAATGGCAAATCACTCCCCCAAAATGGGATGTTCCATTAATCACTCGATAAGAGCCAAATAAGATACCATAAAGATGCTTTAGAGGCTCGAAGCAAACACACAAGTATATGATGTGCCAAATAACCAACACCTACTTGAATACACAAGATAAGTAGGTATAAGGAACAACATATACAAACACATACTTGGTACAAAACTAAAACATGCAAAGGGGCAAGTAACTTACAATGTAAAGAGGTTAAGTACAAATTACCAGAAAGAGGCACATTGGATATAAAATGATAGTGTCGATGACTTGGCTTGACGAAATAAAATTAATGAAGATCCCTTAATTCTTCATGAGGTAGCCAAGTCTCTAATGCCCTCCACAAACACCTATTGATCAAGTTTTAGCTTGTTGGTCCCCAACCAAGTTGGGTCCAAAGAGGTTAGTCACAATAGGCTTGGCAACCCAAATGGTTCTTTTCTTGACACCACTTTGAGTTCCAACAAACTTGGCAAACACATTGCCATCCTTATCTTTCCTAAGAGAAAAATCATCATCAACAATGATAGGATTAGATAAGGTACCGCTTAAGCATGAAGAAGCAAAGTGCCCCTTCTCACAACAAATATAGCAACAAGTGCTTCCCTTTCTCTTCTTCGTTGATTTCTTGATCTGGGAAGCTTCATCTTGTTTCTTCTTGGGAAGTGGCCTATCTTCAACTTGAGGTCGTGCTTGAGCTTGACCTTGTGGCCGCTTCCCTTGTTGCTTCTCACTTAAGTGCTTCTTCTTCAATGGGCAAGATCTCACATGATGCCCTTCCATCTTGCATTTGAAGCAAACAATCTTGGCCAAATTCTTGACTTGGTCTTGGCCCTTCTTCTTCTTGTTGCTCTTGGACTTGTTCTTGTTATTGGAGTTGAATCCAAGTCCACTCTTGTCATTAGGGGATTTTTGCACACTCAAAATATTATTGAGTGTGGATTTCCCTTCATGATGCTTCTCCAAGTCTTTCTCCAAACTAGTGACTTGGGCTTTGAGCTCTTTGATTTCCTCTACAAGGTTAGTAGTAATACAAGTACTAGAGGAAATAGAAGCTTCATTGTTTGAGCAACAAGGCATAGCAAGTAATTCATGACAAGATGTAGCAATATTATGCCTAGACAAATTACTAGGACTACCACATGGTAATATAGCATTTTGGTTCAAAGTAGTGATAATGTCCAAATGAGGCTCACAAGATGTTTCCTTAGTGATACTTGCCTCATGAGCTAACTTTAGCCCATTATAAGAGATTAGGAGATTCCCATGAGAGCCCGAGAGCTTTTCATGGCTTTCCTCCAATTTCTTATAATTGCTTGTTAGCAACTCAAGTTGAGCCCTTAGCTCAACATTCTCCTTTAATATAGATGCTTCATAAGAAGTAGAGTTAGTAGCACAAGCATCATTAATAGATTTAGCATTAGCAAGCTCACAAGATTTAATAGATTGAGATAGGGAAAAATTAGTATGCTTCTCTTCGGATAGCTCTTACTTGAGGAGATTCAATCTCCATTTCCCCTCATTAACAAGGGAGTTCAATTCCTTAATGGTTTCCTTGTGTTCAAACAAGGTTTCCATTAAATGTTCGACTTTAGCACGAGCATCATTATTACCACGAAGAGAGGCATACACAATTCCCATCTCATGCAAGAAAGCTTCATTATCATCATAATCATCATCATCACTCTCATCATAAGAAGATGTGTCGGTATTCAAAGTAGGAGTTACCTTTGAACCGCTTGCCATAAGGCACATGTGGACTTGCGTAGATGATGATGGAACATCAATAGAAGCACATTCTTCATTTTCGAGTGTAGGACAAGCTCTTATGAGATGTCCATACTCGTGGCATTCATAGCATTGCCTTCTCTTGATAGAAACCTACTTGGTTCTTCTATTGATTTTTTCTTTAATTATGTGACCCAATTTTTCTTTAATCTCCTCTACATGGTTAGTCATACAACAACTAGAGGAAATAGAGTCATTTTGATCATGGTCACAGCTAGAGACAATCATATCATCACAAAATTTAATCAAGCAAATTTTAGGAGATAAGCAAGGACCTTTAACACAAGAATGAGTAAAGAATTTCTTGCAAGAAGTGTTTAGATCCAAACTCTCCACACCTATAGGATTTATAGAAATATAATCATTGGTGCAAAGAACAAGACTACCATCATCACATATGATTCCTTCACTCACCATATCATTACCTTGTGACAAGTCACATGTTGGTGAGGTAGAAGAAATTGAACAATCATCACGACCGGATGTGGAAGCAACTTGGAGCTCTTCATGATGTGAAGGTGAAGAGAGCTCCTTGGGTTCACTTTCAACCTCAAGTGAAATGGACCCACCAAATGACTCTTCTAGCTTGGTCCATATCTCATGAGACGTCTTGCACTTTGAACCCATCAAGCAAACATAAACTATGGAGCTCACACACAATAAAATTTCATTAGATACTTGAGCTTCAAGATGTAATTTTTTCTCATCCTCAATAGATAGATTTTGAAGATCCATCGAAGGAGAAAAAACTACATATAGAAATCGCTCTATATTTGGACACAAAGTCCGTAGATTAGAAAGCATGCGATTTCTCCATAGCATATAATTTGTGCCATAAAAAATAATTGTGTCATTGTGCACTAAATAACTAGCCGACATCTTTACTCTCAAGGTGGTGAAGCCTAAACAAGGAGAGACCTTGCTCTGATACTAATTGAAAGGATAAGATGTCGCCTAGAGGGGGGGGGGGGGTGAATAGGCGTTTTAAAAACTATTACGGATTTGGCTTGTAAGAATGCGGAATTAAACTAACGTTTATTTTACAAGCACAAAACCTAAATAAGCTAGGCTCAACTAAGTGCACCAACAACAACTAGAGCTAAGCAAGATAGCACAAGATATATTTTACAAGTGATAAACAAGATATAAGTACTTCAAGCACGAAGGCTATCACAAGGAAATAAACTCGGGTATAGAGATAACCGAGGCACGCGGAGACAAAGATGTATCCCGATGTTCACTTACATAAAGTAAGCTAATCACCGTTGGAGAGATGCGGGTAACCACGAAGGCCCCCGAACGCCACGAAGGCTCACCTTCTTCTCCGAGTCCCCCACGAAGCTAGGGACCCCTTCTTATGGTTAGATTTTCCTCCACTCCGGAGATGGCAAGCTCCACAACCACTTCACAACTCCCACGAAGGGGAAGCCCGGGCCTCTTCACAATCTTCCACGAAGAGGACACCGAGGCACCAACTGCCAAGCCAACTAGGAGGTGACCCTCCAAGAGTAACAAGCTCATGGTCTCTCACTCGAACAAATCGTAATGGAGAGCTCAACACTATGCAAGGATGCAAAGCAAGAACACAAGGGGAAGTGCTCAAATCCTTCTCTCTCAAATCCCACCAAGGCAACAAATGCTATGGAGGAGTTAGAGAGGAAGAACAAGGGTGGAGGTCAACCAATGACTCCAAGATCTTGATTCAAAGGATCCCCTCACTTAGAGGAGGAATGAATTGGTGGAGATTGTAGATCAAGATCTCCTCTCTCAAATCCCTCAAAAATATGCAAGAATCATTGGAGGGAAGAGGGAGGAAGAAAGCTCAAGAGGTTCAACAATGGAGGTGAGAGAAATGCTGAAGAACACACTAGGAACCATAGAAAACCATTGGGGAAGAAGCTCCTTTCATATGGAAAGCCAAATATGGCCGTTGGGGTCATTTCCCACTTGTTCGGGTGATTTCCGGTCCAAAACTCGGTCCAACCGGACCCAAAAAGCAAAAATACAAGAAAACAGTTCTGCAACTTTTCGGTTGATTTCCGGTTGAAATTCTGGTTGAATTTCCGGTCCAACCGAGCTCAAAACCGGTAGAAAAATATCCTCACGAAAAATGCGATAACTTTCACATCCGGACTCGGATTTTAGCAAACTTGGTTTTTTTTCAAAAAGCTAAGAAAAATATCTATCTAATGGAGACCATAAAAGCCAAGAAGAAGTAAGAGATAAAATACTAAATAAGAAGAGGTGAAAACCTCTTTTAAGAAAAAACTGGTAAAACCTCCAAACTCGAAAATGCGATAAAAGATGCATACGGATTCCGTTTTCGATGAACTTGGACTTGTTGGAAAGCTAGCAACAAGCAAAAGAACCTCATATGGAGAAACACCAAGAAGCAACAAATTAGGAAGATGCAAAGTATGCAAAGGTTTGAGCTCCCTAAGACGATGTGATGAAGTTACCCGACCGAAAGCCCCTCTTGATAGTACGGCTATCTATCCTATAACCCGGTCTCCCAACAAACACCTTGAGACCGGTAAAAGGAAAACCTAGCAAGGACAAACCTTTTTCTTGCGCATCCCTCTTGATCTTGATGACGATGTTTCATGCTTCTGTCAAGCCGGAATGCTTCACTTGATCATTGTTGCTTCGTGAAGACTTCCAACATGCTCCCCCATACACCACTATGGGATACCTTCACTAAGGCATGTCTTCATAATTTCATTATCACCAAATGGATGACAAGCTTCAAGCATATGATCTTCTCGAGATGCTTATCTTGAAACTTGCACTTCTCAACCTTGATGACAACCACCACTTGATGTCATCCTTTCATGGGCTATATGAAATCTCACTAGTGATGCATATCCATGACACAATACCTAACCCACATAGACAACACAAACACATATATGTAATGGGTTAGTTCACAAAGCATAATTGACAAACCATACCATACCACAAGACCGATTGGTCCCATGTGGCACATTCCTTATGCTTCATGTGTTGACCAATCTAGAATCCAATCTTTGATCTTTGCCTTGGTCAACCTTGAATCTTCTCATGCTCTATCACAATATCTTGAGCCACATAAAGAATTCTTCATTTGATTGCATGCTCTAGGTATTAGTCAATCATATCTCAACTCATGAGACCATCATGACTTCGACATAGAGCCATATCTTGAATTCTTCTCTTGTAGCCAAACTCTCAAGATCTTGAAACTCCTTGGCTTAACACATAAGCTAGAGCATAGATTACATGAGTTCTACACAAGAAATACATCTTTATTTCTTCTTCTTGATCATAATGAATTCATCTCTTCTATTCAATGATCTTGATGCCAATACTTAAGATAAATCTTTATCTTCATGGCATCCAAACCTTGAATCCAACACATGGACTTCAAGCAATTCCTATGAACAATTCCTTCACAAAAAGCTCAATGAAAACATTAGTCCATAGGGATTGTCATTAATTACCAAAAACACACTTAGGGGCAATTTACCCTTACAGCAGCACTAGTGGTAGCTCAAGCATACCTGCACACAACACGACCAAATCCGGGAGACCCAAGGGAACATATGCACCGAGCAGCACTACAAGGATTGAAGGTGGTAGGCAATAAATTATCAGCAAAAGAAGAGGAGGCATACCGCAAAAAAGGAACACATAAGCCAAGATCACCACGCCGTCACAATAGTCCTCGGCACAAAAGCGGCAGTCGACGATCTAGAACACCATCACCAAGGCGACACAGAAGCCTGAAACATGGAGGAACCCGAAGATCTTGAACTCCAAGCAAAGCATACGACTACGAAGAAAAAGAGATGGGGTATCGTGCTTTACCCATAGGGTTCGCACCACGCCAGTACCCAAAGGTTTTAAACTACCCCATGATCAGCAAAAATACGATGGATCCCAGGAGCCACAGTCATGGCTTTCAGATTATTTACAGGCAGTAAAAATATTGGGAGGAACCAAGGAAACGGCCTTGCAAAGCTTGCAATTACACCTCACCGGCGCAGCAAGGTCATGGTTGAGCAAGTTAGAAAAAGAAACAATTGGAAGTTGGGAGGATCTCACAAAGCAATTTACGAGTAACTTCAAGTAGACATATAAATGGCCAGCGTCTATAGAAAAAGTCAAAGCCTGCGTACAGCAACGCAATGAGACATTATGGGCGTATATCCAAAGGTGGAGCATTATCAAAAACTCAGCGGTCAAAGTCTCAGATGAAAGAGCAATAGACGCATTCACACTCGGGTTGCGGCGAGGAGACCTAGTCGAAGAGATGGGCAGGCTTAAGCCGAAAACAGTATCAGATCTAATGGATATAGCAAATAGGTTCTCAGACGGAGAAGATGCATGCAACAACAAGCGAACGCGATCACCAGAGGATGATAGAGGAAACAGATATGGAAGCCAAAGGAGGAGATCTCGCAATTATGACAACTACGACTCCCACAACCAAGTAGCCGCAGGGTATAAAGACAATAGCTATTAAGAAAACGACCGTCGAAGCTCAGGATACAGTAGCTACGGAAAAGAAGACTACGGAAGCAGCAAAAAATTTCAGACAAGAGAACCCAGAGAGTATAACCCATCACCAGAAGATATGCTAAACGGACCATGTCACATACACTCCACGTTTGTTGATGGGAAACGAGTATCCAGGCACGCGATGAAAGATTGCACGACGTTCTTGAAACTCCAGGAGGCAGCACTAAACAAGCAAGCCGAAGCAAAATGGCAAGGATACGACGGAAACACAAACAACGCGCCTGCAAGTCAACAAGGAAACAATGGAGTTCCTCAAGGTCAAGACCAGCCCAACCAGGGATGCGACGATGACGGAGGATATGTTCCATCTAAAGTGATGGGTTCGTAGCATAGAAAACAAAAAATTTCCTACGCATGAACACATAAACTAGCCAAGAACATCTACGGGATGGTAGCAACGGAGACTAACCCTCGAAGACCGGTAGCGGGGATTACGTTCCCGCACAAACGTTGCCGATGGAGATTCGAGGAAGACGCACGTAGTCGACGTAGTCATTCACTTGACGTAGTCGACGTAGTGGTTCACTTGACGATCACGAGATCGTGTACACGGCGCCACAACCGGCGGCGCCCCCGTACTTGGTCACACGTACGGCTTGTCCTCGTCTCCTCCACGCCCTCGGTCCAGCGGGGCAGCGAAAGAAGGGATCCGCTGGACACTCCAACACTCACTTCTCCAAGTGTTTGAAACTCGAACTAACAATCCGGCAGAGCTTTGCTAAGCCAAGACGGATTTGGGACAGCAACTTTGCGGGAGAGGGGAAGAACAAAAGTGTGTGAAACTTGGAGGAGAGGGGGGGGGGGTTTATAGGGGAGGAGGGGGCAGCCCCCTTGGGGGGTGCACTGGCCCCTAGGAGGAGGTCCTCCTCCTCATCATGGTGGTAACCCCTCTTGATGCCCTTCATGGTGGTAACCCCCTCATCAACATGAGGTAACCCCCATTTTAATTTTGCATGACATTCATGCTAATTAAAATTCACACTTATTGATTTAATAAAACATTTTTATTTCTTTAATATTTGTTAATTCATTCAACTAACAAATACACCCTTGAGTTATTTCGATATCCCGAAATAGTTTTGGTGCTTTTCTGAAACAACCCTCATGCTATCCTGTAATTCAATCGGAGTATCGTATCCACTCAAAAACGACGGCGAACCTTAAGTGTGTCACCCTACGGTTCATGAATAACGTGGACATGATTGAGACTCCTCTCCGATCAATAATCATCAGCGGGATCTGGAAATCCATGATGACTCCCACTTACTCAACGATGAACTAGTGATCGTGTGAACCAATAATGAACATAATTAATTCCTTTTGTCTCGCGATATTATTACTTGTCCGAGATCCAATCATTTGGTATCAACCATACCTAGTTCAATCTCGTTCCCGACAAGTCTCTTTACTCATTCCGTGATAATGCATTCCCGTGACCTAGTCACATGCTTGCAAGCGATTCCAATGCAATATCACTGAGAAGGGCCCAGAGAATATCTTCCCGTCATCGGGTCAGACAAATTCCACTCTTCATCCATGAGCCTCAACTAATACTTTCAAAATACCCAAATCAACCTTTATAATCACCCTGTAACGGTGTGACGTTTGACATCATCAAAGCACTCTTCCAGCATCAGTGATTAACATGATCTCATGGTCTGAGGATTAGAACTATTTGGTATGAGTTTGATATAGCAATGAACTTGATGACTTGATCATATTGCTATTCGCACTATGGGTGTGAGTGTTCATCACATCATTCTTCTAATGATATGACCCCATTATTAACAACATCCAATGTTCATGATCAGGAAACCTTGATCATCGGTTAATCAACGAGCTAGTATAAAAGAGAGGCTTTACTAGGAACCCTTTTAGTTTATTAATCACACAAGTATTAATGTTTCTGATTAATACAATTCTAGCATGAGAAATAAACATCTATTATGAACACCGAATAATATAATAACAACTTTATTACTGCCTCTCGGGCATATTCCTTTCAGTCTCCCACTTGCACTAGAGTCAATAATCTAGATTACATAGTGATGAATCTAACACCCATTGAGTTCTGGTGCTGATCATGTTTTGCCTTGGGGAGAGCTTTAGTCAATGGGTCTGCCACATTTAGATCCGTGTGTACTTTGCAAATCTTTACATCACCATCCATGACATGTTCACGGATGGAGTGAAATCGGCGCTTCACATGCTTAAATTTCTTGTGAGACCTTGGCTTCTGAGTATTGGCTATGGCACCATTGTTGTCACAATAGATAACCATTGGATCCAATGCACTCAAAATCACACCCATTTCGGATATGAACTCCTTCATCCAAATTGCTTCCTGCGCCGCTTCTGAAACAGCAATGTATTCTGCCTCTGTAGTTGATCTCGCCACCACGCTTTGCTTGGAACTCCTCCAGCTTACTGCTCCTCCATTCATAACAAATACGTACCCGAATTGAGACTTAGAGTCATCCAGATCAGTGTCGAAGCTAGCATCGACGTAACAACTTGCGATGAGCTCTTCTTCACCGCCATATACGAGAAACATATCCTTAGTCCTTCATAAGTACTTAAGGATATTCTTGACCGTCGTCCAGTGTTCCAAACCTGGATCAGATTGGTACCTACTAGTCAAACTAATAGCATATGCCACATCCGGTCTTGTACACAATATGGCATACATGATAGAGCCTATGGCAGAGGCATAGGGAATCTTATTCATCTCTTCTCTATCTTCAGCTGTAGCCGGACCTTGAGTCTTACTCAATATCTTTCCTTGCAATATAGGTAAGAACCCTTTCTTATTTTCTTCCATTCTAAACTTCTTTAGAATCTTGTCAAGGTATGTACTTTGTGATAGCCCAATTAAGCGTCTTGATCTATCTCTATAGATTTTGATGCCTAAAATATACGCCGCTTCACCAAGGTCCTTCATTGAAAACTTATTGTTTAAGTAATCTTTTACGCTCTTCAAAAGTTCCGTATCATTTCCAATCAGCAATATGTCATCCACATATAATATTAGAAATGCTATAGAGCTCCCACTCACTTTCTTGTAAATACAAGCTTCTCCATAAGTTTTGACAAATCCAAACCCTTTGATGACTTCGTCAAAATGGAGATTCCAACTTCGGGACGCTTGCTTCAGTCCATAAATGGATCGCTGAAGTTTGCATACCTTGTCAGCATCCTTAGGATCAACAAAACCCTTGGGTTGTACCATGTACAACTCTTCCTCAATGTTACCATTAAGGAACGCGGTTTTCACATCCATCTGCCAAATTTCATAATCAAAAAATGCAGCAATTGCTAACATAATCCTAACAGACTTTAGCATCGCTACGGGTGAGAAAGTCTCATCGTAGTCAACTCCTTGAATTTGTCGGAAACCTTTTGCGACAAGTCGTGCTTTATAGACGGTCACATTACCATTAGCGTCTATTTTCTTCTTGAAAATCCATTTATTCTCAACGGCCTTTTGGTCATTGGGAAGTTCCACCAAAGTCCTTACTTGGTTTTTATACATGGATTCCATTTTGGATTTCATGGCTTCATGCCATTTGTTGGAATCTGGGCTCATCATTGCTTCATCATACGTCGCAGGGTCATCGTTCTCAACAATGGCATTTACGACAAGATCACCGTACCATTCAGGAGCGGCGCGTGTTCTTGTCGACCTACGAGGTTCGGTAGCATCCTCTTTTGGAGTTTCATGATCTTCATCATTAGCTCCCACTTTATTTGGTGAAGTCACCACCGGAACGATTTCCGGCGCTGCGCCACTTGCCAATTCATGAAGAGGAGGTTCAATAACCTCATCGAGTTCTACCTTCCTACTATTCACACCTTTCGAGAGAAACTCCTTCTCCAAAAAGGATCCGTTCTTAGCAACAAACACTTTGCCTTCGGATCTGTGATAGAAGGTGTACCCAATTGTTTCTTTAGGGTATCCTATGAAGACGCATTTTTCCGCTTTGGGTTCGAGTTTATCAGGCTGAAGTTTCTTCACATAAACATCGCGTCCCCAAACTTTTAGAAATGACAGCTTAGGTTTGTTTCCAAACCATAATTCATACGGTGTCATTTCAACGGATTTAGATGGAGCCCTATTTAAAGTGAAAGTGGCTATTTCTAGCGCATAACCCCAAAAAGATAGTAGCAGATCGGTAAGAGATATCATAGACCGAACCATATCCAATAAGGTGCGGTTACGACATTCGGATACACCATTTCGTTGTGGCGTTCCAGCGGGTGTGAGTTGTGAAACTATTCCACATTCTCTCATATGTGTGCCAAACTCGTAACTTAGATATTCTCCTCCATGATCAGATCGTAGAAATTTAATCTTTCTGTTACGATGATTCTCTACTTCACTCTGAAATTCTTTGAACTTTTCAAATGTTTTAGACTTGTGTTTCATTAAGTAAATATACCCATATCTACTTAAGTCATTAGTGAAAATAACAAAATAACGATATCCACCACGCGCCGACACACTCATAGGTCCACATACATCAGTATGTATGATTTCCAATAAGTCTGTCGCCCGTTCCATTAAACCGGAAAATGGCGTTCTAGTCATCTTGCCCATAAGAAATGGCTCGCATGTCTCAAATGATTCATAATCAAGTGATTCCAGAAGTCCATCCGAATGAAGCTTCTTCATGCGTTTAACACCAATATGACCTAAATGGCAGTGCCACATGTATGCGGCTATATCATCATTTAACTTAATTCTTTTGGCATTCACGTTATGAATATGTGTTTCATTACTATCAAGATTCAAAAGAAATAAACCTTTCTTCTCAGGTGCATGTCCATACAAGATATTATTCATATAAATCGAACAACCATTGTTCTCAGACTGGAATGAATAATTGTCTCGCACTAAACAAGATCCAGAAATAATGTTCATGCTCAACGCAGGCACCAAATAACATTTATTCAGGTTTAAAACTAATCCAGATGGTAAATGTAGAGGCAGCGTCCCGACGGCGATCACATCAACTTTTGTTCCATTGTCGACGCACATCGTGACCTCATCCTTCGCAAGTTGCCGCTTATTCTTTAGCCCCTGTTTCGAGTTACATATGTAAGCAACTGAACCAGTATCAAATACCCAGGCGCTATTGCGACTACTAGTAAGGTACACATCAATAACATGTATATCATATATACCTTTGTTAATCTTCCCGTTCTTCTTATCCGCCAGATACTTTGGGCAGTTGCGCTTCCAGTGCCCCGTTTCCTTGCAGTAAAAGCACTCAGTTTCAGGTTTAGGACCAGCCCTGGGTTTCTTCTCAGAACCGGCAACAGATTTGCCGTCCTTCTTGTTTCTACCCTTGGACTTATTATCCTTTCTACTTTTCTTGAAATTAGTGCTCTTATTGACCATCAACACTTGATGTTCCTTTTTGATCTCCACTTCTGCAGTCTTAAGCACTGAGAGAAGCTCGGGGAGAGACTTCTTCATGCCCTGCATGTTGTAGTTCATCACAAAGCTCTTGAAGCTAGGTGGGAGAGATTGGAGAACCCGATGTATTCCCAACTCATTGGGAATCGTTATTCCCAAAGAGATGAGCTTATCGGCGTACCCAGACATTTTGAGTACGTGCTCACTAACGGAGCTGTTCTCTTCCATCATGCAGCTAAAGAACTTTTCTGAAGCATCATAACTCTCTACGGCAGTATGGGAGTCAAAAATCAGTTTCAACTCTCCCATTGTATCATAAGCGTTGCTGTTCTCAAAACATTTTTGCAGCTCTGGCTCAAGTCCATACAGCATGCCGCAATGAACTAAACTGTGGTCCTCCTTACGAGTCAGAAAAACATTTTTCTCTTCATCGGGAGCATCTTCTGCAGGCGGGTTACCTAGCGGTGCCTCAAGCACATAGCCCTTTTGAGAGGCATTGAGGAGGATCCTCAAGTTAAGTGCCCAGTTGGTGAAGTTGCTACCGTTGGTGGCTAGTTTTTCTTTCTCCATGAATGCATTGAAATTTAGAGCAGGTGGTGCCATGATCTACAAATTATTTGCAAAGTTAATTTAGACTAAGTTCATAATAGAATGAGTTCAGGTTAAATCAAATTCTACGTGAACTCCCACTTAAAAACAACATCCCTCCTAGTTTTCTTAAGTGACTACACGAACCAAATCCACTATACCGCAACCGATCATCACGTGCAACGACATAGTTTCAAAGGCGAACATCACCATGTTCATCATATCAACCATATGACTCATGCTTAACCTTTTGGTTCGTGTTCCAAGGCCATGTCTGTACATGCTAGGCTCGCCAAGTAGAACCATAACATTTGCGTGTGTAAAACTGTCTTACACCCATCGTATGTGAACGTAGAGTCTATCACACCCGATCATCACGAGGTGTCTCAAAATGACAAACTTTCTTGACGGTGCATGTTACGGGAGAACACATTTTATCTTGATATTTATGTGAGAGGGATCATCTTATAATGCTACCGCGCGATCAAATCTAATCAGAATAAGATGCATAAAAGGATAAACATCATATGCATATATAATGTGATATGATATGGTCCTTCACGCATTCGATCTCCATCTTGTGCGTCATGGCATGATCTCCATCATTCCATCGGCGTAGCACCAAGGTCCATGGCGCTCCACCTTGGTTGTCTTCCTCCATTACAATATATCACTTGGATATATATATTCGACACGCAGGCCATTTAAATGTAAAGACAACCATATGGCTCCTGCCGGTTATTTATAACTTACAAAAAGGATCATCGCATACAATTTGTAACATAAACAATTTAACCATATCACATCACATGCCCTGTAAAAACAAGTTAGATGTTTCTAATTTGTCTTGCATATTTTACGTGGTTTGGGGCTTTCTAGGAAGAACCATTCTTACCTACGAACATATAACCACAACGGTGATAAAATATTATTAACAACTCTTTGTAAAATAGATCATAACTATAGTGGGAGAAACATGCACCCGCAAAGCCACATATGCCGAAGCATGTCAAGTGTGGGACAAGTCTCGTGAACGCGGTCACGTAAGGTTAGTCTCGGGCAGCTTCAATCCCACTATGCCACTATGATCCAAAATAACCAAAAATTGCAATAACATGATCATCAACGCCCACATCCACATGTGTTCTAACCGTGCATACCAACTACACATAGAGATGGCTCTGATACCACTGATGGGTTCGTAGCATAGAAAACAAAAAATTTCCTACGCATGAACACATAAACTAGCCAAGAACATCTACGAGATGGTAGCAACGGAGACTAACCCTCGAAGACCAGTAGCGGGGATTACGTTCCCGCACAAACGTTGCCGATGGAGAGTCGAGGAAGATGCACATAGTCGACGTAGTCGTTCACTTGACGTAGTCGACGTAGTGGTTCACTTGACGATCACGAGATCGTGTACACGGCGCCACAACCGACGGCACCCCCGTCCTCGGTCACACGTACGGCTTGTCGTCGTCTCCTCCACGCCCTTGGTCCAGCGGGGTAGCGGAAGAAGGGATCCGCCGGACACTCCAACACTCACTTCTCCAAGTATGTGAAACTCGAACTAACAATCTGGCAGAGCTTCGCTAAGCCAAGACGGATTTGGAGCAGCAACTTTGTGGGAGAGGGGAAGAACCAAAGTGTGTGAAACTTGGAGGAGAGGGGAGGGGGGGTTTATAGGGGAGGAGGGGGCAGCCCCTTGGGGGGTGCGCCGGCCCCTAGGAGGAGGTCCTCGTCCTCATCATGGTGGTAACCCCCCCTTCATGCCCTTCATGGTGGTAACCCCCTCATCAATATGAGGTAACCCCCATTTTAATTTTGCGTGACATTCATGCGAATTAAAATTCACACTTATTGATTTAATAAAACATTTTTATTTCTTTAATATTTGTTAATTCATTCAATTAACAAATACACCCTTGAGTTATTTCGATATCCTGAAACAGTTTCGGTGCTTTTTTGAAACAGCCCTCATGCTATCCTGTAATTCAATGGAGTATCGTATCCACTCAAAAACGACGGCGAACCTTAAGTGTGTCACCCTACGGTTCGTGAATAACGTGGACATGATCGAGACTCCTCTCCGATCAATAATCATCAGCGGGATCTGGAAATTCATGATGACTCCCATTTACTCAACGATGAACTAGTGATCGTGTGAACCAATAACGAACATAGTTAATTCCTTTTGTCTCACGATATTATTACTTGTCCGAGATCCGATCATTTGGTATCAACCATACCTATTTCGATCTTGTTCCTGACAAGTCTCTTTACTTGTTCCGTGATAATGCATTCACGTGACGTAGTCACATGCTTGCAAGCGATTCCAATGCAATATCACCGAGAAGGGCCCAGAGAATATCTTCCCGTCATCGGGTCGGACAAATTCCACTCTTGATCCATGATCCTCAACTAATACCTTCAGAATACCCAAATCAACCTTTATAATCACCCTATAACGGTGTGACGTTTGATATCATCAAAGCACTCTTCCAGCATCAGTGATTAACATGATCTCATGGTCTGATGATTAGAACTATTTCGTATTAGTTTGATATAGCAATGAACTTGATGACTTGATCGTATTGCTATTCGTACTATGAGTGTGAGTGTTCATCACATCATTCTTCTAATGATATGACCCAGTTATTAACAACATCCAATGTTCATGATCAGGAAACCTTGATCATCGGTTAATCAATGAGCTAGTATAAAAGAGAGGCTTTACTAGGAACCCTTTTAGTTTATTAATCACACAAGTATTAATGTTTTCGATTAATACAATTCTAGCATGAGAAATAAACATCTATTATGAACATGGAATAATATAATAACAACTTTATTATTGCCTCTCGGGCATATTCCTTTCATAAAGGGCACATCACAACAATGATACAGCCTGTGCCAAAGTCGAACAAAGAGGAAAAAAGCATAACTCGCCAAGTTAACCTGGCAGTAACCTCGCCTCTGGCAACAACGGAGTATCTACACTGGTCAGAGCAACCCATAGAATTCATCAGGGATGATCACCCCATAACAGTACCTTGGCCAGGAAACGCGCCTCTGGTACTCAAAGCCCAAATTGGGACGTACGATGTCGACAGAGTATTCATGGATGTAGGAAGCGGAATAAATCTTATATATGCGAAGACCCTATGAGCAATGCACATTTCATTGGAGTTCCTAAAGCCAACTGACTGCTCTTTCCACGGAATCATCCTAGGGAGTGCTAACTATCCACTTGGTCGAATAGCACTCAACGTCTGTTTTAGGAATCGACAAAATTACAGAAGAGAGAAGCTCGACTTCAAAGTCATGGACTGGCCATCACAATATCACGCGATCCTCGGGCGACCCGCATTTTCGCGATTCATGGCAGTACCTCACTACATGTACCTGGTACTAAAAATGCCAGGACCCAATGGAATTATCACAGTAAAAGGAAGCTTCGAGCTATCAGATCTATGCGACAAGGAATTTCACAAGATGGCCCAAAACTTTGGCATGATGGCAAGCTACGGAGAACCCAATGACAAAACAAAAAGCACGACTACAGGAGTCACACAACAACTCGAAGGACACCCAGCAGAGCCAGAAGTGAAAAAACCATGGGTACATTCGTCAGACCAAGAGAAACCTATAGGAGAAGAAGAGAAGACCTCGGTGACATAGGCGGCAAGAACAACAAAAAGTAGAGTAGAAAAATAAGGCTCTAAAAGCCACGAGCTATTCCAGGGCAATGCCCTCTAGATCCAGAACACAGGTCATCGGTCGGATCTCTTGGGTCATGATACGTCCATTTTGCATCACTATTTTGTCTCATAACTTACTATTATTCATTGATATATTTCACATTTAGAGATGATACTTATGTTGTTTCCTCTGTTTTTACATGTTTGATGATCATTGGAGGAATTGCTGCTGGAGTAAGGATTCTGCTGGAAAAAGGACCGTCAAGACACGATGTTTTGGAAGATCAGGAAATTCCAGAAAAATACCAGAAAATTATATTTTGCCAGAAGACAGAAGAAGCCAGAAGGAGGAGGCGAGAGGAGCCACAGGGTGGGCTCACCCACAGGGGGCGCGGACCCACCCCTGGCCGCGCCGGCCTGTGGTGAGGCCACCCTGGCCCGTTCTGCCATCGCCCCTTCGCGTATATGATCGTCCCCAAAAACCTAAGTGAAGGGGGGGCTCAGAGATAGACACCGCCACCTCTGCGGGGTAGAAAACACCAGAGAGAGAAAAGCTCTCCGGCAGGCAGGAATCTGCCGGGGAAATTCCTTCCCGGAGAGGGGAGATCGTCGCCATCGTCATCGCTATCGCACCGGACTTCATCGGGATCATCATAACCACAATCTCCATCACCAGCACCTTCATCTCCACCATCACCACGCCATCTCGCTGTAACATCTTGAGTTGAATCTTGTCAAATTCTTAGGGGAAACTTTTCCGGTGTTGATTACTCTTGTAGTTGATGCTATTGAGTGGAACCGTTGAATTAAGGTTTATGTTCAGATTGTTATTTACCATTATTTCACCTCTGATCATGATCCATATGATGTCTTGTGAGTAGTTCGTTTAGTTCTTGAGGACATGGGAGAAGTCAAGATGTCAGTAGTGGAATTATGTTAAGTAATATTTAATGGTTTGATATTTATTTGTTGTGGTGCTATTTCACTAGTGGTGTCATGTGAATGTCGACTACATGATACTTCACCATTTATGGGCCTAGTGGAATGCATTGTGTATTTGGTTACTAATTGTGGGGTTGCTGGAGTGACAGAAACCTAAACCTCCGTTAGGAAACCATTGCACCAGGGAGCGTAGGATCTTAGAGTTTAAGGCTGTGGTTAGATTTTTCTTAATTACTTTCTTGTAGTTGCGGATGCTTGCAAGGGGTATAATCACAAGTGTGTATTAATCCTAGTAAGGGTAGTACGCTAGCACAGGTTCACCGCCTTAACAATTATTAAACCAATAAAGATTATTTAGCGGCATGAAGCGAAAGCTCTTGACAGAAACTCCTGTGTGTCCTCGAGAACATTTGGTCATCATAAGTTACACAACCGGCTTGTCCTTTGCTCTAGAAAGGATTGGGCCACTTGCTGCAATAGTTATTACTGTCTTTTATTTACTCATACTTTATTTACTTGCATTACCAAATACTCCTGAAAACCCGTTTGCTAGTATTTAAAGTGAATCCTTGATCAAAACCACTTGTCAACACCTTCTGCTCCTCGTTGGGTTCGACACTCTTATTTATCGAAAGTACTACGATACACCCCCTATACTTGTGGGTCATCAAGACTATTTTCTGGCGCCATTGCCGGGGAGTGAAGCGCTATTGAAGAGTGGAATTGTTAAAGGTAACCATTGCTGTGAGTATTGTTTTTATTTCTGTCTTTTATTTTTATTTTATTTTGCTATGGAGAGTTCTCCATTTGGGTTCCTATTCGGGAACACTACTACCACTATTGCAGATGTAGATGAACCACCCCCCGCTCAATTAGATCCTTTTAAAAATACCTATGAAAATTGTTGAACGTGTTACGGATAACTGCTATTCAAGAGATGGAACTGTCCATTCGGGTGATCACTTACTCTTTATAAATGAATTATGCGAGTTGTTCAAGTGTGCAGGTATTTCATCGAGCCAGGTTAAGAGGAAGCTATTCTCTTTATCACTGAAAGGCAGAGCTGAGGAGTGGTATCGGCTGCTAAAGGATGGTCCATCTATTGCTTGGGAGGAAATTGTACCTCTCTTTTATTCCAAGTTTTATCCTCCAAGTGAAATTCATAAAGATCGTAATCGAATATATAATTTTTGGTCTCACAATGGAGAGAGTATTTCCCAAGCGTGGGGGAGATTGAAGTTACTAATGCTCAAATGTCCCATTCATGAGCTCCCCAGTAATATTGTTATTGATAAATTTTATGCGAGGCTTACTCTTCATGACAAGGATTTATTGGATGCTTCCTGTTTTGGATCATTTACCCATATGAAAGGAGAAGCTAAATGGGATCTTCTTGACCGTATTCAAGAAAATGCTGAAGGATGGGAAAACGACAAAGGTTGGAAGTTAGATATAAATTATGATTATGAATGCATTAAAGCTTTTATGGGAACCGATGACTTTCATAAAGTTAGCTTTGTTTATGGTCTTGATTCCCAGATACTTGCTAACTATTTTAAGGCTTTTGCCTCTTATCTTGATGTTCCAAAGAAAGATTGGAACAAGTATCATGCGTCTTATAAAGATTCTATTAGTCATATTCCTGCTAAAACTACTGAAGTTTGTACTGTTGATCGCATTTTGCCTGAACCTTATTTCGAGAAGACGCCTTTCCCTGCTAAGGTAAAGGAGCATTCCACTCTAGTAAGTGTGCTTAATAAAAGTACTAAGAAAGCTGCAGAACCTGATGAGCAAATTACTATTAAGTCTCCAGTAGCTATAGTGAAGGACCTTGCTGATAGTAGATGGGTTAGTCCTATTCATTGTGTTCCTAAGAAAGGAGGTATCACTGTTGTGCCTAATGAGAGGTGCATTGATTTTAGAAAGGTTAACAAAGTTACTAAGAAAGATCATTATCCTTTACCGTTTATAGATCAAATGTTAGAGAGGTTGTCTAAGAAGACTCATTTTTGTTTTCTTGATAGTTATTCTAGTTTCTCTCAGATTGCTGTTAAAAAGCAAGATCAAGAGAAAACCACTTTTACTTGTCCTTATGGAACTTATGCTTATAGACATATGCCGTTTGGTTTGTGCAATGCTCCTGCTACTTTTCAAAGATGCATGTCCGCTATTTTTCATGGCTTTTGTGAGGAAATTGTGGAGGCTTTCATTGACGATTTCTCCATCTATGGAACTTCTTTTGATAATTGTTTGCACAATCTTGATAAAGTTTTGCAGAGGTGTGAAGAAACTAATCTTGTTCTTAATTGGGAGAAATGCCACTTTATGGTGAATGAAGGAATTGTTCTTGGACATAAAATTTCTGAAAGAGGTATTGAAGTTGATAGAGCAAAGGTTGAAGCAATCGAGAAAATGCCCTGTCCCAGACATGTTAAAGGTATTCGTAATATTCTTGGTCATGCTGGTTTCTATAGGAGGTTTATTAAAGATTTCTCTAAGATTTCAAAGCCTCTTACTAATCTTCTTTAAAAAGATGTACCATTTGTTTTTGATGATGATTGTAAGGAAGCTTTTGAAACTCTTAAGAAGGCTTTAACTACTGCTCCTATTGTTCAACCACCTGATTGGAATTTACCCTTTGAAATTATGTGTGATGCTAGTGATTTTGATGTTGGTGCTGTTCTTGGATAGCGCATAGATAAGAAGTTGAATCTTATTCATTATGCTAGTAAGACTCTTGATGCTGCTCAGAAGAATTATGCTACTACTAAGAAGGAGTTTCTTGTTGTTGTTTTTGCATGTGATAAGTTTAGACCTTACATTATTGATTCTAAAGTTACTATTCATACTGATCACGCTGCTATTAGATATCTTATGTCGAAGAAGGATGCTAAGCCTAGGCTTATTAGATGGGTGTTGCTTTTACAAGAGTTTGATTTGCATATTGTAGATAGGAAAGGTGCTGAAAATCCTGTTGCTGACAATTTGTCTAGATTGGAAAACATTTCTTTTAATCCTATTCCTATTAATGATAGTTTTCCAAATGAACAGTTGGCTTCAATAAATGTAACTTCACGATAAATATCCGTGGTATGCTGATTATGCTAACTTTATTGTTTCCAAGTATTTGCCTCCAACCTTTACAGCTCAGAAGAGAAGGAAATTCTTTTATGATTTGAGGCATTATTTTTGGGATGACCCGCACTTATATAAGGAAGGAGTTGATGGTATTATGCGAAGATGTGTTCCGGAATATGAGCAACAAGAAATATTGAGAAAGTGCCATGGTTGTGCTTATGGAGGACATCATGTTGGAGATAGAACTGCACAAAAGGTTCTACAATTAGGTTTTTATTGGCCGACCCTTTTTAAAGATGCTAGAAGGTATGTTTTATCCTGTGATGAATGTCAGGGAGTTGGTAATATTTCTAGACGTAATGAAATGCCTATGAGTTATACTCTTGTTATTGAACCATTTGATTGTTAGGGATTTGACTTTATGGGCCCTTTTCCCCCTTCAAAAGGTTATACTCATATACTTGTTGCTGTTGATTATGTTACCAAGTGGGTAGAAGCTATACCTACAAAGAGTGCCGATGGTGAGACCTCGTTAAAAATGCTTAAGGACGTTATTTTTCCTAGGTTTGGTGTACCTAGATATCTTATGACTGTCGGAGGTTCTCATTTTATTCACGGAGGTTTTAGAAAAACTCTTGCTAGATATGACGTTAATCATAGAATTGCTTGTGCTTATCATCCTCAAACTAGTGGGCAGGTAGAGCTTTCAAATAGAGAGATCAAGTCTATCTTGCAGAAGACTGTTAATATATCTAGGAAAAACTGGGCTAGCAAGTTAAACGATGCTTTATGGGCTTATAGAACTGCTTATAAGAACCCCATGGGCATGTCTCCATACAAGATGGTTTACGGAAAAGCATGTCACTTGCCCTTAGAATTAGAACACAAAGCTTTTTGGGCAGTGAAAGAGCTTAATAGGGATTTTAAACTCGCCGATAAGAAAAGGTTGCTTGATTTGAGTTCCCTAGATGAGTGGAGAAATGAAGCTTATGAGAATGCCAGACTTTTCAAAGAGAAAGTCAAACAATGGCATGATAAGAGAATTCTTAAGAGAGAGTTTCATGTTGGTGAGAAAGTTCTATTGTATAGGTCTCGTCTCAGATTTTTTTTATAGGAAAATTACTCTCGAAATGGGAAGGACCCTATGTTATTGAAGAGGTGTACCGCTCAGGTGCGATAAAGATTGCTTCATTAAAAGATAACACTACACAGGTGGTGAATGGTCAAAGACTCAAACATTATATTGCCGGAGATTCTTATAATGAAGATGTTGATGTTATTCAAACGGTGACTCCGGAAGAATTCATCCAGGACAATATGCAGGACCTGCAGAGTTCGTTTTCGAATAGGTAACAGTTCTAGTCAGAAAAGGTTCACGTTAAACTTTTCCATTAATATTTTTGTTGTTTTTATTTAATATGAAAAATCACGAGACGAAAACGGGCAGGAGACAGAGTCCGGTGGCTCCTCACCACCAGGGGCGCGGGCCCACTCCAGGCCGCGCCGCCCTGTGGTGAGACCACCTCAGAGCTCGTTTCCGTCCCAGTTTCCTCCTGTGATTTCATTTCGATGTTTAATTTTTGCCTATATAACCCCCCAGATTACCCGAGGTTTGTATATTGTGTTTTCGTAGTGTTTTCATTTTGAGCTGTTTCTGTCAGGGGATTGTTCTCAGCTTTGGAGTTACAATATCTTCGTCCGGTCCATCTGAGGAGAACTCTCTTGCGGATATCATTAATCCGTACATGAGGGAGCTGAAGATGCATCCGAAGGAATTGTCACTCAGGGATGGGGAGTTGCAGATTGAAGATGTCCAGGGCCCTACGGGAGAAGGGAGTCTTGAAGCCAGGATGGAAGCGCTGGAACAAGAAGTTTTTAAATATAAGAAGATGGCGAAACGCGAAGTGGACATCATCTATAGGATTAATCAAGAGCTTGTCGCCAAGCACAAGAAAGAGACTGCAGAGCTCTGGAGTGACATCTTTTCACTCCATGAGACCACTAACAAATTACAAGCACAACTCTATGACTTGCAGAACCAAAACTGTGAGTATGAAGCTAGGTTTAAACAAATGAGTGCTGCTGCAAGTTTCTGGATATTGGAGACCAAGACATCCTTCCTTGATGGGGAACCTCTGCCTTGGAAGTCTGATGATGATAAAGACTCGCCACCACCACTGAAGGAGTAATTCGTCATTGGTATTGGCATCCCCTTGGCTTGTTCCAAGCTTGGGGGAGTGCCGCGGTATCACATCATTATCTTTTGCTCTTTTACTTTTCAAGTAGAGTCGTATCATGAATAGAGAAGTTATCTTATAGAATAGTTTGCAGTGTGGAAGTATCCTCCTTAGTTGGTTATCTATGTATCCCTTGGTGTGAGTTGCGGTAATGAAATATTAATGAGAAGTTTTATCTTTTACTTTCCGCACACTTTATTTTAGTTTGCAATCTCTCTTATACGATTAGTCTTGTTGATTAGTATTGGTATCACTTTGGGAGCATGAGTAAATTTAGTTGGTTTTGGCAAACTTAGCTTGGTCAGTAGCAACATTACCTTGAGGTTTGAGTAGAAAAGAAGAAGAAGTGCTAGTGGATACTTCATTTCAGCTTTCCTTCATGTTTAGCTCATAAGCAATAGTATTCTCAAGTTAAAATCGTTGTACTTTCAAGGAAGTTTGCATGATTGTTTCTATTATATGTATGTTTGTTTTTTTCATGCAACTCTTATGCTTGCTATCCAGCCTTTCTAGCCAAAAACCTGTACTGAGAGGGAATACTTCTCGTGCATCCAATTCCCAAAAACCAAGTTACTTCCAAAGAGTCCACTATAAATTCCTATGCATGGTATTTCAAGCCATTCCAAGTAACTTTTCATGTGCTACCTTTCAAAAACCTTCAAATACTTCTAATTTTGTGCCACTGTTTTTAGCTCATGAGGACGTAGTGGTTGGGTTTGTTATCTTCCATACTAAATTGAGTACCCCTCGACTAGGGAGCTTCATCTGCTCATCATTAATTTTGCAAGGGAGCTGGTCAGACCATTGTAATCTAATCTAAACAAGAAAATAAAAAAGAGCACTCCTCCATGGTATGTGAAAGTTGGTGGGCACCCGATGGGATCGGTTAGCCATGGTTTGAGAAAGGAAAAGGTGGGGAGGAGTGCCAAGCTATAAAAGAGCACAATTGTGCCAATTAATCAAACATCTCGGAACTGCTCTCACTTGTTTAGTATGGAAGATATCAAGAACTCTATTGCTAGTCGTTGACAAAAGCAACCACCTCTCAAAACAACTTTTACCTCTGTTTTACAAATGAAAACCTCTAGCACATGTTTAATCCCTGCTTCCCTCTGCGAAGGGCCTATCTTTTACTTTTATGTTGAGTCAAGCTATTCCCCTCTATCTCAAGCAAGCATTTGAGTTGTTATGTTTCACTCATCCATATGTTGATCCGTTCAACCATGTTTACTATCTTCCTTTGTTTAGTATAATGCTTTTACCTGAAGGAATATATCTTTGAAAGCTTTCTATGATTGCAAAGAGTTTGTCTTGTTGAGCATATGGTTTTTGTTATATTAGCTCTATTTTAAAAGGCTCCGTTCAAAAGTAAGTATAGTTTGTTCATTGTTCTCTGTCCAAGAACTAAGGTTTTCCATCACCAATTATAATTTACCTTGTGCATCTTTGTTTGTGATTCCCTTTTACTTATTGCAAGTCTATATCATATAAAGGGAAGTTGCTGTCTATTATAATTTGTGCCTTGGTGAATGTGATGCTTCTTATCCGTATTTTGATTATCGACACTTCACTCCATAAACCTGTGGTCATGTTTACCGAGTTCAGTTTTCGCTTGGGGACAAGCGAGGTCTAAGCTTGGGGGGGTTGATATGTCCATTTTGCATCACTATTTTGTATCATAACTTACTATTATTCATTGATATATTTCACATTTAGAGATGATACTTATGTTGTTTCCTCTGTTTTACATGTTTGATGATCATTGGAGGAATTGCTGCCGGAGTCAGGATTCTGCTGGAAAAAGGACCGTCAAGACACGATGTTTCAGAAGATTAGGAAATTCTAGAAAAATACCAAAAAATTATATTTTGCCAGAAGACTGAAGAAGCCAGAAGGAGGAGGCGAGAGGAGCCACAGGGTGGGCTCACCCACAGGGGGTGCAGGCCCACCCCTGGCTGCACTGGCCTATGGTGAGGCCACCCTGGCCCACTTCTGCCATCGCCCCTTCATGTATATGGTTGTCCCCGAAAACCTAAGTGAAGGAGGGGCTCAGAGATAGACACCGCCGCCTCTGCGGGGCGGAAAACACCAGAGAGAGAAAAGCTCTCCGACAGGTAGGAATCTGCCGGGGAAATTCCTTCCCAGAGAGGGGAAATCGTCGCCATCGTCATCGCCATCGCATCGAACTTCATCGGGATCATCATCACCACCATCTCCATCACCAGCACCTTCATCTCCACCATCACCACGCCATCCCGCTGTAACATCTTGAGTTGAATCTTGTCAAATTCTTAGGGGAAACTTTCCCGGTGTTGATTACTCTTGTAGTTGATGCTGTTGAGTGGAACCGTTGAATTAAGGTTTATGTTCAGATTGTTATTTACCATTATTTCACCTCTGATCATGATCCATATGATGTCTTGTGAGTAGTTCGTTTAGTCCTTGAGGACATGGGAGAAGTAAAGATGTTAGTAGTGGAATTATGTTAAGTAATATTTAATGGTTTGATATTTATTTGTTGTGGTGCTATTTCACTAGTGGTGTCATGTGAACGTCGAATACATGATACTTCACCATTTATGGGCCTAGTGGAATGCATTGTGTATTTGGCTACTAATTGTGGGGTTGCTGGAGTGATAGAAACCTAAACCTCCGTTAGGAAACCATTGCACCAGGGAGCGTAGGATCTTAGAGTTTAAGGCTCTGGTTAGATTTATCTTAATTACTTTCTTGTAGTTGTGGATGCTTGCAAGGGGTATAATCACAAGTGTGTATTAATCCTAGTAAGGGTAGTACGCTAGCATAGGTTCACCCCCATAACACTTATCAAACCAATAAAGATTATTTAGCGGCATGAAGCGAAAGCTCTTGACAGAAACTCCCGTGTGTCCTCGAGAACGTTTGGTCATCATAAGTTACACAACCGGCTTGTCCTTTGCTCTAGAAAGGATTGGGCCACTTGCTGCAAATGTTATTACTGTCTTTTATTTACTCATACTTTATTTACTTGCATTACCAAATATTCCTGAAAACACGTTTGCTAGTATTTACAGTGAATCCTTGATCAAAACCACTTGTCAACACCTTCAATTCCTCGTTGGGTTGGACACTCTTATTTATCGAAAGTACTAGGATACCCCCCTATACTTGTGGGTCATCAGGTCACCCCATGTATCTTACACTATAAGCATAAATAAAGACATAGTTCGTCATATTCGAGTTTACGTGTCTCTATTATCTAAAACAAAATCGCGGCCAAGGCACTAAGCAAGGAATGCCTTGAGAAATTTCCTAGTAAGAAAAGCGCAGGAAATGGGAACTTTTGAGTTTTACATACAAAGCATACATGCAGTAACATGCTACACTGTTGGCTGATCTGAGTCATCCACGTTGAAAGGATTCAAGTAGTGGTGCTCGCGGAAAAACCTCGCGTCCTCCTGCAGTAACCTTGAAATAATCCTCCTCGCGGGCTGCAGCGTGGCATCCATATGGACACCAAGCGTAGCACGCCCTAGAGGCAACCCTTCTGACATCTAGTCGTAATTAAGCCTTGGATGCCATTTTCGCATCCATCCAAGGGCAAAATTCGCACCAGCAATCAAATTGAGCTTTATCAAAAGGTGAACCCGCTGGCTTGTCCCGAAGGTCTCGAGCAACTGTCTAAAATCCCTCGGCAGTGGGTTGCGGGGGAGCATAACAGAGTACATGGTTGTCAAAGATGCCTGACAACCATCAATCGCTTCCCCAATATGTTGAGCGCGATCCTGAAGAAGCACAATGGCATGAAGACGCCGGGGATTAGACCACAAACTGTCGGTTCCCTCTGATGCCTTCTCAAGAGCCGCGGTTCATTCAGAAAAAACTGACGTGCCTCACCAACAAGGTCTAGGTAAGTACCTGAGGTGCGAAAAGATATTAACCCACAATAGTGGAGGAAAAGGGAAAAGAGAAAGTCTGCAAGGAACCTTACATCACAACATTTCACAGACAAACTCAACGATACCAACAAGAAAGGAGTCGCATTCTTCAAGATGTACGATCCTGGCCACCAGACCCGACACTTTATCCTCAAGTGTGGATATCTATTTCATAAAGCCGCAAGATTTGCTGGCCTTGTCCAAAGCAATCTGTGCCTAGCGCTTCATCAAGGATAAACGGCCTTCAAGGTCCAAAATCCTCAACAAATATTCAGTACATCGACAAGAAGGATGAGGAGGCGAAGAAGCTCTAGAGTCAAACATATTAGCGGGAGATGAAGCCCGGTCACGACCCAACGACCCACCAGCATGCACAGGCTGGAAGCCAAAAGAAAAAAGAAGACAACATCTCAGAAACTAAATCAAGCACGACATTTCAGAAGGGAAGAGTATTTACAAAGAGCACAAGTCCTCTGACTAGTTCTCGGGCAAAATATAAATAAAGTTTACTACACCAAAACAAAGGAAGACTACAAGGGAAGACTAAGTCTACGCCACCTCAGCATCAGGGTCCGCGGCGGAAGTAGGCGCGGAAGAGGTAGCACCAGTGTTGGGAGGAGGCATCGACCCACTTGTTGCCGGAGTCGAAGAAACTGGCATAGCAGAGGTCGAAGAAGCCGCTGAAGGAGAAATAATCGACACGATGCCTAGCGCGTACTTCTTCGCCTTCTCGAAGAAACCCCGCTGCTCCGAAAGAGGTCGACCGCGGGAAGAGCTCACCTTCTCCCAGTTAACCTCCTCGCCATGCGCATAAGTAAGCACAATGGCCCCCTCCGCACCTCACTTCACGGAGCAACTCTTCATCAGAAGGATAGGATCCTCGGGGGTGTTGAAAGCCGTTGCAAGCTTCTTCAGATCAGCAGTTGGCACGTCCGCTTTTTGCTTGGGCCACAACCCGACAAAAATTCGCGTTAGCACGCGACTAGCAAGCTCAAAGATCTCCTGGATAGATATTCAATTCGACTCCAGCAAGTTAACCGCGGCCATTAGAGGATCATCGTCCGGCTGCAAGGGCACCAAAGACACCCCAGTATGTTCTAAAGAACCAAGGGGACAAAGACAGAAAAATAAGAAAGCATACATCAGTAAGTATAAGAATGGGTAAATCAATGAAGAAGGGAAAAGCATGGACTACAAAATTAGTCCGTTTAGCAAAACTACTAATGGACTACGCCCTAATTTATTTCTAGTAAATAAACATATGTATTAACATTTATTAATTCAATTAATTAATAAATCATTAATCATCTTCCCAGAACAATTCCGTAACTCTCTGAAACAATTTCAATAAATCCTAAAACTACCCTAGCGTCGATGAGCGTTAAGTGTGACCCTAGGGGTTCGAGAATATGCAGACATGATCACCATCAATAATCAACAAAGGTATCTGGAAATCCATATTGACTCCCACATATTCAACGAAAATCATTATCGGTGAACCATGATGTCAGGATTCAAATAATCTCGTATACGAATTCCTTTATCTCGCGATATTTTACTCGCCCGAGATTCGATCGTCGGTATCGCCATACCTAGTTCAATCTCATTCACAGCAAGTACTTTTTACTTGTTCCGCAATCCAATATCACCCTGTAATTAAACTCATTAATCACGTGTTTGCAAACAGTGTATGATATTGATTATCGAGTGGGCCCAGAGTATATCTCTCCATCACGGGAGGGACACATCCCAATCTCGATACATGCAACTCAACAAGTACTTTCTGATTACCTGAGAGACACCTTTATGATCACCCTCTCATAGGATGACGTTTGATGACCTCAAAGCTCTCTTCCGGTACCAAGGAGTGGCATTATCTCATGGTCTAAGGAATAGGATACTGACATAGAAAAGCTACGCAATTGTGAACATAATGACATGATCTAATTGCTGTGCTTAATTTGGGTCTGTCCATCACATAATTCTCCTAATGACATGACCTCATTATTAATCGACAACTCATGTCTATGGTTAGGAAATCTTAACCATCATTAATCAATGAGCTAGACTAGTAGAGGCATACTAGGGACACAGTGTTGTTCATAAACCACACAAGTATTAATGTTTCCGCTTAATACAATTCTAGAATGGAATATAAACATTATCATGAACAAGAAATATGATAATAACAATATTATTATTGCCTCTAGGGCATATTTCCTTCAGTCTTCCACTTGCACTAGAGTCAATAATCTAGTCAATACTTGCGTCTTAAACACCTATGGCATTCTGGTGTTATTCATACGCGTTGCATGTGGTAAACCTTATCTATGGGTCTGACACTTTTAGGTCTGTGTGTATTTGCATATCTTTTGCATCAGCATGCATTACTCATCTTGTATGAGATGGCATCGTATAACCTTGGTCTTCTGGTGAGACCTTTGTTTCTTTGCCGAGACTATATTTTCACTATTGTCATACAATAGAACTACTAGCACACTTAGAACTACACCTAGTTCTCTTGCTACTTCTTGAGCAATTATATACTTAGCCTTCGTTGCAGTATCCGTCACAATGTCTAACTTTGAAACTCATCCAAGTCATCATGGAACATTCTTCCATCTTATTGTGCCACCTTATAACTCAAAACAAATAGTCTAAAATTGAGATAAAATTTTACCTGTATATGTGACAAAGACAATGTAACACATTGCAATGAACCATTTGTCACTTCTGCATACAGAACATATTCTTACTTCTTTGAAAGTACATAAGAATATTCTTACTATTGTCCAATAATCATCATATGAATGCTCGTAAGCTTTAGAGCATCGGACATATCTGGATATACATATCTGAAGGAAATATGCCCTAGAGGCAATAATAATATTGTTATTATCATATTTCTTGTTCATGATAATGTTTATACTCCATGCTATAATTGTATTAAGCGGAAACATTAATACTTGTGTGGTTTATGAACAACACCGTGTCCCTAGTACGCCTCTACTAGACTAGCTCATTGATTAATGATGGTTAAGGTTTCCTAACCATAGACATGAGTTGTCAATTAATAATGAGATCATATCATTAGGAGAATGATGTGATGGACAGACCCAAATAAAGCAGAGCAATTAGATCGTGTCATCGTGTTCATCTTTGCGAAGCTTTTCTTATGTCATGTATTGTATTCCTTAGACCATGAGATAATACAACTCCCTAGTATCGGAAGAAAGCTTTGAAGTCATCAAACGTCATCCTATGTGAGGGTGATAATAAAGGTGTCTCTCAGGTGATCGGAAAGTATTTGTTGGGTTGTATGTATCGAGATGGAATTTGTCCCTCCCAAGTCGGAGAGATATACTTCGGGCCCACTCGGTAATCGATATCAACACCGCTTGCAAGCATGTGGTTAAGGAGTTAATCACGAAGTGATATCGGATTACGGAACGAGTAAAGTACTTGCTGTGAACGAGATTGAACTAGGTATGGCGATACCGACGATCAAATCTCGGGCGAGTAAAATATCGTGTGACGAAGGGAATACATATACGGGATTAATTGAATCCTGACATCGTGGTTCATCCGATATGATCATCGATGAATATGTGGGAGTCAATATGGGTTTCCAGATCCCGCTATTGATTATTGATAGAAGATCATGTCTGCATATTCTCGAACCCGTAGGGTCACACACTTAACGTGCATCGACGCTAGGATAGAATGGATAATTGGTTTATGAGTTTTAGTTCGGAGTCTCGGATGAGATCCAGGACGTCACGAGAGGTTCCGGAATGGTCCGGAGAATAAGATTCATATAAAGAAAAGCAGTTTTTGGATTCCGGAAAGGTTTCGGAGTTTATCGGTATTGTACCGGAAGGTTCTAGAAGGTTCCGGAGTGGGACCAACGTGGGCCCACTTGACGGAGGCCTGCGTGGGCCTAAGGGGAAGTGCCCTGGCCGCCTTGGGCCAGGTGCACAAGGCCCCTAAGGCCCAGCCGGCCAAGCCCAAGGGGAAACCCTAAAGGAATCTTCAAATAAGGAAGGGGGGGAAACTTGCCCCCCACTCTTCCTTATCCAAGTCGGCTAGGGATTGGAGGAGGGACCAAGCTGGCCGCCCAGCCCCCCATATAAGGGGGGGCAGGGGCGCAGCCCTACCTCACCCCAAGACCCAAACCCTAGCCGCCCCTGCTGCCCTCCCTCTCTCTCTCTCGCGACTGCGCGTAGGCGAAGCCCTGCCGCAGAAACTCTCCACCATAAGCACCATGCCGTCGTGCTGCTGATCCAATCTATCTCTCCACCATACTTGCTGGACCAAGGAAGGTGGAGACGTCGCTGCACCGCACGTGTGCAACTCTCGGAGGCGCCGCCACTTGCGGCGTAGGATCGGATCGGATCGCGAGGAGGAGACGGCGAGTACGACTACGTCAACCACGTTCTCTTGAACGTTACCGCTGTGCGATATCTTCAAGGGTATGAAGATCTCATCTACCTCTCTCGTTGATTACATCTCCTAGATTAGATCTTGGCTTTCTTGTTCGCATCCGTAGGAAAATTTTTGATTTACTATGCTGCGAAACCCTTCAGTGGTATCAGAGCTAGATCTATGCGTAGATGTGTTTCACGAGTAGAACGCAACATGCTTGTTGCGGGCGTTGATGTTTTCTGTTGCAAACCTCTTGTTGTGTATCTCTTATGGCGCGGTATAGTGAGATCGAAGCGGTCCAGGCCAACTTTACGCGACCGCGTTCGCGAGACCGGCTCCGCACTTGACGTGTGGCTTGTTCCACACATGCGGCTGGTGGATGCCAGTTTCTCTCACTATAGTAGTCATGGGACTTACATCGGATGTTAGCAACCATAATATCACCATTGTGGCTTTTCGTAGGTAAGAATCGTTCTTAGCTTGCTACTCCCATAAGCCACGTAAAACATGCAACAACAAAGTAGAGGCGTCTAACTTGTTTTTGCAGGGAGTGTTTTGTGATATGGTATGGCCACAAGATGTGATGTGATATATGTGATGTATGCGATGATCATGTTTTGTAATCTTTCACGACTTGCATGTCGATGAGTTCACAACCGGCAGGAGCCATATGGTTGTCTTTATAATTGTGTATGACCTGCGTGTCAACTTCTTATACGCCATGTAATAGCTTTACTTTATCGCTAAGTAGTTAGCAATAGTTGTAGTTGCTATTCGTGGTGGAGGCAATCATGGTGGAATGATGGAGATCATGCCGGTGCGCACAAGATGGAGATCATGGCGCGGAGATTGGCTATACCATGTCACATAAAATTATATGCATGTGATGTTTATCCTTTTATGTATCTTATTATGCTTAGATCGCGACGGTAGCATTATAAGATGATTCCTCACTTAAAGATCAAGATAAAATTGTGTTCTCCCCTCGTATGCGCCGTTGCGAAAGTTCGTCGTGTTCAAGCATCTCGTGATGATCGGGTGCTATAAACTCTACGTTCACATACAACGGGTGCAAGCCAGTATTTGCACATGCGGAGATACTTGGGTTTGACTTGACGAGCCTAGCATGTACAGACATGGCCTCGGAACACACGGACCGAAAGGTCAAGCATGAGTCATATGGATGATATGATCAACATGTTGATGTTCACCATTAAAGCTACATCATTCACGTGATGATCGGTCTCGGTGTAGTGAATTTGGATCATGCTTCACTAAACAACTTTGAGGGATGTTGAATTTAGTGGGAGTTCATTAGTAATTTGATTAACTTGAACTAATTATCTTGAACTAAATCTTGTTGTATTTGCATAAGTCGTTGTAGTCTTTGGCACCGTTTCCCACCGACACTTAGCTTAAATTGAGTTAAAAGAAACTATAGAATTCTGGATAATCTTTTTTGGTCTAGTGCCGTTTAGTTAGAATGTCAAGACTAAAGATTAAGTCCTATTGCAAACTTTAGCAAATCTTGCTTGCTTCATACGATTTAATAAATTGTATTAATCTAAGAGCAACGATTCAAGTTTAGTATCTAAAGATCATATGTTTGCCTTCATGATAAATTGATCTTCAAAATTGTTTGAGAATCAAAGTGATCATCGAGCTGAAAGAATTGTTTCAGAAACAAATAAGAAGTGAAAGATATTTGATATCTAAAACTTTGATTGTTTGCAAAATGATGAAGTATAATTTAGTAAAAGAACATATGCTCATATTGTATGACTATGTGCGAAGATTGAAGATGCTAGGCATCCCGATCACCCAAAAGTTTGGGAACTAATATTATACTTGCATTCATCCTTATAAGCTATAGTAGTTTCATCATGAAAGATGTCATGATAGGATGAATAAAAAGGTATTGGCTAAATGGTTTTGCTATACCAAAAGAATACTAAAGAATGGAATCTGGAAGAATACCAATCATATGATGATGGCGATCCACTTCAAAGTGCAAAATCCAAGGCTATTAGTATTTGACTAGCATCCTTTGGACTATGTGTCAAATGATTGATGCCACTATTGATGTCGATAGATTCTTCTAAATAGAGAGGAAATGCTAAATAGGATCTGCAAAATATTTGGTAGAAAAGTAAAAGACTAGAAAATTCCATCTCAGGTATATAAATGATATACATGTTATAGATGTATTCTTTGCTAGTACATAATTCTTGGGTATTGGATACTAGATTGTTGGTATGAAATGTCATACAAAGCAATAATACAAGAACTATGATGGCCTAAGTAACTAGTAAAAGAATATGGTAATGATGCATGTCGAGATACAAATAAAAGTGTTATTGTGCTTCTCGTCGACATCAAACCTAGCCTTCAAGATATTTCATGAACTTAATAATTGTTATTTTGTTCTGGTATTATGAGAGCAATGGTTGTTCAAATTATTACCGTCTTCCATAATCGATGGATAGATTATTATTATCTTGTTGGTGAAATAGACATTTATAACACTGATGCTAAAGGTTGCAAGACAAAACAAATTTCACTTATATGTGACACCGCCGTTTAAGTCATATTGGAAACAAAACATGAAAGAAATTCTATATTGATAGATTTTCGAGTCATTTGATTTTGAATTGATTGACGCTTGTGAAACTTTTCCTAAAGATGATTAAACTCCGTTCATGGGCCATGGACAGAACAAGTGACTAACTAAATGGCGATCATACATGTTGATGTATGTAGTCCATGGTGTGAAGTCAATCATGGTGTATTTTCTATTTCATCAATGACTCGAATAGATGTATGGTATATCTGCTTGATGAGATAGAAGTATGAAACAATTGAAATTGTTCAGTTTATGAAGTGAAAATTGTTGTAACAAGAATATTCAAATAGCATGATTAGATCATAAAGAAGAATATTTGAGTTACAAGTTTAGCAAACATCTAAGAGTTAGAGGAATTGTTCCACAAACTTGCATCATGATAGACACCATATGAGTATGGAGTTTTTGATGGATATAATCAAACCTTGTTTGACATGGTTAGATCAATGATGAAATAAACTACCAATATAATTTGTGGATTATGCTTTAAAGACTACCGCTTTTCACTAAATAGAGCACCATCATAATCCGCTGAAATGACACCATACAAGTTATAGTTGTCTTTTCTTGAATTTTGGTATGCAAGGCATATGTGTAAAATGTTTACAACCAAAATTGGATTAGTAAGTTTTTGTAGGTTATCCCAAAGAAAGTCGATGGGTATTCCTTCTACTATGAACCCAAACACATAGTGATTGTCACTAAAAGAAGTGAATTTCTTATGAAGGAGTTTTTTCGCGAAAGGTTTAAGTGGGAGGAAGATAGAACTTGATGAGGTTATTGAATCTGAGCAAGATAATCAGAGTAGCGCAGCACCAGAAAAATGTTCTGGAAGTGGCAACTACATTCATAGCTCACGCGTCTACAATATGTTGTAGTCACGACATCGAAGTTCCTATTTAACCAAGTTGGTCGTAATCAAATAGCAAGATTTGAGGACGAGATATTATTAGATAATAGTAACCAACAATATACAAAGAAGCGATGATGGGCCCTGACTTCGTCATATGAATTATTCTAGCAACAATTACATATTGAGATATGATAGTTGAATAAACGAAACAACGTTCCTCTACTGGAATGCACACCAAGGACGTGTATCTGACACGACCCAATGGGTTTTGTTGATTCAAAGGTTGCTAGATATGTATGCAAACTTCTATGGTAGAAGAAAGCATAGCGAAGTTGGAAACTTCAATGATGAAAATGTTAAAGTGTTAATTTCATCAAGATATTTGAAGATGCTTGTATTACAAGAAAGTAAGTGGGAGCGCTAAGACATATTTCTAATGCTTTATGTAGATGACATATCGTTCATTAGAAATTATGTGTTTTTCTTGATATTGTTAAGTTTTCATTAAAATTAGTTTTTGATGAAAGACTTAGGTAAAACCAGAATATTAAGCATCAATGTCTATACAGATAGATTGAGGCGTTAATATAGTTTTGCCAGAGTACATAGATGAAATATTGAATCTGTTCAATATGGAAACAATAAGAATGGTTCTTGTTGCATGGAAGAGGTTGGAGCAAGAATCAATTGTTTTGACACTTGATGAGTGAAACCACAAGAATGATTTTATCAATCTTGTATACCATGATATGTAGATCCAGATGTGTCCAATGCTCTAAAGGTTATAGCATTTATATGATGATCGTTGGACAATAGTAAAGATATTCTTATGCACTTTTGAAGAAGTAAGAATATGTTCTGTATGCAGAAGTGACAAATGGTTCATTGCAATGAGTTACATTGGCTTTGTCACACATACAAGTAAAATTTTATCTCAATTTTAAGCTATTTGTTTTGAGTTAGAAGGTGGCATAATAAGATGGAAGAAAGTTCCATGATAACTTGGATGAGTTCCAATGTTAATATTGTGGCGGACACTGCAACGAGGGCTAAGTATATAATCGCTTTAGAAGTGGCATAAAAGATGCAAAGTAGATAGTGATAATCCAACTTTTTATGGCACTGTCGTCTAGGTCATATTGGCGTTAAACGCATGAAGAAACTCCATTCTGATGGATTTTTGGAGTCTCTTGATTTTGAATCATTTGACACGTGCAAGCCATGCCTCATGGGCAAGATGATCAAAAACCCGTTCTCCAGAATAATGGAGCGAGCAACGGACTTATTGGAAATCATACATACCGATGTGTGCAGACCAATGAGTATTTCGACGCACGGTGGATATCGCTATTTTTCTAAGTGTGCTAGTACTATGTAGTTCTATTGTATGACAATAGTGACAACATAGTCTCGGCTAAGATACAAAAGTCTCACCAGAAGACTAAGTTTATACGATGCCATCTCATAGAAGATGAGAAATGCGTGCTGACGCAAAATAATATGCAAATACAAACGGACCTGAAAGTGTCAGACCCGTAGATAAGGTTTACCACGTGCAAGGCGTATGAATAACACCGGAATGCCATAGGTGTTAAAGGCGCAAGTATGACTAGATTATTGACTCTAGTGCAAGTGGGAGACTGAAGGAAATATGCCCTAGAGGCAATAATAATATTGTTATTATCATATTTCTTGTTCATGATAATGTTTATACTCCATGCTATAATTGTATTAAGCGGAAACATTAATACTTGTGTGGTTTATGAACAACACCGTGTCCCTAGTACGCCTCTACTAGACTAGCTCATTGATTAATGATGGTTAAGGTTTCCTAACCATAGACATGAGTTGTCAATTAATAATGAGATCATATCATTAGGAGAATGATGTGATGGACAGACCCAAATAAAGCAGAGCAATTAGATCGTGTCATCGTGTTCATCTTTGCGAAGCTTTTCTTATGTCATGTATTGTATTCCTTAGACCATGAGATAATACAACTCCCTAGTATCGGAAGAAAGCTTTGAAGTCATCAAACGTCATCCTATGTGAGGGTGATAATAAAGGTGTCTCTCAGGTGATCGGAAAGTATTTGTTGGGTTGTATGTATCGAGATGGAATTTGTCCCTCCCAAGTCGGAGAGATATACTTCGGGCCCACTCGGTAATCGATATCAACACCGCTTGCAAGCATGTGGTTAAGGAGTTAATCACGAAGTGATATCGGATTACGGAACGAGTAAAGTACTTGCTGTGAACGAGATTGAACTAGGTATGGCGATACCGACGATCAAATCTCGGGCGAGTAAAATATCGTGTGACGAAGGGAATACATATACGGGATTAATTGAATCCTGACATCGTGGTTCATCCGATATGATCATCGATGAATATGTGGGAGTCAATATGGGTTTCCAGATCCCGCTATTGATTATTGATAGAAGATCATGTCTGCATATTCTCGAACCCGTAGGGTCACACACTTAACGTGCATCGACGCTAGGATAGAATGGATAATTGGTTTATGAGTTTTAGTTCAGAGTCTCGGATGAGATCCAGGACGTCACGAGAGGTTCCGGAATGGTCCGGAGAATAAGATTCATATAAAGAAAAGTAGTTTTTGGATTCCGGAAAGGTTTCGGAGTTTATCGGTATTGTACCGGAAGGTTCTAGAAGGTTCCGGAGTGGGACCAACGTGGGCCTACTTGACAGAGGCCTGCGTGGGCCTAAGGGGAAGTGCCCTGGCCGCCTTGGGCCAGGTGCACAAGGCCCCTAAGGCCCAGCCGGCCAAGCCCAAGGGGAAACCCTAAAGGAATCTTCAAATAAGGAAGGGGGGGAAACTTGCCCCCCACTCTTCCTTATCCAAGTCGGCTAGGGATTGGAGGAGGGACCAAGCTGGCCGCCCAGCCCCCCATATAAGGGGGGCAGGGGCGCAGCCCTACCTCACCCCAAGACCCAAACCCTAGCCGCCCCTGCTGCCCTCCCTCTCTCTCTCTCGCGACTGCGCGTAGGCGAAGCCCTGCCGCAGAAACTCTCCACCATAAGCACCATGCCGTCGTGCTGCTGATCCAATCTATCTCTCCACCATACTTGCTGGACCAAGGAAGGTGGAGACGTCGCTGCACCGCACGTGTGCAACTCTCGGAGGCGCCGCCACTTGCGGCGTAGGATCGGATCGGATCGCGAGGAGGAGACGGCGAGTACGACTACGTCAACCACGTTCTCTTGAACGTTACCGCTGTGCGATATCTTCAAGGGTATGAAGATCTCATCTACCTCTCTCGTTGATTACATCTCCTAGATTAGATCTTGGCTTTCTTGTTCGCATCCGTAGGAAAATTTTTGATTTACTATGCTGCGAAACCCTTCAATATCATGGTGTACAAGATTGATAAAGTCATTCTTGTGGTTTCACTCATCGAGTGTCAAAAACACTTGATTCTTGCTCCAACCTCTTCCATGCAACAAGAACTGTTCTTATTGTTTTCATATTGAACAAATTCAATATTTCATCTATGTACTCTGGCAAAACTATATTAGTGCCGCAATCTATCTGCATAGACATTGATGCTCAATATTCTGTTTTTGCCTAAGTCTTTCATGAAAAACTAATTTTAATGAAAACTTTAACAATATCAAGAAAAACACATAATTTCCAATTACCAATATGTCATCTACATAAAGTATTACAAATATGTCTCAGCGCTCCCACTTACTTTCTTGTAAATACAAGCATCTTCAAACATCTTGATGAAATTAACACTTTAACATTTTCATCATAATGAAGATTCCAACTCTGTTATGCTTACTTATACCATTGAAGTTTGCATACATATCTAGCAACTGTTGAATCAATAAAACCCATTGGGTCGTGTCAAGTACACGTCCTTGGTGTTCATTCTGGTAGAGGAACGTTGTTTCATTTATTCAACTATCATATCTCAATATGTAATTGTTGCTAGAATAATCCATATGACGAAGTCAGGGCCCATCACTGCTTCTTTGTATATTGTCGGTTACTATTATCTAATAATATCTCGTCCTCAAATCTTGCTATTTGATTACAACCAACTTGGTTAAATAGGAACTTCGATGCAGTGACTACAACACATTGTAGACATGTGAGCCATGAATGCAGTTGCCGCTTCTAGAACATTTTCTGGTGCTGTACTCTGATCATCTTGCTCAGGTTCAATAACCTCATCAAGTTCTATCTTCCTCCCACTTAAACCTTTCGCAAAAACTCCTTCATAAGAAATTCACTTCTTTTAGTGACAATCACTTTTATTTGGGTTTATGGCAGAAGGAACAACCATCGACATTCTTTCGGATAACCTTCAAAGACTTACTAATCCGACTTTGGTTGTAAACATTTTACATATGCCTTGCATACCAAAATTTAAGAAAAGACAACTATAACTTGTACGGTGTCATTTCAGCGGATTATGATGGCACTCTATTTAGTGAAAAGCGGTAGTCTCTAAAGCATAATCCACAAATTATATTGGTAGTTAATATCATCGTTGATCTAACCATGTCAAACAAGGTTTGATTACATCCATCGAAAACTCCATACTCCTGTGGTGTTTCACGAGATGCAAGTTTTGTGAAACAATTCACTTAACTTTTAGATGTTTGCTAAACTTGTAACTCAAATACGCTCTATTATGATCCAATCATAAATACTTGAATTTTCTTGTTACAAGAATTTCCACTTCATAAATTGAACAATTTCAATCGTTTCATACTCCTTTCTCATCAAGTAGATATACCGTACATCTATCCGAGTCATCGATGAAATAGAAAATACACCGCGCTTGACTTCACACCATGGACTACATGCATCAACATGCACAATCTCCATTTAGTTAGTCACTTGTTCTGTCCATGGCCCATGAACAGAGTTTAATCATCTTTAGAAAAATCTCACAAGCGTCAATCAATTCAAAATCAAATGACTCAAAATTCATCAATATGAAATTTCTTTCATGTTTTGTTTCCATTATGACTTAAACAACGGTGTCATATATAAGGGAAATTTGTTTTGTCTTGCGACCTTTAGCATCAGTGTTATAAATGTCTATTTCACCAACAAGATAATAATAATCTATCCATCGATTATGGAAGACGGTAATAATTTGAATAACCATTGTTCTCATAATACCAGAACAAGACAACAATTATTAAGTTCATAACAAATCTTGAAGGCTAGGTTTGATGCCGACGAAAACACAATAACACTTTTATTTGTTTCTCGAAGTGCATTATTACCACATTCTCTTGCTGGTTATTTAGGCCATTGTAGTTCTTGTATTGTGTTGCTTTGTATGACATTTCATACCAACAATCCAGTATCCAATACCCAAGAATTACATTATTAACGAGCAAAGAATACTTCTATAACGTGTATATCATTTATATACGTGAGCTGGACACTTTCAGTCTTTTTCTTTTCTACCAAATATTTTGCAGATTCTATTTAGCATTTCCTCTCCATTTGGAAGAATCTATCAACATCAATAGTTGCATCAAACATTTGACACATAGTCCAAAGGATGTTAGTCAAATACTAATGACCTTGGAATTTATACTTTGAGGTGGATCACCATCATCATATAATTGGTGTTCTTCTAGATTCCATTCTTTAGCATTCTTTTGGTATAGCAAAACAATTTATCCGATACCTTTTCATTCATCCTATCATGACAACTTTCATGATGAAACTAAAATAGCTCTTAAGAATGAATGCATGTATAATATTAGTTCCCAAACGTTTGGGTGATTGGAACGCCTAGCATCTTCAATCTTCGCATATTTTCATACAATATGAGCATATGTTCTTTTACTAAATTATACTTCATCATTTTGCAAACAATCAAAGTTTTAGATATCAAATATCTTTCACCTCTTATTTGTTTCTGAAACAATTCTTTCAGCTTCAAGATCACCTTGATTCTCAAACAATTTTGAAGATCAATTCTCATAAAGGCAAATGTATGATCTTTAGATACTAAAATTGAATCGTTGCTCTTGGATTAATACAACTTATTAAATCGCATGGAGCAAGTGAGGTTTGCTAAAATTGCAATAGGACTTAATGTTTGATCTTGACATTTTAACTAAACGGCACTAGTCCAAAAAGTGATTATCTAGAATTCTACAGTTCTATTAACTCAATTAAAACTAAGTGTCGGTGGGAAACGGTTGCCAAAGACTACAACGACTTATGCAAATACACTAAGATTTAGTTCATGATAATTAGTTCAAGTTAATCAAATTACTAATGAACTCCCACTAAATTCAACATCCCTCGAAGTTGTTTAGTGAAGCATGATCCAAATTCACTACACTAAGACCGATCATCACGTGAAATGATGTAGCTTTAATGGTGAACATCAACATGTTGATCATATCATCCATATGACTCATGCTTGACCTTTCGGTCCGTGTGTTCCGAGGCCATGTCTGTACATGCTAGGCTCGTCAAGTTTAACCCAAGTATTTTTGCATGTGTAAATCTGGCTTACACCCGTTGTATGTGAACGTAGAGTTTATAGCACCCGATCATCACGTGATGCTTCAAAATGACGATCTTTCGCAACGGCGCATACGAGGGGAGATCACATTTTATCTTGAAATTAAGTGTTAGGGATCATCTTATAATGCTACCGTCGCGATCAAAGCAGAATAAGATGCATACATAAAGGATAAACATCACATGCATATACAATATGTGACATGGTATAGCCAATCTTCGCACATTGATCTCCATCTCGTGCACGCTGGCATGATCTCCATCACTCCACCATGAATAGCAACTACGACTATTGCTAACTACTTAGCGATAAAGTAAAGCTATTACATGGCGTATAAGAAGTTGACACGGCAGGTCAAACAAAATTATAAAGACAACCATATGGCTCCTGCCGGTTGTGAACTCATCGACATGCAAGTCATGAAATATTACAAAACATGATCATCGCATACATCACATATATCATACACATCACATCTTGTGGCAATACCATATCACAAACACTCCCTGCAAAAACAAGTTAGACGCCTCTAATTTGTTGATTGCATGTTTTAGGTGGCTTATGGGAGCTACGCATAAGAACGGTTCTTACCTACGTAAAGCCACAACATTGATATTATGGTTGCTAACATCCGTTGTAAATCCCATGACTACTATAGTGAGAGAAACTGGCATCCACCAGCCGCATGTGTGGAACAAGCCACACATCAAGTGCGGAGCCGGTCTCCCGAACGAGGTCGCGTAAAGTTGGCTTGGACCGCTTCGATCTCACTAAGCCGCACCATAAGAAATACACAACATAGAGGTTTGCAACAGAAAACATCAACGCCCGCAACAACATTGTTGCATTTTACTCGTGTATAACATCTACGCATAGATCTCGCTCTGATACCACTGATGGGTTTCGTAGCATAGAAAACAAAAAATTTCCTACGAGTACGAACAAGAACAAGCCAAGATCTGATCTAAGAGATGCAAAACAATGAGCGGGGAAATCAGATCTACATACCCTTGTAGATCGCACAGCGGAAACATTCAGATGAACGTGGTCGGTGTAGTCATACTAGCATCTCCTCCTCGCGATCTGATCCGATCCAAGCGCCACAATGGGCGGCGCCTCCGAGCGATGCACACGTACATCGCAGCGACGACTCCTCCTCCTCGGTCCAGCAAGGCACGGTGGAGTGGTAGATGGGATCGGCAGCACAACGGCGTGGTGCTTATGGTGGAGAGTATATGCGGGCAGGGCTTCACCTACACACGCAAGGTGGAAGAAGATTGGGCAAAAGAACTAGTCAAACTAGGGCAAAAAGACTATAGGAGACCAGATGCGGCGACGGAGGCTAATCCAATTAGTCCTGCACATCCTCGTGTGGTCTTTTTATAGTGAGCGACTCTTGGAGCATAGGGTAGGGTTTGACAAACCCACCGCCTGATTAGCGGTATCCTTTGTATCGAAGGATCTGGAGCGGCGGCACCACGCATCCCTGCGTGCTGCACAGTGTGCGGGCCCGTCGCTGGCCAACCTGCGTGGCGTGTGAGGCTAGAGCGATCGCTCCCGCTCCCGGCCTCGATCGCCTCAGCGTGTAGGCTCCTGGCGCCAGCGATGTGGCCTGGCCTTTGCGCTCGGCCTGGATCTGGCCCAGCCGGCCCACCCAGCCCAGGTAAGGTCCGGCCGCGGGAGCGTGTGCGTTGCCGGCCCAGCCGGCCGGCCCATGCGCCCCGGCCTTCCCTTTTTTTCTTTTCCTTTGCCCTTTTCTTTTTGCTTCTCTATTTAATAGTTTGTCTAAATAGACTACAAAATTAGTCCGTTTAGCAAAACTACTAATGGACTACTTTTAGCCCTTATTTATTTCTAGTAAATAAACATATGTATTAACATTTATTAATTCAATTAATTAATAAATCATTAATCATCTTCCTGGAACAATTCTGTAACACTCTGAAATAATTTCCATAAATCCCGAAACTACCCTAGCATCGATGAGCGTTAAGTGTGTGACCCTACGGGTTCAAGAATATGCAGACATGATCACCATCAATAATCAACAGAGGGATCTGGAAATCCATATTGACTCTCACATATTCAACGAAGATCTTTATCGGTGAACCACAATGTCAGGATTCAAATAATCCCGTATACGAATTCCTTTGTCTGGTAATATTTTACTCACCCGAGATTCGATCGTCGGTATTGCCATACCTAGTTCAATCTCGTTCACAGCAAGTACTCTTTACTCGTTCTGCAATCCAATATCACCCTGTGATTAAACTCATTAATCGCATGTTTGCAAACGGTGTATGATATTGATTACCGAGTGGGCCTGAAGTATATCTCTCCATCACAGGAGGGAAAAATCCCAATCTCGATACATGGAACCCAACAAGTACTTTTCGATTACCTGAGAGACACCTTTATGATCACCCTCTCATAGGATGACGTTTGATGACCTCAAAGCTCTCTTCCGGTACCAGGGAGTGGCATTATCTCATGGTCTAAGGAATAGGATACTGACATAGAAAAGCTATGCAATTGTGAACACAATGACACGATCTAATTACTGTGCTTAATTTGGATCTGTCCATCACATCATTCTCTTAATGACATGACCTCATTATTAATCGACAACTCATGTCTATGGTTAGGAAACCTTAACCATCATTAATCAATGAGCTAGACTAGTAGAGGCATACTAGGGACACAATGTTGTTCATAAACCACACAAGTATTAATGTTTCTGCTTAATACAATTCTAGCATGGAATATAAACATTATCATGAACAAGAAATATAATAATAACAATATTATTATTGCCTCTAGGGCATATTTCCTTCAGGACCTACTTTTAAGATCCCTTTGTTTCGGTGCAAATGGGTGAAGCTGACAGGAGGCGGGGTAGTTGTAGACCAAAAGTACGGCATGACAATAGTAGATCTCAACAATCTTGCATACATGGACGAACCATTCGTCCTAGCCAATGATGTGGCTCAGGTTTTCTATGTGAAGGACATGTCTACACAAACGAGAAAAATAAATCAGCAAAAGAAGACATCATCCAATGAGCCAAAGCGCCACATAGTTCTTTCAGGGAAAAGAAACATCATGGGAGTAGATGACAAGACAGACATGTCAGTAGATTATAATAAGTTTCATGAAATTCCGCCCTTCAAAGTGAAAACTGACCCAAGCATCCTACTGAATGATGAAGATTCTCCATGGCTACGACCCAGAAGAAAACAGAAATAATAGATAGGAATGTTGGTGCAATAATGTAATAATGTATTAAACCTTTTATGTAATGCATGTATGGAAAGTACTAAACCTTTATTTAAGGAGCATGTGTGTTAATAATGAACTGACTCTCAATTAGTAATTATTGATTCATAAGGGAGAGGTAGTATTGCAATTCATTGTGGCAAATTAGGATTATTCCCTCTCCGTGTGTATCAGACTTGCAATGGCAAAATTGTTAATAGTTTGACAAGTTAAAACAATTATTTTATAAAACAATGGATGGATTTGAATTATTTATTCAAATTCAAGCATTTTTCATGTTGAAAGTTTAATAGGATTCAAAAATATGCAAAAAATATTAGTTAATCTATTATCTTTACTATTAAATGGGAGTTTGTGATGGTACGTTGCTCAAAAGTTTTTAACATCAAACATTCAGCGTATCCACACTGTACGATCAAAGATCCACGATCAGAAAATCAACATCTAATCTACAACAGTTAAGGAAGTATATTACGTACCAACAATTCAGGGATTGACACAATCACATGAATTTTAAATAATGGAAAAAAATAACTGTCACCCCTAACTTTCCCTAAACGCTTGCCAAAAAAACTCTATCAGGCCATCACGTCACCACTCCTTTCCATACAACGCACACGGTCCATACAAGGTAAATCACTTCCCTGACGCCGGCTTGATCTGTCTAGCCTCGCTGTCGTGCTGTCTCCGCCTCCTCCCACATGTTTTCAAACCGGCCCCATGTAGTGCTGAGCTCATCTGACCGCCACCATTGATGGATGGGAGGTGGAGTGATCAATAGAGATAGGGAAGAAGAGATATTGGGGGAGGGAACCTATAGGAGGAATAAGAGATCCTCAGTGATGCGGTTGTTTGCGACGCAGCGGCCGGTACGTACAACTGGATTGGCGCCACACCCTGTTTTCCAGGCACAGCGCGCGGTTGCCGGAGTCGAGGCTCGCCTGCACCACCGGCAGCGGTGGTGCTTTCTCTAGCCTCCCACCTAGCTCTCTGGCATATACATTGGCATCGATATCTCTGTAGGCACAGCAGTCTCCTGTTCGTGCGAATATTGAAGCCCCGTGGTGATGCCGCCATCTATAAGTAGATCAGTTTGTGCATGGAAATTTTATTTTTGTTCTTTCTGCAGAGTTCATGAGATAAACAGTGAGATTAGCTTCAGCTATAAAAATAGTGTATGCATGGATATTGAGCATAAACAGGTGAAAGAATCAGCCCATGACGTTGATAGTGTGATCAAAGCGGCGATAATGCTTGTCTCAGGCAATTATGATTCTCCGCATTTTATTTTTCATCTACCAATATTTTTGTGCTCGGTCTTATCTTTGATTGTGAATATAAAATCTATATTTATCTCTTATTATGTTAATAGATATACGCTTTATCAAAAAAAATATAGATGCATAGCTCAGGAAAAACACAATAGGGGAAAATAGAGGTAAAAAAATTATTTAGCTTCTCGCTAAGTGTCCATGTAAAGGAGTTAAACCTCTACACAAAAAAAGTGTATAATAGGTTGATGAAGAGTGGGAAGTGGAAGGTAACATAAATTGCCATGACTTAGTTTGAAATGATACTTTAAATGATACCTTCTTGTATCATTTTTTGTTATTTTGTAGCTACACACAAGTATTTAGCTTTTACCAAATTACACTTTAAACGAAGTGTGATCTATCATTTTTAAGTACTATGTTGATGTACTATCTTTTGTGTGCATACAAGCTTTCACATGCATTATATATGACATGGGGTGCAAGAAAAAAACCGTGGCAACGCACGGGCATTCAACTAGTTTAATTGAAAATGGCAATTTTATTAATAGTTTGATAAGTTAGAACAATTATTTAATAAAATAGAAAATGGATTTGAATTACTTATTAAAATTCAAGCACTTTTCATGTTGAAAGTTTAATATGATTCAAAAATATGCAAAAAATATTAGTTAATCTATTATTTAATTGAAAATGGCAATTTTGTTAATAGTTTGATAAGTTAGAACAAATATTTAATAAAATAGAAAATGGATTTGAATTACTTATTCAAATTGAAGCACTTTTCTTGAAAGTTTAATAAGATTCTAAAATATAAAAAATAGATAATTATTTTACAAAACAGATAATAGTTTGATAAGTTACAATAATTTAAAAACATCCCTATTTCAGGCCTTTAGTCCTGGCCCAAACCACGGACCGGGACTAAAGGTCTGTTTCTCAAACCCCCGCCCAACCCCTTTAGTCCCGGCCCGTGGCTCAAACCGGGACTAAAGACCCCTCTTTAGTCCCGAAGCATCTCGCCGGTGCCGGCACCTGCAAGGTAACCGCCGGCAAACCCTAGGTTAGTTAGTTAATTAGGTTAGTTAGTTAATTGTTAGTATTTTTTACATTTCTGTTAGTATTTTGTTAGTTAATTAGGTTAGTTAGTTAATTGTTAGGTTAGTTAGGTTAGTTTAGTTAATATGTTAGTTAGTTAATTGTTAGATTAGTTAATTGTTAGGTTAGTATTTTGTTAGTTAATTAGGTTAGTTAGTTAATTGTTAATTAGTTAGGTTAGTTTAGTTAGTTAATTGTTAGGATAGTTAATTGTTAGTTTAGTATTTTGTTAGTTATTTAGTTTAGTTACATTTTTGTTAGTATTTGTTAGGTTAGTTAGGTTAGTTTAGTTAGCTAGGTTAGTTAGTTAATTAGGTTAGTTTAGTTAGCTTTTTTGTTAGATTTGCTAGTATTTGTTAGTATAAGTTAATTAGTTAATTAGGTTAGATTAGTATTTGTTATGTTAGTTAGGTTAGATTTGCTGGTATTTCTTAGATTTGCTAGTATTTGTTAGTTATGTTAGATTTTTGTTAGTATTTTGTAAGTATTTTGTTAGTATTTTGTAAGTATTTGTTAGATTTTAGGATAGTATTTGTCATTCGATATTGAATTTCCGTCTGTATTTTGCAGAAACTATGGATCCACATAGCAGGAACCTAGCAGAGGAAGAAATTCTCGAGGATATAATCAACAACGCCCCCAATGTTGAACCAGTTGAATCTCCGTCGTCGTATCTGAACTCCTCCGGGGATGGAATGGAGGTCGACCGACATGAAGATGAAGCCGACGGAGAAGGCGATAGCTCCGATGATGGAGAAGGCGATAGCTCCGCTGATGGAGAAGCCGGTGGACAATTAACGAAGTCTGGCAAGGTATATATATGAAGTTCGGCAATCACTAATATATGAAAATATTGGAGATAGCTCTATATTGTATACATATAAATTGACGAATGTTTCTCCTCTTAGGCCTCCACATCGAGCAAAGCTACGAAACGAGGCCTGACCAAAAAGTTGGATACACGAACACATTACACCTTTGAGGTCATATTGCCTACGAGCGAACCCAAGCTTCCTAAGAAGGCTGCCGACACATTCAAGAAACAATGCGGAGTTCTGGTTAGGGATCACATCCCAATCAGTGTTCGGGAGTGGAACAAGCGCAATGGGCCAGACAATAGTGATTTTATGTCGCCGAAAGGTACAAAGAGAGTCTTTGGAATGATCTCATGGCACATTTCAACCTGCCAGAATGTGAGGATGAAGTCGTCGCAAGAAAATTGAGGGCCAAAGTCAAGCAGTGGACTCTTAAGAAGATGGCCAAACTGTTTTGGCTATGGAAGAAAAAATTATGGAAAAAATATCTGAAAAAAGGAAGTGCCAGTATTCGAAGGGTATCTTGCGAAGAAGGCAAATCACTGGAAGGCATTTCAGGAATACAAGGAGTCAGAAGATGCCAAGAACTTATCAGAAAAGAACAAGAAAAATACCGACAAGACGAAATATCACACACGCTAGGGCCAGGGGCTACGAGACTGCCATCCCAAAGTGGGATAAACAAGAGAAAGAGATGATTGCTAAAGGGATCACACCTGAACCCATCCGTGATGAGTGGGAAATGAGAGCAAGAAATTGGTTCCTTGCGCATGGTGGTTCATACGACGAACTAACAGGAGACCTTATCTGCAGTGATGGTCTTAGGATACCTAGGGAAAATTGGAAAAAAATAGTGAAAGAAATTAAAGAGGGAAAGAGAAAGTTCACTCCCAATAGAGAGAAAGACTTGCTCACACTGGTCCTCGGGAATGACGAACACGGAGGATGAATGTGAGGCTTTGGCCCTTCTTACCCATGGTAGCTTGGGTTTGCCAAAGACCAAGAGACCTACCGAAGCCGAGCGAGAGCAAAGAAGCGACATCAGGATGAGGAAAATGACAAGTTCAAGCAGTTGCTTGCCAGAGTTAACGAGCAACAGTAGCAGATTGATGAACTTAGAGGAGTAGTGCGCCTGCAAGATCCTGCACTCGATATTACCACCGACCCATCTAAGCGGAAAAGCAGCGTGGCTGAATAAGAGGCCCCAACTGACGATGCACGACGGATAATAGAGGGCGGTCCCGGCTACCCCGTGGATTGAATCAAGGAGTCAATATCATGTGAACTCCATCAGAGAATGAAGAACATATCCATGAAGGTGGCGGTCGGACAAGCTTTACCTTGTCCACCTGACGCACGCTAGCATGGCCGTGAGGTTCCAGCTGGGTATGCTAAAGTCGGGGTGGATGAAATTGTGACAGGGTTTCATGATATGGAGCTTGACATCCCTGGACCCGAAGATGAGAGGACACTCAAAGAAGTACTGGGTGGAGTCATTCTATGGGACAAGAACTACATCAAGCTTCCAGGCTCGGCCCCAAGGACAACACCGCATCCGAGTCGTCGCAGGTCACCTACACCTCCATCACCTCCAAGAAGCCCTTCCCATGACTACGGCCACCACAACGCGAGTCCATCTCGATCTCCACCACCGGACTTGGGTCGGCCATCTCTGTCGCCGGCCTCTAAGTAAACTAAGCGGAAGCGTGCCAGCAAGAATGCTCCGTCGATGAGTTCTAAGCGACAGAGCCCCCCAAAGCGAAAATTGTCGGCCCTCCCAAAGGTACCTCATCCGAATCTTCCCATCAGACCTTACGATCGTACCCCGAGGAAAACACCAGGATCGCAAAGGAACATTATGATGCGCAGATGAAAAAGAAGGAACCCGAGCCCCCCCCGGAATACACCGAGAAGCAAAAAGACTATGCAAAATACTTACTGACCCTGCCATCACAGTATGACTTGCACCATAAGCCTGATGACTATCTACGCACACTGCAGAAGGAAGGGAAAAAGCGCATATCATGTACAAGTGCAAGTGGGAGCAAATCAAGTAAAAGTGCAAGCAAGAAAAGATCAGACGTTCCCCAGCTTGAACAACAGGCCAAACAATCGATCCCACCCCTTAGGGTGTTATCCGAGAATGTTCCCTCTCTGGTGCAGGGGCAAAGTTTGGAAATAGCAAAGAATTAGGCGGCTGAATGGAATATGAGTTTTGAAGACGTTCTGGCTTCCCAAGATGAGAGGTTTCCCAAGGCTGTTGTAGCCCCTAAGCCTAAATTTGTCATGGGGGGGCCTTTGGTCAGCAAACAGAGGTAGGAAGATCTCCCAACAAATATGCGTTACTTGCATGCATGGTACATGAATGAAGCAAAGAATGGGAGAATAATGATCATGGCGCGTGTCCCATAGGAGTACTACGGCCGACCCAGAGAGATCCATGTCGACTTTGATGAACTCTTCTAGATGTACAATTGCGACGCCCTCGACAAATCTCTCATGAGTTGCTACTGTCTGTAAGTTTTTCAATTCGTTGTCTATATATAACTTGTTCAGTTATTTCAATTGTTTAGTTCATTGCATGTAATTATCCTCACTATATCCTTTTGTACTCTATTATGCAGAATGAAGATCCTGGTCTGTAAAAGTAGGAACATCATAAATATTGGGTTTATTGACCCAGATAAAATACATATAAAGACGCTAACTGATAATCCCAAGGAGACAGAGGAAAACCTTCTAAGGTTTCTAACAGACCAAAATTTCTGTAACCACGTACTGTTTCCATACAACTTCAAGTTGGGGTCTTACTCTGTTGTGTCCATTCACTTATAAGTGTAATTGATAAGTTACTGATGTATATATATACATGTGCAGCTACCACTAGATTTTGTTGAACATTCAAATTGATAAGGGAAGAGTTGATGTCTTTGACCCATTATCGAGAAACATGGAACAGTTCCAAAGCATGCAGGACATGCTCCAAAGGTAACTTCAATCATTCTTGCACTATATCGGTCTCTTTCGATGATTTTCTAAGATATCAAGTAATGAAAAACTTAGCAAATCATTTTCCTTGTCGGGCAGGGTTTGGAAGCGGTTCAAGTGCGTGACTGACGGTATCTCCCATGAGAAGCTGACCTTTAGGGCGGTTCAGGTTAGTAGTACGAGATACTTCTATTTTCAATACAGTTATGATGCTAGATTATTATTTTGATTATATTCTATTATCGTAAAGTGCGACCAGAAGCCACAGGGGACGCATCTATGTGGATACTATGTTTGCGAGTTCATTAGCACGTTTACCTCTAAGCACCATGCGGGAGAAGTACCTACCAGAGCAACGCGCGATTGCTGTTGCAGAGGAGCTAGCGGCCTGTTTGAGGACAAAAGTTGTAGACGACAAAGGAAGATTTAGTGTAGCTAGGGGCCATTATTGATGTTGGTCCATGTAATCGAATAGACGGGCTCTAGTCCCGGTAATTGTGATCTCCATATAATTGTATATATATACTCGATCGTAAGACAAGTTATCTCATATATATATGCACAAATGTGTTTGCGTAGAATTATACGAAAACTATTTTAAAATGAAGAAAGAAATAAAATAAAATACAACAAAAATAATTCCCCTGAACACCTAAACCCTAAAACAAAAATACAACAAAACAAAATCTGTAGAGACTCTTTAGTCCCGGCCCATGTTACGACCCGGGACTAAAGGGCATGTCCCTGAGGGCGCTCCGCGGTGCCCATGTGGAGCCCCTTTGGTCCCGGCTTGCAACTGGGCCAGGACTAAAGGTCTGGTCTTTAGTCCCGCTTATGTAGTCCCGGTTTGCAAACCGGGACTAAAGGCCCTTACTGACCGGGACTAAAGGGCCTGTCTCCACTAGTGGTTGTTGGGGCTTGATGCTAATAACAAAAAAATTATTGTCTACGCAACCCCGAATTTCCCAAGAACTATCTATTAGTAATACTATAACGATTATCTGAAGTTCGGTGACATACCCTTATAGACCAAACACGGGGATTATGCTCCCGCATAAGCGTTGATGATGAAGCCGACCTCAAGGTCGTGTAGATCATGATGTTGTGACAACACCAGCGCAACGACCTGGTGCCACAAAGGGAAGCTCCTTTCGAGTACTCATACACATACGATGAACGATGATGACCTCCAGATCTCTAATCTAGTCAAGATTGTGGAAGTGGATCGGTTTGGATCAGATCCGAAATTCCCGCAGCACGATGGCATGTAGCGGCGGAGTTGACCTTCACTCCTACACAGCCCTTCGGGGAGCCACACGGGAGGGTGAGGTGGATAGAGGGAGAGGACATGCGCCTAGAGAAGGGAGGAGAGCTCCCAACTCATAGCCAATTGTGTGCTCTCCTCCTCCCAAGGGGTGGCCTTTTTATAGGGGGAAGGGGGCACCCTTACCCCCGCCAAGGCAACCCTATGGCGGCCAAGGGGGTCCTAGGGCTCGCGGCTAAGGTTTCCCTAGTCGGCTACACCCTATGGGCCCTTTTCGGCCCACCCACCAAACACTAGGGTGCCCCACTCCCTTATCCAATATGGGAGGGCGCTGATACGTCCATTTTGCATCACTATTTTATATCATAATTTTCTGTTATTCATTGATATATTTCATATTTAGAGATGATACTTATGTTGTTTCCCCTGTTTTCACATGTTTGACTATTATTGGAGATCTCACTGCCGGAGTCAGGATTCTGCTGGAAAAAGGACCGTCAAGACACCATATTTCTGAAGACCAGCAATTCCAGGAAAATACCCAGAAATTCATATTTCATCGGAAGATGGAAGTAGCCATAAGGAGAGGGCGAGGTGAGCCACCAGGGGCCCACACCACCAGGTGGCGCGGGCCAGCCCTAGGCCGCGCCACCTGGTGGCGCGGGCTAGCCCTAGGCCATGCCACCTGATGGTGTGGCCGTCCTAGCCCACCTCTGCCATCGCCCCCTTGCGTATATCGTCTCCCCGAAAACCTACGACCCAGGGGGCATCAGAGATAGACACCACCGCCTCGGCGGGGCAGAAAACACATAGAGAGAGAAAGCTCTCCGGCAGGCAGAAATCTGCCGGGGAAATTCCTTCCCGAATAGGGGAAATCGTCACCATCGTCATCATCATCGAGTTGGGCTTCATCGGGATCATCATCATCATCACCATCATCACCAGCACCTTCATCATCTCCATCACCACACCATCCCGCTGTAACATCTTGGGGTGAATATTGTCCAGTTCTTAGGGGAAACTTCCCCGGTGTTGATTACTCTTGTAGTTGATGCTATTGAGTGAAACCGTTGGATTAAGGTTTATGTTTAGATTGTTATTTATTATTATTTCACCTCTGATCATGATCCATATGATGTCTTGTGAGTAGTTTGTTTAGTTCTTGAGGACATGGTTGAAGTCAAGATGTTAGTAGTGGAACTATGTTGAGTAATATTTAATGGTTTGACATATTTATGTTGTGGTGCTATTTTACTAGTGGTGTCATGTGAACGTCAACTACATGATACTTCACCTTTATGAGCCTAGTAGAATGCATTGTGTATTTCGCTACTAATTGTCGGGTTGCCGAAGCAACAGAAACCTAAACTCCCGTTAGGAAACCAGTGCTCCAGGGAGCGTAGGATCTCAGAGTTTAAGGTTGTGGTTAGATTTATCTTAATTACTTTCTTGTAGTTGCGGATGCTTGCAAGGAGTATAATCACAAGTGTGTATTAGTCCAAGTTGGGGTAGTTGATGGCATGTAGATTACACCCCGTTGGGAACCCTAAGAGGAAGGTATGATGAGCACAGCAGCAAGTCTTCCCTAAGTTGTGAAACCAAGGTTTATCGAACCAGTAGGAGAAAGCCAAACTTCAGAAGGTGATGCTTGCTAGCTTCGCGACAGCTCCGGACAATTTATAAGGCGCCTAGTCCAGGGCTTTGCTTTGCAACAACAGCAACGTGGAACCTGCACACAACACAACCAAGAACTTTGCCCCAACTTATGATGAGCTTGTCAATCTCACCGGTTTGCTGTAAACAAAGGATTGAGCGTATCGAGTGGTAAAAGGTAATAGTATGCGAGAATATAAATAAGCAAGTATATAGTAAACGGTAATAGCAATGTAAAGGAATTGGACCAGGGTCCACAGTTCACTAGTGGTGTCTCTCCATAAGATAAATAACAACATGCTGGGTAAACAAATTACAGTTGGGCAATAAATAGAGAAAAGATAACGTACATATGTCATCAGGATCACTATGAGATTCACTCTTGGCATTATGACAAAATACATAGACCGTAATCCAACTGCATCTATGACTAATAATCCACCCTCCGAATGTCGTCCAAGCAAACATTGGGTACTAAGTTGCGAACAACGGATAATTGCATTAAGCAAAGTGCGTAAAGTAAACAAAGCAAATGTCCTTGGACACAAGAATGTTGTTTTCTCCTTAGTGGCAACATCACATCTACAACCTTAGAGGTTTCTGTCACTCCCCCAGATTACTACAGGCATGAACCCAACTATCGAGCATAGATAAAAGCAAGTCAAATGTACTTGGAATAGCAAATTGCTAATAGGTATGTATGGTAGACACATTGGAATAACTTGGTTTTTGGGAGTTGGATGCACGAGTAGAGCTCATACTCAATACAAAATGAAGGCTAGCAAAAGACTGGGAGCGACCAACTAAGAGAGCAATAACGGCCATAATCATGCATAGCGACAAAACATCATTAAAAGAAGCATAAAGTGGCATCACAAGTCAAAAACCAAATGATCATAGAGGCTTATGGCGACTTGTTAGAGTCAAACATGTTGTAAGCATGCGCCAAGTCAACCCAAATAAATCATCAAGGAGAAAACCAAATAAATGCTTCCATATATTAAAAACAACGCATGATTTTTTCAAAGGCTCGTTAAGCAATCTTAGTCATTTGAGACAAGTCATGCTACAGCAAAAATCACTAAGCATACTATCAAAATGACATCAAGCATGGCATGCAAAAGTCTAAGCCGCAGTCTAAACAAGCTCCTTTTTATACCACTTTTTGCATGAAACTTTTTCTCTTTTCCAACACCATTCAAACCTTTTTTGAAACAACTCTTTTGATGAAAACCAACATAGACCAGTGGTCTAAATACACCTTGATGCAAAGATATAACAAGATCTGAACAAAAATCAAGGTGAAAAACAAAAGCTAAACGCTGTTCTAGAAAAAGAGAACACTCGTTGAACGATAAGAGTGAAAAATAGAGTGTTCTTGGCAAATGAAAAAAATGTACATCTCCTCCAAAAGAAATTTGTTGGGGTCCAACCATTTATTGCATCAAACAAAACCAAAGAAAACTGAAAGTAAAAGTAAAGACGCTCCAAGAAAAACGCATAGAATATGAAGCAATAAAAATATAGTGTGTTCAAAGGTGACCTGATTTTTGCCGATGAAGAAGGGGTGCCTCGGGGGCATCCCCAAGCTTTGACGCTTGTACCTCTTGGATATCTCTTGGGGTGACATGGGCATCCCCAAGCTTGAGCTTTTGTCCATACTTCATCTCATCTCATCACTCTCCATTCCCTAGACTTGAAAACTTCCTTCATACAAAACTTCACACAATTCTATTAGCAACGTTAGCATAAACATAATAGTAAATCAACCCTTTTGGTTCAGTTTCAAACTAAAAAACACCACATATAAAGCATATACTACTGTAGCAACTTCCTCAAAAGTTCCGTGATCAAAAGAACTCAAAAAGAAAGCGATCGAGAGGCAAACACATATAGTGGCAGAAATCTGTCAAAACAGAACAGATGACAAAGGTCGATTTTTTCGAGGACCTTCTGTTGCTCAAATAGAAAAGTGCAAAACTAATGAAAGTTTGGATATAACCTGGGGCATATGCACAAGAAATCGCAGATCAAAAAGATATCCTGAGAATTTTCAGGAATTTTTATGATGCAGCACCAAAATCGGTTTCACGACAGCAACTTCCCCAAATCTTACCTCCCTAAATTAGAGGTTCTTCTTGGCACAAAAAAAATGATAGGGAGAGGTCATTACAGTAGTAATAGCTTCCAAGACTCAAATAAAAGAAAAAGTACTGAAAAGAAAACATTGGGTTATCTCCCAAAAGTGCTTTTCTTTAACGCCTTTGAGCTAGGCGCAGAAAGTGGAAATCAAGTAATATCAAGCGATGAAGCATCAAGTTCATAATTTGCTCTAAGAATAGAGTCAAAAAGTAATTTCTTCCTCTTTCTAGGGAAGTATTCCATACCTTTCTTGAGTGGGAATTGATATTTAATAGTGTCTTCCTTCATATCAATGATGGCACCTACAGTTCAAAGAAAAGGTCTTCCCAAAATAATAGGACATGAAGCATTGCATCCAACATCCATGACAAGGAAATCAACGGGAACAAGGTTATTGTTAACCATAATAAGAACATCATTAATCCTTCCCAAAGGTTTCTTCTTAGCAACATCAGCAAGAGGAACATCAAAATAACACTTTTCAAGCGGTGGTAACCCAAGCATGTCATAAATCTTTCTAGGCATAATAGAAATACTAGCACCTAGATCACATAAAGCATGGCAATCAAAACCATTAACATGCATATCAATGATGGGCTCCCAACCATCTTCTAACTTCTTGGGAATATAAGCTTTTTGTTTCAACTTTTCCTCCCTAATTTTCATGAGAGCATTTGTAATATGATTTGTAAAAGCAATATTCAAAGTACTAGCATTAGGACTCAAAGAAAGCTTTTGCAAGAACAAAATAACTTCAGATATATGGCAGCCATCAACATCAAAATCATTAAAAGAAATAGAGCTATCATCTCCCATACTCCGAAAAATTTCAGCACTTTTGTAGAAAAAGTTTTTGCAGTTTTGGGCTTTTTTCACACAAGGAGTAGGAGATTTCTCTACACCAATCAAAGTTAGAGGATTGCTAGCATTTGGAACAACATCATTAGAGGTGGTAATAGTACATACCTTCATCTTTATAGCCATCTCATCTTCTCTTTCCCACCTGGCATGCAATTCTGCTAACATTCTAACATTTTCATCAATTCTAAATTGGATGGCATTCAAAGTAGTGCTTTCTTTCACATCATTAGGCAACACTTTTAGTTTCAGAAGTTCAACATCAAGAGTAAGGCTATCAACTTTAGAAGCAAGAATATCAATTTTACCCAACTTTTCCTCCACAGACTTGTTAAAAGCAGTTTGCTTACCGATGAAGTCCTTGAGCATGACTTCAAGCTCAGAGGGCGCGCCCCTAGTGTTGTTGGAGGAATTACCATAAGAGTTACCATAACCATTACCATTGGTAGAAGGATACAGCCTATAATTGTTGCTAGCAAAATTGTTGCTATAAGCATTGTTGTTGAAATTATTATTTCTAATGAAGTTTACATCAACATGCTCTTCTTGAGCAACCAAAGAGGCCAAATGAACATTATTAGGATCAACATGAGCTCTATCATTAGAAATCATAAGCATAATAGCATCAATCTTATCACTCAAGGAAGAGGTTTCCTCAACAGAATCTTACCACTCAGAATAATTTACCATAATGTTGTCAAGAAGCTTCATTGCGGCGCCCAAGGTAAGGGACATAAAAGTGCCTCCAGCAGCTGAATCCAATAGATTTCTTGAAGAAAAATTTAGTCCTGCATAAAAGGTTTGGACAATCATCCAAGTAGTCAGTCCATGAGTGGGACAATTCTTTATCATAAATTTCATTCTTTCCCAAGCTTGAGTAACATGTTCATTATCAAACTGTCTAAACTTCATAATATCACTACGCAAAGCTATAATCTTAGCAGGAGGGTAGTATTTTCCAATAAAAGCATTCTTACACTTATCCCAAGAATTAATACTATTTCTAGGCAAAGATAGCAACCAATCCTTAGCTCTTCCTCTTAAAGAGAAAGGAAACAACTTAAGCTTAATAATATTACCATCTACATCCTTATACTTTTGCATCTCACATAGCTCAACAAAATTGTTGAGATGAGCTGCAGCATCATCAGAACTGGCACCAGAAAATTGCTCTTTCACAACAAGATTCAACAAAGCAGGTTTGATCTCATAAAAATTCACCTCAGGAGCAGGTGGCGCAATTGGAGTGCAGATAAAATCATTGTTTTTGGTGCTAGTAAAATCATACAACTTGGTGTTCTCAGGAGTACCCATTCTAGCAAAACTAAAAGTAAGCAAGTAAAAGCAACTATAAAGGAAGCTAATTTTTTGTATTTTTTATAAAATGATGCAAGTAAAAATAAAGTAAAGCAAAATAATAACAAAGTAAAAGATTGAGCGTGAGAGACTCCCCTTGCAGAAATCTTCTTTCTCCCCGGCAACGGCGCCAGAAAAATTGCTTGATGGTGTGTAGATTACACCCCGTTGGGAACCCCAAGAGGAAGGTATGATGAGCACAGCAGCAAGTCTTCCCACAGTTGTGAAACCAAGGTTTATCGAACCATTAGGAGAAAGCCAAACTTCAGAAGGTGATGCTCGCTAGCTTCGCGATAGCTCTGGACAATTTATAAGGTGTCTGGTCCAGGGCTTTGCTTTGCACCAGCAGCAACGTGGAACCTGCACACAACACAACCAAGAACTTTTCCCCAACTTACGATGAGGTTGTCAATCTCACCGGTTTGCTATAAACAAAGGATTGAGCGTATCGAGTGGTAAAAGGTAATAGTATGTGAGAATGTAAATAAGCAAGTAAAATAGTAAACGGTAATAGCAATGCAAAGGAATTGGACCAGGGTCCATAGTTCACTAGCGGTGTCTCTCCATAAGATAAATAACAACATGCTGGGTAAACAAATTACAGTTGGGCAATTGATAGAGTAAAGATAACGTACATATGTCACGAGGATCACTATGAGATTCACTCTGGGCATTACGACAAAATACATAGACCGTAATCCAACTGCGTCTATGACTAATAATCCTCCCTCCGAATGTCGTCCGAGCAAACATTGGGTATTAAGTTGCGAACAACGGATAATTGCATTAAGCAAAGTGCATAAAGTGAACAAAGCAAATGTCCTTGGACACAAGAATGTTGTTTTCTCCCTAGTGGCAACAGCACATCTACAACCTTAGAGGTTTCTGTCACTCCCCCAGATTACTAGAGGCATGAACCCACTATCGAGCATAAATACTCCCTCTTGGAGTTACTAGCATCTACTCGGCCAAGATATCTACTAGCAACGGAGAGCATGCAAGATCATAAACAACATAGAGATGATAAATCAATAAATCAACTTGACATAGTACTCAATATTCATCACATCCCAACAAACACAACATGTAGAATTACATAAAGATGATCTTGATCATGTAGGGCAGCTCACAAGATCTAAACATGAAGCACATGGTGGAGAACACAACCATCTAGCTACTGCTATGGACCCGTAGTCCAAGGTAGACTACTCACACATCACTCCGGAGGCAACCATGGTGGTGGAGAAGGCCCCGGTAGGGATTCCCCTCTCCGGCAGGGTGCCGGGAAGAGCTCCTGGATCCTCCCAATGTCGCGACAACGATGGCGGCTTGCAGTATGTTTCGAGGAAAAGCGATCTGTCCCTTAGGTTTTTACCATCGAGGGGAATATATAGGCGAAAGGGGGGCGTCAGAGGGTGGACCAGCTGGTCTCACTCCCTTGTGGCTCGGCTAGGGGCTGGGCCGCGCCGCCCTAGGGTGAGCCTGGCTCCTGGCCCCCCTCCGTCTCATCTTCGGACTTCCTGATGCTTCAGGAAAAATAGAAGGTTTGGCTTTTGTTTTGTCCAATTCCGAGAATATTTCATGTGTAGCTTTTCTAAAACACAAAAATAGCAGAAAATAGGGAACTGGCACTGTGGCTTCTCATCAATAGGTTAGTTCCGGAAAATGCATAAAAATGCCACGAAGTGTAACAAAACACAAAGCAAATGGTGTATAAAAAAGCATGGAGCATCAAAAATTATAGATACGTTTGAGACGTATCAGTAGTGCATTAGCATAGGTTCACCCCCATAACACCTATCAAACCAATGAATATTACTTAGCTATATGAAGTGAAAGCGCTTGACAGAAACTCCCGTGTGTCCTCAGGAACATTTGGTAATCATAAGTAACCCAACCAGCTTGTCCTTTGCTCTAGAAAGGATTGGGCCGCTTGCAGCAATTATTATTATTGTCTTTTACTTACTCGTACTTTATTTGCTTGCATTATCAAATACCCCTGAAAACCCATTTGCTAGTATTTACAGTGAATCCTTGATCAAAACTGCTTGTCAACACCTTCTGCTCCTCGTTGGGTTGGACACTCTTATTTATTGAAAGTACTACAATACACCCCCTATACTTGTGGGTCATCAAGACTATTTTCTAGCGCCGTTGCCGGGGAGTGAAGCGCTATTGAAGAGTGGAATTGGTAAAGGAAATTTTTCGCTGTGAGTATTGTTTTTATTTTTGTCTTTTATTTTATTATGGAGAAGTCTCCGTTTGGTTCCCTATTTGGGAATACTACTGCCACTGTTACGGTAGTAGATGAACCACTGCCTACTCAATTGGATCCTTTTAAAATACCTATGAAAATTCTTGAAGGTGTTATGAATAACTGCTATTCTGGAGATGGAACTGTCCATGCTGGTGATCATTTGCTCTTTATACATGAATTATGCGAGTTGTTCAAGTGTGCAGGTATTTCATCAAGTGAAGTTAAGAGGAAGCTATTCTCTTTATCACTGAAGGGCAGAGCTACGGAATGGTATAGGTTGCTGAAGGATGGCCGATCTATTGGCTGGGAGGAAATTGTACCTCTCTTTTATTCCAAATTCTATCCTCCAAGTGATATTCATAAAGATTGGAACCGAATATATAATTTTTGCCCTCATGATGGAGAGAGTATTGCCCAAGCGTGGGGTAGATTGAAGTCACTAATGCTCAAATGTCCCATTCATGAGCTCCCCAGTAATATTGTTATTAATAACTTCTATGCAAGGCTTTCTCTTCACGACTAGGATTTATTGGATGCTTCTTGCTCTGGATCATTTACACTTATGAAAGAAGAAGCTAAATGGGATCTTCTTGACCGTGTTCAAGAAAATACTGAAGGATGGGAGAACGACAAAGGTAGAAAGTCAAGAATAAATTATGATTATAAATGCATTAAATCTTTTATGGGGACTGATGACTTTCATAATGTTAGTGTTGTTTATGGTCTTGATTCTCAAATACTTGCCAACTGTTTTAAGGCCTTTGCCTCTTATCTTGATGTTCCAAAGAAGGATTGGAACAAGTACCATGCGTCTTATAAAGATACTATTAATTGTGTTCCTGCTAGAAATGTTCATGTTTGTACTATTGATCACATTTTGCCTGGGCCTTATTTTGATAAAACACCTTTCCCTGCTAAGGTAAAGGAGCATTCTATGTTAACCAGTGTGCTTAATAAAAGTGCAAAGAAAGCTTTAGAACCTGATGAGAAAATAACTGTTAAACCTGCAATAGCAATAGTAAAGGATCTTGTTACTGAGAATGTAGAAGATGGACACATTATCTTTTGTCAAGATGCTTCTAATATTGTTTCACATCCTAGTAGATCTAGGAAAACAAGTGTTCATGTGCTTTCTGTCGGGATTGGTGATCATTGCTATTATGGTTTATGCGACATTGGTGCAAATTCAAGTGCTATTCCTTATGAGCTTTACAGAGAAATCATGCATGAAATTGGTTCTTGTGAACTGGAAGATATTGATGTGGTCAATCCGCTCGCTAACAGAGAAACTATCTCTCCAATTAGTATTGTTAGAGATGTGGAAGTTTTATGCGGTAAGACTAAATATCTGGCTGATTTTCTAGTACTCGGTTCTGCTGCTAGTAAAACTTGACCTATTATTTTTGGTAGACCCTTCTTGAATACCTGTGGCACCGTCATAGATTGTAAGAAAGAGAGATTTTGACTAAGTTTGATGGAGAATCTTACGAGTTTCATTTTTCTAAGTTTACCAAAGCTCCTTATGAAACTGATTTGCCTAATGAAGATTTTAGAGTTGAACAGCTTGCCTCTATTACTCTTGCTCCTAACGATGCTTTGTAGCAATATATGGAGGACCACAAAAGTGAGATCTTTAGGGAAGAAAGAAATGAGATTGATGAGATTCTTCTTCGTTAGCCAGAGATGCTTAAACACAATTTACCCGTGGAGGATTTGGGTACCACTTTGCCACCAAAGGAAGATCCTATTTTTGATTTAAAAGCTTTACCTGATGATCTTAAATATGCTTATATTGATGATAAGAAAATATATCTTGTTATTATTATTTCTAAACTTTTAGGGAAGGAAGAAGAAAGGTTATTGTAAATACTGAGGAAACACCGAGGAGCTGTGGGATATACTCTTGATGATTTAAAAGGGATTTCTCTGAGTATATGTCAGCATGCTATTAATATGGAGACAGATGCAAAGCCAGTTGTTGAACATCAACGCCGTTTAATTCCTAAGATGAAGGGAGTGGTAAGAAATGAGGTATTGAAACTCCTTGATACTGGTATTATTTATCCTATTGCTGATAGTAGATGGGTTAGTCATGTTCATTATGTTCCTAAGAAAGGAGGAATTACTATTGTGCCTAATGAGAATGATACATCTCAAATGTATCTATAATTTTTGATGCTCCATGCTTGTTTTTGCACCATTTGCCTTGTGTTTTGTTACACTTCGTGGCGTTTTTATGCGATTTCCGGAACTAACCTATTGACAAGATGCCACAGTGCCAGTTCCCTGTTTTCTGCTGTTTTTGTGTTTCAGAAAAGCTACACAGGAAATATTCTCGGAATTGGACGAAACAAAAGCCAGAAGTCTTATTTTTTTCGGAAGCTTCCCGAAGATCGAAAGAGAGCCGGAGGGGGGCCAGAGGCCGCCCTCACACATAGGTGGCACGGCCCAGGCCCTGGCCACGCCACCCTAGTGTGAGGAGCCCCTGGCTGCCCCCTGACGACGCCCCTTCGCCTATATAAAGCCTCGGGACGGAAAACCCTAAAGGAGTCGGTGAAATTTCCAGAATAGTTCCGTAGCTCCGCCGCCGCCATCGACGAATTTCGGGGGACAGAAGTCTCTGTTCCGCCACCCTGCCGGGACGGGGAAGTGCCCCGGGAGCCATCTCCATCGGTCTTCATCGCCGTCTCCATCGACCTCACCGCCATCTCCATCAACCTTGCTGTCTCCTATGATGAGGAGGGAGTAGTTCATCCCCGGGGCTGAGGGCTCTACCGGTAGCTATGTGGTTCACCTCTCTCTCCCATGATGTGATCTTTATGTGATCGTGAGCTTTGTATCATGTTGAACAAGTAGATGTTATTATTCAGATATTATGTGTACTCTAGTGGTGTTATTAAAGTAATCTATTCCTCCTGCCATGGTGTAACGGTGACAGTGCGTGCATCATGGTGGTACTTGGTCTAGGCTACGATTGTGATCTTTTATGGATTATGAGAATAATTATTGCTATGATAGTATTGAAGCGATCTATTCCTCCTTTCATGGTGTAATGTTGACAGTGTGTGCACCGTGTTAGTACTTGGTCTAAGTTGCAATAATATCTATCTTGAGTTGTGATCTGATTTGGATATCTCTATGAGTGGTGTTTGTCAAGTACTTGATGAACTTTGAGGAGTGCTTCGTAGCCCTACGCAATGATTAGTGTTATTCAATAGGAGAGTAATTCAGAGTACCATAGTGAAGAGAAGTTGTTTATTTGTTCAATCATGTTATATTTGTTGAGAGTGTGTCCACTAGTGAAAGTATGATCCCTAGGCCTTGTTTCCAAGCTTTGCACACCGTTTACTTGCTGTTTTGTTACTTGTTTGCTTGCTGCCATTTTTATTCCAGATTGCATTTACTGCTTATAATCATCCATACCACTTGTATTTCACTATCTCTTCGCTGAACTAGTGCACCTATACATCTGACAAGTGTATTGGGTGTGTTGGGGACACAAGAGACTTTCTGTATCGTAATTGCAGGGTTGCTTGAGAGGGATAGCTTTGACCTCTTCCTCACTGAGTTCGATAAACCTTGGGTGATCCACTTAAGGGAAACTTGCTGCTGTTCTACAAACCTCTGCACTTGGAGGCCCAACACTGTCTACAAGAACAGACGCGTGCGTAGACATCAAGCTCTTTTCTGGCGCCGTTGCCGGGGAGGTAAGGTAAAAGGTACTCACATCCTTTGGCTACTAAGTCTTTTAGTTGCTGGTGAGTGCTCGAAGTTATTTCCTTTAGATTCTGCAATTATATCTTTTTGTTTCTTATTTTTATTTTCACTAGTTAGGCTTAATGGAAAACAACAACAAAATTAGAGAGCTTTATAGTATTTATCTTGAGTTAGGACATGAAGTGTTTGAAGAGAAAATTAAAAAACCTATGGAACTTTATTTGCATGCTAATGGCAATGTTATTAGTATGAACTCTTTGAACACCATTATTGCTAATGCTATGGAAAAGTCTAAGCTTGGGGAAGCTAGTTTTGATGAAAATGATCTTTTTAGTCCCCTAGCTTTGGAGGAGAAAATTTACTTTGATGATACTTTACCTCCAATTTATGATGATTACAATGATGATTATGTTATTTTCAGTCCACCTACTATTGAGGATAAAATTAGTTATGATTACAATATGCCTCCTATTTATGATGATTATGGTGATGAGAATAATTATTCTGTTGAATCTGCTCCTACTACTATTGTTCCTGTGGTGAGTATTAATTCTTTTATGCATGTGGCTCATGATAGGGATGTTTTATGTGATAGTTATATTGTTAGTTCTATTCATGATGCTACTGAAAGTTATTATGAGAGAGGGAAACATGGTTTGATGGATCTCAACAATATTAAGTTTCCCCTCTTTATGTTGCAAATCTTGAAGTGGCACTTGTTTTATCTATCCATGCTTGCTACTATGTGCCTCGTTGATTTATTTTCTTACAAGATTCCTATGCATAGGAAGTGGTTCAGATATAAATGTCTTTCACACTTGATTTTTGATGCTCTCTACTGCTTTAAGATTCTATATGGCGCCTTTGCCTTGAGCTCTTATATGGCGCCCACATGAGCATCTTTGCAAATTACTGCGCCTAGCTCAAAGGCGTTAAAGAAAAGCACTCTTAGGAGATAACCCATTGTTTATTTTCAGTACTTTTTCTTTTATTTGAGTCTTGGAAGTTATTACTACTGTAATAACTGCTCCTTATCCTTTTTATTTCGTTGTTGTGCCAAGAGAAGCCTCTAATTTGAGTGAGGTAAAGATTTGGGGATGTTGCTGTCCTGAAACTATTTTCAGTGCTGCATCGTAAAAATTCGTATAACTTCTCTGTATATCTTTTGGACCTGTGATTTCTTGTGCATATGCCCCAGGTTATATCCAAACTTTCATTAGTTGAACACTTTTTGATTTGAGCAACAGAAAACCCCTTAAAAATTCGAGCTTTGTCAGCTGTTCTGTTTTGACAGATTTCTGCTAATATTTGTGTTTGCCGCTTTATCACTTTCTTTGCGAGTTCTTTTGATCACGGAACTTTTGGAGAAGTTGCTACAGTAGTACATGCTATATATGTGGTGGTTTTGTGTTGAAATCTGAACTGAAAAGGGTTGATTCAATGTTATGCTTACACTAATGTTGCTAATAGATTTGTGTTTAGTTTTGTATGAAGGAAGTTTTCAAGTGTAGGGATTGGAGAATGATGAGATGAGATGAAGAATGGACAAAAGCTCAAGCTTGGGGATGCCCATGCATCACCCCAAGAAATATCCAAGAAGTACAAGCGTCAAAACTTGGGGATGCCCCCGAGGCACCCCTTCTTCATCGGCAAAAATCAGGTCCCCTTTCAAGACACTATATTTTTATTGCTTCATGCACTATGCATTTTTTCTTGGAGCGTCAGTTGTTTTTGTTTTCAGTTTTCTTTTTCTTTGTTTGCTGCAATAAATGGTTAGATCACATCATGTTTCTTTTGGAGGAGATGAACTCGCTTTTCATTTGCCAAGAACACTCTAGTTTTCACTCTTATTGTTCAACGAGTGTTCTCTTTTTTCTGCTACTGCGTTTAGCTTGCATTTTTCGCCTTGATTTTTGTTTAGATCTTGTTTTATCTTTGCATCAAGGTGTATTTTTTCCTCTGATCTTTATTGGTTTTCATCAAAAGAGGTGTTTATAAAAATTTCAAATGGTGTTGGAAAAGACAAAAAGCTTTATGCAAAATAGTGGTACAAGAAGGACCTTGTGTAGACTATGGCTTAGGCTTTTTCATGTCGTGCTTGATGTCTTTTTGATAGTATGCTTAGTGGTTTTGCTGTAGCATGACTTGTCTCAAATGACTGAGATTGCTTAATGAGCCTTTGAAAAAAATCATGCGTTGTTTTTATTATATGGAAGCATTTATTTGGTTTTCTCCTTTGATGCTTTATTTGGGTTGACTTGGCGCATGCTCACACATGTTAGACTCAAACAAAGTCGTCATTGCCTCTATGATCATTTAGTTTTTGACTTTTGATGCCATCTTATGCTTCTTTCAATGATATTTTGTCGTTATGCATGATTATGGCCGTTATTGCTCTCTTAGTTGGTCGCTCCCAGTCTTTTGCTAGCCCTCACTTTGTACTGAGTATGAGCTCTACTCGTGCATCCAACTCCCAAAAACCAAGTTTGCCATTGTGTCCACTAAAAATTCCTATGCATGGTATTTGTAAGCCATCCCAAGTAAATTTTCATGTGCTACCTTTCAAAAAACCTTCAAAATACTTCTCATTTTGTGACACTGTTTTTAGCTCATGGGGACGTAGTGGTCGGATTTGCTATCTTCCATATTGCTTATTCCAAAAAAAAAGGGAAAAAAGAAAAGAAAAAAGGCACTCCTCCATGGAATGTGAATGTTGGTGGGCACCCGATGGAATCGGTTAGCCATGGTTTGTGAAAGGAAAAAAGGTGGGGAGGAGTGCCAAGCTTTATAAAGAGCACAAAAGTGCCAATCTCTCTCTCAAAAACTTGCTTTATTTTTGTATGGAAGATAGTAAGAACCCCATTGCTAGTCGTTGACAAAAGCAACCACCTCTCAAAACTCAAGTTTTATCTCTCTGTTTTACAAATGAAAAGCTCTAGCACATGTTAAATCACTGCTTCCCTCAGCGAAGGGCCTTTCTTTTACTTTTATGTTGAGTCGCCACCTTCTACCTTTATGCACCGTCTAAGAGAGCATAGTTGTCATTCTGAGTATAATGTGCATTGTCCCAAAGTTTATCATTGATTGATTCATGATCATGGTTTCACTTGTTCTTAAATTACTTGTATCTAGTCGCCCTCTTAAACTTGAAGGTGTCCTATGCATTTATGTTTTGCTCTCCATGAAGGACAAGTTGAAAACCATTTGTATGTTTTTCCTTATGATTTGAACACACGTTTGACTTTCATTGTTTCATTTTCATGATCTTTTGTTTGTGTTCATTTGCATGTTTACAACATGGTTGCTAAGTTTCTTATTGTCAAGATTATGTCTTTCATGCCCATGTTTTAAGTTCTTATGATCCCAGCTCACAATTCTTACATATATGATCAAGATTGTGTAGGTGCATGATGAGGACATCCCTATTACACCGCCATTATCTCCTACTCCTTTTGATGAAGATGTTGCTGCGAAGAAGTCCAATGAGATTAGGATTGGACCAATTACAAGAGCACGTGCAAAGCTATTGGAACAACAGGTGAACTCACTCTTAATTGAACCTGATCTTTTATTTAATGAGAACTTTATACTGCCTAAGTCTATGCATCTATGTATGATCAGGTTTGTTGATAACATGAGCGTTGCACGAGGAGGAGATGAGTCGCAGCAAGAAGAGCAAGACTTGATGATCAAGTGCGCGAGGGAGGAGAGGGAGGCAGGCGCACCAGGAGATCACCAGAACGTCAAGTCGACATGAGAGAGTCCGTGATGGCACACTAGGACAGCCTACGACATGATGTCTACACGTCTAAGGCGCGCCACACTCATGGCCTGCGTGCCAGAAATAGGCCGAACCCATGTATGGGTCGGTATGTATTCGTTTGAGTCGAACCGAGTCATTTTGGGCCCAAACCAGGTTGGTTTTGGGCCAGGTCCATGTTGAGGACGCCCCAGCCTCCCTTAAGTAGCCAGGGGCGCCCACTCAAGTCCATTAGACCACGTTTAAACAAAACCCTAGTTTCTAGACAGAACCAAGTGTTCCTCTGAAATTATTCGCACCAATTCATATCGATCTGGTGTTTGTTCTTCTGAAAGTCTGAGTGTAATCTGCTGTTCCATTGGGAATTAGTATATTGCATCACCGCTTTGTGGTCGGCGGCTACGTGCGCAAGCGTGTGACGTTGCGAATATCCAAAGGGTTGAGAGCTGTTGCGCTGGCAGCAGGGATTAGCCGGAGAGTTTACAGCGACACTCGAGTTATCTTCATCACCATCATCGCCATCTACATCGCGCTCGCTGAGAAGATCGGGACACCCCTTATCATCTTGGTATCAGATTCCAGCGTTTACTCGGTGAGCATCCACAAATTCATCCCGTAAATTCGTTTTTGTTATTGTCCTATCCAGAAAAAGCCTACAAAAAAAATTAGGTTTCTTCGTTTTGCCATAGCCTAGATTGCATCGAGTTACTGGTTTTAGTCGCTGATCGTCTTTTCGCGTATCTTTTCATCAAATCTGTAGGAGTCTAGGATCGCCATTCTTTTCTGCATCTTCGTTTCGAATTTCGTATTCATTGGGTTGATCTTTGATCTCCTTCTTCTTACCTATAAACTGGTGGCTGTGTATACGTGTTCTTCACAGATCCGATCAGATTGGAATAGAAACAGCAAAAAAAAAGGCATCGCCCGCTCGCCCGACCTCAGATCGTTTCTGTGGTCAGGCGCGAGCTAGCAGCGCGGCGGCCGATCTCCCAGGGCGGAGGTTGCTCGACCTCGAGCGCATCCGCTCGCCCCGGCTCGCGAGCGTTGCTCCCAGGCGCGGCCCAAGTTGTTGGCCCAATTTGTTTCAGTAAAAAAAAGGAGTAAAAAAAACATTCGGATCGCTGGCCTTCTTGGTGCTGGACCTCAGAACCAGTCTGTGCTCTAGCATGAGCGCTTTATCAAAAAAAAAATTCTTTTGCTTATTTCTCTTTGCCTTTGCCTTTTTCTGAGTCCACATATTGTCACTTTTCTTTGTCAGCCTTTAGTAAACCTTTCTTGGTGTCTAGAACCATCCTACGAGACTAGCGTGCTTAGTGCTCTACGGGCTGCTCTGTTCCGCAATCGTGTGCCCGTTTTCGTTGAGCCATTGCTAGCGTCTCTCTTGTGCTTTGCAACACCGAGCGTTCCACCGACATACCTCAACTTTTTGAGCTCATTTTCAGAGTTGCATTGCCCCATTTATCTCCACCGTGTGTGTTTCCGTGGGTCTTTGTCATACGATCAGCACTAGGACTTGTATTTCGGTGTAGTTAGGTATCCATACCAAGCCCCACCATATACCCCGGTTTGTCGTGTGATAGTCTCTTATACCCTCGGTATTCGCTTCCTCACATCCGTGCACGTTTCAGTCTCTACGAGTGGTAAGCATTTATTATTCACTTTGGAACGGTAAGATACCTCTTTCTTTCAGTTTTGGAGTGAGTTGTGAGCGTACCCACCACCCGTTTATTGTTTGTGCACTAACCTACTAATCATGTCTGCTAGTGATGTTGATGTGATGCAGAAAAAACCTGATGATACTCCTGTCATATGGAGGGAGTATGAAGCTCTTCGTGATCATTTGGAAAGAATAATAACACGAACAACTGACGCTATTGATTCTGATGTTCAAGCTGTCCAAATGAAAGTAGAAGCCACTGATGCTACTGTTAATAATATGCAAGTGCAAGTCAATGATCTCCAAACTAGCATCCAGGCGTTGACACAATCTGTCAATGCGCTGTGTCTTACTGTTGAGCAGCGACCCCTACCACATGCTGATGCTGATGATGAGAGTGCTCATGGCGACAATGAGGATTTTGCTGCAGCCGGTCGTGGTAATGGCCGAGGCAATGGTCTTCCTTTTCGTGGCCGTGGTTTTGTTCCCCTTGGTGCCCAGCGAGTTCCTTTTCAGCAGGATGATGGATTGGGTAAACCAAAGTTTTTTATTCCCAAATTCGAGGGTGGTACTGATGTTGAAGAGAACCTCACATGGGAGTTGAAGATAGAGAAGTTGTGGCGTCTTCATGATTATACGGAGGACAAGAAAATCAAGCTTGCCTCTTCAGAGTTTGATGGCTATGCTTTGCGATGGTGGGACAGCGTTGTGCAAACACGTCAAGAAAACAACGAGCTGGCCATTATAACTTGGCGCCATATGAAGGAAGTGATGCGGGCTCGTTTTGTTCCGCATAACTACCTCCGCTCAGTTTTTGATAAGTTACAGCAATTGAAGCAAGGCTCGCTGTCCGTTAATGAGTATTATATGGAGATGGAGATGCTTCTACAACGAGCTCGCGTTCGTGAGCCTCTTGAGCAGACCTTGCAGCGTTTTCTCCATGGTTTGAAGTATAATATCAAGAGCATTGTTCGGCATCATTGGTATCATGATATGAATGAGCTGCTACATCATGCACGTGAAGCTGAAGCACAGTTTGCCGAAGAAGCTCAGTTTAAAGCTCGTACTACTTCAGGCAGTCGTTTCACACCCAGGCCTACTGCACCCACACCAAGTTCTCGTTCAGATTTTCGTGCTCCTTCGTCGTCGCGATCTGATGCCAATGCAAAGAAATCCGCACCTGCTGCTAGTGGTACAGGTTCGAACATGTCTACAGCACGTAATCGTGATATGGAGTGTCATACTTGTGGTGGAAAGGGTCATTTTAAATGGGATTGCCCCAATCGAAAAGTGATGATTGTCAATGAGGACACCAATGAGTACGAGACAGGTGATGATGCTGATCCGGATGGTTCCGATGATGATGACTTTGGTAATGACGGTGTTGATGCCTATCCTTCCACCGCCAATAACATAGTTTGCTCGCAGCGTGTGCTCAATGTGTCTCCTACATCTGAAAGTCAGCGGTGCAATTTGTTCCAAACTAAAGCACTTGTTGGACCGGACAAAGCTTGCAAACTCATCATCGATGGTGGTAGTTGCCGCAACCTTGCTAGCAAAGAGTTGTGTGCAAAGCTGAAACTGAAATACATCCCGCACCCGCATCCATATTATATCCAGTGGCTCAGCGACAATGGAGAGATGAAGGTCAGCCACATGGTGCGAGTTGATTTCGAGATTGGACCATACAAGGACTCCATTGAGTTTGATGTGGTTCCTATGACGGTTTGTCACCTCTTGTTGGGCCGCCCATGGCAGTTTGATCGCAACGTGTTACACAATGGCCGCACCAACACATATCATTTGGAGTTCAAAGGCAGAAAAATTAACTTGCAGCCTATGTCTCCACAGCATATTGTAAATGAGTTTCGTCAGAAAACTGAAGTGAACTTAGAACATGAAAATGAGAGAGTAGCTCGATGAGAGTCTGTGACCTCGGTGAGTGAGAGCCACCCAGCCACATCACGAGAGCCACACCAAAGTGAGCGAGTGAATTCTCTAGTCCTGCTAGCCACCAAAGAAGATATGAGAGAATTTAGAGAGGATCCTACAGCCATGCCACTTGTGCTTATGTACAAGGGTGAGATTTTGGTTTCTAACGACATGACTCCTCTTCGTTTTGGTGTTTCTAATGTCTTGCAGGAATTTGACGATGTGTTTCCAGAGGAGGTCCCCGCTGGTTTGCCCCCTTTGCGCGGCATTGAGCACCAGATTGACTTCATCCCTGGTGCCACCTTGCCAAACCGCGCTCCTTACCGCACCAACCCCGAAGAAACTAAGGAGATTCAGAAACAAGTGCAAGCGCTACTCGACAAAGGTTATATTCGTGTGAGCTTAAGCCCTTGTGCTGTTCCTGTTATTCTCGTTCCTAAGAAAGATGGTACTTAGCGCATGTGTGTAGATTGTAGAGCTATTAATAACATCACTATTCGATATCGTCACCCTATTCCGCGCTTGGATGATATGCTTGATGAGTTGAGTGGTGCTGCTGTTTTCTCTAAGATTGATTTGCGTAGTGGTTACCATCAGATTAGGATGAAAGAAGGGGATGAGTGGAAAACTGCCTTTAAAACAAAATTTGGTTTATATGAGTGGTTAGTCATGCCATTTGGTTTAACTAATGCACCATGTTTTGCGAAATTTTATTGGCAAGTTTGTGGTTGTGTACTTTGATGATATATTAATCTACAGCCGCAATGAATCTGACCATAGTGATCATATTAGACAAGTTTTGCAAGTGTTGCGTGATTCTCAGCTTTATGGTAATCTTGAAAAGTGCACATTTTGCAAAGATAAGGTCATCTTCCTTGGTTATGTTGTTTCTAAAAATGGAGTAGAAGTCGATGCATCTAAAATTGAAGCTATTCAAAATTGGCCTACTCCCATGAATGTTAGTCAAGTACGAAGTTTTCATGGTCTTGCTGGTTTTTATCGCCGTTTTGTGAAAGACTTTAGTACTGTTGCTGCACCTTTAAATGAGTTAACTAAAAAAGGTGTTGAATTTGTATGGGGCGCAGCCCAAGATCATGCTTTTGATGAACTGAAACGTTTATTAACTTCTGCACCATTGCTTGCACTACCAGATTTTAATAAGCAATTTGAGATTGAATGTGATGCTAGTGGCATTGGTATTGGTGGTGTGTTGATGCAAGAGGGTCGGCCTATTGCCTACTTTTCTGAAAAACTTTGTGGTGCGAGGTTGAACTATCCTATTTATGACAAAGAATTGTATGCGCTTGTTAGAGTTCTTGAGGTTTGGCAACATTATTTGTGGCCAAAAGAATTTATCATACATTCTGATCATGAAGCTTTGAAATATCTGAAAGCTCAATCTAATTTGCATAGGCGTCTTGCTAAGTGGGTTGAGTTTATTGAGTCTTTTCCTTACATAATTAAATATAAAAAGGGTAAAGACAATGTGGTTGCTGATGCTCTATCTAGGAAGAACATGTTCTTGACACAATTAGACATTAAGGTTCCTGGTTTAGAGAGCTTGTGTGATTTATATGCTACTGATCATGATTTTTCAGCGCCATATAGTATGTGTACTGGTGGGAAAGCATGGGATAAATATCACATCCATGATGGGTTTTTGTTTTGTGCTAACAAACTATGTGTTCCAGAATCGTCCGTGCGTTTGTTATTGTTGCAGGAATCACATGCCGGCGGTTTGATGGGTCACTTTGGGCGTGAGAAGACGCTATTCATGCTAGCTGATCACTTTTATTGGCCTAGGATGAGGCGTGATGTGGACAGGTTCGTCAAGCGCTGCATTACATGCAACAAGTCGAAGTCCAAGCTGAAGCCTCACGGTTTGTATACTCCATTACCTGCACCTACTACACCATGGGAGGACATTAGCATGGATTTTGTATTAGGTTTGCCTAGGACTAAAAGAGGCCATGATTCTATATTTGTGGTAGTGGACAGATTTTCTAAAATGGCTCATTTTATTGCCTGCCACAAAAGCGACGATGCGTCGCATATTGCTAACCAGTTTTTCAGGGAAATTGTACGTTTGCATGGAGTACCCAAGACAATTGTCTCTGATCGTGATGTGAAGTTTATGAGCTACTTCTGGAAGACACTTTGGGGAAAGCTGGGCACAAAGTTACTTTTGAGCACTACATGTCATCCCCAAACTGATGGTCAAACGGAGGTGGTAAATCGCACACTTTCAACAGTGCTGCGATGCATGATCAAGAAGAACCTGCGTGAGTGGGAAGATTGTTTGCCGCATGTGGAGTTCGCATATAACAGGGCGGTTCACTCTACCACGCAGCTATGTCCTTTTGAGGTGGTCTATGGTTTCAAACCCATTACGCCACTTGATTTGTTGCCTCTTCCTATTCAAGAGCGAGTCAATATGGAGGCATCAAAGAGGGCAGATTTTGTGTGGAAGATACATGTGAAGACTAAAGAGGCTATTGAGAAGAAAGGCAAGTATACTGCAGATCGTGCAAACAAGAAGCGGAAGGAGGTATTGTTTCAGCCCGGTGATATGGTTTGGGTTCACTTTCGCAAGGATAGATTTCCACAGCTACGTAAGTCCAAGTTGCTGCCCCGTGGTGCTGGTCCTTACAAGGTTCTTGCCAAGATCAATGATAATGCCTACAAGATAGATCTTCCTACAGCTGAGTATGGCGTCAGCAATAGTTTCAACGTTGCTGATTTGACACCGTATGAAGGTGAAGACCTTGCAGTGTCGAGGTCGACGCCTTTTGAAGGGGGGGAGGATGATGAGGACATCCCTATTACACCGCCATTATCTCCTACTCCTTTTGATGAAGATGTTGCTGCGAAGAAGTCCAATGAGATTAGGATTGGACCAATTACAAGAGCACGTGCAAAGCTATTGGAACAACAGGTGAACTCACTCTTAATTGAACCTGATCTTTTATTTAATGAGAACTTTATACTGCCTAAGTCTATGCATCTATGTATGATCAGGTTTGTTGATAACATGAGCGTTGCACGAGGAGGAGATGAGTCGCAGCAAGAAGAGCAAGACTTGATGATCAAGTGCGCGAGGGAGGAGAGGGAGGCAGGCGCACCAGGAGATCACCAGAACGTCAAGTCGACATGAGAGAGTCCGTGATGGCGCACTAGGACAGCCTACGACATGATGTCTACACGTCTAAGGTGCGCCACACTCATGGCCTGCGTGCCAGAAATAGGCCGAACCCATGTATGGGTCGGTATGTACTCGTTTGAGTCGAACCGAGTCAGTTTGGGCCCAAACCAGGTTGGTTTTGGGCCAGGTCCATGTTGAGGACGCCCCAGCCTCCCTTAAGTAGCCAGGGGCGCCCCCTCAAGTCCCTTAGACCACGTTTAAACAAAACCCTAGTTTCTAGACAGAACCAAGTGTTCCTCTGAAATTATTCGCACCAATTCGTATCGATCTGGTGTTTGTTCTTCTGAAAGTCTGAGTGTAATCTGTTGTTCCATTGGGAATTAGTATATTGCATCACCGCTTCGTGGTCGGCGGCTACGTGCGCAAGCGTGTGACGTTGCGAATATCCAAAGGGTTGAGAGCTGTTGCGCTGGCAGCAGGGATTAGCCAGAGAGTTTACAGCGACACTCGAGTTATCTTCATCACCATCATCGCCATCTACATCGCGCTCGCTAAGAAGATCGGGACACCCCTTATCAGTGCATGTCACCTCAAAAATTATTTCTTTTGTTATCACTTACCTACTCGAGGACGAGCAGGAGTTAAGCTTGGGGATGCTTGATACGTCTCAAACGTATCTATAATTTTTTATGCTCCATGCTTGTTTTTGCACCATTTGCCTTGTGTTTTGTTACACTTCGTGGCATTTTTATGCGATTTCCGGAACTAACCTATTGACAAGATGCCACAGTGCCAGTTCCCTGTTTTCTGCTGTTTTTGTGTTTCAGAAAAGCTACACAGGAAATATTCTCAGAATTGGACGAAACAAAAGCCAGAAGTCTTATTTTTCCTGGAAGCTTCCTGAAGACCGAAAGAGAGCCGGAGGGGGGCTAGAGGCTGCCCTCACACATAGGTGGCGCAGCCCAGGCCCTGGTCGCGCCACCCTGGTGTGAGGAGCCCCTGGCTGCCCCCTGACGACGCCCCTTCGCCTATATAAAGCCTCGGGACGGAAAACCCTAAAGGAGTCAGCGATATTTCCAGAACAGTTCCATAGCTCTGCCGCCGCCGTCGACGAATTTCGGGGGACAGAAGTCTCTGTTCCGGCACCCTGCCGAGACAGGGAAGTGCCCCCGGAGCCATCTCCATCGGTCTTCATCGCCGTCTCCATCGACCTCACCGCCATCTCCATCAACCTTGCTGTCTCCTATGATAAGGAGGGAGTAGTTCATCCCCGGGGCTGAGGGCTCTACCGGTAGCTATGTGGTTCACCTCTCTCTCCCATGATGTGATCTTTATGTGATCGTGAGCTTTGTATCATGTTGAACAAGTAGATGTTATTATTCAGATATTATGTGTACTCTAGTGGTGTTATTAAAGTAATCTATTCTTCCTGCCATGGTGTAACGGTGACAGTGCGTGCATCATGGTGGTACTTGGTCTAGGCTACGATTGTGATCTTTTATGGATTATGAGAATAATTATTGCTATGATAGTATTGAAGTGATCTATTCCTCCTTTCATGGTGTAATGTTGACAGTGTGTGCACCATGTTAGTACTTGATCTAAGTTGCAATAATATCTATCTTGAGTTGTGATCTGATTTGGATATCTCTATGAGTGGTGTTTGTCAAGTACTTGATGAACTTTGAGGAGTGCTTCGTAGCCCTATGCAATGATTAGTGTTATTCAATAGGAGAGTAATTCAAAGTACCATAGTGAAGAGAAGTTGTTTATTTGTTCAATCATGTTATATTTGTTGAGAGTGTGTCCACTAGTGAAAGTATGATCCCTAGGCCTTGTTTCCAAGCTTTGCACACCGTTTACTTGCTGTTTTGTTACTTGTTTGCTTGCTGCCATTTTTATTCCAGATTGCATTTACTGCTTATAATCATCCATACCACTTGTATTTCACTATCTCTTCGCCGAACTAGTGCACCTATACATCTGACAAGTGTATTGGGTGTGTTAGGGCACAAGAGACTTTCTGTATCGTAATTGCAGGGTTGCTTGAGAGGGATAGCTTTGACCTCTTCCTCCCTGAGTTCAATAAACCTTGGGTGATCCACTTAAGGGAAACTTACTGCTGTTCTACAAACCTCTGCACTTGGAGGCCCAACACTGTCTACAAGAATAGACGCGTGCGTAGACATCAGAGAATAATGAGCTTATTCCTCAAAGAGTAGTAGTTGGTTATAGGATGTGCATCGATTTTAGAAAGGTCAATAAAGTTACTAAGAAAGATCATTATCATTTACCATTTATAGATCAGATGTTAGAGAGGTTATCTAAGAAAACTCATTTTTGTTTTCTTGATGGTTATTCTGGTTTCTCTCAAATTGCTATTAAAAAGCAAGATCAAGAGAAAACCACTTTTACTTGTCCTTATGGAACTTATGCTTATAGACGTATGCCTTTTGGTTTCAAAGATGCATGTCTGCTATTTTTCATGGATTTTGTGAAGAAATTGTAGAGGCATTCATGGACGATTTCTATGGAACTTCTTTTGATAATTGTTTGCACAATCTTGATAAAGTTTTGCAGAGATGTGAAGAAACTAATCTTGTTCTTAATTGGGAGAAATGCCACTTTATGGTGAATGAAGGAATTGTTCTTGGACATAAAATTTCTGAAAGAGGTATTGAAGTTGACACAGCAAAAGTTGAAGAAATTGAGAAAATGCCTTGTCCTAGGGATTTAAAAGGTATTCGTAGTATTCTAGGTCATGCTGGTTTTTATAGGAGGTTTATTAAAGATTTCTCTGAGATTTCAAAGCCTGTTACTAATCTTCTTCAAAAAGATGTACCTTTTTGTTTTTGATGATGATTGTAAGGAAGCTTTTGAAACTCTTAAGAAGGCTTTAACTAGTGCTCCTATTGTCCAACCACCTGATTGGAATTTACCCTTTGAAATTATGTGTGATGCTAGTGATTTTGCTGTAGGTGCTGTTCTTGGACAGCGCGTAGATAAGAAGTTGAATGTTATTCATTATGCTAGTAAGACTCTTGATGCTCCTCAAAAGAATTATGCTACTACTAAGAAAGAGTTTCTTACTATTGTTTTTGCTTGTGATATGTTTAGACCTTATATTGTTGATTCGAAAGTTACTATTCATACTGATCACGCTGCTATTAGGTATCTTATGGCAAAGAAAGATGCTAAGCCTAGGCTTATTAGATGGGCGGTTCTTTTGCAAGAGTTTGATTTGCATATTGTAGATAGGAAAGGTGCTAAAAATCCTGTTGCTGATAATTTGTCTAGATTGGAAAACATTTCTTTTGATCCTATTGCTGTTAAGGATAGTTTTCCAAATGAATAGTTGGCCGCAATAAAGGTAACCTCGCGAGAGAGTCCTTGGTATGCCGATTATGCTAACTTTATTGTTTCCAAGTATTTGCCTCCAACCTTTACAGCTCAGCAAAGAAGGAAATTCTTTTATAACTTGAGGCATTATTTTTGGGATGACCCACATTTATATAAAGAAGGAGTGGATGGTATTATGCGAAGATGTGTTCCAGAATATGAACAACAAGAGATATTAAGGAAATGTCATGGTAGTGCTTATGGAGGACATCATGCTGGAGATAGAACTGCACAAAAGGTTCTACAATCAGGTTTTTATTGGCCTACCCTTTTTAAAGATGCAAGAAAATTTATTTTATCTTGTGATGAATGTCAAAGAGTTGGTAATATTTCTAGACACAATGAAATGCCTATGAATTATTCTCTTATTATTGTACCATTTGATTGTTGGGGATTTGACTTTATGGGTCCTTTTCCCCCTTTAGAAGGTTATACTCATATACTTGTTGATGTTGATTATGTTACTAAGTGGGTAGAAGCTATACCTACGAAAAGTGCTGATGGTGAGACCATGTTAAAGATGCTTAAGGATGTTATTTTTCCTAGGTTTGGTGTGCTGAGATATCTTATGACTGATGGAGGTTCTCATTTTATTCATGGTGGTTTTAGGAAGACTCTTGCTAGATATGACGTTAATCATAGAATTGCTTCTGCTTATCATCCCCAAACTACTGGTTAAGTAGAGCTATCCAATAGAGAGATCAAGTCTATCTTGCAGAAGACTATTAATAGATATAGGAAAAACTGGGCTAGCAAGTTAAACGATGCTTTATGGGCTTATAGAACTGCTTATAAGAACCCCATGGGCATGTGTCCTTACAAAATGGTTTATGGAAAAGCGTGTCACTTGCCTTTAGAATTAGAACACAAAGCTTTTTGGGTAGTGAAAGAGCTTAATAGAGATTTTAAACTTGCCGGTAAGAAAAGGTTGCTTGATTTGAGTTCCTTAGATGAGTGGAGAAGTGAACCTTATGAGAATGCCAGACTTTTTAAAGAGAAAGTCAAGCAATGGCATGATAGGAGAATTCTTAAGAGAGAATTTCATGTTGGTGAGAAAGTTCTATTGTATAGGTCTCATCTCAGGATTTTTTGCAGGAAAATTACCCTCGAAATGGGAAGGACCCTTTATTACTGAAGAGGTGTATCGTTTAGGTGCGATAAAGATTGCTTCGCTTAAAGATAACACTACGCAAGTGGTGAATGGGCAAAGACTCAAGCATTATATTTCTAGATATTCTTATAATGAAGATATCGATATTATTCAAGTGGTGACTCCGGAAGAATTCATCAAAGAACAAAGGCAGGAAACTGCAGAGTCCGTTTTCAAATAGGTAACAGTTCTAGTCAGAAAAGGTTCGCGTTAAACTTTCCTACTTATACTTTTGTTTTTTTATTAAATATGAAAAATCACGAGACAAAAACGAGTTAGAAATGGAGCCTGGAGGCTCCACACCACCTCGTGGCGCGGGCCCCTGCTGGCCGCACCACCTGGTGGTGAGGTCGCCTCGGAGCTTGTTTCTGTCCCGGTTTCCTCTTGTGCCTTCGTTTCATTGTTAAACTTCTGCCTATATAACCCCCCGGATTGCCTGAGGTCTGTATATCGTGTTCTCATCGTGTTTTTGTTTTGATCTATTTCTATCAGGAGCTGTTCTTAGTTTTAGAGGCATCATGGCCTCCGCCAACAACAACAAGGAGAAGGCGCCTTCAGAAGATGATCCCCAAGACCTCAAGCTGGAGGAAGAGATCGAGAGTGAATCCGAAGAAGAAGAAATAGAAGAAGACCAGTGTCCATGCCCTCGCACTGTCATTGCAAGCATTGGGGTGGTGACAAACCCTAACAAGTTCAAGAGGAGCGCGTGGATAAGCACTAGAGGGGGTGTTTCGCGCCACACCTTAGCTCCACGGACATCTTCTTCAGGCAACAACCCCTTCCATACTCTAATACATGAACATCAATTCCAAAGGGTGCCTAAAGCAAAATTACCCTCTAGTTGGGATATAGATCGTTCTAACAATGCAGAGAAAGAGAGCTTTTAGCGTGAAGAAGAGTGGGGAAATAATTCCAAGAGCTGGGATTCGCAGTCGGACATGTTCATGAACCGTATTGAGCACAATTCGGAGATGATTCGTAATCTCACCTACAAGATTGATGAGTTGAAGGAGCTGATTGAGAAGCTTATTAAAGACTCACCACCACCACTGAAGGAGTAACTCGTCATTGGTATTGGCATCCCCTTGGCTTGTTCCAAGCTTGGGGGAGTGCCGCGGTATCACATCATAACCTTTTACCCATTTACTTTTTAAGTAGAGTCGTATCATAAATAGAGAAGTTATCATATAGGATGGTTTGTAGTGTGGAAGTATCCTCCTTTAGTTGGTTATCTATGTATCCCTTGGTGTGAGTTGAGGTTATGAAATATTAATGAGAAGTCTTATCATTTACTTTCTGCACACTTTATTTTAGTTTGCAATTTTTCTTATATGATTATTCTTGTTGATTAGTATTGGTATCACATTGGGATCAAGAGTAAATCTAGTTGGTTTTGGCAAACTTAGCAATGGTTAGTAGCAGCAATACTTTGAGGCTTGAGTAGAAAAGAGGGAAATACATGTAGATACATCATTTCATCATTCCTTTATGATTGGCTCATAAGCATTAGTATTCTCAAGTTAAGATCATTTGTACTTTCAAGGAAGTTTGCATGATTGTTTTCTATCACATGTATGTTTGTTTGTTTCATTCAACTCTTATGCTTGTTATCCAGCCTTGCTAGCCAAAAACCTGTACTAAAAGGGAATACTTCTCATGCATCCAATTCCCAAAAACCAAGTTACTTCCAAAGAGTACACGATAAATTCCTATGCATGGTATTTCAAGCCATTCCAAGTAAATTTTCATGTGCTACCTTTCAAAAACCTTCAAATACTTCTCATTTTGTGACACTGTTTTTAGCTCATGTGGACGTAGTGGTTGAGTTTGTTATCTTCCATACTAAATTAAGTACCCCTTGACTAGCATGCTTCATCTGCTCATCACTAATTTTGCAAGGGAGCTAGTCAGACCATTATAACAAAAGAAGAGAAAAGAAAAATAAAAGGCACTCCTCCATGGTATGTGAAAGTTGGTGGGCACCCGATGGAATCGGTTAGCCATGGTTTGTGAAAGGAAAAGTGGGGAGGAGTGCCAAACTATAAAAGAGCACAAATGTGCCAATTATTTAAATAATTCAGTACCGCTCTCACTTGTTTAGTATGGAAGATGGCAAGAACTCCGTTACTAGTCGTTGACAGAAACAACCACCTCTCAAAGCAATTTTTATCTCTGTTTTACAAATGAAAAGCTCTAGCACATGTTTAATCCCTGCTTCCCTCTGTGAAGGGCCTATCTTTTACTTTTATGTTGAGTCAACCTATTCTCCTCTATCTCAAGCAAGCATTTGAGTTGTTGTGTTTCAACCATCCATATGTTGATTTATTCAATCATGTTTCCTATCTTTCTTTGTTTAGTATGATGCTTTTATCTGAAAGAATATATCTTTGAAAGCTATCAATGACTGTAAAGAGATTGTTATGACTGAGCATGTGATTTTTGCTTTGTAAGCTCTGATATAAAAGGCTTCGATCGAAATATAACTACAATCTGTTCATTGTTCTCTCACCAAGAACAAAGGTTTGCCATCACCAATCATGATTTACCTTGTGCACTTTTATTGTGATTCCCTTTGCTAGTTGCAAGTTAAAGTATATAAAGGGAAGTTGTTGCCTATTATGACTTGTGCCATGGTAAGTGTGATGCTTCTTGTCCGTATTTTGTTTATCGATACTTCACTCCATAAACCTGTGGTCATGTTTACCGAGTTTAGTTTTCGCTTGGGGACAAGCGAGGTCTAAGCTTGGGGGGGTTGATACGTCCATTTTGCATCACTATTTTATATCATAATTTGCTATTATTCATTGATATATTTCATATTTAGAGATGATACTTATGTTGTTTCCTCTGTTTTCACATGTTTGATGATTATTGGAGAGCTCACTACCGGAGTCAGGATTCTGCTGGAAAAAGGACCGTCAAGACACCATATTTCTTAAGACCAGCAATTCCAGGAAAATACCCAAAAATTGATATTTTATCGGAAGACGGAAGTAGCCAGAAGGAGAGGGCGAGGTGAGCCACCAGGGGCCCACACCACCTAGTGGTGTGGGCTAGCCCTAGGCCGTGCCACCTGTTGGTGTGGCCGCTCTGGCCCACCTCTGCCATCGACCCCTCGCATATATCGTCTCCCCAAAAACCTAAGACCCAGGGGGATCAGAGATAGACTCCGCCGCCTCTACGGGGCGGAAAACACACAGAGAGAGAAAGCTCTCCGGTAGGCAGAAATCTATCGGGGAAATTCCTTCCCGGAGAGGGGAAATCATCGCCATCCTCATCGTCATCGAGCTGGGCTTCATCGGGATCATCATCATCATCACCAGCACCTTCATCATCTCCATCACCACGCCATCCCGCTGTAACATCTTGGGGTGAATCTTGTCCAGTTCTTAGGGGAAACTTTCCTGGTGTTGATTACTCTTGTAGTTGATGCTATTGAGTGAAACCGTTGGATTAAGGTTTATGTTCAGATTGTTATTTATCATTATTTCATCTCTGATCATGATCCATATGATGTCTTGTGAGTAGTTCGTTTAGTTCTTGAGGACATGGGAGAAGTCAAGATGTTAGTAGTGGAACTATGTTGAGTAATATTTAATGGTTTGATATATTTATGTTGTGGTGCTTACTAGTGGTGTGATGTGAATGTCGACTACATGATACTTCACCTTTATGGGCCTAGTAGAATGCATTGTGTATTTGTCTACTAATTGTGGGGTTGCCGGAGCGACAGAAACCTAAACCCCCGTTAGGAAACCAGTGCACCAGGGAGCGTAGGATCTCAGAGTTTAAGGCTGTGGTTAGATTTATCTTAATTACTTTCTGGTAGTTGCGGATGCTTGCAAGGAGTATAATCACAAGTGTGTATTAGTCCAAGTTGGGGTAGTGCATTAGCATAGGTTCACCCCCATAACACCTATTAAACCAATGAAGATTACTTAGCTATATGAAGTGAAAGCGCTTGACAGAAACTCCCGTGCATCCTCAGGAACATTTGGTAATCATAAGTAACACAACCGGCTTGTCCTTTGCTCTAGAAAGGATTGGGCCGCTCGCAGCAATTATTATTATTGTCTTTTACTTACTCGTACTTTATTTGCTTGCATTATCAACTACCCGTAAAAACCCGTTTGCTAGTATTTACAGTGAATCCTTGATCAAAACTGCTTGTCAACACCTTCTGCTCCTCGTTGGGTTCGACACTCTTATTTATCGAAAGTACTACGATACACCCCCTATACTTGTGGGTCATCAGGCGCCTAGGCCTAGTTGGGCTTCCCTCCGGGAGGGGCCCAACAAGGTGGGCTGCCTTTTATTTATTAAATAAATATTCATATTTAATATTAATTAATACTAAATCATTATTTTCTTAATTGCCATTACTCCAAAACCCTTCTGGAACCCTCTAAACGACTTTTAGACCACCATGAAACTTTTCCATCTCTCTCTTGTCAATACTCCGATAATTCCAAATGTACCAAAACCATCTTACATATCATCGAACCCTTAAGCGTATTACCTTACGGGTCGGGAATACACCAGACATCATTGAGACTCCTCTCCGATGAATGATCATTAGCTAGACCGGGATGTCCTTAATGACCCCTGTGCATTCACGAAGGTCTTTTGTCGTTCAACCGTAAATGTCGATGTCATATTCCCCTTGTTTCTGCGATACCTGCAATATCCGAGAGTTGATCGTCGGTATCATCATACCTAGTTCAATCTCGTTACCGACATTACCATTTACTTGTTTTGTGATATTCCATCCCCGTGACCTAGTCAGATGTTGCAACATTTGATGCAATCTCACTGAGTGGGCCCGGAGTATCTTTCCATCACACGAAAGAACAAATCCCGCTCTTGGTTCAACCTATTCCATTGGCATACCCGAAGACACCTTTTTAGTCACCCTTTCGCAAAATGACAGTTGATGCCATCAGAGCAGCCGCATGATATAGTGATTAGATGTGACCTCACGGTCTAAGGATTGAGGTTACAACATTTCTTATTATCGCAACATGAACATGACACGATCATGTTACAATACTAATATTGGGTATGTCCATCATGGCATTTACATAATGACATGATCCTCATTGTCAATTAGACATAAATGTCACATGATCTAGAAAATGATCGTCAGTTGACCAATGAGCTAGTCATAGAGGTTTACTAGGGACTCTGGTTGTTCAATACCACACGTGTATCGGTGTTCTCCGACTGGCACAGTTATAGCAGAATATTAAACTTATTATGAACTAAATGGAATATGCAAATAAACCCTTTATTATTTTCCTCTAGGGCATATTTCCTTTAGTCTCCCACTTGCACTAGAGTACAAATAATCCAGCTGCATTTAATCATGACACCGTATTAGACATATGTGTACTTGACCATGCTTGCTCATGAGAGAGGTTGTTTCAATGATCTGTACAACTCAGAAATTTTATATTCTTTGCAACTTGTCAACTAGTTTGACATTTGATAAGGATCACGTTGATGATCCTTGAGTTTTATCCCGATCTTTCACAACGAGTCAACCAGATAGAAAATCTTCCAATCATGCGATGAACGCAACCTGAAAAAGAGGATCGAATCCAGCAAGCAACATGAAGAGAATCAACACGCCTCAAACCTGAGCCTGATAATCCTTGATGAACACAAGAACCTTCACAGCAATATATTTGATAAGATAGATGATGGCAGCACCGTCCCCGGAGGGATGCTACACGCAGCACACAACTCAATGTTTTGTCTAAAATTCTGAACCCCCAAACCCTAGATGGTTGGTTCCTTTATATAGGAGGCCTGCAGACCAAACAGTTGGACAGGCCCAAACCGAAGGCCCAAACCAAGACACAAAATAAAAAGCTATGTGCCCCACAGCATGACCTAGCTAATGAAATAACATGAACACAAATATAAATTATTGACACAACCTTAGACTAAATCATTACATATTGTAGGTCATCCTGGCGTGCCAATGTTCACTGAGCTGCCCTCATCTTCAATGAGCTTCCCTCATCTTGGTGAAGTCCTAAAATTAGGCTTCACCTCCTCCTTCGTGCCCATATCAACATTATTCCATCATTAAATGATGTTGTCAAAGTATAAGTTTGGCAGAAGAGTGAGACTTTGTACTCTAGTATTTGCAAAGGAAATCAATCAGTCAAGAAGAACTTTCTATGTCGCCATGCATACCATAAACATACTCATCTAGTAGATGAACTTACTAGGCCATAACATTATACTTGCCATTTTCAAGTAGCCTCTAACTTTTCAATTATGTAGATTCAATCGATAGTGCAGAGTGCAACTTTGATGTCTAACCACGCTTCCATTTGTCTAAGCCTTTCATTTTGCAAATTTCCAAACCCGGTAAACTCGCGCTTGCGGCCAAGCTTACTTTCTTTTAGAAATATGTCCTTAGTTCTACCTAGAACCTAAAGGACGACCTTTCCTTTGTTAAACAATTCTCAAATCATTCCATAATTTGTTCTTTAAACTTATCCTTTGTTTAATGATTCTCAAACCGTTCTAGAACTTGTTCTTCTAACTAAGAACTCAGGTCACATTATGTCATGTACATAACATGGTTTTAGATGACATAAAACGTGGCACATCTATCGACCACTATTATAGTACTGAGTTACAACTCAATGTTCCGCCTTGCCATTCAGTCATCCAAGAGTTTCCTCTCTGACTTATTCCACTCTGGACTTGTTCAGAATTTTGATTAAGAAAACTAAAGGAAATATGCCGTAGAGGCAATAATAATATTTTTATTATCATATTTCTTGTTCATGATAATTTTTATACTTTATGCTATAATTTTATTAAACGAAAACATTAATACTTGTGTGGTTTATAAAAAACACATTGTCCCTAGTACGCCTCTACTAGACTAGCTCATTGATTAATGATGGTTAAGGTTTTCTAACCATGGACATGATTTTTCAATTAATAATGAGGGCATGTCATTAGAAGAATGATGTGATGGATAGACCCAAATAAAGCACATCAATTAGATTGTGTCATTATGTTCATCTTTCCGAAGCTTTTTCCTATGGCATGTATTGTGGTCCTTAGACCATGAGATAATGCAACTCCCTAGTACCGGAAGAGAGCTTTGGGGTCATCAAATGTCACCCTATAAGAGGGTGATCATAAAGGTGTCTCTCAAGTAATCGGAAAGTACTTGTTGGGTTGCATGTATCGAGATGGAATTGGTCCCTCTCGAGTCGGAGAGATATACTTTGAGCCCACTCGGTAATCGATATCAACACCGCTTGCAAGCACGGGGTTAGAGAGTTAATCGCAAAGTGATATTGGATTACAGAATGAGTAAAGTACTTGCTGTGAACTAGGTATGCCGATATCGATGATCGAATCTCGGGCGAGTAAAATATCGCGAGAAGAAGGGAATACTTATACTCGATTAATTGAATCCTGGCACTGTGGTTCATCAATTAATTGAATCCTGGCACTATGGTTCATCCGGTATGATCATCGTTGAATGTGTGGGAGTCAATATGGATTTACAGATCCCGCTATTGATTATTGATGGAGACATGTCTGCGCATTCTCGAACCCATAGGGTCACACACTTAACGCAAATCAATGCTAGGGTAGTTTCAGGATTTATGGGAAAGTGTTTCGAAGTGTTACGGTTCCGATGGAAAATATTAGTGTTTATTATTTGTGTGAATTAATAAATATTAACACTATTTATTTAAAAGAAATAAAAAAGGAAAAAGAAAAAAAGGAAAGCGCAGCGTAGCGCAGCGGCCAGGCGCCTAGCTCACTCAATGATCGAGGATACCAGGGCGAGCGCTGGCACGCCCGGTTCCCTGCCTCAAAGCATGACCGGGTGGCCATTGTGGCTAGTGGGCTGGCCCCATGGGCCCCACGCTGCACGTTGCCGTTGCTGGATTGCTAATCGATAAAGATCGATGATACTTACGTACAAAGCAATGGTTGTGAAAAGTTGCGTTTTTTGAGGAGACTATTGATCTTGATGCTTCTTCACTCGAAAACACTTGATTCTCACTTTTTATGCCTAGCTCAAAGGCATTAAAGAAAAGCACTCTTGGGAGATAACCCAATGTTTTTTCTTTAGTACTTTTTCTTTTTGTTGACTCTTGGAAGTTATTACTACTGTAATGACCTCTCCTTATCATTTTTATTTTGTTTTTGTGCCAAGAAGAACCTCTAATTGGAGGAAGGTAAGATTTGGGGAAGTTGTTGTCCTGAAACAGATTTCTGCGCTGTACCGTAAAAATTCATGAAAATTCCTAAAACGTCATTTTGATCTGCGATTTCTTGTGCACATGCCCCAGGTTATTATCTAACTTTCATTAGTATTGTACTTTTCGATTTGAGCAACAGAAGATTTTCGAAAAAAAATATCTTTACCAGTTGTTCTATTTTGATGGATTTCTGTCACTATTTGCATTTGCCTCTTGATCTCTTTCTTTTTGAGTTATTTTGATCACGGAACTTTTTGAGAAAGTTGCTACAGTAGATTATGTGTTAATATATATTATACTTGAGTTGGAACTGAACCAAAACTGGATTTACTACCTTGCATAAACTAATGCTGCTAATGAGAATTGTGTGAAGTTTTGTATGAAGAAAATTTTCAAGTGTAGGGAAAGGAGAATGAATAGATGAGATGAAGTATGGACAAAAGCTCAAGCTTGGGGATGCCCCACGGCACCCCTTCTTCGTCAACAAAAATATCAGGTCATCTTTCCAGACACTATATTTTTATTGCTTCATATGCTATGTGTTTTTCTTGGGGCGTCTTTATTTTTGCTTTCAGTTTTCTTTTGTTTTGTTTGCTGCAATAAATGGTTGGACCCCAACATATTTCTTTTGTAGAAGACACACTCCGTTTTCATTGCCTAGAACACTCTAGTTTTCACTTTTATTGTTCAATGAGTGTTCTCTTTTCCTAGTACTACATTTAGCTTTTATTTTTTGCCTTCATTTTTGTTCAGAACTTGTTAGTTCTTTGTAGCTAGGTGTGTTTAGACATCTGATCTTTGTTGCTTTTCATCTTTGGGAGTTGTTTCAAAAAGGTTGATTGGTGTTGGAAAAGAGTAAACCGTTTTATGCTTATAGTGATGCAAAAAGGGAGCTTGTTTGTACTGTTGCTTAGACTTTAGCACGTCATGCTTGATATTATTTTGATTATATGCTTAGTAGTAGTTCTTGTAGCATGACTTGTCTCAAATAACTGAGAGTGCTTAATGTGCCTTTGAAAGAATCATGCGTTGTTTTTATCTTATAGAAGCATATTATTGTGGTATTCTCCTTTGATGCTTTATTTGGGTTGACTTGGCACATGCTTACACCATGTTTGACTTTAACCAGTCGCCTCAAGCCTCTATGATCATTTGGTTTTTGACTTGTCATACCACTTTATGCTTTGGTTAATAATGTTTTGTCACTATGCATGATTATGGACATCATTGCTCTCTTAGTTGGTCGTTCCCAGTCTTTTGCTAGCCTTCACCTGTACTGAGAGGGAATACTTCTCGTGCATCCAACTCCCAAAAACCAAAGTTTTTCCAAAGAGTCCACTACAAATTCCTATGCATGGTATTTCAAACCATTCCAAGTAAATTTTCATGTGCTACCTTTCAAAAACCTTCAAATATTTCTCATTTTGTGACATTGTTTTTAGCTCATGAGGATGTAGTGGTCGGGTTTGCTATCTTCCATATTGAATTAAGTACCCCTCGACATGCATGCTTCATCTGATCGTCATTAATTTTTCAAGAGAGCTGGTCAGACCATTGTAACGTCTAAAAAAAGTAAAAAAGGCACTCCTCCATGGTATGTGAAAGTTGGTGGGCACCAGAAGGATTCGGTTTGCCATGGTTTGTGAAAGGAAAAGTGGGGAGGAGTGCCATTTTTTCTAAAAGCGCATGTATGTGCCAATTTTTCAAAGAACTCGGAACCGCTCTCATCTTGTTTAGTATGGAAGATAGCAAGAACCCCATTGCCAGTCGTTGCAAAGAACAACCACCTCTCAAAACTATTTGTTATCTCTATTTTACAAATGAAAAGCTCTAGCACATGTTAAATCCCTGCTTCCCTCTGCGAAGAGCATTTCTTTTACTTTTATGTTGAGTCTTCATCTTCTATCTTTATGCACCGATTAAGAGAGATTAGTTGTCATTCTGAGTATAATGTGCATGGTCCCAAAATTTATTATTGATTGATTCATGATTATGGTATTGCTTGTTCTCAAATTATTTGTATCTAGTCACCCTCTAGAACTTTGAAGGTGTCCTATGCATTTATGTTTTGCTACTCCATGAGGGACAAGCTGAATACCACTTTGCTATGTTTTCTATATGCTTCAAACAAACATGTACCTTTCAATGCATTATTACTCAAGATCTTTTGTTTGTGTTTCTTTTCATGTTGTAACATGGTTGCTTAGTTCTATGGTTAGAATTATATCTCATATGCCCATGTTTAGAGTACTTTGATCTCAGCATGCAATGCTTTACCTTAAGTTGATCAAGATTGTGTTGGTGCATGTCACCTCAAAAATTATTGTTTTGTTATCACTTACCTACTCAAGGACGAGCATGAGTTAAGCTTGGGGATGCTTGATACGTCTCAAACGTATCTATAATTTTTTATGCTCCTTGCTAGTTTTACACCAATTGCTTTGTGTTTTGTTTACACTTCGTGTCATTTTATGCATTTTCTGGAACTAACCTATTAACAAGATGCCATAGTGCCAGTTCCCTATTTTCTGCTGTTTTTCTATTTCAGAAAAGTTACATAGGAAATATTCTCGGAATTGGACGAAACGAAAGCCGAAGTTCCTATTTACCTGACACGAAGATGAAATCCACAGGAGAGACGGAGACGGACCAAGGGGCAGCCGCACCATAGGGTGGTGCGGGCCACCCCCTGGCCGCGCCACCAGGTGGTGTGGCCACCTGGTCCACCTCCTGACATTGCCCTTCCGCCTATAAATTCCCTTCGATGGGAGAACCCTAAGGGGACAAACACTTTTCCAAAAAACATACTGCAAGCCGCCGCTGTCGTCGTCCTGAGATCTGGAGGGTCAAGGTCCAGATTCTCTTCCCGGCACCCTGCCGGAGAGGGGAATCATCACCAGAGGCCTTCTTCATCACCATGCCAGCCTCCAGAGTGATGCATGAGTAGTCTACCTTGGAATATGGGTCCATAATAGTAGCTAGATGGTTGTCTTCTCCTCCATGTGCTTCATGTTTAGATCTTGTGAGCTACCTATCATGATCAAGATCATCATTATGTAATTCTACATGTTGTGTTTGTTGGGATCCGATGAATATTGAGTACTATGTCAAGTTGATTGTTGATTTATCATGTCTATGTTATTTATGATCTTGCATGCTCTCCATTGCTAGTAGATATCTTGGCCGAGTAGATGCTAGTGACTCCAAGAGGGAGTATTTATGCTCGATAGTGGGTTCATGCCTCTAGTAATCTGGGAGAGTGACAATAACTTCTATGGTTGTAGATGAGCTGTTGCTACTAGGGAGAAAACAACAATCTCTTGTTCAAGGACATTTGTATTGTTTACATTACACACTTTGCTTAAGGTGATAATCTGTTGCTTGCAACTTAATACCCAATGGTTGTTCGGATGATATCCAGCGGGTGGATTATTAGTCATATATGGAGTTGGATTACGGTCTATGTATTATGTTGTAATGCCCAAGTGAATCTCATAGTGATCTTCATGACATGTACATGCATTGCTTTGCATTCTTTATTTTGTCAATTGCCCAACTGTAATTTGTTTACCCAGCATGTTATTTATCTTTATGGAGAGACACCTCTAGTAAATTGTGGACCCCGATCCATTCCTTTACATATATTACTTTCTACTGCAAGCACTATTTACTTTCCGCAATTATTATTTACTTACTGCAAACAAATATCATTTTCAACACGATACGTTTAATCCTTTGTTATCAGCAAACCGGTGAGATTGACAACCTCAGTGCAAGTTGGGGCAAAGTATCTTGGTTGTGTTGTGTGCAGGTTCCACGTTGCTGCTGGCGCAGACACCGAGCCATCAAAGACTCTTTCTGGCGCCGTTGCCAAAGTCATCTAGCAACAACCTTCGGAAGTGGTTTCTTTCTCCTACTGGTCGATTAAACCTTGGTATCATACTGAGGGAAAACTTACTGTTGTGCTCATCATACCTTCCTCTTGGGGTTTCCCAACTGGTCCTGTGAGACATCAAGGGTCTGCTCGAAAGGATGGCGGAATATCAATAGTAGCACCACACATATTCGCAGTCTTCAAGTCTTGCTTGCCTTCCACACCACATCCTCCCGCTCGGCCTGCTTGACTTGATTCAACACTTGGCACCTCCTTTCTTCTCCATATTTAATTAAGACTAAAAATAAAAAGACATGTGGAAGCATTGGAAATGTGTTTCTTATGATTAAAATTGGATCGAGGTTCATGGGTTCACTTGTCTACTCTCTCATAAAGGTGTAGTGGCATTAAGCGCAAGATAGTTGACCAAAACATCGACACGAATTTATAATGTTACTTGATAAATATTCATATGGTCATCATGTCCTAACATAAAGATGATACTACACATCTTACTTATACTCCACTAGAAAGGAATTACCTTCAAGCAATCTAGTATTAAGAATTAACAGAGTATAGCTTTAGGAACTTTGACATGATGGTGAACAACAAATATGCTACCTCTTGGACATATTACAATGGACGAAGTTCATGAATGTAAATTTAGGATTCTCAGCTATCACTAAGAAATATAGCACATGCATTCTTTTTGTCCCTAGTGAGGTAACAACGGAATTGGTAGACACCATAGAAGAACATGAAATTGCTATCACAATTCACTACTACTACCAAATTACTCCATCTAATACACATCATCCCCCTGAGGCTCTCGCATACTAGTTGGATCAGAAGAAGTAATAAAGAACGGGGTAACAATATGCATCTACTCATACATCAAGAAACTGATAAAGATTCACATCTCATAGATCATCCAATAAAATAAGGATCCACCATATAGGAATTACATAATATGGTTATAATCATGTTGGGCAGCTCATATTGCATCTAAACATCATAGCACAAGAGAGAGATAGAACAAGCTACTGCCACAAACCCATAGTCTAGAGGTAGACTACTCCCTCTTCATTATTGTGGTGGTGTTGGTGATGTTGGAGAGGTTGGAGAAGCGACCGAGGCGACTCTGGTAGTGTTTCCCCCTCCAATCTTTGTTGAAACAACTTCTATTTCGTGGTTTCGTGTTTCTCTGCTGCCTCCTCACGAGAACGCTTCGGGGGGTATTGATACATCTCAAACGTATCTATAATTTTTGATGCTCCATGCTTGTTTATACACCATTTGCTTTGTGTTTTGTTTACACTTCATGGCGTTTTTATGCATTTTCCAGAACTAACCTATTAACAAGATGCCACAGTGCCAGTTCCCTGTTTTTTGTTGTTTTTGTGCTTTAGAAAAGTTACACAGGAAATATTCTCGGAATTGGGCGAAAAAAAAGCTGAAGTCCCTAATTACCTGACATGAAGATGGAGTCCAAAGGAGAGTCGGAGGTAGACTAAGGGGCGACCACACTTGGTGGTGGCGCGGGCCACCCCTAGGCCGCATCACCAGGAGGTGTGACCCCCTAGTCCACCTCCTGACATCGCACTTCTGCCTATTTAATCCCCTCGATGGGAAAACCCTAGGGGCCCGAACTTTTTTCTAGAAAATATACTGCAAGCCGCCGCCGTCGTCGACACGAGATCGGGAGGTCCAGAAGCTCTTCTTCGCAACCTGCCGGAGAGGGGAATCACCACCGGATGCCTTCTTCATCACCATGCCTGCCTCTGGAGTAATGCATGAGTAGTCTACCTTGGACTATGGGTCCATAGCAGTAGCGAGGTGGATGTCTTCTCCTCCATGTGCTTCATGTTTAGATCTCGTGAGCTGCCTATCATGATAAAGATCATCGTTATGTAATTCTACATGTTGTGTTTGTTGGGATCCGATGAATATTGAGTACTATGTCAAGTTGATTTATTGATGTATCATCTCTATGTTGTTTATGATCTTGCATGCTCTCCGTTGCTAGTAGATATCTTGGCCGAGTAGATGCTAGTGACTCCAAGAGGGAGTATTTATGCCTCTAGTAATCTGGGACAGTGACAATAACTTCTAAGGTTGTAGATGTGCCGTTGTTACTAGGGAGAAAACAACAATCTTGTGTTCAAGGACATTTGTATTGTTTACATTACACACTATGCTTAAGGAGATAATCTGTTGCTTGCAACTTAATGCCCAACGGTTGCTCGGATGACATCCAGCGGGTGGATTATTAGTCATAGATGCAGTTGGACTACGGTCTATGTATTATGTTGTAATGCCCAAGTGAATCTCATAGTGATCCTCATAACATGTACATGCATTGCTTGCATTCTTTATTTTGTCAATTGCCCAACTGTAATTTGTTTACCCAGCATGTTATTTATCTTTATGGAGAGACACCTCTAGTGAACTCTGGACCCCGGTCCATTCTTTTACATTCATATTACCGTTTACTTTCTACAAGCATTATTTACTTTCTTGCAAACAAACATCTATTACCACACGATATGTTTAATCCTTTGTTTACAGCAAACCAGTCAGATTGACAACCTCACTGCAAGTTGGGGCAATGTACTTTGGTTGTGTTGTGTGCAGGTTCCACGTTGCTGCTGGTGCCAAAGCTACACCCCAGACAGGCGCCATAAACAAATTCTCTGGAGCCGTCGCCAAAGCCAGCTAGCATCAACCTTCAGAAGTGGTTTCTTTCTCCTACTGGTCGATATAACCTTGGTTTCATACTGAGAGAAAACTTGTCATTGTGCTCATCATACCTTCCTCTTGGGGTTCCCAACTGGGCTGTTAGCACCGCAATCAAGCACTTTTTCTGGCGCCGTTGCCGGGGAGAAAGAGGATTTCTGCAAGGGGAGTCTCCCGCTTCCAATCTTTTACTTTGTTATTGTTTTGCTTACTTTCTTTACTTTATTTCTGTTTGCATTCTTTTTTTATCGAATATACAAAAAAATTAGTTCCTTTATAGTTGTTATGTTTTGCTTGTCTGCTTTTAGTCTTGCTAGAATGAGTAATCTCAAAGTTGATGTTCGTACTTTTAAGCAACAAGGGGGAGAAAGTTCTAAAGATGCTTGGTACTGAATTAGTAATACCCATCATAGATGTACAAAAAAGTATTCTACCATGATCCTTCTTAGGAATTTTTATGTTGGTATATCTAGTTGGAATAGGTATGTTCGTGATACTCTCGCAGGGGGTAATTTTCTGGGTACTCCTGCTTTGGAAGCATGCACTTTAATTGAAAGTTTAGTGGGAGTACCACCTATTAATGTTGTTAAAACTGAGATCACTTTGGAGGAAGTTTTAGAAAAACTGAGCTCTCTAGAGAAAAGTTTGCCAAATCTCCTTGATAACACTAGCCAGGTTAATGAATCAATAGAAAGTATCGGTAAAAGAATCACTGTTTAAGAGGCTAGCACTATCCATGATAGTCAAAACCTTTGGATTGGTAAATTAGAGGAGTCTATGGAAACTTTAAGTTCAATTTTCTCTTCTCTTAAATTTAAGAACGAGAAAGCTTTTGTTGGAAAAGAGCAAAATTTTATGTATGTTCCCAAGGTGTCTGTACCAAAACCGCAGAATGTTTTTAAGATTGGTAAAACTTTTAGTTCAACAAAGAGTGATTTGCAGGTTGAATCATCTTCAGGGGCGTCTAAAGTGCCTATTGTGACAAGTGGTGTTTTTGAGGAAACAATTGATCTTAATGCCCCTTCATTTGAAAATACTTGATTTCTACTTTTTGCGCCTAGCTCAAAGGCTTTAAAGAAAAGCACTCTTGGGAGATAACCCAATGTTTTCTTTTCAGTACATTTTCTTTTTGTTGAGTCTTGCAAGTTATTACTACTGTAGTGACCTCTCCTTATTATTTTATTTCGTTTTTGTGCCAAGAAGAACCTCTAATTGGAGGAAGGTAAGATTTGGGGAAGTTGCTGTCCTGAAATAGATTTCTGCACTGTACCGTAAAAATTCGTGAAAATTCTCAGAACGTCATTTTGATCTCAAATTTCTTGTGCACATGCCCCAGGTTATTGTCTAACATTCATTAGTTTTGCACTTTTCGATTTGAGCAACAGAAGATTTTCAAAAAAAATTATCTTTACCAGCTGTTCTGTTTTGACAGATTTCTGCCACTATTTGCATTTGCCTCTTGATCTCTTTCTTTTTGAGTTCTTTTGATCACAGAACTTTTGAGAGAAGTTGCTACAGTAGCTTATCTTGCATACACTAATGTTGCTAATAAGAATTGTGTGAAGTTTTGTATGAAGGAAGTTTTCAAGTGTAGGGAAAGGAGAATGATGAGATGAGATGAAGTATGGACAAAAGCTCAAGATTGGGGATGCCCATGTCACCCCAAGAAATATCTAAGAAGTACAAGCGTCAAAGCTTGTGGATGCCCCGAGGCACCCCTTCTTCATCAACAAAATATCAGGTCATCTTTCAAGACACTATATTTTTATTGCTTCATATGCTATGTGTTTTTCTTGGAGCATCTTTATTTTTGCTTTTAGTTTTATTTTGTTTTGTTTGCTGCAATAAATGGTTGGACCCCAACATATTTCTTTTGGAGAAGACACACTCCATTTTCATTGCCTAGAACACTTTAGTTTTCACTCTTATCGTTCAACGAGTGTTCTCTTTTTCTAGTACTGCGTTTAGCTTTTGTTTTTCGTCTTTATTTTTGTTCAAAACTTGTTAGTTCTTTGTAGCTAGGTGTGTTTAGACCTCTGGTCTTTGTTGCTTTTCATCTTTAAGGGTTGTTTTAAAAAGGTTGATTGGTGTTGGAAAAGAGTAAAAAGTTTCATGCTTATAGTGGTACAAATGGGAGCTTGTTTAGACTGTGGCTTAGACTTTTGCATGTCATGCTTGATGTTATTTTGTTAATATGCTTAGTAGTTTTTGTTGTAGCATGACTTGTATCAAATGACTGAGATTTATTAATGTGCCTTTGAAGGAATCATGCGTTGTTTTTATTACATGGGAGCATATTATTGTGGTATTCTGCTTTGATGCTTTATTTGGGTTGACTTGGCACATGCTCACACCATGTTTGACTTTAACCAGTTGCCTCAAGCCTCTATGATCATTTGGTTTTTGACTTGTGATACCACTTTATGCTTTGGTTAATAATGTTTTGTCGCTATGGGATACGTCTCAAACATATCTATAATTTTTGATGCTCCATGCTTGTTTAAGCACCATTTGCTTTATGTTTTGTTACACTTTATGGCATTTTTATGCATTTTCTGGAACTAACCTATTACCGAGATGTCATAGTGCTAGTTCCCTGTTTTCTGCTGTTTTTGTATTTCAGAAAAGCTACACAAGAAATATACTCAGAATTGGACAAAACAAAAGCCGAAGTTCCTATTTTTCCCGACACGAGACCGAGTCCAAAGCAGAGACGGAGGGGAGCCAGGGGCCAGCCACACCATAGGGTGGCGCGGCTTAGCCCCTGGTTGCGCCACTAGGTGGTGGGGGCACCTGGCCCACCTCCTGATGCCGCCCTTCTGCCTATATATTCTCCTCGGCGAGAAAACCCTAAACAACCGATCAATTTTCCAAAAAACATAATGCAAGCCACCGCCATCATCGACACGAGATCGGGAGGGTCCAGAAGCTCTTTCCGGCACCCTGCCGGAGAGGGGAATCACCATCGGAGGCCTTCTTCATCACCATGCCTGCCTCCGGAGTGATGTGTAAGTAGTCTACCTTGGACTACGGGTCCATAGCAGTAGCTAGATGGTTGTCTTCGCCTCCATGTGCTTCATGTTTAGATCTTGTGAGCTGCCTATCATGATCAAGATCATCGTTGTGTAAGTCTACATGTTGTGTTTGTTGGGATCCGATGAATATTGAATACTATGTCAAGTTGATTTATTGATTTATCATCTCTATGTTGTTTATGATCTTGCATGCTCTCCGTTGCTAGTAGATATCTTGGCCGAGTAGATGCTAGTAACTCCAAGAGGGAGTATTTATGCTCGATAGTGGGTTCATGCCTCTAGTAATCTGGGGGAGTGACAGAAACCTCTAAGGTTGTAGATGTGCTGTTGCTACTAGGGAGAAAACAACAATCTTGTGTTTAAGGACATTTGTATTGTTTACATTACACACTTTGCTTAAGGCGATAATCTGTTGCTTGCAACTTAATACCCAATGGTTGCTCGGATGACATTCGGCGGGTGGATTATTAGTCATAGATGCAGTTGGATTACGGTCTATGTATTATGTTGTAATGCCCAAGTGATTCTCATAGTGATCCTCATGACATGTGCATGCTTTCTTTATTCTGCCAATTGCCCAACTGTAATTTGTTTACCCAGCATGTTATTTATCTTATGGAGAGACACCTCTAGTGAACTATGGACCCTGGTCCATTCTTTTACATTCTTATTACTGTTTACTATTTACTCGCATTATTTACATTCTCGCAAACTACTATCTTTTACCACACGATACGTTTAATCCTTTGTTTACAGCAAACCGGTGAGATTGACAACCTCACTGTAAGTTGGGGCAAAGTACTTTGGTTGTGTGGTGTGCAGGTTCCATGTTGCTGCTGGTGCAAAGCTACGCCCAAGATAAGGCGCCATATATAAATTGTCTGGAGCTGTCGCCAAGCCAGCGAGCATCAACCTTCGGAAGTTGGTTCTTTCTCCTACTGGTTCGAGAAACCTTGGTTTCATACTGAGGGAAGACTTGCTGCTGTGATCATCATACCTTCCGCTTGGGGTTCCCAACTGGGCGGTCAACTACACGCCATCAAGCAATTTTTCTAGTGCTATTGTCGGGGAGAAAGAGGATTTCTGCAAGGGGAGTCTCTCGCTTCCAATCTTTTACTTTGTTATTGTTTTGCTTTACTTTATTTTTGCTTGCATCTTTTTATCAAAAATACAAAAAAAAATTAGTTCCTTTATAGTTGTTATTTTTTCTTGTCTGCTTTTAGTTTTGCTAGAATGGGTACTCCTGAGAACACCAAGTTGTGTGATTTTACTAGCACCAATAACAATGATTTTATCTGCACTCCTATTGCGCCAGTGCTCCTGAGGCAAATTTTCATGAGATTAAACCTGCTTTGTTGAATCTTGTTATGAAAGAGCAATTTTCTGGTGCTAGTACTGATGATGTTGCAGCTCATCTCAACAATTTTGTTGAGCTATGTGAAATGCAAAAGTACAAGGATGTAGATGGTGATATTATTAAGCTTAAGTTGTTTGCTTTCTCTTTAAGAGGAAGAGCTAAGGATTGGTTGCTATCTTTGCTAAGAAATAGTATTGATTCTTGGGTTAAGTGTAAGGATGCTTTTATTAGAAAATATTATCCTCCTGCTAAGATTATAGCTTTGAGAAGTGATATTATGAAGTTTAGACAGTTTGATAATGAACATGTTGCTCAAGCTTGGGAAAGAATGAAATCTTTGATAAAGAATTGTCCTACTCATGGACTGACTACCTGGATGATTATCCAAACCTTTTATGCAGGACTAAATTTTTCTTCAAGAAATCTATTGGATTCAGCTGTTGGAGGTACTTTTATGTCCATCACCTTGGGTGCCGCAACAAAGCTTCTTGATAATATGATGGTAAATTATTCTGAGTGGCACACCGAGAGAGCTCCACAAGGTAAGAAGGTAAATTCTGTTGAGGAAACCTCTTCCTTGAGTGATAAGATTGATACTATTATGGCTATGCTTGCTAATGATAGAGCTCATGTTGATCCTAATAATGTTCCTTTGGCCTCTTTGGTTGCTCAAGAAGAGCATGTTGATGTGAACTTCATTAGAAATAATAATTTCAACAACAGTGCTTATAGGAACAATTTTGCTAGCAACAATTATAGGCCGTATCCTTCTACCAATGGTAATGGTTATGGAAACTCTTATGGTAATTCCTCCAACAACACTAGGGGCGCGCCCTCTGATCTTGAAGTCATGCTCAAAGACTTCATTAGTAAACAAACTGCTTTTAATAAGTCTATTGAGGAAAAGTTGGGTAAAATTGATGTTCTTGCTTCTAAAGTTGATAGCCTTGATCTTGATGTTGAACTTCTAAAACTAAAAGTTTTGCCTCATGATGCGAAAGAAAGCAAGACTTTGAATGCCATCCAAGTTAGAATTGATGAAAATGTTAGGATGTTAGCAAAATTGCATGCTAGGTGGGAAAGAGAAGACACGATGGCTAGAAATATGAAGCTTTGTACTACTACTACCACTAGTGATGTTGTTTCAAATGCTAGCACTCCTCCTACTTTGATTGGTGTAGAGAAAACTCCTACTCCTTGTGCGAAAAAGCCTAAAACTGCAAAAAAGTTTTCTACAAAAAGTGCTGAAATTTTTCAGAGTATGGGAGACAATAGCTCTACTTCTTTTAATGATTTTGATGTTGATGGTTGCAATATATCTGAAGTAATTTTGTTCTTGCAAAAGCTTGCTTTAAGTCCTAATGCTAGTTCTATGAATGTTGCTTTTACAAAGCATAATACAAATGCTCTCATGCAAATTAGGGAAGAAAAGTTGAAACAAAAGGTTTCTATTCCCAAGAAGTTAGAAGATGGTTGGGAGCCCATCATTGATATGAATGTGAATGACTTTGATTGTCATGCTTTATGTGATCTTGGTGCAAGCATTTCTATTATGCCTAGAAAGATTTATGATATGCTTGGTTTGCCACCGCTTGAAAATTGTTATTTTGATGTTCCTCTTGCTCATGTTGCTAAGAAGAAACCTTTGGGAAGGATTAATGATGTTCTTATTATTGTTAAAAATAACCTTGTTCTCGTTGATTTCCTTGTTTTGGATGTTGAATGCAAAGCTTCATGTCCTATTATTTTGGGAAGACCTTTTCTTAGAACAGTTGGTGCCATCATTGATATGAAGGAAGGCACCATTAAATATCAATTCCCACTCAAGAAAGGTATGGAACACTTCCCTAGAAAGAGAAAGAAATTACTTTTTGACTCTATTCTTAGAGCAAATTATGATCTTGATGCTTCATCGCTCGACATTACTTGATTTCCACTTCTGCGCCTAGCTCAAAGGCGTTAAAGAAAAGCACTCTTGGGAGATAACCCAATGTTTTCTTTTTAGTACTTTTTCTTTTTGTTGAGTCTTGGAAGTTATTACTACTGTAATGACCTCTCCTTATCATTTTTATTTCGTTTTTGTGCCAAGAAGAACCTCTAATTGGAGGAAGGTAAGATTTGGGAAAGCTGTTGTCCTGAAATAGATTTCTGCGTTGTACCATAAAAATTTGTGAAACTTCTCAGAACGTCTTTTTGATCTGCGATTTCTTGTGCACATGCCCCAGGTTATTGCCAAACTTTCATTAGTTTTGCGCTTTTTTATTTGAGCAACACAAGATCCTTAGAAAAATCGATCTTTACCAGCTGTTCTGTTTTGACAGATTTCTGCCACTATTTGTGTTTGTCTCTTGATCGCTTTCTTTTTTAGTTCTTTTGATCACGGACTTTTGAGGAAGTTGCTACAGTATATTATGCTTTAATGGGTGTTATACTTGAGTTTGAAACTAAACCAAAGGAGTAGATTTTCTATCGTGCTTACACTAATGTTGCTAATAGAATTGTGTGAAGTTTTGTATGAAGGAAGTTTTCAAGTGTAGGGAAAGGAGAATGATGAGATGAGATGAAGTATGGACAAAAGCTCAAGGTTGGAGATGCCCATGTCACCCCAAGAAAATATCCAAGAGTTACAAGCGTCAAAGCTTGGGGATGCCCCGAAGCACCCCTTCTTCATCGGTAAAAATCAGGTCATCTTTCAACACACTATATTTTTATTGCTTCGTATACTATGCGTTTTTCTTGGAGCGTCTTACTTTTGCTTTCAATTATCTTTTGTTTTGTTTGCTACAATAAATGGTTGGACCCCAACATATTTCTTTTGGAGAAGACACACTCTATTTTTCATTGCCAAGAACACTCTAGTTTTCACTCTTATCGTTCAACGAGTGTTCTCTTTTTCTAGTACTGCGTTTAGCTTTCGTTTTTTGCCTTGATTTTTATTCAGATCTTGTTATTTGTTTGTATCAAAGTGTATTTATACCTCTGGTCTATGTTTGTTTTGATCTCTAAGAGTTGATTCAAAAAGGTTGATTGGTGTTGGAAAAGAGAAAAAAGTTGCATGCCTATAGTGTACAAATGGGAGCTTGTTTAGACTGTGGTTAGACTTTTGCATGTCATGCTTGATGTTATTTTGATACTCCCTCCGTTTAGAAATATAAGATGTTTTAGCTTTGTGAAGTGAGTGCATTTAGACATGTTTTAGTGTATAGGTTCATTCGAATCTATACACTAAAAGATGTCTAGATACACTCACTTCACAAAGCTAAAACATCTTATATTTCTAAACGGAGGGAGTATTATGCTTAGGAGTTTTTGCTGTAGCATGACTTGTCTCAAATTACTGAGATTGCTTAATGTGCCTTTGAAAGAATCATGCGTTGTTTTTATTATATGGGAGCATATTATTGTGGTTTTCTCCTTTGATGCTTTATTTGGGTTGACTTGGCGAATGTTACACCATGTTTGACTTTAACAAGTTGCCATAGGCCTCTATGATCATTTGGTTTTTGACTTGTGATACCACTTTATGCTTTTGTTAATAATGTTTTGTCGCTATGCATGATTATGGTCGTTATTGCTCTCTTAGTTGGTCGCTCCCAGTCTTTTGCTAGCCTTCATCTGTATTGAGTATGAGCTCTACTCGTGCATCCAACTACCAAAAACCAAGTATTCCAAAGAGTCCACTGTAAATTCCTATGCACGGTATTTGCAAGCCATTCCAAGTAAATTTTCATGTGCTACCTTTCAAAAAACCTTCAAAATACTTCTCATTTTGTGACACTGTTTTCAGCTCATGGGGACGTAGTGGTCAGATTTGCTATCTTCCATATTGTTTTATTCCAAAAAAAAGGAAAAAAGAAAAGAAAAAAAGGCACTCCTCCATGGTTTGTGAAAGTTGGTGGGCACCCGATGGAATCGGTTAGCCGTGGTTTGTGAAAGGAAAAGTGGGGACGAGTGCCAAGCTTTATAAAAGTGCAAAAATGTGCCAATCTCTCTCAAAACTTGCTTAGTATGGAAGATAGTAAGAACCCCATTGCCAGTCGTTGACAAGAACAACCACCTCTCAAAATAAATTTTTATCTCGCTTTTACAAATGAAAAGCTCTAGCACATGTTTAATCCCTGCTTCCCTCTGCGAAGGGCCTTTCTTTTACTTTTATGTTGAGTCTCCACCTTCTACCTTTATGCACCTTCTAAGAGAGCATAGTTGTCATTCTGAGTATAATGTGCATGGTCCCAAAATTTATTATTGATTGATTCATGATTATGGTTTTGCTTGTTCTTAAATTATTTGTATCTAGTCACTTTCTTAAACATGAAGGTGTCCTATGCATTTATGTTTTGCTACTCCATGAAGGACAATCTGAAAACCACTTTGCTATGTTCTTCTATATGCTCGAAACACACACTTAACTTTCAATGCATTATTACTCATGATCTTTTGTTTGTGTTACTTTTCATGTTATAACATGGTTGCTAAGTTTTATTGTCAAGATTATGTCTTTTATGCCCATGTTTAGAGTACTTTGATCTCAGCACTCAATGCTTTACATCGTTTGATCAAGATTGTGTTGGTGCATGTCACCTCAAAAATTATTGTTTTGTTATCACTTACCTACTCAAGGACGAGCAGGAGTTAAGCTTGGGGATGCTTGATACGTCTCAAACGTATCTATAATTTTTGATGCTCCATGCTTGTTTATGCACCATTTGCTTTATGTTTTGTTACACTTCGTGGCGTTTTTATGCATTTTCTGGAACTAACCTATTAACGAGATGCCACAGTGCCAGTTCCCTATTTTCTGTTGTTTTGTGTTTCAGAAAAGCTACACAGGATTATTAGTCATAGATGCAGTTGGATTACGGTCTATGTATTATGTTGTAATGCCCAAGTGAATCTCATAGTGATCCTCATGACATGTGCATGCTTTCTTTATTCTGTCAATTGCCCAACTGTAATTTGTTTACCCAGCATGTTATTTATCTTATGGAGTGACACCTCTAGTGAACTGTGGACCCCGGTCCATTCTTTTACATTCTTATTACCATTTACTATTTACTCGCATTATTTACATTCTTGCAAACTACTATCTTTTACCACACGATACAATTAATCCTTTATTTATATCAAACTGGTGAGATTGACAACCTCACTGTAAGTTGGGGCAAAGTACTTTGGTTGTGTTGTGTGCAGGTTCCACATTGCTGCTGGTGCAAAGCTACACCCAGATAAGGCGCCATATATATATTGTCTGGAGCTGTCGCCAAGCCAGCGAGCATCAACCTTCAGAAGTTGGTTCTTTCTCCTACTGGTTCGATAAACCTTGGTTTCATACTAAGGGAAGACTTGCTGCTGTGCTCATCATACCTTCCTCTTGGGGTTCCCAACTGGGCGGTCAACTACACGCCATCACTATGCATGATTATGGCCATTATTGCTCTCTTAGTTGGTCGCTCCCAGTCTTTTGCTAGCCTTTATCTGTAGTGAGAGGGAATACTTCTCGTGCATCCAACTCCCAAAAACCAAAGTTTTACAATGTGTCCACCATATCTACCTATTAGCAATTTGCTATTCCAAGTACATTCGTCTTGCTTTTATCTATCTTCAAAATTAAACTTTTTATTATGTGAAAATTAGTTAGTAAAGCTCTCACAAACCTGACGACACATTTACTTTCTTGCACTTAATAAACTTGACCATTGTGGCTCTTTTATGTTGATTATATGCTTGCAAGTTGTAAGTTGGGAGTTAGCTCAGCCATGCTGTCATGGGGCACGCTTTCAACATTGCACTTATTTCTATTTAAGTTGATATTATGATCTTTTGTTTATGGATGCTTATCTATGTGAAAGGAGTTGGAAACTTTTTAAGTTCACGGAGCTTTTATATGTGTTAGAGAAACGCCTGGGCCGCTAATCTAAACCATGCATCATTCATGGTGGAAATTTATAGCATAACCATAGTGGACATTCGATGACGCATCTCAAAATAAAAAGCTATACCCAATGGTAAATAAAAGAGATATCAACGTGTCCAATGTCTATTTGTCTTGTCATTTTGATGTGGGCTACTTTCCATGTCATCGGGCAGGAGGTACCCCATTGGTGTTCTCGATGATACATGTATGCTTACAATGACAAGAACTTGCTTGGGACCTCGACTAGGACTTTTTAAGTACTCGTATTCACGGGACATGAGATTTTCAACTTATGATTTGTCAAGCATATATCTCATATTTGTACTCGCATTAACCTTAACCACTCAAGATGCCTATGATGGAGGCAATGAGAGGCCAAAGCTAGTAAGTACCATAATTTTTGAAAGGTTTATAAAAACTTGCAATCACTGCTTCCCTCTGCGAAGGGCCTTTCTTTTACTTTTATGTTGAGTCCTCACCTTCTACCTTTATGCACCGTCTAAGAGAGCATAGTTGTCATTCTGAGTATAATGTGCATAGTCCCAAAATTTATTATTGATTGATTCATAATTATGGTTTTGCTTGTTCTCAAATTATTAGTATCTAGTTGCCCTCTTAAACTTGAAGGTGTCCTATGCATTTATGTTTCGCTACTCCATGAGGGACAAGCTGAATACCACTTTGCTATGTTTTTCTATATGCTTGAAACAAACAAATGACTTTCAATGCATTATTACGCATGATCTTTTCTTTATGTTACTTTTCATGTTATAACAGGGTTGCTAAGTTTTATTGTCAAGATTATATCTTTTATGCCCATGTTTAGAGTACTTTGATCTCAGCACTCAATGCTTTACATCGTTTTGATCAAGATTGTGTTGGTGCATGTCACCTCAAAAATTATTGTTTTGTTATCACTTACCTACTCGAGGACGAGTAGGAGTTAAGCTTGGGGATGCTTGATACGTCTCAAACGTATCTATAATTTTTGATGCTCCATGCTTATTTATACACCATTTGCTTTGTGTTTTGTTTACACTTCGTGGTGTTTTTATGCATTTTCCGGAACTAACCTATTAACAAGATGCCACAGTGCCAGTTCCCTGTTTTCTGCTGCTTTTGTGTTTCAGAAAAGTTACACAAGAAATATTCTCGGAATTGGATGAAACAAAAGCTGAAGTCCCTAATTACCCGACACAAAGACGGAGTCCAAAGGAGAGTCGGAGGCGGACCAAGGGGCAGCCACACCTGGTGGTGGCGCGGGCCACCCCTAGACCGTGCCACCAGGGGGTGTGACCCCCTGGTCCACCTCCTGACATCGCCCTTCCGCCTATTTAATCCCCTCGACGGGAAAACCCTAGGGGCCCGAACTCTTTTCCAGAAAACATACTGTAAGCCACCGCCATCATCGACGCGAGATCGGGAGGGTCCAAAAGCTCTTCTCGGCACCCTGCCAAAGAGGGAAATCACCACCGGAGGCCTTCTTCATCAACATGCCTGCCTCCGGAGTGATGCATGAGTAGTCTACCTTGGACTATGGGTCCCAAGCAGTAGCTAGATGGATGTCTTCTCCTCCATGTGCTTCATGTTTAGATCTTGTGAGCTGCCTATCATGGTCAAGATCATCGTTATGTAATTCTACATGTTGTGTTTGTTGGGATCCAATGAATATTGAGTACTATGTCAAGTTGATTTATTGATTTATCATCTCTATGTTATTTATGATCTTGCATGCTCTCCGTTGCTTGTAGATATCTTGGCCGAGTAGATGCTAGTGACTCCAAGAGGGAGTATTTATGCTCGATAGTGGGTTCATGCCTCTAGTAATCTGGGAGAGTGACAATTACTTCTATGGTTGTAGATGTGTTGTTGCTACTAGGGAGAAAACAACAATCTTGTGTTCAAGGACATTTGTATTATTTACATTACACACTTTGCTTAAGGCGATAATCTGTTGCTTGCAACTTAATACCCAACGGTTGCTCGGATGATATCCGGCGGGTGGATTATTAGTCATAGATGGAGTTGGATTACGGTCTATGTATTATGTTGTAATGCCCAAGTGAATCTCATAGTGATCCTCATGACATGTACATGCATTGCTTGCATTCTTTATTCTATCAATTGCCCAACTGTAATTTGTTTACCCAGCATGTTATTTATCTTTATGGAGAGACACCTCTAGTGAACTGTGGACCCTGGTCCATTCTTTTTTACATTCATATTACCATTTACTTTCTAGAAGCATTATTTAGTTTATTGCAAACAAACATCTATTACCACACAATACGTTTAATCGTTTGTTTACAGCAGACCAGTGAGATTGACAACCTCACTGCAAGTTGGGGCAAAGTACTTTGGTTGTGTTGTGTGCAGGTTCCACATTGCTGCTGGCGCCGAAGCTACGCCCCAGACAGGCGCCATAAACAAATTCTCTGGAGCCGTCGCCAAAGCCAGCTAGCATCAACATTCAGAAGTGGTTTCTTTCTCCTACCGGTCGATTAAACCTTGATTTCATACTGATTGAAAACTTGCCAATGTGCTCATCATACCTTCCTCTTGGGTTCCCAATTGGGCTATTAGCACCGCCATCAGGTATTTATATAGAACTTGTTTTGCTCGGGCTTAGTAATTTGGAGCAAAGAGGGATGGCATCAGAGTCACAAGGGCCAAACAAGCATGGGTGGCGCAGCCAGCACTGGTGCCCGTGCCACCTGTGCTCATATGGACCCTGGTGCCCACCTGTGCCAGAAAAAGGCTTGGTCAATTTGAGTTCTGGAAAGTCCCTGAAACATCAAAATACACAAAACCGGTATTTCATGTTCTGTAGAATTATAACAAAAATAAGGGATGTCGATGGAAAATCCCCATAAATCAATACGAACATGATTATAACATCAAATAACATCTTCATATGTTGGAATATGCATCAATAAACTACAAAGTTCATGCATGAATTTTGCATGCATCGGATGATTGTATTCAATTCCTGGAATTCTTGAAAAGCCTCCACCGAGAGAGACAAATCAAAGCAGGATCAAAGATCATTAGATAAAGCCAACTTTGCAAGGGAAATATCCTCATCCAGTACATAAGTATACATTCTAGGAAAAAAATTAGCGAGGGTTAACTTATCATGCTAGAAGTCCTTCCAAAATAAAACTGAATTGTTGTCACCTAGTTTGCATATAGATATATCAGTGACCAGACTGAAAATATCTTGCCACCAAAAGGAGCAGCGTCCCGAGATGGAGCATGCGGTACTTCATTTCTGTATAAAGTCTAGACTAATTTGACCCATGGGGTATCTTCTTTCTCATAGAATTTGTGGAACTGTTTCAAAAGTAAGGCTTTATTCTGCAACTCCAGGTTAAGAACACCTAAACCACCATGACATTTAGGTCGGGCCACCAAGGACCAAGCGGCAAGGGCATTGCACGAGGACGAATCTTCCTCTTTAGCCAAAAGGCAATGACACTGAGCATGATTACAAAAGTTGATAATCGCTTCCTAAAGTTTTAGAGAGCACATAAAATAATTTGGCAATCATGATAAAATAGATTTCACAAACTCCAATCTCCCTCCATAAATTAAAAAACGAGCGCTAGCATTTAATCTTCTTTCAACCAATCCCACCAAAGGATAAAGATCTTGTACTATTGGTTTTGTTGTGCCTAAGGGGAGGCCCAAATAAGTGAAAGGTACACGACCAATAGAACAACCAAAAGCTGGCAACAGATTAAGATTTTTCTCTGAAATGTTCACCGAAATTAGAGATGATTTAGCATAATTGACCCGCAAACCTGTTTCTTGAGAAAATGTATCAATCAAAATTTTCAAGGCAGCAAGTTGAACCAAACAAGCCTGAAGAATGCAACATATCATCCGCATATTGCACTATAAGGAAATCACAATTTGGGATGTTTAGAGGAGCATGTAGGATTCCCTCGTGATGGTGATGATTAACCATAGCTTGCAATAATTCTGAAACACCGACAAATAAGAGGGGTGACAAAGGATCAGCTTGAAGGACTCCTCTTTTACAGAAGAATATTTTCCCGGGTACTCCATTAGGAAGGACCAAAGAAGTACTAGTAGATATGATCATATCCAGCAACTGAAGCCATTTGGAGTCAAAACCCCAACACTCAAAAACTTTTTTGATTGCAGAACGTTCTACCGTGTCAAACGCTTTTGCAAAGTCTAGCTTCAGTATCACTGTTTCTGTTCTGCTTTGCGTACACTGATGGATGTATTCATAAGCCCAACCTACACAATCCTGTATATTTCTTGAATGAAGAAACCCATACTAATTAATATGCACAAGCTCGAAAATTCTTTGTTGCAACCGATTTACTAAAAGTTTTGTGATTAGCTTCAAGCAAATGTTGAGCAAAGATATTGGCCTAAAATCATTAGGGAAAGAATCTTAGGTATCAAGCTGATAAAGGAATCATTTATGCTCTGAAGATTAAAGGTACCTTCCTAGAATTCTTGGTAGAGATTATAAAAATCATATTTAACAATTGGCCAACAGACTTCAAGAAAAAGGCCAGAGAAACCATCTGGCCCTGGAGCTTTATCACCAGGCATATGAACAACCACTCTATCAATTTACTCATGACTGAAATGTCTAGTCATCTCCTCCAACCCATCGAAACTGGGGAAAATTATGAAAAATCAACTAACTGAATAATAGGAATAAACAGACCCAAACGTCCCCTGATGGAGTTCCACAACAGTCCTGCCTTTTCATTATGATCCACTACCATAGATCCATCTTCTCTGAGAAGAGATGAGATTGTATTTTTCCTGTACCGAATAATGGCCATTGAGTGAAAAAAAGAAGTGTTTTCATCTCCCAATCAAGCCCAGCGAGCAGTGCATCTTTGTCTCCAATAATCCTGCTTACAAAGTAAGAGATGTTGCAACCTTTTTCACAATATAACGAAAATTCCATTCAGTTATATGTAAAGGTCTTGATTCCTCATACGTGTCTAGCATCAGGATGACTTTGTTACAATTAGAAATTATTCCATTCAACACTGCTAGAACTCCACTGCTTGAAATAATTTAAATTTTTCATGACAGTATCTTGAAATAACTAGAACTAATGGCTTAAATTAAATCCTGAAAATTTTAGATACTACAAAATTTCCAACTAAGTACTCCTAGTTACTCCATCCATTCCAATGAATAAGGCGCATCCTTTTCAAGATTTGTATTTGACAAATAATTAGACCAATGTATACAAGGGGTATCTGATATAGAATTAGTATTATTAGAAAGTATATTTTTGAACAATGAAAGGGACCCAAAGGTCCCATTACTATAACAAAAGTGGTACAATACTGCACAAAGGGCCTTTTCCTTTTAATTTGCACAAAGGACCTTTTCCTTTTAATTTGCAAAAAGGACCCCAGAAGAGATGCCAAAAAAGCAATCTGGTTCTTGAGCAAACTTGACCTCGCCGTCGATGCATTTGCCACCATCACCGACAGCATCCATGCCATCAACAAACAAGGTAGAGAGGGCCTCCTTCCGGAGGTTGATTGAGGGGGCGTCAAAAATTCCTTAGAAAACCGAGAGATGTTAGAGTACCACTCCGGCCACCTAAGATGCATGTTGGAGAATATCAATGAAAGTGTCGAAGCTTCAGCAGCGGATGAGGTCAATGCAATAGAAGAAGATAAGTCACTGTAAGCCAGTTCTCCATATTCTTCATGACCTCCCGACTCACCATTTTCCTTAGTAGCACCATGGCTTCTCTCGGCATCACGCCACCTTGGCGAATCGTCAGCCTAAGAAATCGCCCAACACACCAGCCTTATTTGACGGAGATATTGATGGTGGTGATCGCCGTCGCCTTCGGATCCAAACGATGGAGCACCACGGAGAGGATAATCCACCACCAGCAGCATTAGATATGGCCAACGAAAGTCCATGAAACACTCAAACCTACGAGCAAAGCACCCACTACCGGCATCAAGCCGAGACCTAACTCTACGATGTGCATGCCAGTCACTCCATCCGTCCTTCCTCCAAGCGGCAGTGTCAGAGAAGGGAAAGGGGAGCGCTTGGGCACGGCGGTGGACTCTCAAGGGATAATTTTGGGGAGAGCACGAGAGAGAAAGAATGAGGTTCCGACTGCTGTTCTTTGTCATAACTCGAAAGTGTTTTTCGAAGTACTATAAAAGTATACTAGACACTATGAAATTCAGTGAATAAATGATTTATATTTGATCCTTCCTTCTTCTTGTCTTTTCTCTAAGTGATCAATTACTAATTGTTTAAAAGATATTACTTTTATTTCCAAATTTCTGTGAGTGTCTCGACTACTGATTTGTGTTGCTATTAGTAACCAACATCAAGTGAAATGTAGCGCGTATGAATATTAGTCAAAATAAAATTATGAAAAATATGACCAAATATGTAAGTAACAAAATATTAACATCTATAACATCCAATCAACACTATTTGAACCATTATAAAATATAATTTTATATTGTATGTATAAAATATTGAAGATGTCAACACTTTTTTTGTTATATACTTGGTCAAAAACTATTTTCTTTCTTTCATTAATCTATATCTGTATGTTTGGGTGAATGTTAAAAGTGCTTTGATTAAAATTAATATGCACTACAATTTAATAAGGATGGAGTAGATGTATTTTCACAAGAGTAGGACGTAACATGAGAGTGGTTTTTCTTTTATGTACGGGACCTCCCGTGCGCGGAAATGGAATCACTGTTTCGTAGCTTCAATCCGTACACGATACCCGAAACATGTTAAAATTAATGATATAGCACAAAATACCCGTGCGTTGCTACGGGTAAATCAAGTGTTGAACCCATATATTTTAAAATAATTTGATTTTATTATTATTAAATATAAATGGTCGATGAAAACACGTGCGTTGCCATGGTTTATCAAGTTTCTTTCCGTAAATTGTTAATCTTATTTACATACGTGAAAAAAATCGTGTGCACACAAACAATGGCTTTAGAATACTATAAACCAATGAAATTCCACTTTCGTCAAAATCATTACCTTGGAATAAGCAAAGTACATAAGACTTATACAAATTCTGCAAAGATCTTGGAAAGTTCGGAATGATTATATTTTTAATATTGCAAATTCTAATTCATTTATGCAGGTTATTCTGCTGGCCTCTCATTGAATCCGTATGTGATCTTCCCTACAACCAATGAAGAAACAAGATGATTTGGTTTCTAGGTGCAGCCGGCTAGAGAAGGTTGCACGGGATTTATACAACCAGTACAACTGGTGTTTTGATCTCCGGTTGACATGTTATTGATAAGTCATGCTATGAGGTCCGGTTTGTTATGACTTTGTGTGACCCATGATGTAATCCTCTGTAAACTTGTTACTCACCTATAATAAAGTAATAAAAGCCGCATGCATCTATCGATGCAGAGGCTAGGACGAGACCTCCTTTTCGGAAAAAAAAATCTGCAAAGATCTGGTAACACAATGCCAGCTCTTGAGATGCATCGTCCTGACATGAGTCTGCAACACACGTAGATCCTAGCTGAAAATTCCATACAAGCTAGTAGCACTTTGCACAATAGTATTGTGTATTCTTATGAGAATTGCTACTGATCGATCGCCATCGCAAGCTCTTTCCCACTCTGAACCTGCAAAAGGAAATGCTAATAATAACGTGCAACGTTGAAGTGGTACTACAAGATGTAATTGACTGCTGGCTGGTACTCTAGCAAATCTCCTAATCAAAAAGTGAGCCGTAGATTATTTGTGCATTCTGTGGATTCAGCTAATAATACCAGTCACGTGCAGCGGAGTGGATGAAAAGAGCAACAATGGTACTGAAGAAAATCCCCGATTTAAACAAATATGTGCAGTTAAAGATCTGCAGATGACCACCGGCGACCAGAGGCGTGAGAAGCTTGATTTCAACGAGTCAGTTTCACCGGAACCACTCGCGGCGGCTCTGGAACAACCGGCTCTGCCTTGGACGGTTACTGGTGCTCTTCCATGAGCTGCTAGCACATGGAGTAGCAGACCCAAAGCAGTCGTGGAGGTGCTCCTTTCGTGGACGAAGAGGCGGGAGGAGTCACGTTGTGACCGCCCCCTACTGCCGACCGAATTCCCGAACCTCGCCGGCACACTCCGATTCCCATCACCTCCGCCTTTCTGCCGATTGCCGTCTCCCCCACCGGCCCGTTCACGGCTTGATCTTGGCGAATCCAGTGTCCAATCGTCACCATAGACGAAGGCGAGTTCCACTCTAGCCGGCGGCCGATTCCGGCACAGCAGGCCGCCTTCACCAGATCGGAGACTGCTGGAACGCAAGTGCTCGGCGGCGAGTCCGCGCGAGGAGGCGTCCTTGACAGGAACCATGGTACCGCGTCCTCCTACGTAGCACACGCACAGCAGGCTGCCTTCACCAGATCGAGGGCCTCTTGCATTGGAACTCTAGGTGTTCGTGATGCGGCTCGGCGGCAAGGTCGTGCGAGGAAAAGGGAGGAGGACGGATTGACCTAGAGGGAAGAGAGGAGCGGGGAAGGGAGAGTCCCGGTGGGCCAGGCCAGGGGCGTCGTCAGACATGTTCGCCGTGGAGGTCCGGGCCGCGGACAGTGATGATGCTTGCGACCATGCCGTCGAGAACATCGCCGGGCGGCCATCTTCTCGTGGTGACTGGCCTGTGGTCCGTCCGAGTCCGAGCACCATGGTATCTTGCTGGCGTCCTTGCTCTAACAGAGCGGCCTCCAGGCTCTGCTCCGCATGCGGTTCCGTGGCGCATCGAGCACATCCCCGGCCATCTCGAAAATCCTGTCGGCCTTTGCACCTCAAGTATCTCGGTCCCTGCTTCCTCTGCCCTGGATCATGGCGATCGCGGTATAGATAGGGATCGGAACGAACCGTTTTATTTTTTTGACTGAGCGGTGGCACTATTTGTAATTTTCTAAAACCGAACAGAAGCGTATTTTTTAGTGGATTGAAAGCGTACTTGCGAGCCACGGACCATATCTATAGCAATATTATTAGTAGAGATCTAGCATCACGAATCGTGAAGCGAGAAACATAGTGAATATGACGGCAACAATGTGCGCGGGAGGTCCCATGCACGGAATAAAAACATTTCTCAAGACAACAGCAGCACTCACATCATTACATGCACACATGCGAGTGCATGACTTCTATACACACGATATTAAATATTGCAGTGTTCGTTTTTCCCTGTTGAAGGTGCAAATGAAGGCCGAGCTCTAGGAAACCCTTAATTTTAAAAACTCAAACATCAAATGTATAATATCAAGAACTTCTTAGAGAAAGTCCGGATGTTATCAACGTACTAGCAGAATGCCCGTGCGTTGCCACGCCTCTCAAAATATCATTCAAAATATTATATCTTAAAAATTTAAAAACTAAAATAAGTAACCTAAGTCTAAGCGTTCTTGACATTTTAAGGCTGATCTGCTCACTCTAAATATAATTCTAACTCAATTATTGGTTACTAGTTGCAAGTGATGATGTCCTCAACTTCCTGTCGAGCTTATCCGTGCATTGCCTTGAGGATGAAGTAATGAATCTCTCTGTGTATTTCAAAAATGTTATTCTCTGACTCGCTCTTTATTACTATGTTCCACAACACGACCCCAGGAAAATTGTTCAGGTGACAGTATATTAAACAAACAACAACACTCCTTAGTGAGTATTTGCTACAGTAAGTGAGAAAAAATCTTTGTTCGAACAGTCATTTGACCTGGCACTATGACATGGAAAAATAAATCTTCAACAGGACACTGTTCAAAAAGCTTCAGTGCTGCTGTGCTAAATTTGTATGCCAAATGCTCTGCAGTCTCGATTTCGCATCGTCAAGAAATAGGCTAAAACTTACAGATGCAATGGCTGGCGAGCGGCGAACATGTCGATGATGGCGAGCGGGAGGTTGGACAAGACACATACATCGATGTTAACGCTGCGATGGTGCTTCGTAGTCAAACTAAAAATCATGCTCCTGATCATTGCTTTCCACTTCAACGGACTGACATGCATGTTAATGCCGCGATGGTGCTTCGTGGTCACTCTAGTTTCTTCTAAAATTCTGCTTAGAGCCTCGGAGATGTTTTCCATTTGCCCTTGCACTTCGGGTTCTTGATTTTCTTAGTACACACAAGTCTCATGTCAAAACTTGCAATGGACAATGCTGCTTGTCTAGAACAATTAAATATATATCCATAATCTCATAATTATATCTACTGAAGCACAAAACTGAATATTTTGGGAAATAATTAATATAAACACGAGCTAAACCACAGCCTCGTGTTTATATTTTTTATAGAGAACAACCGATTCACTATGCATATTTTTGCACCGTTGCAAGTCTTTGAAACCAAATATTAGCACAAGATCATTGTACCTAGTACTGTCTACAACTAAGAATAAGAGAGAATTCTATGCTTCAAAAAGCAAATTTACATATTTTCCTGTAGACAGTTTTTTATCACAAAATGTGCATGTAAGCACCCAATTTAGAGAAAAAATTGCATAGAGTAAGAGCATTGTGTCTCCATCCAAGTGTCCTATAACTCTCCTCTTCCTTCTAAGCATGAGAGCATCTAGGGCTAGAAAACTATGAACTTAAGATAATTCAAAGTAATTGTGCCTCAGCAAATATGTAAATTTGTTAGAGAGCGTAGTTGACTACAATTATCTAAACTTCATCTAGATTTGATATCATAACCATTGGAAGTGTCTAAAATTTGATCCAATTATAGAAAACTACTCTCATATGTTTGGCAATATAGTAATCTACTCTCACAGGTTCGACCATTCGTCGACCTCTCAAAAGAAAATTAATACTCATGACCTTATCATACTAAGTATTTTCCTAGTATTTATATCTAGAAGTGGAATAGAATAACCCGGTTGAAGGGTAATGATCATACGTAATGCATTGTATGCCCCAGAATAGGTCCTATTCTTCTACTCTTTCAAGAGTAGAAGAATAGGACCCAATGCTTTATTTTTGTCTCGCAAATTCACAATGTCCAAAATTGGTGCACGGAAAATATTTTTCATCCAATGGACAACCCATATATGAAGTAATAATAATCTATACAACTTGAGGCCACTTCACACAGCTGAAACTGAAGTTATGCTGCAATGAAGGAATAAGTGAAAAGAAAGATCGCTCTATTTGAAGCATGCTCTCGAAAAAAGTTCTGACAGTCTCAGTAGTAAGATTATTACATACCATGAGAAGTAAAATTCAACATGGAGAGTACAAGTCCATCCTGATAAGAACTGAAATCAAAGAGTCTGCATAATATGTACACATATCCAGCAAGAGCAGCATACCTCAGTTGTGTTGCCTTGGCAGAATTCACTTGTTGAAGGATGATCAGGAAAGCTAGCATTGCAAATGTGCAAAAGATAAAGACGTTCTGTTGTCTCTGTTTGACTAATCATGACTAATCATATACAGAAGTGCTGCTACATGTTTCTCATATATGGCAAGATCATGCTCAGAGATACGACCATTTGTCTCTTGCTTCCTACCAGGCAATCATGATGATGGAAAAGAGCAGCTGCAACAATGTTTGTATGTACTTGTCCTTAAAATATGAAGTACACCAGCAAAGTAGATACATTTAAGTACAGACACTTATCCATAAATCCAAGAAAGAATAATTGGAATGTAAGAAATTATAAAAAAATAATAAGAAGCCTAGGTATCATATATATAAAGATAACGCAAAAGGTGATTCTGACTCTACTCCGCTGCCTTTGCAACGATAGAAGTACTATTCGAAATACGAAAAATTGCAAGATTTTTCTCTGATGAAATTTCCTAGATTAGGAATACAGGCCAGAAGACATAACATCACTAAAATAATACATGTCATTGTTACACTGTACAAGTCCATCTTCAGTGGAAGCCATTGCTGCAGAGGAGTCTACATTCCCACAGAACAGAATACAGATAGAGTCAGAGAGGCATAAGAATTGATTTTACCTCAGTAGGTGACAAGGGTATAGCTAATAGAGCCCGTTAGTTGTGTACCCCTGAGGCCCGTTAAGCTAGGCCCAATTGTAATGATAGTCGAATACGAGTTCTTACCGTATGTCGATATTGTAATCTGTATTGTACCCTACCCGATCCTTGAGACCTGGCCATCTATATATAGGGGCCAGGAGGGGGCGGTGTAGGGCAGATTGAAAGCAAGCCAGGTTGAACACCCAAGTTTACTTTTGATACACACATATCTCGACCAACTTTTACCTTCGAGTTCATCTGACGCCCTGTCTCCCCGATCCTAAGTCCTTCATCTAGGACATTTGTCGAGTTAACCCCTCGTCAATTGGCGCCGACCGTGGGGATCTTGGGCGTTGGAATCATGAATTCGACGGCTTTTTCGCTTTTAACCAATAGCAGTACAGAAGTCGACAAAAATCAAGAGATGGAGTTGACAATCGGAAGCTTAAACATCCTCATCGAACCGTCGGGTTCATCTCGCCTTTCAGATCCGACGAAACAAGATCCGTCGGCAAGGGAGCCCGAAACAACAGCAATGATGGAATATTCTGAAGGCTCTTCCAGCGAGGTAAACTCGCCGGTCAGCCCAGAGGAAGTGCAAAAAGAAAAGATCGCAGAAGACAACGAAGAAAAGGAAAATTTTGACGTGGAAGTCCAACTCGAAGATCTCACGATCTGCCTCGACGATACGGCAGACAAGTCAACAGATACATGGAAGACAGGATTAGAGCTTTCTGAGGATAGTAACTCGATCTTCTCAAGCTTTAAGGGTAACATCGGCAAACAATGCCAGGTGCTCGCCATTATAGGAGATAATTCAGAAGAATTCGACGAAAACGACAATCCAGTATTAAACCCAGCAAATATCGACAGAGGAGCAAATCACCTAGCGGAAGGGCAAACACCAGAATCCCTCGCAAGTAGGGAAAAAATTCGACTATCAGTCGACGAATGGAGGATAATAAGAGAAGCCGTAGAACACGGCACGCCAATACCATCAAATTCTAGCAAAGACATGCTTTTGGGGTATCATTACGCCCTAAGGCAGCAGGCAAAGCAATTAGCAAAGAAAAAGATAGAGATACAAAGAAGAAAAGATTCAGCCATTGCAGCTAGCGAAGCTGCTCGTAAAGCACGAAGCGATGCATCATACAGCAACGCAAGGAAAAATCGTCGACATGGTTCAAGGTATGATAACCTCGAGTACTCCGACAGGCATAGTATTTCGAAAAACCTCGACTCGTCCTTCCTATCGGTCGACGAGCAGGGGAACATCCTACCGAAAACCCCCGAGGCAGCATTAGTAGCAGCGCAAGCATATCTGCTCACAACTCGACCAAGTCCAGGAGATCCTAGGGAGCACATGCATAGAGCAGCATTGAACGGACTCAACATGGTGGGTCACAAGCTCTCAGCAAAAGGAGAAGAAGCACATCATCACAAGGAAGTACACAAAGCAAGATCACCTCGCCGTCATAATAGTCCTCGACATAGAAGCAGCAAACACCGATCTCGATCGCCGTCACCAAAACAGCATGGGGGAACCCGAAGATCGCGATCCCCAAATGAAAGGTGCGACCATGAAGACGACAAAAAAGAGATGGGGGCACCGTGCTTTACCCGCAGGGTTCGCACCACTCCAGTTCCCAAGGGATTCAAGCTACCTCATGATCAGCAAAAGTACGACGGATCACAGGAACCACAATCGTGGCTCGCAGATTACTTACAAGCAGTTCAAATATTAGGAGGAACCAAAGAAACAGCAATGCAAAGTTTGCAATTACACCTCACCGGCGCAGCAAGGTCATGGTTGAGCAAACTAGAGAAAGAATCTGTTGGAAGCTGGGAAGACCTCACAAAGCAATTTACAAGCAACTTCAAGTCGACATACAAACGACCAGCATCAATAGAAGAAGTCAAAGCGTGCGTACAGCAACGCGAGGAAACACTACGGGCATACATCCAAAGATGGAGCCTCATCAAAAACTCAGCAGTCGAAGTTTCAGACGAAAGAGCAATAGACGCGTTCATTATCGGATTAAGGCGAAGAGACCTAGTCGAAGAGATGGGTAGAATCAAGCCGAAAATAGTGTCAGACCTCATGGACACAGCAAACAGGTTTGCAGATGGAGAAGATGCGTGCAACAACAAGCGGACGCGATCTCCAGAAGACAACAGAAGAAACAGATATGGAAATCAAAGGAGACGATCCCGAAACTACGACACCTACGGCTCGCATAGCCAAGTCGCCGCAGGATATAAAGACAATAGCTATCAAGGAAATGATCGCAGAAGCTCGGGATACAGAAGCTACGGAAAGGAGGACTATAAGAAGTTCCCTATAAGGGAATCCAGAGAGTACAACCCATCACCAGAAGATATGCTCAACGGGCCTTGTCATATACACTCAGCGTTCGTCGACGGGAAACGAGTATCAAGGCACGCAATGAAAGACTGCACAACATTCTTAAAACTGCAAGAAGCGGCAATAAACAAGCAAACCGAAGCAAGGCAACAAGGATTCGAAGGAAGCAACAATCCTCCAACAAAGCAGCAAGGAAACAATGGAGCGCCTCAAGGACAAGACCAGCAAAACCAGGGACAGGACGACGACGAAGGGTATGTACCATCAAAAGGACACATCATATCAATGATACAACCTGTACTCAAGTCGAACAAAGAAGAGAAGAGCATAACTCGACAAGTCAACTTAGCAGTCATATCACCTCCAGCTGCAACGGAATATCTGCACTGGTCAGAGCAACCAATAGAGTTCAACAGAGAAGATCACCCTATAACAGTACCTCGGCTGGGAAACGCGCCTTTGGTACTCAAAGCTCAAATCGGCACGTATGATGTCGACAGAATATTCATGGATGCAGGGAGTGGAATTAACTTGATATACGCGAAAACACTCCGAGCAATGCATATATCACTAGAGTTCCTGAAGCCAACAGATTGTTCCTTCCATGGAATCGTACCAGGAAGTGCCAATTACCCGCTGGGCCGAATAGCACTCAATGTTTGCTTCGGCAACCGACAAAATTATAGAAGAGAAAAGCTAGACTTCGAAGTCATGGATTGGCCATCACAATATCATGCGATCCTCGGACGACCCGCGTTTTCGCGATTCATGGCAGTGCCTCACTATACATATTTGGTACTTAAAATGCCAGGACCAAGAGGAATCATTACAGTGAAAGGAAGTTTTGAAGTTTCGGATCTCTGCGACAGAGAATTCCACAAGATGGCGCAAAATTTTGGCGTAATAGCCAACCATGCAGAAAAGGCAAAAAGCACGACTACAGAAGGCGTCAAGCTACTCGAAGGATGCGTCGCGGAGCCCGAAGCGAAGAAACCACGAGTAGGAGCATCAGGAGAAGAAATAGGCGCAGAGGAAAAAGGGAAAGCCACGACGACATAAGCATCATAAGACAATAAAGTAGAACAATAAAGGTTGTAAAAGCCACGAGTTATACCAGGGGCAATGCCCTCTAGATCCAGAACACAGGTCACAGGCCGGATCTCTTGGGTCACCCCATGTATCTTACATTACAAGTATAAATAAAGACAAAGCGTTCCTCATATTCGAGTTTACGAGTCTTTCAAAGAGAAGATGCGGCAAACGCACGAACCATACAAATACGCCTTGAGAATAAATTTCAGACATATAGTCGCGAAATAAGAAAACTCTCGCGTTCCACATACACCTTACAACATCGGGTTGTCAGAATCATCTACGCCTAAAGGATCTAGATAATGATACTCGCGGAAAAACGCAGCATCCGCCTCTAGGAGCCTAGCTACGAGTCTTCGAGCAGGTTGCAGCGTGTTCTCCATATGAACCCGAAGGCTAGCTCCACCCGGAGCTAAACTCAGGGACATCGTGCTATAATTCAATCTGGGGTGCCACTTGCGTATCCACCCGAGAGCAAAATTGGCACCATCCACTAAGTTCAGTTCTATCAACCTATGAATACGATGGCTGGATCTGAAAGTATCAAGAAGAAGTGGGAAAGTTGTAGGCAAAGGATTACGGGGAAGCATAATGGAGTGCATAGTTGTGAGAGCTCGCCGGCAACCATCAACTGATTCGCCAATATGCTGGGCACGGTCTTGAAGCAATACAATGGCGCTGCGGCGTCGAGGATCAGACCACAAAGTCTCACAGCCAGTCGACATTTTCTTCAAAGCCGCATTTCGCTCAGCAACTCGACGTTCTTCAGCAGCAAAATCTAAACAAGTACCTACAAATGGCAAAAGATGTCACAAAAACAGCAGTGCACAAACAGGGAAAGGAGGAGTCGAAAGAAAACTCACATCGCAGCATCTCGCAGGCAGACTCAACAATACCAAGAATGAAAGATTCGCACTCTTCATTATGAACAACCTTCGCCATCAAACCGGAGACCTTTTCTTCAAGGGAAGAGATTTTCTTCATATAGCCACTGGCTTGGCTAGCCTTTTTAATGGCCATCTGTGCTTGGCATTTGGCCAAAGATAGGCGAGCTTCAAGGTCGGATATCCTGGAAGAGTACTTCGAGCATTTACTGCATCGACTAGTAGTCGACGAAATCTGAGGATCAAACCCACGGGCAGAAGAAGGAGCAGAACCATGAGTCAAAGGTTCATGAACATGCATCGACTACAAAAGAAAGGAAAGGAGAAACAATTTCAGAGAAGCAGCATAAGACTTCATACGAAGAGGATATATTTACATAAGAACACAACCCTATGGCTAAGGTTCTCGGGTTGCACTTAATTGCAGTCTTTACATTCAAAAGGAGAAAACTAAAAAGCTACAAGGAAGACTGAGTCTACGCCACCTCAGCATTGTGCTCCGTGGAAGAAGGGGGCGCGGCCAGTTCCTCGCCAGAAGTCGACGGTGGCGTTGGATCTTTCACCGTCAGAGGTGGTGCAGCAGGCACCGCAGAAGCTGCCGAAGGAGAAATCGTCGTCAACAATGCAGGTGCCAACTTTTTCGCCCTCTCGAAAAACACCTTCATCTCGTCACGGGTGTGGCCATGGGGAGAGCTAACCCTCTCCCAGTCGAAGTCCGTACCATGCGCAAGAGAAAGTGCAATAGCACCCTCGGCGCCGCGCTTAATGGATAGCCCTTTCAGCTGGAGAGTGGGGTCTTCAGTGGTATCGAAGAACTTGGCAAGTTCAGTCAGGTTGTCCTTCGGGATCGCCGCCCTTTTCTTCGGCCACAACCCAGCAAATAGCCGTGATAGAACGCGGCCAACCAACTCAAATGTCTCCTGGATAGATATCCAGTTTTCCTCGAGTAGGTTAACCGCATTCATCAGAGGATCATCGTCTGTTTGCAAAGCCGACGGAGATACCCCAGTGAATTCTGGGCAATAGAAAAGAAAAGAAGAGACAAGTGTCAACAAATACACCAGAGCAACAGAAGGCGAAAACAGAAGACAAGGCAAGCACTTACTTTCAGCGGCAGTAGATATGGTGTGAAGACGCTCCGCCACGGCTTGCTCCTGTTGAGCATGCTCCTTGTTGGCTTCAGCTAAAGCTTTTTCAGCTTTCTTCGCCTTGCCAAGCGCAGTCTTCTGCGACTTCTCAGCATCCGCTTTAGCAGCGGCCGCCACATCACAAGCTTTTCGCGAAGCATTGAGCTCCGCTTCCAGCGACGCGATTCGAGCATTGGTTGTTGCTAAGGCAGCTGCAAAAGAAGACGATAGGGAGTCAGATAAGTGGGAAAAGAAAAAGCACGGAAGAAAAGTAATGACTGGACATCAAGATTGTACCTTCGGAAGCTTTCGCAACCTTTAGGTACCCTGCACACTCCGTGCCCAAGGCAATAAATCTCTTCACTAAAGCCTGAAAAAAGAAGTGTGTAAGAGTAGAAGTGCATGAAAGGAAAGAAAGTAAAGAAGAATTGCTCACGTCATCAGAAGAAACCGTAGGTGCATGGGCTTCCAGAGAAACTTCGACTTCTTTGGCCCTCTTTGAGCGTTTAGGGTATCGGGCTTGAGGAACCTTCTACACACTGGACCTAGTAGCCCTCGGTGCAACATCTGGATCGACAGGCTCGTCAATGGCCATAGGAGAAGGTGGTGGAGCAGCTGTCGCATATGTTGGTGGTTCTTCATCCTCACTGCATGAAGAATATAAGTTATGAAAACAAGGCAAGAAAAATGCAATTGAAGAACTCGACTACAATACTTACGATGCAAGCATGTCGAAGTACTCCATATCTTCTACAAGAACGGGAGCTTTACCAGCCGCTGCAGAACTCGATGAAGCAATTTCGTCGACACGCTTCCTTTTCTTGTCGACACCAACATCTTCAGCTAGTACAGGAGGAGGCGATGTCGATGAGCTAGTTTCCTCTTCTGATTCTTCGACATCATCTCCATCCTGACTTTCGTCAGCCTCGGGGGCTTCAGATGCAGTAGAGGCAAGATCAGCTGGTAGGGGCCCTGCCTCTGGAAGAGGAGGACGAGAGACAAGGAATTGATGACCCTGCATATGAATAAATTAGCAGAGTGCAATGGCACAGAGTAAACACAAATCGAACCAAGCAAAGTTCGACAATAAGTAAACGCGAAGATACATACCTCAGGCAGAGGGTGCACGGAGTCGAAAAAGTCAGCGGTTAAATCCGCAACTGCGTGTTCCTTGGTGAGTTTGGTAAGATTCCCGACTCGCTTGTCGACTTCTTCTTTCGATATCAGGTCTTCAGATATGCGAGTAGGATCTTCCAAACCGGAGTAATCCCAAAGTCGGGTAAGGCGGTGTTGTAGGGGTTGAACTCGACGTTGAATGAAAAACGCCATAAGTTGCATACCCGACAGAGCACCTCCTTGACCTCCTTTCAAAGCCTTGATGCGGGAAAGAAGAGGAAGAATTTCTTGTGCTTCTGCATCTGAGGGGAGTGTATCCCATGATGCCAATTTCTTAACCTCCTGGGAAGCATCAAAAGGAGGCAGGCCGAATTCATCTTCAGGAGAGGATTTGCGGTCCTTGATATAGAACCACTTCGTCCTCCATCCTTGGACAGACGCGGCCATGGAAAATTCAAAGTATTGCGCCTCAGGGCGCACAGAAACGACAGCTCCGCCCAGTTCGGGTTTCCTAGCCAAAGAAACGTTGGGGCGGAGTCGAAAGATTGACCTCCACAGAAGAAAGTGTGGCTCAATACCCAAGAAGGACTCGCAGAGAGTCACAAAACAGGCGATGTGCATAAGAGAATTCGGTGTGAGCTGGTGGAGCTACACACCGTAAACAAACAGAAGCCCACGGAGAAACTCGTGGGCAGGAAGAGAGAAACCGCGGAGGAGGAAAGCAAGGAACATTACCCGATAACCGCTCGGGGGCTTCGGGATCCGCTCAGTACTGGGAAATTTGATGGAATCTTCGGCGGTGATGAGGCCGTCCGTCGTGGCCTTCTCCACCTCCTTCTTGGTGATGGTGGAGCGAACCCAGTTGGTGGCAGAGGTCTTGGCCATGGCGCTCTTGATGGCCAGATGTTTCACGCGCATCCAGCACAAAGTGCGTTTGGGGGCTTCGCAAGAGAGGAAGAGACAGAGGAGATCAGCAATGGAGGCGGCGGAGGGAACGAGCTGGTGAACAGTACGATTCCCCACTACGCCATTTATATATCTTCTGGGAGAAGCATCGTGGGCTGAGACGTGGCGCAAAGATCGGAAACGGTAGCCCACCAACGGTCAAAAATCGTGCAGTCCACTAAACGGTCAAAAAATCGTGAAAGTTACAGTGCTACCCATAAAACGGTTCGCACTGATGAAGAGCTACGTCTTCATTGACGTCATAAAGTTATATATAAAGGAAAAAGGATGGCGCCGACAAATGCAGAATTGATAAAAAGGATCGTTTGTGAAGGATTTTTTATAGCCTTGGGGGCTGTTACTTGCGAAAAATATCGAATAGAACTCTTCACTAAAGTGGTGGATTCATATTCATCCCACAAGGTGTTCTTAAAAAGAAAGTATCTCGAATTGAAGAACCTCGAAGTTAAAGTATCTCGAATTGAAGAACCACTGGGATTCATTCTTTGTAAGTCCTAAATGCGGCAAAAGAGTGGATTTGACCGGTATCCCGAATTCAAATCCAAGGGGATTGAATTTGAAGTAGGTGACAAGTATCTGTTCCGGCAGTTAACTGACCTCTTGATCCGTCAGAGTTGTCAGGCTTGTTCATCAAAACCCCTTGCGAGCAAATTACCATGAAACATAAGTCGAAAGACCAAGTCGAAGATTTGAAGATATGAAGAAGACGAAGAATTGATCAAGTCGAAGATTTAAAGATTAGAGATTCAACCTGAATTTGCAATTCTGGCAGAATCTCAGGGACTACTGACAAGGGTATAGCTAATAGAGCCCGTTAGTTGTGTACCCCTGAGGCCCGTTAAGCTATGCCCAATTGTAATGATAGTCGAATACGAGTTCTTACCGTATGTCGATATTGTAATCTGTATTGTACCCTACCCGATCCTTGAGACCTGGCCATCTATATATAGAGGCCAGGAGGGGACGGTGTAGGGCAGATTGAAAGCAAGCCAGGTTGAACACCCAAGTTTACTTTCGATACACACCTATCTCGACCAACTTTTACCTTCGAGTTCATCTGACGCCCTGTCTCCCCGATCCTAAGTCCTTCATCTAGAACATTTGTCGAGTTAACCCCTCGTCAGTAGGAATAACCAACAACAGAAGGTGGAGAAGAAAGCCAAGCACCGCATCTGCTTTATTCAGGGTATTGTAGAATCAGCGCCAGTACACGATATTAAGATAGGCTTCTGAACATCCCATGAGATCACCACTACCAATCACGTGATGTCAACAAAACATCAATCCATCTTCAGCGTGTAAGGAAAGTGCTATGACTGGTATGCACATTATTATATAAATAATTGTGACTTCCAATACACCATATTAACATTAACTGCCCTCACAATTTTCCGTATTAACTGTTGTTACGGTAACCCACTTGTTGTCAAACCATTATACGAGGTTCCTGATGTTGTGGTTTAGAGTAATTTCATCCTTGGTACGAAGATGCTGGACCTATGATTTGAACATGAAGATGAAGAATAAGTCGGATGGACTAAAATTCAGTAAAAACTTTATGGAGAGGTAAATAAGCATGCACAAAAACAAAACATCAAGGTAGGAAATCATCTCAGCCCTATTAAGTAAAGAATGCAAGTAATCTTGAGTCTGTATCCGCTGAATGGTTAATTCGGAAGACACAATCCTCACATTCTCATGTAGCAAGCAGTCAATTCCAGTGATTACATGAAAAATATCAAATAGTGAATTGAGGCCAAATATGATTCAGATGTCTGTCCAAACAAAATTATAATTTGAAGTAGAAGTTCTAGAATAAGTCAAGTTGAGTAGTTCTGGCTGATACAAACTACTGAAAGCACACAATGGCAGTAAGTTGCATGTATGAAACAACAAACAAATCAGCAATGTAATGTCTTGCAGCAAAGCCATGTACTCGCTACCTGCAGCTGCGAGGATCAGTACCATCTGGAGCACAACTCCATCAACGAATCCGTCCGTGAGTATCAGATTGGCCTGATTTTGTAGGTTGGGAGCGGATCTCCGTAAGGAGGAGGTCATATGGCTTGGAGTTGCTCGTGCTGGTAATTTCACGGCGGCAAGCTTCCGACGGGAATCGAATGAGGTCCTCGCCAGATCAAATCAAATCACTGTGAGGCGACATGTGGTCGAGAGCGGACACAGACGAGATTCCACTTGGGGGACATGCCACAGATCACCCACGAGGTCTTGCGCACTCCCGACGAATCGGAGGCATCACCGCTGGTGGATGTGCAGGGGCACGGGGAAGGAGGGAGGTAGAGTCTGGAGCGGTAGGAGGGAAGAGGAGGGGTGGCCAGAGGCGGCACACTGTGGTGGCTCGCCGGCTGAGGGATTCATGGCTTGGGGCGGCGACGGCGGCCCAGGAACCCTTGTGGCAAAGCCTTCCAGTCCGCAATGACCCTCGCCACTACGGAACCCTAGGTCGGGGGACCTCGGTCGATCGGGAAAGAATTTTAGAAAAACAATTTTTTTATCGGAAGGCTGATAACTTAGCGGTGGCTAAGGTGAAAAATACATCACGGCTCTCAGGTGCTACACACCGATATCTTCACCGAACATCTGTCCTAGGACCACTAGGACCACTGCATGCAAGTATATGCTAGCATTGTATTCTCGTTGTATAACAAGGTGTATTTTTGATAGGGACCACAACATTAATCATGACTGCTGCTCCTACTCCACGGGACGTTTTAGGCCTAGCAAATACTCCCTCTGTCAAGAATTACCATGCATTCTGGGTTTAGTCAAAGTCAAACTTTATAAACTTTGACTAAGCGTATAAGAAAAAATATTAATATTTATAATATAAAATAATCATCATTAGAATTGTCATAAAATATATTTTCATATTGCATGTATTTGGTTTCATAGTTATTGATAGTTTTACCAATATGTTTGGTCAAAATTTGAGAAGTTTGACTTTGACCAAACACAGAATGCAGGGTAATTCCTGACGGAGGGAGTATTAACTCGTTCGTGAGCTAGAGCCTTGAGTACAGAATCTTTCTAAAAATCTCTCTTCCCTAAGTCGTCCTCTACCTCTCGCCAGCCACACCAGTACCGGAGCAGTTATAGGACGAGGGTGCCCATATCCGCTCTCACCCATTCTGGCGCTCCGGATCGCCCAGGTCCGAGCTCGTCAAGCTCCACTCCATCCCGCCCAACGACAGGACGCAGGATTCGGCGCTGCCTACGGCAAGCAGCCATTGTTGGCGGCGGCGCCGCCTAGAGCACGGGAGGCGAGATAGGTGCATGTGCTTGGATGTGTTCCTGGGGTGGCGACAGGAGGACTCCAGGGCGGAGGAGGGAGCCTGCGCTTTCCGACAACACGACAGTACTGTCCGGTCTCCGTTGTGAGGGACCACGCGCCGTCGTCGCCCAGGAGGCCAAGCCTGCGCCGCCTAGAGCGCACGGACGAACAGAGCGTGGTGGGGACAAGCTGTCAGCATGCGTAGGAGACAACCCTGGCCACGGCGGCTCATGTTGGTCCTCCTAGGTGACAAGGCGCCTTATCTTCTTTTATCGGTGGTTTCCCTTGACACCCTACCGATGAGATTGTTTGGCTTCGCGGTCCGGCGGCCTTCCTGGGAGACCAGCGACCAAGTACATCATTACACGCAGTCGGCGGCCATCGAGGCCGAGGACAGCATGGACAAGGAGAGCGCGGTGTCCCAGAGGCAGAGGAGACTCACGTCGAGGTGGATACAGGCGACACTGGGTTCGCCGGCGGGGACATGAGCAGCGGCGGCTAGAACATCCGGCAATGGCAGACCGGGAGGACGGGGTTACATTATGTTCTGTTCAATTCTGTACCAGGATTTAGCATTCATGATGCGGGCCATGAACGCAAAGTATGCACACTTGTATTTAGTTCGTACTAGATGACCCATTGCGCCACTGACGCAAAGGCAAATCCGAGACGACACTATAGCCATAAAGAGTAAATTGTTTTAATTAAAATTAAAATAGTAGTCTTCAAAATTCAATGCTGTACAATTTTTAGATGCAGCTCCAAGCACTTCGATAATAAGTATAGATATATAATTATAATCTCTAACAATTATCTCCTACAATTTCCTCACTTCTTCCATTCCAAATTAAAAATGGATAAGTAAAGAAGGCACATAAAATCACACTTTGCTCGTACATCAATCACATAATATATAGTCCAAACTAAACTGAACCTGCTTACTACTTCGTGAGAGAACGCATCCGCATTATATTTATCCAAACAGAACAAGATATCGTAATTAGAAAAGAATAATGAACTTTCTGCAAGTCAATATGACATCATTCCGGACTGATATTTTCTATCCGCGCAAAACGTATACATACTACATATCTAAGAAAAGCCTTACATGCTGAAAATTCTTGACTAAATACTTGGGGATCTTAACAAAAGCAGAATATATATTTGTCCAGGAATGAACAAACAGAAAGAGCATAAGTGGAGTACACCGACCATCTCAATTTAATAACTTCTTTTTTAAAAGTTTCTTACCTGCATCAAATCGCTGCAACTTGGCGCCCAGGAGGTGGCGTCTCAAGACCAATGGTTTCCGGCAGCCGACATCACATAATTTGAATGGGGCGCCAAGGACAACCAAGGAAACAAGCAGCGGAAAGCAGATGCATATGTGATCAATGATTCTTCACGGCAGGAAAATAGAAGGCCGAGACGAAAGCATTGTCCATGAGGCACCATTGAATTGTCCAATCTGGCCTTATAGAGAACAAGAATATGAGCAAGAGAATAATAGATAATTTACCATTTCAACTATATCAATTGTACAGAGACAAAAACTGAAGAGACCATAATATGAAGTTATTATTTGACTAAATTTAACCATGTCTCTTATACTGAGGCACCCTGACTACTAATAGAGAAAGGGCAGGCTGCAGATTTCAGAGAAACCAAACTGAGACCTTATAATCCAATCACACACACACAGAAAATCTAATATGGATTTGTCGTGGAATGATTCTTGCTGGCACCGCAAGATTCTTTAGCCCCGTGGCTGTCTCCAGCTCCCTTCCTACTTGATATGCCACTTAATTGGTAAAAAAAGCCACCTGGCCATTGCTTCCTCCAGTCAATAGAGCCCCATGGTCCTCGCCTTGTTAGCATCACCCTGGATTGGTGGCCTTCGTCCTGGCCAATTGTTCTGATGAGACCCACCACCACAAGGGTGGGATTGTCGCCTCTATGGTCTGTGGAGTAAGAAATGACAGTCAGCACCAACAATTATGAATCTACATAGGCACCATTTTTCATAGTAGTTGGGACACCACTTAATAAACCTGTATCTTGATTTGCTTTCCAACTTAGATATGGCGGCAACAAGGCCATATATCACCCAAGTCAATTCTTATAATTGCAGACATTTGCTTGCACATGGGCTACAGTTCTGTAGATCTACAAAATAACCAACAATTGCCAATTAGCAAAGGCGACCTCGTATCACAATAATTTGAAAATCCAAACAGCTACAACCAATAAAGCTCTATACTCTGAACAACAACTGATGTGCTTTCTTTTTACTTGGAATACAACCCCAGCTTGCACTTCATAGAAACCACTGTTCTTTATCTTACACAAAAACAAATCTGTAGACATAAAGTGGAGAGCAAATGTGGAGATGTACTTCCTACCTTGGTGGTGCTTGACGGGGAAGGAGCCATGATGATGGTCGATACTTTGCAGGAGGACGCAACTTTGATGATGTGATGATCAACCCAGAATAGCAACAATATTTAGAAACAGGGGAAGTACAATTTGAGAGATATTCTAGTTCTGTTAGTGCAAAGAGAACAACAACAGTCTGCAGTATCAGGAGTTGTTGATGATATCCTAGTATTTCAAATATACATAACACTAACAGACTTATTATCAAAGAACACTATGTTGCTATCAATAAGGGTGGAATATAAAATTATAGCTAGTTCTACACCAAAGGATGTACTGCTATGCAGCAATATAGGTAATCTACTGCTGATTTTAATTAAAGGGGTGGTAATCTGCGGGTGGTTTTCAAAGGGTAGTAATCTAACACCGATTTTCATTATGGTGGCTATCATCTAACACCCTGAATGCATTTGGAAGCAAACATGACACTCTCAAGGATAACAAATATATGAAAACATCGAAGAAGTGAAGATTAAGAAGAGAGCATACCAATCTGAACATGGTCAGTTCTACTACCTGAACCTCTGGCAATGCTGCAGCAAACCCTCTGCCTGTGTGAAACGATTGAGAAAAGTCAAGGAACATGCAAAATTAAACGAAAAAATATAGAAGGCATAGAAGGCTCTTGCTAATAAAATTAATCGATGCATCAAGGCGGCCATGCCGCAAGCGCTGCGCTGGAATAGAGAATCTCTCATGCTACTACCGCATCAATTGTTAGTATTCTGGAAAATCAAGATCTATGGCATTTGGACACAGATTATTTTCATGGACGACCTGTTGGTACAAACAAATCAAACCTAGACAATCAAGAATAGGGACATGGATAATGAACTAGAGACTAAAAGAGAGAGATCAGAGCAGATGGGAAGAAGGATCAGAAGATGCCCACCTTGGAGTGGCGGCCGAGCTCGCCCTCAAGCGAGTGCACGAGATCACATCAAGACCCTTTTATATCTACACTGAGTACAAACAAAGAGCTTAGTACCATTATCCAGCAATTCCACTTTGATATCATCCTATACTAAAATAAGCTAAAGAAATTGGCACTCTCAAGCACAATAGGAAAAAAGGAAATTGCATAGAAAAAAGAAAAAAACTTTTAACAGAAGTTCTTCTCTAGCTTAGATAAATAATATAATAGAGAACTGAAATGAGAGACCTAAAGAGGGTATAGAGAGAGGAGCACCTAATATGGTTTTCTGGTGGACTGCTTACTCCACCGCGAGACTATTCGGCGATGTCGTTGTCTCCACCTCCCTTCCTTGTGAATGCAGCCCACGCTTCGTCCATTCATAAGAGCCTCTTCCGAGACCTGCAAAGCATTAACAGTTATAAGCACAAGCTAACAAGGTATGCTATGAGTATGGAAGAGGATCGAGTATAAGGTGACACAATCAAACCCAGGCGAGATGCCAAGCAGAACCAAATAAGCCAAGTCACACAAAGTAAAGAAAGAAAACTATCAACCATGGCTCTCCTCTAGCTTCCTCCTATTATACACAACCATTAAAATTTAGAAATATTACCTTGGGTCTTCTTCAGAAAACTTCCCAAAAATTCTTTTTTCTTCTCCTCTTCTTGAATCTGCATAGGAATGTAGAACAGGAACATTTCTTTAGTAATATAGCTTCAGGCAGTATGTTCTGTGTGAATTCAAAGTACTCTATAATGAAGCTTCAGGCAGCATAAGCACCAGTTGGTGATGGGCACCAAGCAAATAGAATTTGCACCTGTCATAGGTAGTTTGTAAATGGGTCTTTAAATAGGAGCCAGAAAATGAAAACGAAATGGAACTTCTTCCACATTTCTTCCACCTTTAACTGATTCAAGGTGGCATAAATCTCATGGTTACAACGAACAGACCCAGAAGTTGCTAATTGCAACAAAAAAATTCAATCTAGCCAGTGGTATTAGAACCATGCTAGATTTCTTTTGACAACCAAATCGTCTTAAATAACTATGGCACTCTTTTTTATAACATATAGCCCCACAAATAACAGTGGCTTTGAATTTATAGCACGAAGAATATGGTTATTAAAGGGCACACTCCATTTTATACAGTTGAGTTATTATTGATTTGATACATATAAAGACATCCTAACCTGACAAACATGAAAACCTCAAAATCCATGGAGTTGGCTTCGTTGGATCTGAATGAGCACATGATGAAAAATAGTAGTAAAAAACTTGCACTATTAATCCACGAATTTCATACCAAAAAACACAATGAAACAATAGCTTTAGACACATATATACAGCAAGCATAAATTCAAATAGCAAAAACTGTTTCATGCTTGAGAAGCCTGGAAGTGTCAACTAAGTGAAACAAATACCACTGATGTAGAACTGAGCAAATGAGGACAAATATAAGGAAATAGCTTTGATGTACCATGTGTGCACGTACCTATTGAAAGATTTCCAGTGTCATACCACCGAATGGTCATCCTTGCTAAGCTAGTGGACCAAAAATAATAGCAGACAACTGTTCTTTCTCTGATCACCAACCCTCTGTTAAGAAGGAAATTAAGAGTTAAGAAGGCGTGTGTCATAGAACATGACAGCCAATCTTTTTAATGCGTATTCAACAACTGAGCTTTTTGTTTCTATATCCCCAAATATTAAAAATAATAAACTTAATTTTTCCGCATACACACTCAGATGAGCAAATTGGATGGAGGCATCACACCTTCAGGCTTCAGGAGCTGATGCAAGATTGCATCTTAGCAAGGCACAACCACCTGAATAGCTGTGGTCAGGACCATCCACCACTTGATCAGCTCCACCTCACCACTGCATTCCATTCCCATCAAAAACCTGCAAAGGGATAAGTGGTATAGCATAATAGGCATATACAGTAGAACCGAGAGAGTATTTACCTGAGGCAGTGTGAACCACTAAAGAGATTCAGGCAGAAGGACACTGTTTAGAGAGAGAGACGAGTAGAGTATAACCTGCAAGAGAACAATTTAATCATACACCACTCTATACTTTGGTACCTGTCATTGCAAAAATAGCACTCCATAGTTTGTTCACAAACAGAAAATGATATTGCTTTCATTAAAAGTGACAGATCCAATATGTTTTCCAATAGGATAGAAAGAGGCCACATGTGCAATCTTTGCTTCACAATAACATAAACTAAGCAACATGGGGATAAAAAATAATATTATGCACTTGTTCAAACATCTTGATGCTTTTATGATAAAATCAGAAACTTAGATAAGGGCACTGGAATACATCAAAGTTATGAACACCTCTTCATGGAAAATAATGAAATTAGGTATAGAAGGATCTCATAGGGTGCATAGGAGGAGCTCACCGAGGAGCACTGCAGGACTGCAATCCATTAAGACAAATAGGGGCATATGTTCTGCTCCATTTGCAGATCCAAAAAACTAACCCCGTTTCAAACAAGAGCACACCGCAGATCTGCAAATAGAGGCATATAAGGACAGCTTAAAAGGGAGAAAAACATCTTAGATGACCCATAAATTTTGGTCAGTGACAAAGTGAAGCAGAGAGAGAATAGAGGAGGAAGGTCATGCTCACCTTTAGTCTAACCGCCGAAGGAGATCTCCCTGTCCCATGCAGCACAGTAGGAGCCCTCACTGGAAGCCACTGGAGACGACCTACCTGGCCCCGTGCACCATAGGAGGCGCACTCCATGAAACTGACCACCGGAGCCAGGCTATCGAGCTCGCCCGCGACTCCATCAGCCTCACCATGGGCCGCCGCCCTCGCCGCCTCCTACTGGCGGTGGGGGACGTAGAGGCGACGTAGGCAGCGGCCGCGCTGGCGGTGACGGCCTTCGTGGAGGCGGTGGCGGCGGACTTGGAGGTGCTGGCGGCGGCGGGCGTCGACGCGCAGGCTTCGCTCAGGAGAGAGGAGAAAATGAGACCTGAGAGTAGATATTTTTAGATCTAGGTTTTCACCGATGTTTATATACCATGTACCAAGAAACCGAGAAATTGTCACACCGGATGCGGATGCGAGACTGACTGAAATGCTGGCCCCATACACAGATGGCCCAGTTTTCATAGACCTAGTCATCCAACTAAGAAGTGTGAAATGAAACTACCACATCCTACGGCTGTGGTGAAAAGTGGGACAAATTTTTTACTGTTGCATCGCATCCAACGCCTGAGAGACATGCGTCAGATAGCGTGAGAGGCCGGGTAGGCTAGCGCCCTTTAGGTTTTAGAATTCGCTCTTACCACCGGTTATCAAGCAATTAAAGCCATTTAATGTTCAGATCTCGGTGCAATAACGGATGGCTGTGATTTGCATTAGTGTTGCACCTATGAGCCAAAAATCCAGGTTCTGGCTAAGGTGTAATATACCTGGTGTTGCAGGAGTAAAATTGAAGCCACCAACTCAAAACCAATAGTAAAGAAGGTTGTACAAGCACGCAAAAACTTTAATGCAAATATTTAGGACTACGCAAAATTGACAAAATCTATCAAATGTATAGTTTTGAAATGTGCACTCTCAATGTACATCGTTCCACATTTTTTTCATTGTTATCTATTTCCCCTATAAAGGACGCTAATCTACCTGGCCTCTCAAAGTATTTCGTGTGCGTGCCATTCATTGGTCGTTCGATGCGGTAAATTTTGTACGGTTTCACCTCTGCTTTGGTTGTCTGCCGTTGGATTTTGTCCAGACTGTTTCACTTCTTGTCTAAGTAAAAGAGTCCATTACGTATGGGCCCAAGTGTGTACAGGCTTAGGCGGACCTAGGTTATAGTTGACGGAAACCAGATATACCTCGGCACTGTAGATTTTCAACCTCATCCACCAAACCTCACTCTAGTTTTCGCAAGTTTAGATCAAGAGATGGACTAGACGATTGGAAGTCTGAACTTTTGCGTCGGTTCTTTGGGTGCGACTCGCCTCTCAGATTCGACAAAATCGGATCCGTCGGCAGGAAAAACCACGACAATCGCAATGACAGAATCATCGGTAGGCTCTTCTAGCAAGGCAGACTCGCCGGTCAGCTTCGCAACAATAGGAAAAAGAGAAGAAAAAAATCAAAGAACTCGACGAGCTCATGGGAAACCTCGACATATGAGAAGCAATGGGTCACTTGGATCTTGACCAGAAGGACTTCACCACCCAAAGCGGCGGTGTCTCCGGCAATATGCACCAGGTATGCATCATCATCACCGAAGCAGCAAAAGAAAATAATGACGACGGCAACCTAGCAGTCGACACACAGGGCAACAACCCGAGGAGCAATAGTGGAAAAGAGAAGGAGAAAGTATACGTCTCCACCGGGGAGTGGAGAATTATCATGTCAGCAATTAATCACGACACAGAGATACCTGCAAATTCGAGGAGAGGATTCTTAATGGGATATTAGTATGCCCTGCATCAGCACAAAAAGAAACTACTAGCAGAAAAAAGCGAGCTTAGAAAAAGTCAGGAGAGCTATAGCGCATCAAGCAGATCATATTGGAGCGAGTACGGTGAGATATCGGATTCCAGCAAATAAAGACACCACGAACCAAAGCACAGCAAGAGAAAAATAGCGCAAGGAAGGGAAGAAGAATGCGCAAGAAGTATCAGCGCGCCATTGTCAGATGAAGAGGAAAACTTCATACAGGAAACACCGGAAGCAGCCCTAGTAGCAGCACAAGCATATCTATTAAGCACACGGGCAGAACCCAGAGATCCGTAGGAGCACATGCATCAAGCAGCCATAAAAAGTATTGGGTTAGTGGAAGATAAGTTAAGGCAACACTCCTCAGAAAAGAAGTCGACATATTACGAGGATCAGGGAAAAAAGAATCGAAGCTACCAATACTCGCAAAGTCAATCAAGTGACTCATCAGGTGACGAAAACCACAAGGCACGAGTGGAGGATGCAAAAAATATTATAGCTCAAAAGAAGGTGAACAAAGTACGCTATGCATGGAAGGAAGAAAACTATGAGGATGATGAAAAAGAGATGGGCGCGTTATGCTTTACCCGAAGGGTTCGCAGAACGCGAGTACCCAAAGTATTCAAATTACCACATGACCAACAGAAGTATGATGGGTCAGAAGAGCCTAGGCTATGGCTATCTGACTATCTCCAAGCAGTTGTCGATGGATTTCGTGTCGCAAGAACATGGGGGTACCACACGACGGACCCAAAGATTCGAAAGCAGGGGGCTATACGCGTGAGATCTTAGATCGCAACGAAACACGGTGACGGAAGCCTCGAGATGCCTGAAAGCACAACACACCGCAGAGAGAGGCACCGAGCTTTACCCAGGTTCAGGGCCCTCGTGGTGAGGTAAAACACCTACTTCCTGCCTTCTTGTATTACGACGCGATACCTCGCGAGGAGTACAAGGTCTTGGTTACAGAGCTCTAACTGGCCGGAGGTAGAAGAACCAACTTAGCCTAGCTAGGAGCCCAGAGATGAAGATCAGATCCCTTCTAAGGGGTGGCCTCCCCTCCTTTTATAGCGTCGAGGTCCTCCTTCCCCTTATCATCTTGGGGAAGGGGTTGCCACAAACGGCCAAGGAGAGGGGACAGCTATTGTCTTGAGTCTTCGGTGGACGTAGTCTTCGTAGGGTAGTGGTGCCAGTCCACAGGAGTGGGTGGAGGAGGCTGACGTCCTCATCTGGCGCCCTGCACCATCCAGCCTATTTTTAGGGGGGTGGCCAAAAACCACTGTGTCGCTTTATGCAGGCATGGCGAAAGCTGGTCTCCCTCCTGTCGGGGTAGCGTGGACGGTACGCAGTCTTCCGTCCTTATCTTCTTGCTCAGCACGGAAACGTACTGAGCTGATGTGGATGGGGTCCATCCCCTCACGAGGAACAGCTCGTGAGGAGGTCTTCTAGTCCTTAGCAGTTTTAGCCGTCGTTCTCCTCATGAGGCGCCTCCTCATAAGGGTCTTCTCCGCTGGGCTTTGGTCATCGATTTACCCCTGGGCCGAAGCTGGGCTGTTGAAGGGGCCCAGGAGCAGATGGACCGGGATACCCCGGTATCCAGAACACCGATAGTAGCCCCTGGGAGCCTGGCCCGCAAATGCGCCCTCTCGAGGGAGCGAAGGGTCAGGGGCCCCCAGAAGCTGCTGGGCCCTCCAACGGCACACGTCAACGCGCGCGGTCAGAGGACCATGTGAAGATGCAGAACTGCAGACACGTGGCGCGACTGTAGTTGGCGAGATGAAGTGGCATGGAGATCGTGCGCCGTGCAAGGAATAACGGGTGTTTCGAACCGTCGCATCAAGGGCGACGTTTGGGAAACCACGCCCTCTCTACCTCCTTTAATGCTTAGCAGAGAAGGCTCCTTCTCCTCCTTCACAGCACATCACCGCCGCCGCTCCCCTTTCTGAAGAACTTGCGCATCCAATCCACTCTAGCCATCCATCTTCTCGCTGTAACCCGCCTCCGACCGACAGCGCCATGGCACCACGCAGGGCCACCAGAGCAGCGAGGTCTTCTGAAGCGGCGTCGCTGCCGGCGGCGCCCCTGCTCGAATCCCTCATCAAGAGCAACAGCGAGCTCCAAACCGTTCGCGAGATGGCTGGGAGCAAGAATAGCGAGTGGGGCGCCACTCGCATCTGGCATGGCCGGACGCCGCGGGAAGCTCTTCCCGCGATGGCGCAACCCTTCTTCCTCTTCTCCGTCTTCACCGGCCTGGTGCCACCATTCTCCCCCTTCCTCCTGGCGATCTTGGAGACCTACGGGATCCAGGCGATCCACCTTCACCCCAAGTCCGTCGCCCTGCTGGCGGTCTTCGCCTACGCCTGTGAGGTGTGGATCAGCGTCAAGCCGTTGGTGGCGTACTTCCACCACCTCTTCTCCCTTCGGTCCTCTGGGCTGAACCAGAGCTCAGGCTGCGTCTCCTTCATCGCCACCGCTGGAATAGAGGGCGACTTCATCGACTTGAAGTGGATGAAGAAAGTTGAAGACTTTCGGTGCCGCTGGCTCTTCATCGACATCCTTGAAGAATAAGAGCTCTTTCTCGTCACCGGAGCGCCTCCCGCCAAGCTCACCACTTGGGCAAGCGAGGCCCTTCCCGAAGAGGCCTTGAAGACGCTCCGCCCACGGATCCGCGACCTCCGGAAGGCCGGTGTCACAGGGACCATGGTTGGAGTGGAGTTCGTCACCAGTCGCATTGCCCCTCTCCAGGACCACCGCTGAAACATCTGGGCGCACCGGGCTGGGGACGACCTTCGGCTTCACGTCAGCGAGCTCAACGTCGATGCTCGGGAGGAGGCAATAAGAGCTTTCTTCTCTTCTGCTTCATCCCAGCGATCCCGCGCACAGCCCTGCTGATCTATAGCCTAGGCGCTCGGGAGACCAGCCGCGGCACGGCCGGGATCTTGAAGTTCAATGCCTGGGGGCCGTTCCTTGCTGATGGCACCACGCCCGGCCCTCTCCCGAGCGCACCGGCGGCTAGCTCGGAACAGGACTCGGCAGTGAGGGGAGCGGGGCCCGAGGCCTCTGAAGATCTTGACGATGACGATGCCGAATCTGGTGATCGGGTGGCCCACCAGAGGCGTTTTGAGAGTACCGTGGTACTTTTGGACTCCTCCGACAACGAATCCGCCTTGCCAGACCAGCCCACCAGGGGAGATGCCGATGCGTCTTCCTCGCGAGACCCGGAAGAGGAGGGGCGCCTGGCTCACTTGGAGGCAGAGCGCTGCTCCAAGTTCAATGATGAACGCGCCAGCCGGCGGCCCGAGGCGGGGGCTTCCCACGGCAAGGAGCCGGCCGGCGAATCTTCTGCACCTCCTCCACCGACCTCGGCCCTCCCAGGCAAGAAGGGGTGGGTTGAGCACGACGCCTCGTGAGTATTCCTGCAATATTCTTTATCATTGACTTACCTTGCTCCTAACTTCTTTTCCCCTCCTCCTCCCCAGGGATGCCGAGGAGAAGAAGGAAGAGAACGAGAAGAAGAAGAGGAAGACCAGCCAGACCATGCTGGGTCCTGACCCGGCGTTCACTGCCAGACCAGCGACGCCGCCGCGCGCCGCTAGAGGAGAAGAAAACCGCGCGTCCAAAGACGCACCATCCATTGTGGGAGCTGCACTAGCTCCCAGCACGACCGAGCCCCCCAGCGCGGGGGGCACACCAGAGACCACGGGGCAGCGCCTGCTGCCCCCTCGATCGCAAGCACAACCGGCGCCCCCGGGGCGCCCTCTTCTACACCCGCTGCCCCGGTCGGCGCGAGGGTGGCCCCCTCGATGGAGGGGGCAGCCCTCGAGCTCAGCATCGAAAGGAGGATGACCTCCACAGAGCCGGGGCCCTCCAGAGCCTCGTCGCCTCCCCTGCTGGAGATCTCGGGGAGGCCCTTGAGGATAGCCGCGGACCCTCACACCGACATCGATGACGTGTGGGCGAGGGTGAGCGACGCCATGGCCAACACCTTCCAGAACAAGGTCACCAGGGTGCCCGCTGCTGAACAAGCACGCCTTGACAATGGCTAGGCCCTTCTCCACCAGGCCACGGAAAGGTGCCGCCTTCTAGACCGGCGCGCGGCCAGGCGCCGCGAGCAGGCGAGGAAGGAGGCAGAGGAGATCTGCGCGAGCGCGGCCGAGGAAGCCGAGGAGGTCCTGGTGGGAGCGAGGGCATCGGCGAGGGAGATCTTGGCCAGGGCGCACCACGAGGCCACGGAGATCATCTCCGCGGCGCGCCAGAGGATCCCTTCCACCGTCGGGCCTCCCAACCGAGCCTTGGCTGGGGAAGAGGCGAAACGGGCGGCACAGCATCTCCTGGACCAGGCCAGGGCCAACGCCGACGGTCTCCTGGCCAATGCCCAGCAGAGGCTGGAGGAAGCCGAGGACCGGGAGGCCCTGCTTCATGCTCGCGAGGAGAGCGCCGACTCCCGCGCGGAGAGCCTAAGCCTACAAGAGGCTGGGCTCGCCGTGCGAGAAGCAGAGACTCGCGACTGCAAGCGGGAGCTGCGCCTTCGAGAGGAGTAGCTCTTAGCCCTAGAGGACCGGCTCAACAGGGAGCGGGAGGCCCTTGAGAGCAGGGAGGAGATGGTCAACCAGGCCAACACCAACCTGGCCCAGCGCCGCGAGGCGTTGCAGCTGCGCAAGGCCTCCCTCCAGGAGCGAATGGACCGCATGCTGAACCAGCGGCGGATCAGCCTGGAGCAGGAGTTCGAGCGGAAATGTGCCAAGAACCTCGAGGCGTGCCGCGCGGACTTCCGCGCCAAGACCGACGCCGCCCTGGCGAGGTACAAGCAGGGGCGCGAGACCCTGGAGCGCCAGGTCCGAGACCTGGAGGCCGAACTGAAGGGGGCACACGAGGTGCGCTGGGGCGCCGAGCGCACCATGGCAGAAGCTGACGCCACGATCGACACGCTCCGGCGTGACGTATCGCGGCTCGAGGAGGAGAATGCGGCAATGGTCGTGCAGATTGTGGAGCTCACCCGGGAACTCCAGGAGGCTAGGGACTCCGAAGCAGAGGCACGCATGCTGCGCAGGCAGGGCATGCAGATGTTCCGCGGGTTCTCAGCCCGCCTCATGGAGGCGGCGCACCGCCTGGGCATCGACGGGCTGAACCTGCCTACCATACTGGAAGACGACGGGTCGATCCTCCACTTCTTCAGCCAGCTGGCCGAAAAGCTGGCGGACGCTTCAGCCAAAGTCGCGGATCTCGTCGATGCCGAGTGCCGGGAGTTCCTGGGACTTGCAGGGACGCGGATCTTCTCCAACATCCAGCGCCTTCGCCCCGACCTTGACCTGGAGGAAGTCATGCAGAGGAGAGCGCCGCCACCGTCCGGCACCCCCGATCGCGCGGCGTAGACAGGGCGGCTCGCCTGGACAGCGCACTCCAGCGCCTGCAGGCCATCTACACCCGCCCAAGAACGTCCACAGCCGCGGCCAGGAGAGCTCCTCTAGTGGCGACGCCACGAGCTCCGGGGAGTCTGGCAGTGAAGAAGCTGAGGAAGCTGGTGACGACGGGGCAACAAAGTCTAGCGGAGAGGCGATGATGAGGACTCCGAGGAAGACGCCCCATAAGCTCCCCTTTCAGACCTCCTCCTGAAGTATCTGTACTAGTTGCACATTCGGTGACCGTCAGACATTGCCCTGCTGGGCCCTTTTTAAGTTGTAACCTTACTTAAGGCGTTTGTTTGCCAAATTATCCTTGTTTGCACCTTTGTGAATTTTTCCATGCTTCGCCTTTGCCTGAAATGTGCTCTACGCCGTTCGGGGGCCAGCCTCCGAGCGGGACAGCAGCCTAACACTTAGTATGCAGCTCGTGGAGCTTTGCAAGGCTAGCGGGCGCTGGCACTCTAGAGGTGACTGTAATGGCCTACAGGACTATCTCCCTATAGCCCCCCTAGCATCCAAGCACAGCAAACGCGATTCCAGGAGAAGAAACGCAAGGCTGTAGACAGGAACAACTAAAGATATGCAAACTCGCACGTATTCTGCGACCTTTGCGCGCTCACGCGCCATCATTCGAGTGTCGCTCGAGAGGAGAGAGCACCATGGACCGTATGAGGTGACTGTAGCAGGTCGTTCCCTTAGTCAGAGCTCAATCCGTTCTAGGTTTTGCGGGCCTGCCATTTTCCGGGCGAAGGCCCCAGCACGGACACCGTGCTCTGGCTCTTTCTCGAAAGGCAGACGAGCGAAAGCTCATATTCGCGCTAGGCCGTGATCCATCCAAATTTGCCGATTCAAACAAGGTAGAAATACCAAGAACTCCAATGATTACGCAAATTAAAATAGGTTGAGAACAAACGAAGTTTGCCATTACACTTTTATTCCTTGCGGGGAGGAGAATCCTTTCTTCTCAGCTGAGGGCGAGGAGGCAGAGCCCCCCAAGCTCCCAGCTCAGCGTCCGCGCGCCCGGAGACGAGGGCAGCGTGCGCCTACGCGCCCTCTGGCCCAGGCCCCAGGGTAGCGTACTTGTCGAGGAAGCGCTCACAGAGATCCCTCCAGGACGAGATGGATCCTGGCGGCAAGCCCAAGATCCATCGTCGAGGCTCGTCCTTTGTAGCCATCGGGAACCAGTTCGCCATGACGCGCCCATCGCCTCCAGCTACACGAATGGCGACGGCGTACAGCCGCAGGAACTCGACGGGATCTGACGACCCATTGAAGCGGGCGGGAGTGGTTGGACGGAAGTGCCGCGGCCAGTCCGCATGCCGAAGGGGCTCGGAAAGTGCTTCAAAGCCCCCAAAGCATTCGACTCCACCCGCGGACACTCCGCCCTGCCCCATAGCCTCCGAGGTCGCAAGGAACTGAAGATGACCTTGGCGGCGGGCCTCAAAGACGGCGCGCTGGCAAAGACGCTCGGGATGATCGTCACCCATGTCGAAGCAGATCTTGAAGAAACACACCACATCCCCCTACCCGGCGCGCCAAATGTCGATGGATTTCATGTCGCAAGAACACGGGGTACCACACGATGGACCCAAAGATTCGAACGCAGGGGGCTATACGCATGAGGTCTTAGATCGCAACAAAACACGGTGACGGAAGCCTCGAGACGCTTGAAAGCACAACGCACAGCAGAGAGAGGCACCGAGCTTTACCCAGGTTTAGGGCCCTCGTGGTGAGGTCTTCCTGCCTTCTTGTATTACGATGCGATACCTCGCGAGGAGTACAAGGTCTTGGTTACAGAGCTCTAACTGGCCGGAGGAAGAAGAACCAACTTAGCCTAGCTAGGAGCCCGAAGATGAAGATTGGATCCCTTCTAAGGGGTGGCCTCCCCTCCTTTTATAGCGCCGAGGTCCTCCTTCCCCTTATCATCTTGGGGAAGGGGTTGCCACAAACGGCCAAGGAGAGGGGACAACTATTGTCTTGAGTCTTCGGTGGACGTAGTCTTCGTAGGGTAGTGGCGCCGGTCCACAAGAGTGGGTGGAGGAGGCTGACGTCCTCCTCTGGCACCCTGCACCGTCCACCCTATTTTTAGGGGGGTGGCCAACAATCACTGTGCCGCTTTATGCAGGAACGACGAAAGCTGGTCTCCCTCCTGTCGGGGTAGCGTGGACGGTATGCAGTCTTCCGTCCTTATCTTCATGCTCAGGATGGAAACATACTGAGCTGACGTGGATTTGGTCCATCCCCTCACGAGGAACAGCTCATGAGGAGGTCTTATAGTCCTTAGCAGTTTTAGCCGTCGTTCTCCTCATGAGGCGCCTCCTCATGAGGGTCATCTCCGCTGGGCTTCGGTCGTCGATTTACCCCTGGGCCAAAGCTGGGCCGTTGAAGGGGCCCAGGAGTAGGTGGACCGGGATACCCCGGTATCCAGAACACCGACAGCAGTGCAAATACTGGGAGGAACAAGAGTGACAACAATGCAAAATTTACAACTCCACCTCATCGGTGGAGCAGGGTCCTGGTTAAGTGATGTCTACACACGCTTCTGTTCTTGTAGACAGTGTTGGGCCTCCAAGTGCAGAGGTTTGTAGAGCAGCAGCAAGTTTCCCTTAAGTGGAACACCCAAGGTTTATCGAACTCAGGGAGGAAGAGGTCAAAGCTATCCCTCTCAAGCAACCCTGCAATTACGATACAGAAAGTCTCTTGTGTCCCCAACACACCCAATACACTTGTCAGATGTATAGGTGCACTAGTTCGGCGAAGAGATAGTGAAATACAAGTAGTAGTGATGATTATAAGTAGCAAACATGATCTGAAATAAATATCGCTGCGAGCAAACATGTAACAAAACAGGAAGTAAACAGTGTGCAATGCTTGGAAACAAGGCCTAGGGATCATACTTTCACTAGTGGACACACTCCCAACAAATATAACATGATTGAACAAATAAATAACTTCTCTTCACTAAGGTACTCCGAATTACTCTCCTATTGAATAACACTAATCATTGCGTAGGGCTACGAAGCACTCCTCAAAGTTCATCAAGTACTTGACAAACACCACTCATAGAGATATCCAAATCAAATCGCAACTCAAGATAGATATTATTGCAACTTAGACCAAGTACTAACACGGTGCACACACTGTCAACATTACACCATGAAAGGAGGAATAGATCACTTCAATACTATCATAGTGATAATTATTCTCATAATCCATAAGAGATCACAATCGTAGCCTAGACCAAGTACCACCATGATGCACGCACTGTCACCGTTACACCATGGCAGGAGGAATAGATTACTTTAATAACACACTAGAGTACACATAATGAAGAAGAGTAACATCTACTTATTCAACATGATACAAAGCTCACGATCACATCATGGGAGAGAGAGGTGAACCACATAGCTACCGGTAGAGCCCTCAGCCCCGGGGATGAACTACTCCCTCCTCATCATAGGAGACAGCAAGGTTGATGGAGATGGCAGTGAGGTCGATGGAAACGGCGGAGACGGCGATGGAGACCGATGGAGATGGCTCCGGGGGCACTTCCCCGTCCCAGCAGGGTGCCGGAACAGAGATTTATGTCCCCCAAAATTCATTGATGGCGGCGGTGGAGCTACGGAACTGTTCTGGAAATTTCGCCGACTCCCTTAAGGTTTTCCGTCCCGAGGCTTCTTATAGGCGAAGGGGCGTCGTCAGGAGTGGCCCCAGGCCTCCTCACACCTAGGCGGCGCGGCCAGGGCCTAGGCCGCGCCGGTCTAGTGTGAGGCTGGCCTGTGGCCCCTCTCCTTCGCCTCTTCGAATCTCTGGAAGCTTCCGGGAAAAATAAGACTTCAGGAACTTGTTTCGTCCAATTCCGAGAATATTTCTTGTGTATCACTTCTGAAACACAAAAACAGTAGAAAACATGGAACTGGCACTGTGGCGACTTGTTAATAGGTTAGTTCTGCAAAATGCATAAAAGTGCCACGAAGTGTAACGAAACATTAGGCAAATGGTGTAAAAACAAGCATGGAGCATCAAAAATTATAGATACGTTTGAGACGTATCATTAAGCACCCTACCTAACGAGTCCATCGGGAGTTGGGGTGAACTGGAAAATCAATTCGCAAGAAATTTTCGTTCGACATACAAATGTCCAGCATCAATCGAAGAAGTCAAATCTTGTATGCAGGGAAAGGGCCAAACTCTACGATCATATATCCAGTGGTGGAGTATAATAAAAAACTCCGCAGAAGACGTCTCCGACGAGTGGGCAGTAGATGCTTTTTCGACTGGCCTTCGCCGTTTGGACCTCGTGGAAGAATTAGGGAGAACAAGGCCCAAAACGGTGTCCGAATTAAAAGAGATCGCAAGCAGATTCACCGATGGAGAAGATGCTTACAACAATAAAGGGCGCGCTCGCCAGAAGTCGACAGAGCAACATGCAAAGGTGTAGGTCTCGCAGCGAGGATGGCCACGTAAGACGCAACCAAGTAGCCTACGAAAGGGGAGACGAGGAAGGAAACGAAAGCAGAGAATACCAAGACAAAAGTAGCCGCAGACAAGATAAGCCAAAATATTCTGACCCGTCGGCAGAAGACATGCTTCATGGACCTTGACGAATCCACTATGCATACCTAGATGGCAAGAGAGTTTCCAATCACCTGATGAGAGACTGCAAGACGTTCCTAAGATTACAAGATGCAATGGAATTAAGCCAAGGAGCACATCAAGGAAGCATAACCACATGCCAAGGATATCAAGTACAAAACGATGTAGGTTCAAAGGTCTACATATCTACGATGATCCAGCCTGTTCCAAAATCCAAAAAAGAGTAGAAAAGTATATCTAGGCAAGTAAACCTAGCAATATCATCGCCACCAGCCACCACAGAATATCTGTGATGGTTCGACCAAACGATTAGGTTCAGTAGAGCGGACCACCCAAGGAAAGTACCCAGGCCAGGACACGCGCCAATGGTGTTGAAGGCGCCAATAGGAGGATACGATGTCGGGCGGGTATTTATGGATGCAAGAAGTGGCATAAATTTGATATACGCAAGAACCCTGAAGGCAATGAGCATCTCACTGGAATGGTTGAAGCCAACAGATTGCTCTTTTCACGGGATAGTACCAAGAAGTGCGAATCATCCTTTGGGAAAAATTGAACTTGACGTTTGCTTTGGCGACAGCGGTAACTTCTGTAGAGAAAAACTAGAGTTCGAGGTGATGGACTAGCCCTCGCAATACCACGCAATCCTGGGACGACTAGCATTTGCAAAGTTCATGGCAGTTCCTCACTATGCATACCTAGCACTCAAAATTCCAGGACCTAAGGGGGTCATCATAGTATAGGGAAGCTTTGAAGTATCAAACACCTGCGACAAAGAATTCAATAGGATGGCGCAAACCTTCGGCATGACAGCTGAATATGCAAGACTCAAAGGCGAAACTGATCACAATGTGCTACCTGACGTAGGTCGATCCCTACCAGATCAGGCTTTCGACGCAACACAAGATGCCAAGAAAGTTCGGGTTCATCCTACAGACCCAAACAAGACTACTTCCATCGCAGTAAACCTAGATCCCGCATAGAAAAGTGCGCTCGTCGAGTTCCTCTGTGAGCGTTGGGAAATCTTCGCCTGGTGTCCTTTCGACATGCCAGGGGTTCCCAGGGAACTCGTCGAGCACGCACTCAATGTGGATCCAAAAGCAAGGCCGGTCAAACAACCTCTACGGCGGTTCGATGAACCCAAAAGAAAAGCAATAGCAGCCGAACTACATAGACTAGAAAACACAGGCTTCATCAGAGAGATCAAGGCATCAACGTGGGTGTCCAACCCAGTAATTGTTCCAAAGAAGAATACGGAGGTGAGACGGATGTGTGTCGACTACACGTCCCTCAACAAGCATTGTCCCAAGGATCCCTTTCCACTACCTCGCATAGAATCGACGCCACAGCGGGGTGTGCAAGGCTTTCCTTCCTAGACGCATATTCATGCTACAATCAGATCAAACTAAAGAAAGAAGACGAAGAAAAAACAGCCTTCATAACACCATACAACGTCTTCTGCTATCAAGTCATGCCTTTTGGCCTCAAGAACGTAGGAGCAACCTATCAAAGGATGATGCAAAATTGTCTCAGAAATCAAATAGGCCAGAACATACAAGTCTACATCGACAACGTAGTTATCACCACAAGAAAAGAGGAGGCTTTAATTAGTGACCTGAAGGAAACTTTCGAAAACCTCGACAGGTACAAGCTAAAACTCAACCCGACAAACTGTTCTTTTGGCGTTTCCACAGGACAACTTCTAGGGTTCCTGGTATTGACAAGAGGAATAGAGGCAAACCCTGAGAAAATTCAGGCGATACTAACAATGGGGAAACCAGCTAAGCTCCACGAAGTACAGTAACTCGCAGGACGCGTAGCAGCGCTAAGTCGATTTGTTGCACGGCTAGGAGAAAAGGCCTCTACCTTTCTACGCACTCATGAAGAAATCAAATAAAAAATTCGAGTGGACAGAAGAGGAAGACACAACGTTTTCACAGCTGAAAAAGTGCTTTCGATACCACCAGTGCTGGTCGCACCAAAGGAGAGAGAATCACTGCTACTATACATTGCCGCTACACATCAGGTGGTGAGCACAGTGTTAGTAGTCGAAAGAAGCGAGGAAGGGAAGGCGCATGGAGTTCAGCGACCAGTATACTTCCTCAGTGAAGTATTACCACCATCTAAACAGCGTTACCCGCATTATCAAAAGTTAGCATACAGTGTGTTCACAGCAGCAAGGAAGCTATGACAGTATTTCGTATTGCATCCAATCATAGTGGTTAACGAAGCTCCACTATCAAACATACTGAATAACCCCAAAGCGACAGGACGTGTCTCCTTATGGGGAATCGAACTTTCCCCTCTGGACATCATGTATGAGAAAAGAAAAGCTATTAAATCCCAAGTGCTGCCAGACTTCACAACAGAGTGGTTAGAACTACAAAACACAGGACCACCTAATCTATCAAGCGTTTGGACAATGTACTTTGACGGATTAAAAAGGGTTCAAGGAGCAGGAGCAGGAGTAGTCTTAATATCTCCACAAGGGGATAAGCTAAAATATGTGTTAAGGATGAGTTTCCCACAAGCTTCCAACAACGAAGCCGAGTATGAGGCCCTACTACACGGTATGAAGATGGCCAAAGCATGTGGAGCAAATCGACTAAAAATATTTGGGGACTCGAATCTCGTAGTCCAGCAGGTGATGAACTGTTGTGACGCCGTCAGTGACAACATGACAGCTTACCAAAATTTGTACTATTACCTAGAGGGAACTTTCGATGGATGCGAAGTCTCGCATATCAGCAGAGCCAGCAACGAGGAAGCCAATAACATGGCAAACATTGGGTCTCAATTCCTGCCCATACCGCTAGGAGTCTTTTGGAGGAAATCATTGAGAGATCAATAAAAGGCAGCAAAACTTTTAGTCCAGGAGAACCAAGTCAACATGTGATAGTAGGCTCGGGGGCTAGAAATACAGGAACGGAGAGCACAACAGAACCAGAGGAGGTCATGATGATTGAAGAAACTTGGATGCAACCATACTTAGCATATATGATGAACAAAATACTACCCAAAGATACAGTCGAATCACGAAGGATAATACGACGATCCAAAGCTTTTGTCGTACTACAGGGAAAACTATACAAGAAGAGCATAACTGGCGTGTTGCAACGATGCATCACCCCACAGGAAGGGCAAGTTATATTAATGGACATCCACGCAGGAGTCTGTGGCCATCATGCAAGTAGTCGAGCCATAGCAGTCAAAGCTTTTCGAGTAGGTTTCTACTGGTTGATAGCAATCAAAGATGCAAAAGACATCGTCCAAAGATGCGAGGCTTGCCAATGATTCGCGTCCCGACCACACGTACAGGCAGCAGAACTCCAGCCAATACCACTGTCATGGCCCTTTGCACAATGGGGTTTGGACATGGTAGGGAAACTGCACAAGTCATGGCCCGGAGGACATGTCTATATGTTGGTAGCAGTCGATAAATTCACCAAGTGGGTAGAGGCAGCCCAGTAACAACTCAGGATTCCACAGCAGCAATCAACTTCATCAAGTCGATAGTATTTCGCTTTGGAGTACCTCACAACATCATTAGAGAAAATGGCACGAACTTCACGTCCAAGGAATTCAAAGGCTACTGCGAGAGTATGTGGATCAACTTGAAGTTTGCATCTGTTGCACACCCAAAGACAAATGGGCAAGTTGAAAAAGCAAACGGCTTAAATATGCAACGGAATAAAGAAGAGGTTGCTAGCACCACTGGAAAAATCCAAACATGCTTGGGTAGATGAATTACCCTCCATGCTCTGGAGTCTGAAAACTACGCCTAATGCAACTACTCAAGAGACACCTTTCTTTCTGGTCCATGGCGCAGAAGCCGTGCTTCCTGTCGAAATCACTCATGAAGTTCCCAGAATTGCGGCTTATGATGAAACGACTTCTACTGAGGCATTCCAAGACGATGTCGACGCACTCAACGAAGCAAGAGATGTGGCGCTAGCTAGAGCTACATAGTATCAGCAAAGTCTGCGAAATTATCACAATACTCGAGTTCAACCCTATTCTTTCGTAGTGGGAGATCTAGTCCTACGACTCAAGCAGGATGGCCATGGCAAATTAGAGTCACCATGGGTGGGACCCTACATTGTCATAGAAGTCAAACCAGGAGGAGCATACCGATTACAAGATAAAAAGTCAGGCAAAGACGAAAGCAACCCGTCGAACGCAGAGCAACTCTGGTGTTTTTACGCATAAGAATACTTCGCTGATAAAATTTGCGACAACAACAAACAGAGAACTTTGAGTTATGACCCTCTAAACCCAAAACATGAGGCCACAGGTCGGGTTTCTTGGGTCGACTCTACTACATGTAATATGATGATTTTCTGCTCGGGGGCTTCAACCCTCGAATCGTTATGATAAAACAGTATGAATATTATTGAGATCATGTATCCATGTTTTCTCACGAGTAATTATGGGATTGTTCGCAACATTAAATTTGACAATCAAATAGCAACCAGCAAACAAACAAAAGCACATTGATGCTAAAGTAAAACACCTCGGAACATTGATAGTTCCCTTGGTCTCATAGTAAGGACGATACCATAAAGCAGAGTTCATCACATATAATTATTACACAATTCGACCAAAGAGTACAAGCAAAAGGATTACATCAAGAAGAAGACAACATTTATTGAAAGTGTACTTCTGCCTCATACTTTTTCTGGCATTATGTGCAATCAAAGATCTTCACGTCAAACTTTGATATGCCGCAGTGGTAGTTGAAGACCATGAAGAAACCCTAATGCAGTTCATGATCCTCTACAAATTGGGGCTAGCCTACCCTGAAGTACATCTCGCCACGACCGTCATAGTACACCTCCACTTCATATGGAGTTCCCCCTCCAGACTCTTCGCGCAGGATGTCTTCCCAAAGTTCGCGCCCGTCCATAAATTTAGTAAATTTGAGCGGAACACGCTGCTGCTCACGGCATTGAGCACCAGCGATGACAAAGAAGGAGAAAAGATTGACAGGAGGAGGAGGAGAAGCATTGCGAGGAGCAGTGCTCGCATCCAAAACTTGGCGAGCAACAGAAGAGGAAGGATTAGGTTTGTTCTTACTCCCCAATGGGCAGCCGGGGCACCGCTTCATGGGCATGGCAGATGATGAAGCCACCATGGACAAATCCTTGGGCTTGTTCCTACTGCCGCGCGGACGACCGTGACCACGCTTCTCCATCACGGCGCTGACATCTAAGTCGATAACACAGGCGTCCGCCATCAGAAGATCTGCTTGGCAAGAAGAAAACCCTAGATGAGATTTGATGGGTGAAGATGATGCGGTGGAGGAGACTTACAGTAGAAGGTTTAGGGTTTCCCTTGGCAAGCCATGGCCCCTCATTTATAAGGTACCTTTCATGGGCCTTTACAAACTAAAGGTCCAATTAAATTACGGGCATTATGAAGGGTTTCATAGCATAGAAAACAATTTTTTTCCTACGAAGACGAACAAGAACAGCCAAGATCTGATCTACGAGATGCAAAACAATGAGCGAGAGAGATTAGACCTTCATACCCTTGTAGATCACACAGCGGAAATGTTCAGATGAACGTGGTTGGCGTAGTCGTACTAGCGTCTCCTCCTCGCGATCTGATCCGATCCAAACGCCACAACGGGCGGCGCCTCTGAGCATTGCACACGTATCGCGCAATGATGACTCCTCTTCCTCGGTCCAGCAATGTGCGATGGAGTGGTAGATGGGATCAGCAACACGACGGCGTGGTGCTTATGGTGGAGAGTATCTGCGGGCAAGGCTTCGCCTATGCGCGCGAGTTGGAAGATGAATAGGCAAAAAATCTAGTCATACTAGGGCTAGAAAAAACTACTAGAGAGACAGCAGACAGCGCGGCTGCTGAAAACAATTTTTTTGGTCCTCTAGCCGCATCCGTCCTCTGATCTTATATAGGCGCTGTCACAGACTAGGGTTTCAGAAAACCCATTGCAAGACACGTCCCCCGGTGGCGCACGATCCAATCGATAAGTAGCATCGCTACTTTGCGCGGCCGGCGGCGCACTCGGCCTATCGATCCAACCGATCGATCTCCTGCTCCTGCGGGAGCGAGCGACCCGCTCGAGCGGCCCAAGCAAGGGCGGCCTGGCCCCGAGCGAGGGCGGCCTAGCCGGCCCAGGTGCAAGCGTGTGGCCCCCTTGGCGCGGCCGGCCCAGCTGCATTCCGGCCGGCCCAGCCTGGCCAGCGCGGCCAGCTGTGGCGCACACAGACAGGCCAGCCTAGGTGGGCTTGGCGCGGGAGTGGGTGGGCTTCTGGCCAGCTAGCCGGCCCATGCGCTCCGGCCTCCTTTTTTTTCTTTTGCCTTTTCTTTTTGTAGTTTGTCTAGATGGAGCTATTAAATAGGTCCATTAGCAAAACTTTACACGGCCTACATTTAGCCCTTATTTATTTCTAGTAAATAATTATATGTATTAATATTTATTAATTCAACTAATTAATAAACCATTAATCTCTTCCCGGAACAATTCCATAACTCTCTGAAACAATTTCCACAAATCCTGAAACTACCCTAGCGTCGATGAGCGTTAAGTGTGTGACCCTACGGGTTCGAGAATATGTAGACATGATCGCATCAATAATCAATAGCGGGATCTGGAAATCCATATTGACTCCCACATATTCAACGAAGATCATTATCGGTGAACCACGATGTCAGGATTCAATTAATCCCGTATACCAATTCCTTTGTCTCGCGATATTTTACTTGCCCGAGATTCGATCGTTGGTATCGCCATACCTAGTTCAATCTTGTTCACAGCAAGTACTCTTTACTCATTCCGCAATCTAATATCACCCTGTGATTAAACTCATTAATCACGTGTTTGCAAATGGTATATGATATTGATTACCGAGTGGGCCCGGAGTATATCTCTCCAACATGGGAGGGACAAATCCCAATCTCGATACATGCAACCCAACAAGTACTTTTCGATTACCTGAGAGACACCTTTATGATCACCCTCTCATAGGGTGATGTTTGATGACCTCAAAGCTCTCTTCCGGTACCAGGGAGTGACATTATCTCATGGTCTAATGAATAGGATACTGACATAGGAAAAGCTACGCAATTGTGAACACAATGACACGATCTAATTGCTGTGCTTAATTTGGGTTTGTCCATCACATCATTCTTCTAATGACTTGACCTCATTATTAATCGACAACTCATGTCTATGGTTAGGAAACCTTAACCATCATTAATCAATGATCTAGTCTAGTAGAGGCGTATTAGGGACACGGTGTTGTTCATAAACCACACAAGTATTAATGTTTTCGCTTAATACAATTCTAGCATGGAATATAAACATTATCATGAACAAGAAATATGATAATAACAATATTATTATTGCCTCAAGGGCATATTTCCTTTAGTCTCCCACTTGCACTAGAGTCAGTAATCTAGTCATACTTGCGTCTTCAACACCTATGGCCTTCCAGTGTTACTCATACGCATTGCACGTGGTAAACCTTATCTACGGGTCTGACACTTTCATGTCCGTTTGTATTTGCATATCTTTTGCGTCATCACGCATTACTCATCTTGACATGAGATGGCATCGTATAAACTTGGTCTTCTAGTGAGACCTTTTGTTTGTTGGCCGAGACTATGTTGTCACTATTGTCATACAATAGAACAACATGGTACTAGCACACTTGGAACTACACCTAGTTCTCTTGCTGCTTCTCGAGCAATTATACTAAGCCTTTGTTGCAGTATCCGTCACAATGTCTAACTTAGAAACTCATCCAAGTTATCATGGAACTTTCTTCCATCTTATTGTTCCACCTTATAACTCAAAACAAATAGTCTAAAATTGAGATAAAATTTTACTTGTATTTGTGACAAAGCCAATGTAACACATTGCAATGAACCATTTGTCACTTCTGCATACAGAATATATTCTTAGTTCTTCAAAAGTACATAAGAATATCTTTACTATTGTCCAACGATCATCATATGAATGCTCGTAACCTTTAGAGCATCGGACATATCTGGATATACATATCATGGTGTACAAGATTGATAAAGTCATTCTTGTGGTTTCAATCATTAAGTGTCAAAACACTTGATTCTTGCTCCAACCTCTTCCATGCAACAAGAACCGTTCTTATTGTTTCCATATTGAACAAATTCAATATTTCATCTATGTACTCTGGCAAAACTATATTAGCGCCTCAATCTATCTGTATAGACATTGATGCTCAATATTCTGGTTTTGCCTAAGTCTTTCATCAAAAATCCAATTTTAATGAAATCTTAACAATATCAAGAAAAACACATAATTTCCAACGACCAATATGTTGTCTACATAAAGCATTAGAAATATGTCTTAGCGCTCCCACTTACTTTCTTGTAAATACAAGCATCTTCAAATATCTTGATGAAATTAAACCCTTTAACATTTTCATCATTGAAGATTCCAACTTTGCTATGCTTACTTCTACCATTGAAGTTTGCATACAAATCTAGCAACCTTTGAATCAACAAAACCCACTGGGTCATGTCTGGTACACGTCCTTGGTGTGCATTCCGGTAGAGGAATGTTGTTTCATTTATTCAACTATCATATCTCAATATGTAATTGTTGCTAGAATAATCCATATGACGAAGTCAAGGCCCATCACCACTTCTTTGTATATTGTCGGTTACTATTATCTAATAATATCTCGTCCTCAAATCTTGCTATTTGATTATGACCAACTTGGTTAAATAGGAACTTTGATGTCGTGACTACAACACATTGTAGACGCGTGAGCCATGAATGCAGTTGCCGCTTCCAGAACATTTTCCAGTGCTGTGCTACTTTGCTCATCTTGCTCAGGTTCAATAACCTCATCAAGTTCTATTATCCTCCCACTTAAACCTTTCGCGAGAAAACTCCTTCATAAGAAATTCACCTTTTAGCGACAATCACTATGTGCTTGGGTTCATAGTAGAAGGAATACCCATCGACATTCTTTGGGATAACCTACAAAGACTTACTAATCCGATTTTGGTTGTAAACATTTTACACATATGCCTTGCATATCAAAATTCAAGAAAAGACAACTATAACTTGTACGGTGTCATTTCAGCGGATTATGATGGCACTCTATTCAGTGAAAAGCGGTAGTCTCTAAAGCATAATCCACAAATTATATTGGCAGTTTTATTTCATCATTGATCTAACCATGTCAAACAAGGTTTGATTACATCCATCAAAAACTCCATACTCATATGGTGTTTATTACGATGCAAGTTTGTGGAACAATTCCCTTAACTCCTAGATGTTTGCTAAACTTGTAACTCAAATATTCTTCTTTATGATCCAATCATAAAACTGAATTTTTCTTGTTACAATAATTTCCACTTCATGAATTGAACAATTTCAATCATTTCACACATCTTTCTCATCAAGTAAATATACCATACATCATTGATGAAATAGAAAATACACCACGCTCGACTTCACACCATGGACTACATACATCAACATGTATGATCTCCATTTAGTTAGTCGCTTGTTCTGTCCATGACCCATGAACGAAGTTTAATCATCCTTAGGAAAAGTCTCACAAGCGTCAATTAATTCAAAATCAAATGACTCGAAAATCTATCAATATAGAATTTCTTTCATGTTTAGTTTCCAATATGAATTAACGACGGTGTTTCAAATAAGTGAAATTCTTTGTCTTGCAACCTTTAGCATCGGTGTTATAAATATCTATTTTACCAACAAGATTTATAATAATCTATCCATCGATTATGGAAGACGATAATAACATGAACAACAATTGTTCTCATAATACCAGAACAAGATAACAGTTATTAAGTTCATAACAATTCTTGAAGGCTAGGTTTGATGCCAATGAAAAACACAATAACACTTTATTTGTTTCTCTACGCGCATTATCACCACATTCTTCTGCTGGTTATTTAGGCCATTGTAGTTCTTGTATTGTGTTGCTTTGTATGACATTTCATACCAACAAATCAGTATCAAATACCCAAGAATTACATTGTTAACGAGCAAAGAATACATCTATAACATGTATATCATTTATATGCCCGAGCTGGACAATTCCAGTCTTTTCCTTTTCTACCAAATACTTTTGCAGATCCTATTTAGCGTTTCCTCCTTTTAGAAGAATCTATCGACATCAATAGTGGCGTCAATCATTTGACACAGAGTCCAAAGCGTGTTAGTCAAATACTAATAGCTTTAAATTTTGCACTTTGAGGTGGATCGCCATCATCATATAATTGGCGTTCTTCTATATTCCATTCTTTAGCATTCTTTTGGTATAGCAAAAACAATTTAGCCGATACCTTTTCATCCATCCTATCATGACAACTTCATGATGAAACTACTATAGTTACTAAGGAAGAATGCAAGTATAATATTAGTTTCCCAAATTTTTGGGTGATCAGGACGCCAAGCATCTTCAATCTTCACATATATTCATACAATATGAACATATGTTCTTTTACTAAATTATGCTTAATCATTTTGCAAACAATCAAATCTTTAGATATCAAATATCTTTTACCTCTTATTTGTTTCTGAAACAAATTTTCAGCTCCAAGATCACTCTGATTCTCAAACAATTTTGAAGATCAATTTCTCATGGAGGCAAATGTATGATTTTTAGATGCTAAACTTGAATCGTTGCTCTTTGATTAATACAACTTATTAAATCACATGGAGCAAGTGAGGTTTGCTAAAATTGCGATAGGATTTAATCTTTGATCTTGATACTTTAACTAAACGGTACTAGTCCGTAGAGTGACTATCCAGAATTCTATAGTTCTTTTAACTCAATTAAAACTAAGTGTCGGTGGAAAACAGTTGCCAAAGACTACAACGACTTATGCAAATACACTAAGATTTAGTTCATGATAATTAGTTCAAGTTAATCAAATTACTAATGAACTCCCACTAAATTCAACAGCCCTCAAAGTTGTTTAGTGAAGCATGATCCAAATTCACTACACCAAGACCGATCATCACGTGAGATGATGTAGCCTTAATGGGAAATATCAACATGTTAATCATATCATCCATATGACTCATGCTTGACCTTTCGGTCTGTGTGTTCCGAGGCCATGTCTGTACATGCTAGGCTCGTCAAGTTTAACCCAAGTATTTTGGCGTGTGCAAAAACTGGCTTGCACCCGTTGTATGTGAACGTAGAGTTTATAGCACCTGATCATCTCGTGATGCTTCAAAACGACAATCTTTCATAATGGCGCATACGAGGAGAACACATTTTATCTTGAAATTAAGTGTGAGGGATCATCTTATAATGCTACCATCGCGATCAAAGCAAAATAAGATGCATAAAGGATAAACATCACATGCATATACAATATGTGACATGGTATAGCCAATCTTCGCACATTGATCTCCATCTCGTGCGCGCCGGCATGATCTCTATCACTCCACCATGATTGCCTCCACCACGAATAGCAACTACGACTATTGCTAACTACTTAGCAATAAAGTAAAGCTATTACATGGCGTATAACAAGTTGACACGTAGGTCATACAAAATTATAAAGACAACCATATGGCTCCTGCCGGTTCTGATCTCATCGACATGCAAGTCGTGAAACATTACAAAACATGATCATCGCATACATCACATATATCATACACATCACATCTTGTGGCAATACCATATCACAAACACTCCCTGCAAAAACAAGTTAGACGCCTCTAATTTGTTGATTGCATGTTTTACGTGGCTTATGGGAGCTACGCATAAGAACGATTCTTACCTACGCGAAGCCACAACGGTGATATTATGGTTGCCAGCATCCGTTGTAAATCCCATGACTACTATAGTGAAAGAAACTGGCATCCACCAGCCGCATATGTGGAATAAGCCACACGTCAAGTGCGGAGCCGGTCTCGCGAACGAGATCGCGTAAAGCTGGCCTGGACCGCTTTGATCTCACTATGCCGCGCCATAAGAAATACACAATATAGAAGTTTGCAACAGAAAACATGAACACCCACAACAAGTATGTTGCCTTTTACTCGTGTAAAACATCTACGCATAGATCTCGCTCTGATACCACTGAAGGGTTTTGCAGCATAGAAAACAAAAAATTTCCTATGAAGATGAACAAGAACAACCAAGATCTGATCTACGAGATGCAAAACAACGAGCGAGAGAGATTAGATCTACATACCCCTGTAGATCGCACAGCGGAAACGTTCAGATGAACATGGTCGGCGTAGTCGTACTAGCGTCTCCTCCTCGCGATCCGATCCAATCCAAGCGCCACAACGGGCGGTGCCTCCGAGCATTGCACATGTACCGTGCAACGACGACTCCTCCTCCTCGGTCCAGCAAGGTGCGGTGGAGTGGTAGATGGGATCAGCAACACGACGGCATGGTGCTTATGGTGGAGAGTATCTGCGAGCAGGGCTTCGCCTACGCGTGCGAGGTGGAAGAAGAATAGGCAACAAATCTAGTCATACTAGGGCTAGAAAAAACTACTGGAGAGACAGCAGACAGCGCGGCTGCTGAAAACAATTTTTTGGGTCCTCTAGCCGCATCCATCCTCTGATCTTATATAGGCGCTGTCATGGACTAGGGTTTCAGAAAACCCATCGCAAGACATGTCCCCCGGCGGTGCACGATCCAATCGATAAGTAGCATCGCTACTTTGCGCGGCCGGCGGCGCACTCGGCCTATCGATCCAACCGATTGATCTCCTGCTCCTGCGGGGCGAGCGACCCGCTCGAGCGGCCCAAGCAAGCGCGGCTTGGCCCCAAGCGAGGGCGGCCTAGCCGGCCCAGGCGCAGGCGCGCGACCCCCTTGGCACGGCCGGCCCAGCCTGGCCAGCGCGGCTAGCTGTGGCGCGCACAGACAGGCCGGCCCAGGTGGGCTTGGCGCGGGAGCGGGTGGGCTTCTGGCCAGCCGGCCAGCCCACGCGCTCTGGCCTCCTTTTTTTCTTTTGCCTTTTCTTTTTGCAGTTTGTCTAGATGGAGCTACTAAATAGGTCCATTAGCAAAACTTTACACGGACTACATTTAGCCCTTATTTGTTTCTAGTAAATAAATATATGTATTAATATTTATTAATTCAACTAATTAATAAACCATTAATCTCTTCCCGGAACAATTTCATAACTCTCTGAAACAATTTCCACAAATCCTGAAACTACCCTAGCGTCGATGAGCGTTAAGTGTGTGACCCTACGGGTTTGAGAATATGTAGACATGATCGCATCAATAATCAATAGCGGGATCTAGAAATCCATATTGACTCCCACATATTCAACGAAGATCATTATCGGTGAACCACGATGTCAGGATTCAATTAATCCTGTATACAAATTCCTTTGTCTCGCGATATTTTACTTGCCCGATATTCGATCGTTGGTATCGCCATACCTAGTTCAATCTCGTTCACAGCAAGTACTCTTTACTCGTTCTGCAATCCAATATCACCCTGTGATTAAACTCATTAATCACGTGTTTGCAAACGGTATATGATATTGATTACTGAGTGGGCCCAGAGTATATCTCTCCAACATGGGAGGGACAAATCCCAATCTCGATACGTGCAACCCAACAAGTACTTTCCGATTACCTGAGAGACACCTTTATGATCACCCTCTCATAGGGTGATGTTTGATGACCTCAAAGCTCTCATCCGGTACCAGGGAGTGACATTATCTCATGGTCTAAGGAATAGGATACTGACATAGGAAAAGCTTCGCAATTGTGAACACAATGACACAATCTAATTGTTGTACTTAATTTGGGTCTGTCCATCACATCATTCTTCTAATGACATGACCTCATTATTAATCGACAACTCATGTCTATGGTTAGGAAACCTTAACCCTCATTAATCAATGAGCTAGTCTAATAGAGGTGTACTAGGGACACGGTGTTGTTCATAAACCACACAAGTATTAATGTTTCCACTTAATACAATTCTAGAATGGAATATAAACATTATCATGAACAAGAAATATGATAATAACAATATTATTATTGCCTCAAGGGCATATTTGCTTCACTTTATCGTTCCGTCTAGAAGAGAGAGGAAACAGTGGGAAACTATAAAGGAAAGCAAAAGAGGTTTATCACCATTTAAGAAAAATAGGTTGTGAAGAAAAAATACTTGAGTCTATATCAGGCTGCAAGCACCCTCTTATAGCCTCGGTTGCTACTACCATCGGGAGCGCTAGGCGTGCACCCGACAAAATTAAACAAAAGAATAATGTAGCTAGGAAGATGAGAAGACAGAATATTTGATTCTATACTCGAAAAACTTTCGACTATAGCCTCGGGGGCTACTACCATCGGGAGCACTAGTCGTGCACCCGATGACGATAAAAAACATTGACTACTAATCGGAAGAGTCATCGACTTCATTGTCGACAAGATTAACTCAAAGTTGTTTCACTACCATCGGGAGAGATTTGCGACTTGTTGAAAAAACAACTCGACGATATTCTACATTGAAATAGTCAAACAAGGCTGGAGTAATTAAAGTTATGATTCTCGAGTTGCGGCAACACGACAAAACTTGAATGTCGTGATTATAACAAATCATCAAGGTAAGACCCCAGGATCCGTCCTGTGTGGCCTAGTATACGCACCTGAATGCGCTCTGCTAGTAATTTTCTGTATCTATGATGCGAAGAAAAATCTCGGTGGATGCACTGGGTACCCTGAGAATTACTGGAATCCTTTCTTTGTAAGTCCTAAATGCGGCTAAAGATCGGGTAAGACCAGGTACCAGGCTCAAGTCCAGGGGATTGAGCTTGAAGTAGGTAATAAGTATTTGCTCCGGTAGTTAACTGGCCTCTTGATCCGTCAGAGATGCCAGGCTTATTGACCAAAACCCCTTGAGAAATAATATAATGAAAGTTGTTTACTTGAGTACAAGGAGAAAGTTGAAGATTGAACAAGTCGAAGATAAGAAGATTTGAGATGCAACCCAAATCTACAATTCTGGTAGAATCTACTGACAAAGGTACATCTAATAGAGCCCATTATCTGTGTACCCCTGAGGCCCGTTAAGCCAGGCCCAGGCATAGTCATAGTCAAAATACGAGTCTGTATCGTATAGCGATGTTGTAATTTGTATTGAACCCGACCAGTTCCTTAAGACCTGGCCACCTATATATAGGGGCCAGGAGAGGCTGGCCAGGGACAGATTGAGATTGAGCCAAGTTCAATACCACGCTTATTTTCGATACACGCCTTGTTTGACTGATCTTTACCTTCAAGTTCATCCGATGCCCTCTTCCCCCGATCCTAAGTCCTTCATCTAGGACATTTATCGAGTTAACCCTCGTCAGTGACACCCCTAAATTAAGGCAAAAAATTTATGTGACTTGTAGATGGACACCCGGTTGTTTTGGCTCTAGGTCCGCCCCGTTTGTGTGTTTGAGACATGAGTCTCCCTCATCCACGTCCCTGACTTGACTTTATGAGCAGTGAAAGTGCGGTGAAAACCTAACACACCAAGCAGCCAGTCCCCACCCGTCCTCCAGTCCAATCCCATCCCGTCCTCTAACCCCGCGCGGCGGTGCTCCTCCTCTTTCCCTCTGCGTCCTCTTCTTCCTTGCCGCTACCAGCCCCCTTCCATCCCCATCACATGTTGCTATCGTGGCTGATGCAACCCTTTTCCTTGGCTTCTCCGGTGAGCATGCATCTCCGGAGCCACCAATTCCTTCCCCGTGCCTGACCCCTTCACCTCTTACTGAGTGCTGCGAGCGGCCGCGGCTTGTCCGCAGCAGCCTGTTGGGCGGGTGCGGCATTCAAGACCATGTGTGTGGTTTGGGAAGCGGCAGGCATGTCGAGCGATGACGAGCACGGCTGAGACACGAAGGTGAGCTCATCCTAGACCTTCTCTGTCATCTTGTGTTCTCTCTGCCCTTGATCCCATCTCTCCCCTTTCTATGGTGGTAGAAGGCAGGGCGCGCCCGAGTGAAGGAGGCGTCTGGCAGCGTGCTGAGCGACAACGGCGGCTGGACATGTCCTTGCGAGCGACCTCGCTGTTTTTAACCTATCTACAGGTAAACTTTGTTTTCTTGGTGTTAGCTTACTAATAAAATCAGCCCTCAATGATTGTTGCAGATTAGTTTCAAAGATATGATGCTTGAAAAACAACATGCACATTTAGATCTGTAGGTATACTTTGTTTTCTTGGTGTTATCTTACTAATAAAATCAGCCCTCAATGATTGTTGCAGATTAATTTTGACGATATGATGCTTGAAAAACAATATGCACATTTGGATCAGCAACATTTATACACATATGCATCACATGTCTGTTCTATCTTTTGGGTTTTCTTTATCTACTTCTTCCTTCTAAGGTATGCTCTTCACTGTAATAATATGCTGGCTGTTTATTGGCACGTTACCTAGATTGTAGGGCACTTTGACCATACTTGTTTGTCTTACAGCTTGGCCATACTCATGTACAGTAAGATTCAAAATGGTAATCATTTTGCCACAATGTTTTTTTTGAAGCTTTTATGACAGTAGGAAAGACTCCTACTGCCTCTCTATTACCAAAGTCCAAGGGGTTTACAAAAGAATGTACATGGGGGGGAGGGGAAAGGGGAATATACAATCTAGAAGTTACAATCTACAGTCTACCAATGATATAAAAAATGTGGGAATGTACAGAATTCTTTGCCCTATGGACAAGCAGCCTAAGGTCTGACTTTAACCTCTCCTTCCAAGAGCTTAGAGTGGGAGTAATCCCCTCAAAGTAGAGATTGTTCCTTTCCTTCCATATGTTCCAGGAGGCTAGCAGAAAAATTTCTTGAGATAAATTATCCTTGTTGTTATGTACCTTCTTGTACTAAATATGTGCCTCTTGCTAAGAGTGTTGCTCAGTTACACCACTCATATTTTTAGTAGAGTAAGAGTATTGTAAATCTTGCATAATCTATAATATGTTCACTCTTTTATTTTTGATGATGTAAATTTGTTGGTCTGTGCTAGAATTGTTGCTGAGGTACTGCTGGTGCAAATTTTATGTAAAATCAACATTATTGGTGGCCAATGTTGCCCTGCTTTATTTCCTGTAGCAGTGACACGTCGCTGACTGCTTGTTTTCAAATTGTAACCATGAGTGGTGTAACTGAGTTTATAATTTTTAGATCCACATGGTGAAATGGTCGATTCAGGATGAATTTTTTTCTTATGTCGCATCCCTATATACTTCCTGAAGTAAGTGTATGCTTGCTTATGTTCCTTATGAATAGTTCAAACCCTAGATCATTAGGTGCCATATGTTTGAACTAAATTTATTTCATTTTGGCTTAGAACCATGTTCTACTATTGGATCTTTCTATGTTTTCCTTCTGATGGTTATGGTCTCATAAAACTGCACTAACTAGATGTTTATTTGATCCAGATTGTGGGCCAGGATGGAGGAGAGTGAAGGCACTGGTGGCAGAGGTAGAGCACACACGGTTGGCGCATGTCGATGGAAACCACTAGTAATTTAAGACCCTTGCCACGCGCTTAGCCCAAAGACCTCGCCCAGCCAATGCGCTGCTGCGAAAGCAAGAAGAGCTCCTCCTGGTGCTACCGGAGCAGCAACAGCGGCGACATGAGAGGAAGAGGCTTCACAGCATGGCCATGACACTAGAGATGAGGAAGAGAATCAGACTAAGGGTGCAAGTAAAGATGCAGGTGGTCCGGTTCGGTCTAATTACCCGCTGGACCGGACTTGGATTTTGTTACCAATAGGATATGTGATCGACCCGGAAAAAATCAGGTCCAATGCAAACCTAACCCGTTTGACCCTGGGGTCAAACCGCACCTCTCCTCTGGACACCGAGCTGACGGCCGTCGTAGCCGTCGTCGTCGATGTGCCACAACGGAGTATATTGTGTGTAGAGCATGCTGTCACCCCTTCCGGCTCCTCCATCCCCCTTTCTCGCTTCTCTCAAAGTCATCTCTGCCGTTGGAGTAGGGCAACTCACCGGCCACCAGAATGCAGCGGGAGGCATTCGCAGCCGGAGCAGGGCAACTCGCTGGCCACCAGAACTCTGCGGGAGGCGCTCACAGCCGGATCAAGGAAACTCGCTGGCCGCCACAGTGCTGCTGCAGGCGCTCACCGCCGGAGCAGGGTGACTCGCCGGTTCGTCAGTTAATTGTATCATGTGTTTCAGTTAATACCAGTTCTGAACTCCTAGTGTATGCATGTAGCAAACATAGGTTGCTGCCCAGAGGGCCAAACCTTCGAACCTAAAGGATTACTCCTAGGCAGGTGTACTTTAACCTCAAATTGACGTATAGGTTCCCAGGTCCAACACCAGGGCCAGACCGGACCGTTGCATGCTGAGGTGCAAGCGTCATGAGAATGATGTAGTTCAGGTCCCATGGCACTATGACAGGGCAAGGAGAGCGAGTTTTCTCCTTCAGTTTTTCCTAAAGTGCTCCCGTGTGATAAAATGCTTTCTTTATGTGATTATTTCATCATGCAGACCAGATGCAAATGTGTGTCATTTAGATTTATTATTTATTGGATTCTCCTGAACCATCCAAGATTTTTGTTTACATGGCAAGCAAGATTCGAGGAATTTGATTGGAGTGCTTCACATGGTGGCCTAAGTCCATGGTTCCTCATATGCCAATGTCTTTTAAGTTCTGATTAGGTTTACACTTTCTTCATGCTATTTTAATCACAATGGTTATTTTATCATCAACCACACTGTCTCACTAATGTCATGGTTGCATATGGTGCAAAAATCCAATCTAGTGGTCAATGGACTTGCAAAAGATGAATGTTCATAGTTAGCCAAGGTTTGCATACGTTTTTCTTGATATTACATCATAGTGTAATTGTTGAGTTATGCATTTTACTAAACTAAGAATGGATTTGCTTGTTTACTACTAAGGATTTCATTTCTATTATTTTGTACAACACCAAGACTCCAATGGTTAGTTATTCTTTGATTTGGATGTCTAACTAGTAATTTGGCGATAGAAAATGGTGTCCTGCCTTTGTTACTTCAATTTTGGGGGTCCATTATTAAGATCTTTCGAAGTCTTTCCTTTTATTTATTTAGTATATGTTGTCAAGTTACATTTGAAATATTTTATTTAGTGTCTTTTTATGGTCATCTAGGCACCTCTTTTGAATCCTATGCATCTTTAGTTAAGCATTCAACTGAGGTCGAATGTAGTGAAGAAACTTCATGGAAATACAATGATGAAGGGAGGATTTATGAGGATACAATCATGGATCATGCTGATTTTCAGTGTTTGAGCTGGAAGGAAATATTGAGTTTAATTGATGATTATTATAAGGTGAATTCTTTCCTAATTGAAAAGAATGTCTTGATATCTCTGAATTATATACTACCTAAAAGCGATGTACTATGTTGTATTTAGGTATGTCATCTGTCAAGATATCGCCAGCGGGAGGAGAGGGAGGACGGCGATCTAGAGACAAGTGGAGATCAAGTCTGGATGAGCACGAGCACGTGATGGCGCACTAGGACTGCCTTCGACACGATGTCTACACGTCTAAGGCGCGCTATACACATGGCCTGCATGCTAAAATTAGGCCGAACCCATGTATGGGTCGGTATGTATCCGTTTGAGTCAAACCGAGTCAGTTTGGGCCCAAACCAGGCATGTTTTGGGCCAGGTCTTTGCTGAGGACGCCCGGCCACCTATAAGTACCCCTGGGCGCCCCCCCAATTAGGGGAGACCACGTTTTAGACAAAATACTCTTGTTGAACTGCTGCAAGCATTCATCTTGAATTCCTCTCGCCAATTCATCGATTGGGAGAATTATACTACCGCAAGTTTAGTGTAATCTGTTGTTCCACTGGGAATTAGTAGATTGCAAACTACCGTTTCGTGGTCGACGGCTACGTGCGCAAGTGTGTGGAGTCGTGAATATCCTACAGGGTTTGAGAGCTGTTGCATTGGCATCAGGGTTCAAGCGAGGAGAGTTCATCGGTGACACCAAGTTATCCCCGACAATCATCCGCTGCCATCATCACCATCGCATCGCTCACGAGAAGATCGGGCCACCCCTTATCATCTTGGTATCAGATTTCCACGGTTTACTCAGTGAGCATCCACAAATTCATCCCTGCAATTCGTTTTTGTTTTCAGTCCTATCCAGAAAAAGCCAAAAAAAAATTAGGTTTCTTAGTTTCTGCCATAGCCTAGATTGCACCGTTCTTGAGTTTTAGTCGCTGATCGTCTTTTCGCGTATCTTTTCTGCCAATTTGTAGGAGTCTAGGTTCACCGATCTTTTCTGCATCTTAGTTTCGAGTTTAGATCTTGTCTGAAGTCTCGTTGATCGTCGCCTTCTTGCCTGGTTCTGCGGCTTGTTCTTGAACGAAATCCATCAGTGAGCTGATCCGATCGCAAACGTCAAAATAAAAACAGGCAGACGGCCGCTCGCCCTCGCTTGGCCGCGGAGACCGTCTGGTCTTGGCGCGTTGCCGATCGCTCTCGCACAGGGACAGCAATCATCGTGGAATTGATAGCTGCTGCAGGCGATCCGATCGGAGCAGTTTTCAAAAAAAAAAAAACTTACCGAAGCCCCCGCGCGCTGTACCCCAGACGACCTCTGTGGTCGCGCGCGTGCCTGGCTTCGCTCGCGGCGGCTCGATCGCTCGCCTGCGCACTAGCGCGGAGGCTCTCTTTCCCCAAGCGAGCAGGCCGGCCCAAGAGGCAATTGCCCAAGATCGGTTTAGTAAAAAAAAAGAGCAATTTTCCTGCAGCGTCGCCGGGTCGCTGCACCCCAGATGAGCTCCGCGCTCGTGCGCGTGCTTGTCTGCTCCCGAGCGAGCCGATCGGCCACAGTCTGTTTAGTCTGAATTCAAAAAAAAAGCAAAAGTAAAAAAACAAGGGGACGTGAACTGCACTATTTTGAGTAGTACACGCCGCAGCTATAAAAAAAGAGACAAACTACTTTGTCCGTTTCGCGTCGCCGTCGCGCTGCCGTGTGTTTCCGGCGTCGTACATCTCTACCGTTGACATATTTTTCGTCGGTTTCTCTGCCGCGACAGCGTGTTACCACTGTGTCCACATAGCGTTCTTTCTACACGATTTTGATCGCTTTAGCTACAGCCTGTCTACAACATCGTGTTAGGAGCTTACCCATACGAGACTAGCTACTTCGTGCTCATCAGGCTGCTGCCGTGTGCGCAATCTTGTGCCTGTTTATCGAGCCAGTGCTAGCGTCTCTCTTGTGCATTGCAACACGAGCTATTGTGCGTTGTCACTTATATCTTTTGAGCTCTTTTTCAGAGTTGCTTTGCCTCGCTTATCTCCACCGTGTGTGTTTCGTGGGTCTTGTCATACGATCAGCACTAGGACTTGTTTGCGGTGTACTTAGGATACCATACCTACAACTCCACCATATATTCCTGGTTTGTCGTGTGATCGCTATTCTGCCCTCGGTATTCACTTCTTCACATCAGAGCATTGGTCGTTTATCCGATTTGGTAAGCATCGCTATTCACCTTGGAACAGTAAGATTCACCTTTTCTTGTCAGTTTTGAGTGAGTAGAGTGTTTCACTATATATACATATTTGTTTCCGCACTAATTATGGCGGATGATGTTATGGATACTGTGGAGGCTGGAAGATACCAATTTTTCCGCCACAGATATTGTAGTGCCACTTTTTGGGAGGAAGAACGTGGCAACTTTGACGGTGATGGGCTCTTTCACCATGGTGTGATGATTGGAGATAGATGTGCTGCAACCACCATTGATCACATCTCTACCATCAATTTAATCAGCATTGAGGTCGTCGAGACGTTGCACCTAGCCACACGTGCTAGTACAGCGCCATACCTCTTGCGTTCCTCATATGGCACTTTGCTGATTTCACACATAGCTGACGTTCCTGTTACTTACAGAGGGCATACCGAGGTTATTCGTTGTGGTGTATCCCCCATGCCACTTGAATCTTGTCATATTCTGTTGGGTTATACTTGGTTTCACACCTATCATGCTCAGCCTTGTCGTGATAGGCCGACAGTTTCGTTCAAGTGGAATAAGCAGCGGCATGCTTGGCTGCGTCTAACAGCTGAACAGTTTCATAAGAATCATCTTCTTCGCAAGGAGAGGACAAAGGAGTTCTGCTTGTCGCCTAAGCACAAGGTCATGATGGATGGTGGCAGTCCCATTATTTGCCATCTTGACCATGGTGTGCTTCACAACCCATGTGAGAATGAGATCCACATAGCCAAATTGAGTGAGAGTGTTATAAAAAGTGAGCTGTGTGATTCCACCAAACGTGAGGTTGAGAGCATACACTTTGAGAGTATGAGCAAAAATCAAAACACAAGAGTAGTCGACGATAGGATATGTGAGGATATTTCAACTAATATAACTCTGTCTACTCCTAGTGTTGTTTCTTGTGATATGCAGGTTGCTTTTGAAGAAAGGGAGCCGCCTATTTTACAACCTGCATCACCGCTTGGTGCATTATCACTTGAGGAGGATGTTCCAGTGCCTACTTCTTCTGAGGAGCATGTCATTGACATAGGTACTGATTTGGAACCAGAACCAGCAGCTATGGATAATATTTGTGAGTCTACTCCTTTGCTGGTTCCTTCTAGTGATTTATCTTGCACTAATGTTTCAGCACCATGTGATAATTTGATTTCGAATTTTGATCATGTGGTAGTGCTGACACATAAGGAAGTACTTGCTAGAATACCATCGAATGACATTGTGTATTCCATCCTGCTAAAAGAACCTCTTAGTTTGCGTTGTGCTATGAATAAGATTTCTGAAATTTCATATTTGAATTCTAGCACACATGCCTATTGCTTCATGTTTAACTTGATTGGTGAATATAGCATGAATGATAATTTTCTTGTCGATAACATATGCATAACCTGTGATAGAATTAATGAACTGAAACTTGTTGTTTTCAGTCCTATATGCTATGTGTCGAAGTGTTTTTGCTATGGGACAATGGTTAATTTTCGAAATAGTATGATGTATGCTGGTATACCTGATGTGTTCCAGTCTCACATAATTGATTTACCTCAACTGGGTTGTTCCAATCTTGTTAGTTCAGAATCTGATTTGCTATATTCAATGTGTTTGTCTCAACATGTTTGTACTAAGTGTGCTACTGATCTACCCGTCACTTATATTTGCAATTTGAGTTGCTTCTTATCTACAAAACATAATGATCATGCCCATATTGTTGATGATATTTGTGTAAATTCATCACTTGTTTATAATAATCAGAGTAGCGCAGTTGAAGCATGGTCTAAACCAATTATATTTACATATCTTTTGGATTGGTTTAATTTAGTGCATCACAAATTTGATCATAGAACTTCTTTGCGAAAACTGAATTTGATACTGAACAATAAGACTATATATCTCTTTGTTTTTCACCATTATGATGATTCTTTGTACTTCACTTATACCTGCAATTTAAGTTGCTTGATGTATAGTCGACATATTTTTCATGTGAACAAAAATAATACAACATGTTATGTGTACACATACTCTGCGTACACGTTGTTCTTTTTGTTCCTACCACTTTCAGCTTACCCAAAGCCGAGGACAGCTTTTCTTGAAGAAAGGGAGGATGATGAGGATACAATCATGGATCATGCTGATTTTGAGTGTTTGAGCTGGAAGGAAATATTGAGTTTAATTGATGATTATTATAAGGTGAATTCTTTCCTAGTTGAAAAGAATGTCTTGATATCTCTGAATTATATACTACCTAAAAGCGATGTACTATGTTGTATTTAGGTATGTCATCTGTCAAGATATCGCCAGCGGGAGGAGAGAGAGGACGGCGATCTAGAGACAAGTGGAGATCAAGTCTGGATGAGCACGAGCACGTGATGGCGCACTAGGACTGCCTTCGACACGATGTCTACACGTCTAAGGCGTGCTATACACATGGCCTGCATGCTAAAATTAGGCCGAACCCATGTATGGGTCGGTATGTACCCGTTTGAGTCAAACCGAGTCAGTTTGGGCCCAAACCAGGCATGTTTTGGGCCAGGTCTTTGCTGAGGACGCCCGGCCACCTATAAGTACCCCTGGGCGCCCCCTCAATTAGGGGAGACCACGTTTTAGACAAAATACTCATGTTGAACTGCTGCAAGCATTCATCTTGAATTCCTCTCGCCAATTCATCGATTGGGAGAATTATACTACTGCAAGTTTAGTGTAATCTGTTGTTCCACTGGGAATTAGTAGATTGCAAACTACCGTTTCGTGGTCGACGGCTACGTGCGCAAGTGTGTGGAGTCGTGAATATCCTACAGGGTTTGAGAGCTGTTGCATTGGCATCAGGGTTCAAGCGAGGAGAGTTCATCGGTGACACCAAGTTATCCCCGACAATCATCCGCTGCCATCATCACCATCGCATCGCTCACGAGAAGATCGGGCCACCCCTTATCAAGGATAGCTACTACTCCTAATATTTTGCCACCTTCTTATGTTCTGAAGGTGGGACAATTCTGCTTTGAAGTGCCTCCTGAAGATGATGTGAAGCCAAACTTTCGGACACCTCCAATGATGTTTCATGTTCGCCAAGGAGCTGCAGCCAAAGATATTTAGGTGTTCTATTTTTATTAAGTTTGCGTCATGTTTTTATTTGAGTTTGGTTTTGTTTGTGTGTGATGGTTTTGGACCTATCGAAAATCAAGTGTGTTTTGACCATTTGGGCTTTTAGTTTGGTATGGGGCCTAGCCCAGCCAAAGTAGCGTTTGGAGTCACCCTACATAGGTGATGAGGACATCCCTATGGTTGATACAACCGTTGCACCTACAGCCACAATTTCTCATGTTCCACAATTCCAAGGACCTCTCACAAGAGCTCGTGCACACCAACTGAATTATCAGGTACTTTCGTTTCTCGGAACTATTCCTAATATTCATGAGAATATGATGCTGCCTAAATCAGATGTGTTTATGTTACTTAGGAATGATGGGCCTAGCATGGATGAGAGGGACAAGCATTGGAGCATGATCATGCATGGAGATGATGGCAGAAATCATGTGAGGATTCAGGATCCCACCCGGCAAGTGAAGATTTCCGAACTTTGAAGCCGCCATAATGATGCAAGGATGCTTGGACAAAATTCACAAGTTGCCAAATCATAAAATTCGTCCAAGGCTTTATATGGTGCCGCGTCACCTTATTTTATGGGTTAAACCCATGTATTTTCGTCCTAGGTATTTTAGGGATTTTGTGGAGGCTGTTTGAGTGGAAAAGGGCCCATCTAGGGCTATTTTCGGATGGCCCATTAGGGTTGTACGAAAATTTCTGCCTTTTCCCTCATATATACCTCCTCCTAGCCGTCATTAGAACTTGGATTTTGTTTAGTTAAAGACTTAGCCACGAGCTCCTCTTCGCCATAGGCACAAGTGTCAAACCGACCTTTTGTACTACACATAGACAGAATCCCACCTCTTCAATAAAGCCTTCATCTATATTCGTAATATCTTGATTGCATCTATAATTCTTGCTGGTTCTTCGATTACTTGGAGGGATTGATCCTCGTGATCAGGTTGATCTAGCTCCGGCGTGATCAATAGCCTCGGAAGTTGGTGTATCGATTGCTAAGGCGCAACGTCTCGCACGTTTGTAGTCGGATCGTCAATGTCGACCTCCACCATAATCGATAGTTATCGTCTCATCGAAAGATCGGGCACCTTTACCCTATCAAGTGGTATCAGATTTCAGGTTGATCGGTGAGATTTACTATTTTTGTAGTCTAGATTGCATCTTCATACCTAGAATCCACGAAAAAGCCAAAAATATTAGAATTAGATCTTTTCCTAGAAACAGTTCGAGCCTTTGCATCTTTTCTTTTCAGTATTTGCATTGTTGAATTCGTGTCTGCATCATCGTGTCGAGTGCTGGCTGTAGCGTCTTGATCCTTAGAGTTTCGAGTTCTGCTCACATACGTCTTGCCGCCACCGCCGCATCGCCACCACCAAAAACCCTAGCCACCGCCACCACTTGTTTTTGCATCACCACCATAATCATCCCCACCGCATCCATCGACCGCTGCCACCCCCACCCTCATTACCGCCGCCACAACCTTTTCCCCGACTTAGGATTTCTTTCCCTGTTATGTCCATAAAAAAAAGAGGGGACGTGGGGCCGAACCAGCCACCCCACGCCGCACCTAATTCTCAATTAAAAAAAAGGAGGGGACGTGGGGGCGAAACCAGCCACCCCACCCCTGTCGCGCTATTTTGGGAAGTTTTTGTCTGCAAACTTTAACTGGCCATAACTTTTGCATACGAACTCCGTTTTTGACGTGCGACCAGTCAAACTATCCGGAATCAAAAGTTATATCGGAAATCTTCAGAAAAGTACTTGAAAAGTACACAAAGTCACTCATAATGGTCAAAAAAGTGAGGGAAGGGTGAGTTTTTGACCTTTTAAGTTTCAGAACCAGCACTTTTTCCGTGATCTTCACTTATATCTTGCTTTTGAGCTATTCCTTTGTGCATCTGGCCGCTGCGCATTGACTAGTTGGTGTCCTAGGCTCGCGTCTCTAGCACGATCTAGCCTACGGCCAGCACATTACCGTCGTTGAGCATTTATTCAACTTGTTGCATTGCTGTTTTGAATTGTTGCTACAGATATCGCAGCCTCCTACATATCCACATATCTTTACGACCGTGTGTTGACACCACCTGGCAATCGCTCTATTCAATCTTCCTGAAGTTTGATCACGATGGTTGCTGATCGCCACCTACTACAGGGTAAGAACGGGTAAGAGTATTGGTTTGATTGACAGATTAAGCGTTTTCCACCCCTGTTCCTGTATCTCTATTCTATAACTGTGCTTTTGCGTACTAATCATGCTACCAGACAACACCGAGACACATCCACTGGAGGGTGAAGCCTTGCAGGCTCACGTCACCAAACTTTTGTCTGACCATATGCAGGATGTGGACAAGCGTTTTAGTGACACGATGGAGCAACTCGAGGGACTCGAGACCACCTTCACCGCCAAACTCGACGCTAAATTCCAGGAGGTGCTAGCATGCTTACCACCACCACCACTAGCTTGCACACCTCCTCCATGGCCAACCTTTTTGGGACATGCACATGGCGTTCTCAACCCACCGGCACAAACTTCGGCTGCGGGTGCTACTGCGGGCACTGCTGCTGCTGGCGTTGCAGGAGCTACGGGTGTTACACAGGCCCGTGATGCACAGTTGGATGATTATTACGGAGAAGATGAGTACGAGGGCAAGTACGCGGAAGACTTCATAGTTGATCAACCACCTGGTCGTCCTAGGCCCTACATACGTCGTCCACCTCCTTGTCCGTTGGTACATGATGATGACCGTATTGCTAAACTAAAATTAATTGTTCCTACGTTTGATGGTCGCTATAACCCTGATGCATACCTCTCTTGGGAATTATAATTAGACCAGTGTTTTGCATGCTTAAATTATCCCGAGGATAGACGTGTTAGTGCTGCTACTTGTGAGTTCACTAGTTTTGCTTCCATATGGTGGTCTGAATACTGTCGTGCTAATCATGCTAATCCAGTCACTACGTGGGATGCTTTAAAACATGCTATGCGTATTCGTTTTGTTCCACCATATTATCAGCGTTCCATGCTTACCAAATTAGCACGTCTAGATCAAGGCAAAAATTCTGTAGAGGATTACTATCAGGAGTTGCAAACTGGCATGCTGCGTTGTGGTATAGAGGAGGATAATGAAGCATTAATGGCACGATTCATAGGCGGGTTAAATAAGGAAATTCAGACCATTCTTAGATATAAATCTTATCACACTATTACCCGTTTGTTCCATCTTGCTTGCAATGCTGAATGTGAAGTGCAGGATCGACGCGAGGCGACATGAACTAATTATTATGCAGGGCGTTCTACTTGGAGATCACCGAATTCGGCATCACGGGCTGCTGCACCTACACCTCCAGCGACCACATCCATGGGATCTGCAACATCTACGCCACCTCCGTTTGCTACACGAAAGACTACTACGGGACCAGCCCCGAGTGCTGCGTCCTCCATGGCATCTACGGGCAAGTCCAGCCAAATTCAGTGCCGCAAATGTGGTGCACTTGGTCACTTTGCACGTGATTGTGCCTCCTCCCGTGTGATGATTGCTCTTGAGGATAGTGGATACGACTCCGCCAGTGATTATGATGAAGATACCTTGGCTCTTATTGCATCTGATGAGCAATGTGTTGCAGCACCCGCGGAGCAAGATTCTGAATTTATGATGTGGCGTCTCCCATGCATGATAGTGCTTACTATGCTATCCCTGGTTATGTTGTTGCTGATACTATTAAGATAAAGTTTTTGTTCCTTTTTCTACCATACAAGGAAAAGATTAGGGACGCAATTGGAGTGCAATATTGGTGGAGCGTGTCGTCCTTGAAGGAGTCCGGATGGGGACCACCTAGCAGCGTGTTGAAGATGGTGGCGCACCAACAAAGGAGTCCTTTTTATTTTAGTTCTGTTTATTTTAGTTTTTGGTTTAGGAAACAGTTGTCCAAGTTGTTGAGTTTATTTTATTTCTATATTTTCGTTTTGCTTGTAAGTCAAGTAATAGGGAGGTCGGCTGCAACTATAAAGCCAAAGGGGTGCGCACCAATGTAAGGGGAGTTGAATTTTTTAGTTGAGAATATACAGGAAAAAGGTCACATGTCGGGGGACACCAATATCGTTGGTTTTGTTTGCTGATTCGTAAGGATCTGTTTTGCAGTTCATGGAGTAGATCTGATCTACTCAACGACTGATTTATCTTGCTGTCTGTTTGATCGCCGTGAAACATTGGGCCAAACCCCCTTTGGATCACGTTGATCCGTATCATCTTGGTATCAGATTTGTCAGGTTTCTCACGGCAAAATTTGTTGTTAAGATCAATTTTACTGCTAAGATTTATCTCCTATTTCACCGAGGAGTTTTGCTGCCAGAAGCTCTTTGCCAAGACACTGGTTATGTTGTTCATTGCGGATATTCTGAAGGCCTTCAAAGGAAAGGATTGAAGGGAAGCAGATCCGATCGGGAGCGCTTCTCCATCGGGATCATCGGTTTGGAGTCCAGGGCAGCAGATCACGGCGGTTCTCCATCGGGAGCAGATCCTATTGATCGGGGCAGAGATACATCGCCCCGCATGCCCACGCGCCTGAGGACAGACGCCTTCTGTCCTCGAGCGAGGCCGCGCGCGCCTGCTCTCGATCGCCCCAGGCTCGTCGAGCGTCGGTCGCCTGGCGATCTTCCCTAGATCGGGCCGGCCCATCAGCTCACCCGGCCACGCCTGGGAGCAGCTCCACCTCGGTAAACCACAGAGGGCTTCTGCCCTCGAGCGAGCTGGTTCGCTTGCCCCACCCTAGCCGCGTTTGTTGTTGCCTCAAGTAACAACTCAGTTTTGTGACAAGCGCCAAGTTTGACTGAATTTTTTTCTACTGAAATTTCCCTGTCCTGACACCATGGCTGATCTGATTTATCCATCCACGGGGTTTTGACTAGAAGAGGAAGGCTATGGTGACCGATTATTTCATACCAAGGCAAATGTACGAGACAGAGCTTGCGCGTTGACAATCGACTACAAGAATCCGATCAATGCCACAAGTCTTGAGATGGTGGAGAAGTTAGAGCTGCCAATATTGCTTCATCCACACCCTTACCTGCTGCACTGGGGCGGGGACGACCTCAGCATTACACACCAGACTAAGGTTCAATTTTTGCTGGGAAACTTATCAGTTGAGGTTTTGTGCGATGTGGTTCCTGTGCACATTATATTGTGTCATCTCCTGCTTGGAAGACCATGGTACAACGCCCAAGGTGCAGTTTACCACGTGGATGATGCCTACAATTATGTCAAGTATTCTTTCCCCTATGGCAACAAGACATATAATTTGTTGTCTATGGATATTAAGATGTATCGGACTTGGAGAGATGATCGGCTGTAGGAAAAGAAAGATGAAGAGGACGCGAAGAAGAAAGAAGTTGAAGCTGAAGCAATTCTTACCAGGCCTACTCAATCTAGAGATGATGTTGCTGCTTTGGAGACTGACTCAAAACCGAGGACGGTTTCACCTGAAGAAGGGGAGGATGATGTGGCGTCTCCCATGCATGATAGTGCTTACTATGCTATCCCTGGTTATGTTGTTGCTGATACTATTAAGATAAAGTTTTTGTTCCTTTTTCTAACACGCAAGGAAAAGATTAGGGACACAATTGGAGTGCAATATTGGTGGAGCGTGTTGTCCTTGAAGGAGTCCGGATGGGGACCACCTAGCAGCGTGTTGAAGATGGTGGCGCACCAACAAAGGAGTCCTTTTTATTTTAGTTCTGTTTATTTTAGTTTTTGGTTTAGGAAACAGTTGTCCGAGTTGTTGAGTTTATTTTATTTCTATATTTTCATTTTGCTTGTAAGTCAAGTAATAGGGAGGTCGGCTGCAACTATAAAGCCAAAGGGGTGCGCACCAATGTAAGGGGAGTTGAATTTTCGAGTTGAGAATATACAGGAAAAAGGTCCCATATCGGGGGACACCAATATCGTTGGTTTTGCTTGCTGATTCATAAGGATCTGTTTTGCAGTTCGTGGAGTAGATCTGATCTACTCAACGACTGATTTAACTTGTTGTCTGTTTGATCGCCGTGAAAGATTGGGCCAAACCCCCTTTGGATCACGTTGATTCGTATCAATTTATGGCTGCGGAACATGCGAAGCAATACCCGAGTTTAGTTGCACAGCGAGTCTTGAGTGTACAAATTACCAAGGCCGAGCCTGACCAGCGCCATAATCTGTTCCATACCAAGGGCGTGGTTAAAGATCGCTGTATTCGCATTATTATTAATGGCGGGAGCTGCAACAACTTGGCGAGCATGGAGATGGTTGAAAAGGTTTCTCTTATGACACGACCCCATCCTCGTCCATATCACATTCAATGGTTTAATAATAGCGGCAAGGTTAAGGTAACAAGTATAGTTCGTGTGCATTTTACTATTGCTACATATGCTGATTATGTTGAGTGTGATGTTGTTCCTATGCAAGCATGTGCTCTTTTACTTGGTAGACCATGGCAATTTGATACAAATTCTATACACTATGGTAGCACAAATCAATATTCTTTTGTTCATAATGATAAGAAAATTATGTTACTTCCCATGTCTCTTGAAAGTATTTTAAAAGATGATCTTGCTAGAGCTAGTAGAGCACATAATGAGGGGAAAAAGCTGAGCGAAAATCAGATTGTTGCTAAGGAACTTATGCCTTCTTCAAGTACTTCTAAATCTAATCCAAAACATGCTAATGAAATTCGTTTGAAAAGTTCTTGTTTGCTAGCTAGCAAATCTGATATTTCTGAAATGGATGTGAGTATTACTGCATGTTATGCTATCATTTGCAAAGAAGTGTTGTTTTCGGCTGAGGAGATGCCTCCTTCTTTGCCACCTGCGGTTGCTACCATTTTGCAGGAGTATGAGGATGTTTTCCCACAAGATGTACCTCCAGGACTGCCACCTATTCGTGGAATTGAGCACCAAATTGATTTGATTCCTGGAGCATCTTTGTCCAACCGTGCGCCATATCATACCAATCCGGAGGAGACAAAAGAGATTCAGCGACAAATTCAAGAACTTCTTGACAAGGGTCATATTCGTGAGTCTCTTAGTCCATGTGCTGTTCCTATTATTTTGGTACCAAAGAAAGATGGTTCTTCACGCATGTGTACTGATTGTAGAGCAATCAATAATATTACTATTTGATATCGTCATCCTATTTCACGTTTAGATGACATGCTTGATGAATTGAGTGGCTCTACCATGTTCTCTAAGGTTGATTTGCGTAGTGGTTACCACCAGATTCATATGAAGTTAGGAGATGAATGGAAAACTGCATTTAAAACTAAATTTGGCCTATATGAGTGCTTAGTGATGCCCTTTGGTTTAACTAATGCTCCTAGCACTTTCATGAGATTAATGAATGAGGTTTTATGTGCTTTATTGGACATTTTGTGGTGGTATATTTTGATGATATATTGATATATAGCAAATCTGTAGAAGAACATTTGGAACATTTACGTGCTGTTTTTGATGCTTTATGTGCTGCACGTTTGTTTGGTAACATTGCAAAGTGCACCTTTTGCACGGATAGAATTGCTTTTCTTGGCTATGTTGTTACAGCACAAGGTATTGAAGTTGATCCCGCCAAGATTGAAGCAATTTCGAGTTGGCCACAACCCAAAACAGTCACACAAGTGAGGAGCTTCCTTGGCCTCACTGGATTTTATAGACGCTTTGTCAAAGATTTTGGTTCCATTGCAGCACCGCTGAACGAGCTTACTAATAAAGATGTGCCCTTTGTTTGGGGCGATGCACAACAAGAAGCCTTCATGTTACTCAAAGATAAGCTTACACATGCTCCTTTACTCCAACTGCCTAATTTTAATAAGACCTTTGAGTTGGAATGTGATGCTAGTGGAATTGGTTTGGGAGGAGTGATACGTCTCCAACGTATCTATAATTTTTGATGCTCCATGCTTGTTTTTACACCATTTGCCTATTGTTTCGTTACACTTCGTGGCACTTTTATACATTTTCCGGAACTAACCTATTAACAAGTTGCCACAGTGCCAGTTTCCAGTTTTCTGCTATTTTTGTGTTTCAGAAGTGATACACAGGAAATATTCTCGGAATTGGACGACACAAGTTCCTGAAGTCTTATTTTACCCGGAAGCTTCCAGAGATCCGAAGAGAAGTAGGAGGGGGGCCACCAGGGCCCCACACACAGGGGCCCCGTGTGAGGGAGCCTGGCCCCTCCTCTGACATCGCCCCTTCGCCTATAAAGACCCCCCGACGGAAAAAACCTAAGTACCCGATCATATTTCCAGAACACATCGCGATCCGCCGCCACCGTCGACCCGAAGATCAGGAGGGTCCAGAAGCTCTTCCCGGCACCCTGCCGGAGAGGGGAATCGCCACCGGGGGTCTTCTTCATCGCCATGCTTGCCTCCGGAGCGATGAGTGAGTAGTCTACCTTGGACTATGGGTCCATAGCAGTAGCTAGATGGTTGTCTTCTCCACCATGTGCTTCATGTTTAGATCTCATGAGCTGCCCTACATGATTGAGATCACCGTTATGTAATTCTACATGTTTGGTTTGTTGGGATCCGATGAATATTGGTGTTTATGATTAAGTTGCTGTACTGAATATTATCTTTTGTTATCTCTATGTTGTTTATGATCTTGCATGCTCTCCGTTGTTAGTAGCTATCTTAGCCGAGTAGTTGCTAGTGACTCCAAGAGGGGGTATTTATGCTCGATAGTGGGTTCATGCCTCTATTTCACCTGGGGGAGTGACAGAAACCTCTAAGGTGGTAGATGTGCTGTTGCTACTAGGGAGAAAACAACATTCATATGCTCAAGGGCATATGCTTTGTTTACATTACACACTTTGCTTAATGCAATTATCTGTTGTTCGCAACTTAATACTTGTGGAGTTCTCGGATTGATTCACCACAAGTGGATTATTAGTCATAGATGCAGTTGGATGGCGGTCTATATATTTTGTTGTAATGCCCAGAGTAAATCTCATAGTGATCTTCTTGACATATCACGTTATCTTTATTCTATCAATTGCCCAACTGTAATTTGTTTACCCAGCATGTGTTATTTTATCTATGGAGAGACACCACTAGTGAACTGTGGACCCCGGTCCTATTTACATCATATTGCTATCACTTGTTTACTTTACTCGCACTGTTTACTTTACTCGCATACTATATTATTTTCCACTCGATACGCTCATAATCTTTGTTTCAAGCAAACCGGTGAGATTGACAACCTCATCGCAAGTTGGGAACAAAGTACTTGGTTGTGTGTGTGCAGGTTCCGCATCACCTTCAGTCGTCATTGTCTCTCCTCTCCTGACCGACATTAAACCTTGGTTTCTTAACTGAGGGAAAACTCGCTGCTATACTCATCATACCTTTCTCTTGGGGTTCCCAACGGGCTGGTTATCCACCACGCACAAGGAATTACTGCTCCCACACCAGCAGCCTCTTTCCTGGCGTTATCAACAAGTAGCAGCTTCTTTTCTGGCGCCGTTGCCGGGGAGGAAGAGAAGACTTCTGCGATGGGAGTTTTTCGCACACACATCCTTTACTTTGTTATTGTTTTGCTTTACTTTATTTATTTTACCCGCATTGCTTTATATCAAAAACCCAAAAAAATTAGAATCCTTGGTAGTTGCTATTTCTTTACTTTTAGTTTATTATGTCTAGTTCAGTTGCTACTACTATGTCGCCCGAGGACATGATTTTTACTTTTAAGCAGAAAGATGAGGAAAGCTTTAAAGAAGCTTGGTCTAGAATTTATGATTGGCATGAAAAAACTGAACCTAAAATGACTTTGAGTTTGCTTCTTAGTAGCTTTTACTTTGGACTTTCTCTTCGTTATAGATATGCTTTGGATGCTACTGCAGAAGGAGATTTCCTTCATTGTGATGGAGATCAAGCCTTCAATATTATTAAAAAGTTGATTACAATTTATAGCATGCCAACCTATTTTGATTCCTCTCTTGTGTGCATTTTTAATAGACTTAATACTCTTGAGACTCGCACTGCTAGTTTGAATTCTTGCTACAATACTTTGCGCCAGGATTTTGATTATGTGCCAACAAATACTGAACCTTCGAGTTGGTATCCTACGATAAAAATCACCATTAGTGGTGAAACTTTTCATGCTCGCTGTGATATTATGTCTGAATTTTGTCTCATGCCAAAGGATGTTTATGAATCTTTGAGCCTTTGGAAGCTTTCTGAGGGAGGAGAAGAAATTTCTCTTACTAACAATGCCACTATATTTCCCCTTGGAATAGCTGAAGGAGTTTTTACAAAAGTCCTAGGAAGAATGATATCTACTGATTATCTTGTTATTGAATGCGTAGGAAAAGGACAAATCACACTTGGAAGATCCATTCTGAAGCTCCTGGGCGCCGTCATCGATGTGGGAAAAGGCAATATAACATTTACCTCTCCACCTTGCAATAACCATGTCTTTCCTAGAGTCAAGAGCAAAGGTAAGAAAGGGATACGTAAGGCACGTGCTGAACCTAGTGCTTCATCACTTGATATTACTTGATTCGCAATTTTCTGCGCCTAGCTCAAAGGCGTTAAAGAAAAGCACTCTTGGGAGATAACCCAATGTTTTCTTTTCAGTACTTTTTCTTTTATTTGAGTCTTGGAAGTCATTACTACTGTAATGACCGCTCCTTATCTTGTTTATTTCGTTTTTGTGCCAAGAGAAGCCTCTAATTTGAGTGAGGTAAAGATTTGGGGATGTTGCTGTCCTAAAACTGTTTTCGGTGCTGCACCGTAAAAATTCGTATAAATTCTCTGTTTATCATTTGGACCTGAGATTTCTGGTGCATATGCCCCAGGTTATATCCAAACTTTTGTTAGTTGAACACTTTTTGATTTGAGCAACAGAAAATCCCTCAAAAATTCAACCTTTGTCAGCTGTTCAGTTTTGACAGATTTCTGCCAATATTTGTGTTTGCCACTTTATCGCTTTCTTTTGAGTTCTTTTGATCACGGAACTTTTGGGGAGGTTGCTACAGTAGTATTTGCTATATATGTGATGGTTTTGAGTTGAAACCTGAAGCAAATAGAGGATTGATTATATGTTATGCTTGCACTAATGTTGCTAATAGAATTGTGTTTAGTTTTGTATGAAGGAAGTTTTCAAGTGTAGGGATTGGAGAATGATGAGATGAGTTGAAGAATGGAAAAAAGCTCAAGCTTGGGGATGCCCATGCATCACCCCAAGAAATATCCAAGAAGTACAAGCGTCAAAGCTTGGGGATGCCCCCGAGGCACCCCTTCTTCATCGGCAAAAATCAGGTCACCTTTCAAAACACTATATTTTTATTGCTTCATGCACTATGTGTTTTTCTTGGAGCGTCAGTTGTTTTAGTTTTCTTAGTTGGTTTAGTTTGTTTGTTTGCTGCAATAAATGGTTGGACCCCAACAAATTTCCTTTGGAGGAGATGTACTCGTTTTCATTTGCAAAGAACGCTCTAGTTTTCACTCTTATTAAAAATCGAGTGTTCTTCTTTTTCTGCTACTGCTTTTGGTTTTCGTTTTCGCCTTGATTTGCGTTCAGACCTTGTCATATCTTTTCATCAAGGTGTATTTTTTCCTCTGATCTTTATTGGTTTTCATCAAAAGAGGTGTCTATAAAAATTTCAAATGGTGTTGGAAAAGAGAAAAAGCTTTGTGCAAAATAGTGGTACAGGAAGGAGCTTGTGTAGACTGCGGCTTAGGCTTTTTCATGTCATGCTTGATGTCTTTTTGATAGTTTGCTTAGTGGTTTTGCTGTAGCATGACTTGTCTCAAATAACTGAGATTGCTTAATGAGCCTTTGAAAAAATCATGCGTTGTTTTTATTGTATGGAAGCATTATTTTGGTTTTCTCCTTGATACTTTATTTGGGTTGACTTGGCGCATGCTCACACATGTTAGACTCTTACAAAGTCGCCAATAGCCTTCATGATCATTTAGTTTTTGACTTTTGATGCCATCTTATGCTTCTTTTAATGTCGCTTTGTCGCTTTGCATGATTATGGCCATTATTGCTCTCTTAGTTGGTCGCTCCCAGTCTTTTGCTAGCCCTCGCCTTGTACTGAGTATGAGCTCTACTCGTGCATCCAACTCCTAAAAGCCAAAGTTTTCCAAAGTGTCCACCATACATACCTACTAGCAATTTGCTATTCCAAGTAAATTTGACTTGCTTTTATTTTCTCTTCAAATTAAACTCTTACTAGTGTTATGCGAAATTCGGTCAGTAAAGCTCTCACGAACCGGAAGGCACACTTTACTTTTTCCTGTTCTTAAAAATTTGACATTGTGGTCTCTTATGTTGAGTTGTTATGCTTGCAAGTTGTAAGTTGGATTCTAGCCCATCCATGCTGTCATGGGGAAAGCTTTCAACATTGCACTTCTTATTTGAGTTGATATCGTGATCTTTTGTCTATGGATGCCCGCGGTGTGAAATGAATTGGGAATCTTGTGGGGATCATGGAGTTTGTATATGTGTTAGGGAAACGCCGGGCCGCCAATCTAAGCCATACATAATTCATGGTGGAAATTTGCAGCATACCCATGGTGAACATACGACGACGCATCTCACAATAAAAAGCTAAACAAAAGGCAAATAAAAGAGATGTCGAGGTGTTCATTGTCTGCTTGTCCTATCATTTTGGTGTGGGCTTGTTCCATGTCATCGGGCACGGAGGTACCCCATTGGCGGTTCTCAATGATATGCATATACTTACAATGACAAGAGCCTTGCTTGGGACTCTAAGTAAAGTAGCATGAGGTTTGGGTACTCGTATTCACGGGGCACGAGGTTTTCAACTTATGATTTGTCAAGCATATGCATCATAATTGTTCTCGCATTAACTTTAACCATTCAAGATGCTTATGATGGGGGTAATGAGAGCTCAAAGCCGGTAAGTACCATAATTTTTGAAGGTTATAAACTTGCAATCACTGCTTCCCTCTGCGAAGGGCCTTTCTTCTACCTTTATGTTGAGTCACCACCTTCTTTCTTTATGCACCATTAAGAGAGCATAGTTGTCATTCTTAGTGTGATATGCATTGTCCCAAAGTTCATTGATTGATTCATATTGTTGGTTTCAGTTGTTCTTAAATTATTTGTATCTAGTCGCCCTCTTAAACTTGAAGGTGTCCTATGCATTTATGTTTTGCTCTCTTTGAAGGACAAGCTGAAAACCATTTGTATGTTTTTCCTTATGATTTGAACACACGTTTGACTTTCATTGTTTCATTTTCATGATCTTTTGTTTGTGTTCATTTGAATGTTTACAACATGGTTGCTAAGTTCTTATTGTCAAGATTATATCTTCATGCCCATGTTTTAAGTTCTTATGATCCCAGCTCACAAATGCTTACATATATGATCAAGATTGTGTAGGTGCATGTCACCTCAAAAATTATTCTTTTGTTATCACTTACCTACTCGAGGATGAGCAGGAGTTAAGCTTGGGGATGCTTGATACGTCTCCAACGTACCTATAATTTTTGATGCTCCATGCTTGTTTTTACACCATTTGCCTATTGTTTCGTTACACTTCGTGGCACTTTTATACATTTTCCGGAACTAACCTATTAACAAGTTGCCACAGTGCCAGTTTCCTGTTGTCTGCTGTTTTTGTGTTTCAGAAGTGATACACAGGAAATATTCTCGGAATTGGACGAAACAAGTTCCTAAAGTCTTATTTTACCCGGAAGCTTCCAGAGATCCGAAGAGAAGTAGGAGGGGGGCCACCAGGGCCCCACACATAGGGGCGGCGCGGCCAGGCCCCTGGCCGCGCGGGCCCCGTGTGAGGGAGCCTGGCCCCTCCTCTAACATCGCCCCTTCGCCTATAAAGACCCCCCGACGGAAAAAACCTAAGTACCCGATCAGATTTCCAGAACACATCGCGATCCGCCGCCACCGTCGACCCGAAGATCGGGAGGGTCCAGAAGCTCTTCCCGGCACCCTGCCGGAGAGGGGAATCGCCACCGGAGGTCTTCTTCATCGCCATGCTTGCCTCCGGAGCGATGAGTGAGTAGTCTACCTTGGACTATGGGTCCATAGCAGTAGCTAGATGGTTGTCTTCTCCACCATGTGCTCCATGTTTAGATCTCATGAGCTGCCCTACATGATTGAGATCACCGTTATGTAATTCTACATGTTTGGTTTGTTGGGATCCGATGAATATTGGTGTTTATGATTAAGTTGCTGTACTGAATATTATCTTTTGTTATCTCTATGTTGTTTATGATCTTGCATGCTCTCCGTTGTTAGTAGCTATCTTGGCCGAGTAGTTGCTAGTGACTCCAAGAGGGGGTATTTATGCTCGATAGTGGGTTCATGCCTCTATTTCACCTGGGGGAGTGACAGAAACCTCGAAGGTGGTAGATGTGCTATTGCTACTAGGGAGAAAACAACATTCATATGCTCAAGGGCATATGCTTTGTTTACATTACACACTTTGCTTAATGCAATTATCTGTTGTTCGCAACTTAATACTTGTGGAGTTCTCGGATTGATTCACCACAAGTGGATTATTAGTCATAGATGCAGTTGGATGGCGGTCTATGTATTTTGTTGTAATGCCCAGAGTAAATCTGTAACAACTCAGAATTTGTAACCCAACTCTTATTAAATAAAGAGTCAAAAATTGGACCCAAATAAAATTTTTCTTCAATATTGCATGCATACATGCATTCTCTTTATTGGTATTTCTATGATTTTATGTGTGTTCTTTTGCTTGAGCATTGGTTAAACAATTCTAAGGGAACCAATAGAAACAACTAAGAAAGATATTAGGAACCAAAAGAACCAAAAATAAAAATAAGTAAGAAAGAGATAAAGTTAATATGATCTAGAAACTGTTAATGACTACACCACTTTGAGCCCTTATATTAAGAAATCTGCAGCTCACCTTCTTGTTTGGCCAACTAGTTGAGCTCACCTTCCTTCGCGGAGTTTTCTTACAACAACAGTTATCAAGCCAGTTTGCAAATGGCCCCATTTGAAGCTTTGTACGGAAGAAAGTGTCGTACCCCTCTGAATTGGTCAGAAACCGGAGACAGTCAGATTTTTGGACCAGATATGCTGCAAGAGGCCGAGGAGAAAGTTCGCATAATTCGTGAATACCTCAAGGCAGCCCAATCAAGACAAAAGAGTTATGCCGACAAGAGACGTCGAGAACTGACCTTCCAGATTGGAGATTTTGTTTATCTTAGAGTATCACCTCTCAAGGGAATGCAAAGATTCCAAGTAAAAGGAAAGCTTGCCCCAAGATATATTGGACCCTTCAAGATACTAGACCGTAGAGGAGAAGTGTCTTATCAGTTGGAAATGCCCCCTGAATTGTCTGAAGTACACGATGTCTTTCACGTGTCGTTACTTCGGAAATGTCTTGAAGTTCCGGAGAAGCCCGAAGTCTTCAAGAATATTGATCACCGGTCTGTGGACATCAACAAGGACTTGACCTATCGTGAAATGCCGATCCGTATCCTTGAGGAAGCTTATCGAACCACTCGAACCCGAAGCATCAAATTTCTGAAAGTTCAGTGGAGTAATCACACCGAAGAGGAAGCCACTTGGGAACGAGAAGATTACCTTCAGAAAGAATTTCCCAATCTTTTCAGTTCTTAATTAGTGAATCTCGGGGACGAGATTCTTTTTAAGGGGGGAAGATTGTAACAACTCAGAATTTGTAACCCAACTCTTATTAAATAAAGAGTCAAAAATTGGACCCAAATAAAATTTTTCTTCAATATTGCATGCATACATGCATTCTCTTTATTGGTATTTCTATGATTTTATGTGTGTTCTTTTGCTTGAGCATTGGTTAAACAATTCTAAGGGAACCAATAGAAACAACTAAGAAAGATATTAGGAACCAAAAGAACCAAAAATAAAAATAAGTAAGAAAGAGATAAAGTTAATATGATCTAGAAACTGTTAATGACTACACCACTTTGAGCCCTTATATTAAGAAATCTGCAGCTCACCTTCTTGTTTGGCCAACTAGTTGAGCTTAACCAAGTTATGGACTAACTCAACCAACAAAGATCTACCAAAATTTCAAACCAGAACACCACTCAAACTTGAGCCAAAGTTTGAATCTGAAACAGAAACCATTTCAAATTTGAAATATAAATCTTTGCAAAACTCATTGTTTCTCCAGAACAAAAATATGCCTGGGTACCTTATCCAATATGATGAGCACCCAAAGTGGCAAATTTGAAAAATTCGAATTTTGAATTCTTGTAAGCATTTCGTCGAACGGTGGCAGAAGAAAATCGGGGGAGATCAAACTTCACTGGTGCAGCACTGTTCTGGCGCGACCCAATGCTGTAGCCATACCCTCTGGCCACCCCTCGACCGATCCCAGCCCCCTCTGCCCCGACCCAAGCCGTGAGAAGAGGAGGGAGAAGGAGAAACACGCCCAGAACCCCCTCCCAGGAACCCACTGTCCCGCGCGATGCCGACCGCCTGGAAGGCGCCAGAGGCGACCCACAGTCCCCCGCGGCCGACCCCGTAACTTCCCAGCACGCGAGCGTGGCCGCCGTGACCGGAGGAAGCTTCACGCACCCGCCAGGACCCCCGCAACGGCGAGCTTCTGGCCGCGTTTGTCCCCGACGCTCCGGCCTATAAAAGGCCCCGCCGATCAAACGCAGAGACTCACCCAGCCACCAGCTACCTCCCAGACATCGCCGCTTACTCCCTCGTGCCCTAGTTCGCCGTCGCCAACCTCGCCGGCGCAGTACTGGACGGGCGGAGCGCCGCCCCGTCCGACCACCTGGAGGCCAGCTTCTGCAGGGAATCGGAGGAGGAGGAGCACCGCAGCCGATCCCGAGCGTCGCCGTCGAGTTTCGTTTCCTCTACGCCCCGCCGTCGCCGTCGAACGCCGTCGCTGCTCGCAGGTGAGCTCCCGCTTTGACTGAGGAAGAAGAAAGACCCTGAGCCGTTCGATCTAGATCCGACGGTAACTTACCGATTCGGGTTTCGTAATTAGATCTGACATCGCGACCCCCACCTGTCAGTCCCGTTTTTATTTCCTTTCCCCCGCGCGAAACGGTATGGGCCGGCCCGTTCGGCTTGATTCGGAATAGGGCCCGGCTCGTTTCACGTTTCGGTCCGATTCGTTTTTAATTAATTCCCGCCCTTTTCTTTTATTTCAAAACTGTTTCAAATGGTATTTTCAAATTCAATTTCCTAGAGTTTTATAAGTCCAAATTTAGCAAATAAATATTCGTTGGAAAGCTTAGAAAATACTCTATCCAATAGTACTGGTTAGATTTCCAAATCAGTTAAAAATAAAATGGGATATGAATAGTGTGACCCTAGCTTGTGAATTAATGAAAGATTTCTAGAAAATTATTTAAGCCATCAAAAATCATGAAAATTAAAATGTGAACTTACTAATGACCCCTCTTACTGTTAGTCAACACTAATCTACCCAAACCATATTAGTGTGACCATTTAGACCCTAACCCAAACCTATTGGTTAGCATAAAATGATAGAGCCCTAATGCACACTTAGAATTAATTGCCCTCTGTACAAATCCACTTAGTGAACCCATCCCACTTAAACTTGTCTTAGTAACCCCAAATCACCTCCACTGCTGCACAAGTGAACCACTTATGCTACTTAATAGAGTAACTAGCTTGCACACTTGAAGAAAAACTTAGAAGGAAAACTTACCATCCAACCCCATAGCAATGCAACCTAAGTGCTTGGTTAGCAAACAAGAGTGTGTGCCTGGTGTGTTGTTGGTTTGGTGAAGTGATGGTGTGCTTGTGTTTATTCGTTATTAGACGCTAGTGTTGCCGAGGAGGATATTGGAGGGGATTATTATTATCAAGAAGAAGAAGAAAACCCCGGACACTTTGCCAACCAAGGCAAGCCATCTTTTGATTCATACTCCCACTACCTAGTTTTAA